>NW_004624736.1:26460892-26504572 GCF_000247695.1 Heterocephalus glaber | reverse complement strand
GAGTTTTTTTGTTTGTTTGTTTTTTGGTACCAAGGATTGAACTCAGGACCTTGTTCTTGTGAGGCAGGCAGTGGCACCACTGAACTAAATCCCCGGCCCTTTGCTATTATTCTTGAATTCATTTTTATTGTTAATGGTGGTAGAGTTGTTTTTCATAAATATTTACTATATATCAATAGTTGGTTTATCTTTGTGCCTACATTATTGCATATTTATTTTAAGGATAGTATAATTGTAGCATTTATTGGTTTTTATGGTTGGCCAACAGCTAGTTTGTCTTTGACTCTTATTATTTTTTTCTGTATTGTTAATGGTGGCATACTAATTATTTTCATTTTTTTACTGTATGCCATTATGATTTGTCTCTATTTTATCAAAATTACTGTAATTTGTTTTCTCTTCTTTGAGTGGTGCTGGGGATAGTCCCCAGAAAAAGTTTAGGCAATAATTAGACTTTCAAATATTATACTGAATAAGTTGAAGAAGGGTACAAACAAAAATCAAACCCGACATAACACAGGGAGACAGACTTTATTAAGGAGATCCACAGCAGTGACAGAAATTCTGCATCCTGTTATTCAATCCACAATAAAAAAAAAACAATTTGAACATGAGAAAGCAAGGCAACAAGATTCCCCTAAAAACCTCTAAAGCTGACTTCATGGACACAGAAGGAAAGAAAGCCATAGGCCAAGAGTTAAAAAAACAAATGGACTAAGTGTTTGAAGAGAAAGAAGGAGAAAAAATTTAAATGTGTTATGTATATGTACTAATTCCATACAGTGAGTGCTGACAGAGAAGTAAAGAGTTTCCATGACAAAGAAATATTAAAGAAATACATGACCACTAAATTAGCATTGCAGCATTGCAGAAAATGCTTATGGCAGGGAAGCCACAGGCACCAAAAAAAAAAAAAAAAAAAAAGAAGGAAGCTATGCATCCAACTGAGAGAGTAGCTAAACAAAGAATTGATTGGTACTTGAAAATTAATATGATAGTATGATTCAATAAAGATCTTTAAATAATAACTCTCAATGTCAGTGGTCTCAACTCAATCAAAAGACAGACTGGTGGGCTGGATTAAGAAAATGCAATTCTATATTACCTACAGGAGATAAACCTCATACAAGAGGAATACATAGAGTGAAAGAGAAAAGATGGAAAATCATCCTCTACTGAACTGGAGCCTGAAAATAATTAGGAATATTTGTCATATTTCAGACACACCAGAGCTCAAGCCAAATTGATTCAAAGAGACAAAGATAGCCATCATATACTGGTAAAGGGAATAATTCAGCCAGAAGAGATAACAACTGGAATTGTCTATGCACAAAATGTTGGCACATCCAATTTCATCAAACAAAGCCTACTGAATTTAAAAAGGACAGATAGACACCAATAAAATCATAGCAAGTGACTTTAATACCCAACTATCACAATTAGAGAGGTCAACCTGACCAAAAAAAATCAACAAAAAAATATTAGAGTTAAACCATATAATTGGTAAATGGACTTAACAGGGATGTATAGAGGGTTTCATCAAACAACAGAAGAGAAAATTTTCTCAACAGTTCATGGATTTTTTTTCCAAAATAGATCATATCTTATGCCATAAAGCATGTTTAAGTAAGTACATAACAACTGAAACAACCCCCTACATACTATGAGATTAGTAGTGAAATGAAGCTGGAAATCAACAGCAAAAGAAACCACAAAAACTATGCAAAAACAAAGAGATTAAATGTTATATTGTGAATAATCAATGGATCACAGAAGAAATCAAGAAGAAAATTTTATAAGTTCCTAAAATTAAATGACAATGTAAGCACAACATACAAATCTATAGGACATAATGAAAGCATTTCTAAGAAGGAAGTTTATATTTGTAAATGCACACATAAGAAGAACAACATAATTCCAAATAAGTAACCTAATGATGCATTTCAAGTTTCTAGAGAAACAAGAACAATTCAAATCTGAAATTAATAAAAAGAAATAAAATACAAAGACAAAAGTAAAAATTTGAAGTAAAATTGAGGTAAAATTGAGTAAAACTGAGGACTGAAAAAGGCAAAAGATCAATAAATCAAAGAATTAGTTTTTTGAAAGGATAAGAAAGGGAACTGGTGATAGAGGGAGATGGGATAGAGAGAAGGGAAAAGAGAAGTAAAAATGATTAAGATGTAATATGTATATGTACCAATTCCCCCACAATGGATGTATTTACTATAAAAACTTAAAAGCAAAATTCCAAGGTATCATACTAATTCCAAATAATGAACTCTAACCTACATGCTAAACTTTATTTATTTATGGTACAATTAATATGCATATTTATAAATAGGACTATTATAATTTAACTAATGTTCAAAAAGGTAGAAGAAAATGTTCATATAAAGACAGAAATTGAAGAGTTAAGTGTCTCCAAATGACACCTTAAAAATAAAAAAATGTAACTGAAGAGAAAGTACACTGGATATAATTTATAGAAAATTGGAAACATGGAAAGAAAAACAATCTGGACTTGAAGAAAAGAAAAAGAAATAATCCAAAGATAAATACAGAGAAGATAAATAAAAATGTTGAAAATATAATGAACAAAACATCATTAATGTGGTAAAATATCAAGCAGCCTAACAGATGAATAATTGGAGCCACAGAAAGAGAGTTAATGGGGAGGACAGAAGAATGTATTCAAAGAAGGAATGAAAAATATTTGCCAAATTTAATAAAAATTATAAGGGCACAGATTCAAAAAACTGAATGAATAATTTAAAAACATATTTTTTCTCTATCCAACTTTAATAATCTTGCCATCCATTTCTACATGTTATCAATTCATAACATTTAGTTTTTATTTCAGATAGGTAATTATTTTCTAAAAATTAAGGTGCCATAAAAATATTTACCTGTATATTTACAGTTTCTGGAAAATCTCATTCCTTGTTTGAATCTAAATGTCCATTTTTTTAAATAACTTTATTATCAAACACACACACATACAAAAATTAAAACCATTCAAAGAACAATGCAAGGGGAAAAAACTACAATAATATTCAAATACAGTAGAACTCAACCAAAACAAAACTGAAAAGCACTTAAACATTTTTCCATATAACTTAAAAAAGCATCTCAAGCACCAACAAGACACCAGAGGATGTGATTTGTTTCAGAAAGATCCCCAAAACCAACAATGACCAAACAGTGGTCTGGAAAAAAACTCCAGTCAGTTAGCAGACTCCACATAAGCCAAGCTTCTCCTTAATTTATATTTCGATACAGTCATATGACACGCGATGGAAACACAATCCGAGAAATATGTTATTAGGCAATTTCATCAGTGTGTATCCTTAATTACACTTTCAGTTTCTCACACTAGAGAAACTATTCGGTATTTACACGTGTGTCCTATTTATTTCACTTAAGAGGATGCCCTCAGTATGCATCCATTTAGCTATAAATGTCTCTAGTTTCTCGTTCTTTATGGCTGAGTAGTACTCCATTTTATTAAAAAAGTCACATCTTCTTTATCCAGTTTCCCCTTAATGGGCACTTGGGCTGTTTCCAAGCTATCGATATTATGAACTGTGCTGCTATAATCATGGGTACACATATATCGCTGTGGTATGATTCTAATTCTTTTGGGAAGATCCCCAGCAGGGGAATAGCTGGCTCAAATGGGACCTCTAAGCCTAATTCTTTGAGGTATCTCCATTCTGATTTCCACAGTGGTTGCACCAGTCTGCACTCCCACCAACAATGTCCTTCTTATATTATTTCCCCTTCAGTCTGGGGAAATTTACTCTATATTTATCATTGTATTTCTTGCAACGTTTATTAATTTGAGAAGTTTTTATTCTGTCTTCATTTTTTAAGGCATTTTTCTAAGTTGACAAATTTGCTTTTCCATTCCAGTTGTGTATATGTTCAACATTTTCTTTCTTTTCCTTTTTTGCACATCATTGAGGCTTGGTTCTTTACCAAGTCTTTATGGTTTATTTTTAACTGTGCATCCATTTTGGTTCCTCTTTCTTCACGTTCATTTATCTCATTTTTAGAAATGCCAATCTGCTACTAAATTCATCTTGAATATTTTAATTCAGATATACTTTTAAATTTAATAATTTTAATTCAACTTAATAGTTTTTATTTCTCTGAGATTACTCATGTGTTCACTTATTATAGTCATTTTTCCTTTGAGTACTTACAATAATTTAAATTATTTTACAACTCATTCTGCTAATATTAACATCTCTGATATTTTGTTTTACTTATTTATTCTTCATGATTGGGACAATATTTTTGGTCATATTTTATGCTGGTATAATAATTTTAATATGTTCAGTATAAATGATACATTAATTATAGAGTAAGTTATTTTTATTTTATCTTGAAAGTAATGACTTTTGCTCTTGAGGGCAGTTAATTTATCAGCAAATCAAACTTACTTTTTAAACTTTGATGATGAAGTTATAATGTGGCCCAGATTTTAGGGTTAGCAATTTACAATACATAGCTTTTAAGGGATTTTAAATGAGTATCAAACTCTCATTATGTTCGCTAATCATATTTCTTATATTTTCACGTACTGTGAGACCTCTGGAATATTTTTCTTGCTAATTTCCTCAAAGAGGTTCTCTGCCATGCTTTATAAAAATTGTATCTCTATACATTATGTTAGAGGTCATTTAAAGAATCAGTATGAGTGCTATGGCAATTTTTAGAGCTGTTTTGGTGTACCACTCACTTCTTTAGGACTTTTCGTACACCAAATGTTGCTGTGACAGAAGTCCCAAACTCAGATACATACTTTTTTGATTTTTTTAGAGCACCATGATATATTTGAGTTTTCTTCCTTGTAGTTCAAAAATTGCAACTAGGTTAAAATCTTGGGAAATCAAGAGGACCATCACTATCCTAGAACTCATAAAACTGAAACTATAAATTCAATTTTACAGTTATTTTTCTTCTAGGCAGCTTCTTGAAAGTGTTAAAGACATCTTATTACAGCAGTACATGCATCTCCATGCTGCATAATTTATAATAGTTAAATTTTGGAAATGGCCCATATCTCCATCAACGATGAATGGATAAAGAAAATGTGATGTTTACATACTGCCACAAAGAATAAACTTGAGTCATTTGTAGGAAAATTGATGCACCCTGAGACCTGAATGTTAAGTGAAATAAACCAAACACACAAGTTTAAATATCACATGGTGTCCAAAGTATAAATAAAGAGCAAATTAAAGATAGATAATAGGAAGTTGGGAGATAGATCTTTCTTAAAAGGGAAGGGAATCAACAGATGAAGGGAGTGGAGCAGGGAGTAGAGGGAAATGGGAAGAAAAATGAATTAAGATGTGTTACGTACATGTACCAACTCCCCACAAGGAATGTAAATATTATACACTACAAAAAAAAATAATAAAAATTTTCCAAAAAAGTTGTTTAGGTCAGGAAGCTAGAGAAGCAGCCATTATTCCAAAATGGGCCAAGCAGAAGTCCAACCTAAACCAATTTTAAACTATAGGATAAATGTTTCCTCTCATCCTCAAATTGAATTGTGGATTAATCTTTGTGATGAGAGTGAAAGTTCTTTTTTTCAAGCAAAGAAGATTTAAAAGAAATTACTTCTAAGAGGACTTATAAGGGCCCCAGTCTTACACTCTCCTTTATCTTCATCTTTCTACAACTACCAGTGGTAAAGTTAAGTTGGAGTAGAGGTTTTAATTTTCCAAGTCTCTAAGTTTCACATTCGATGTGAAATTTGGGATCAAAAAGACAGCTGCTCTTCTCACTTTCCAATAGATCTTACTGCAAAGCAAGCTTATTTCGTGTAATGTTAAAGGTCTAGAAGAATAAATTTAAATCATTGTTGTGGTTTTAGATCTGTCATTCTGGGTTTCACTCTTCTGTGTGTTAGCTTCATTTTCTGGTTGACTTCCCTTATGTTGGAAGCAGTTCAATGCTTTCCAGAAGGATAAAGAGAATTTGTGTACCAGAATTTTCATGAAAAGTCTGAGATGGGACACGTGATTGGCTTAGTCTGGTTCACATGTTCTACCAGTGAATCTAGACAGATCCTCAAAGGAAAAAGAGGACTATGGAAAAGGGAAGAACAGTGTGGAAGACAATCACAGGGATTATTATAGCTCTATTCTGATTTTATTTCTTTCATGTTATGTCACATGCACTTTTTCAGTCTTCAGAAATTATGGTTTAGAGCATATTGACAAAATAAATTACATTTAATAAATTTCTGTGTTTTAAAAACTAAGTTATTTTCTTGAAGCCTCAAAGAGTAAAAATAACTTCTAAAAGATCCTAAAATAGCTCTGGAGATAGTTTATTTAAGAGAGCTTTGGTAGCTGTTATTATTGTTATTATTAGTTTTCTAATCACGTTACTATAAAAACGGTTAAAGAAAGATATTCTTAACCTATCTTCCAGTTTACAGATCAAATAATTAACTCATAATATACTTAACTGGCTAGTCCAAATTCGTGGAGAGACTAAATACATATGAATTTTCCCACCAAAATTTTACACACTAGCCCACACTGATTTTAAAACACTGTCTGTGTTATGGAAAAGACAGATGATGTCTAAACTCCAGTTAGTTTATTTAAATTCCAAATAAAGGTTTAGCTTTTTAAAAAAATTTAAAGAAAGAACACTATTAATGAGTCAAAGTTTCTATAATAGAAGTTTATTTATAAAGGTTAATTTATTAGTACATATTACAGATACAAAATCCTTTATGTTACTTTTCTCTAAATTATGTTCTAATAAATATACTTCACTCATTCCTCTGAAATTCTGTCTTTCTAATTTCATACTACCTCCTTCTCCCCTCCTTATCTTCTTCTTTAATCTCTCCTTCCATTCTTGACTTTCTTTCCCCACCTATCCCTGCTTATGAAACTTACTGAAAAGCAGAAATTGGAAAGATGTAAAATCTTCAGTATTAACAATTATCTTTTACCATAAAATTCTATTATATCAAATAACAGTATATTTACTATGATTATATACCTATTATATCCAACTTAACTTTATGCCAGAACACTCCACAGCATACTATACTTTAATTACATAAGTATTTTTTACATAAGTATCATCACCTTGTCTTCATATCTATTCCTAACAGTTAAAAGAGAAATAAATCTAATAATTTATAGAGAGTACTTAGAACAAAGTCCACACAAAGTAAATAATAAATATTAGCAGTCTTAATTGTTATAAGGAAAGTGAATAAAACTGCTAATTTAATTATATCTGAAATGTTTTCTAAAATCTAGGATAAAATCTTAAATTAAAAAAGTAAAAGGAAAAAACCTCACCCAATAAAAAACTATGCTAATTCCTATTTTTAAGTGCTGTGTGGTCAGTTTGGCATGTGACTGGCACTATTTCCACCAAAAATTAACTTTTCCACTACTCCTTTCAGGAATCAGGACTTTCACTGTTTTGAAATTTTAGGGGGAAAGATCCAAGGATTCCTATGATTGAAGCTATAACAAATACAACAGGGAAATCTAATTGTATTCAAGATGAAGATTTGATGATTGTAAGAGCTGAGAATTGATGTTTTTAGTCTATAATCAGAATTTTAAAAGGGTGAGACTGTACTGGTCTGTTTGAACTGCTTGATTCATCCTATTACTTTATTCAAATGATAAGAACAGCTGAAAATTACACAAGATGAAATGTTTTGCATGAAGCCGAAGACTTTGTAACCTTACATAAGATTAAAGAGGGTTTTTTTTCTAGAGGATCTACTTAGACAGACCCTGAAGTGTTTTCCTGGTCCTCTGACCTCAGACAGAGCTTTCTAGCTCAAGCTCCCACTGGGATACTGGCTCCCCACTCCCACTCTCCGTGGGGCAAAATTAATTAGTGTCTCTGAAGCTCTTCCAAACTACTGTCCAAAGGATGCACATAACAGTGGCCCCTCAAGCATAATCATCCTGTCAACCTTTTATCACCCTATGGCCCATTTACACTGCTGGTGTTTTAACACACATAGTCCTGCAGTAAATTTAGCATAGCAATAGGCAAAGCATTATTATTCTCCAGAGTCAGCATATTTAATATTTTCTTTTGCAGATTAGTAGCCCTAAATTTATCCTTCTCTTCTTGCTAGTCAGATTAACAATTGTATTTGGGCATGCACCTTTAATAGAAATGTTTGCCTAAGCATTTGAAACACAAACAGCATCAGAATAATTCTCAAGCAAAGGCACTACATGGGTGTCTGTCGGAATAGAGGCCCACAGCTGCAAAGGCTTTGAAGACTACTGCACGCACACCATCCATCATGTTCCCCTCTGCAGCAGAGTGAGGAGTATGTCCCCTCTGCTGCTCCTGGGAATGGGGAGTCTATCAATCTATCCATTTCAGCAATGTCCGCGTTGCCTTTCACTCTCCACTCACCACAGATCTGTGTCTTTCTGCAGATGATCCCTGCCCTTCCATCTGTTTTGACATCTGTGCTAGAAGCAGGAGCAGAGCTTCACAGCTGTGGTTTCCCTGGCCTGAGCCTCCAGACCAGCTCCACAGATGCTCCAAGCAAAACATAATTGGGATAGTCTTTCAACCGCTGCTTGCAGAGGAGTTATGCAGAGAAGAAAATAAAATCTATCAAAACTAAATCCAAAAAAGAGAAATTTCTCCTCTTTATTCAAACAACTATAACAAATTAGCCAGACAAATAGTTTACCAAGATTTCTGCTAAGGATGATTCAGATTGCCAATGGTCTCCCATGGGACAACTAGGAAGAAATAGTCTGTGTCATTGAAGATAAAAAAAATAATATAAATCAGAGTAATTTGCATTTGCAAAAAAATGTGTAGTGTGTGTGTGTGTGTAATTTGTTTTGTACTACTGTAATAGATTAGAGAGTAATTTGTAAGGAACAAAAATTTATTTCTTATTTGTCTGGAGGCTGGTAAATCTGAGAACAAGGAGCTTGGATCTGGTGAGGGACTTCCTGCCTTGTCTTCATATGGTGAAATGCAGCAAAGCAAGAGCAAACAAACACCTGCCAGTGAGTCTTTCTCATACAGACATTAATTCACTCCTGAGGGCAGAAACTTCATGATGGAAACACCTCCACAAAGTCTCTACCTTCCCAACAATGTTTCACTGGGGATCAACTTTCCAACACATGAATTTTGGAAGGGACAAAATATTTACAACATAGTAGTGTGTTTATGAAAATAATTCATGCATATTGTAGATACTTGAGGAAATGATGACAATTATATAGAATAGGGTTGGAAATGCATGCCTGTGGGACAAATAGCCCACTGCGCACACTTAGAAACAGTTTCCTTGGAACATAATCAGGTTCATATGTTTACCTATTGTCTATTTTTGCTTTTATACCAAAAGGAAGAATTGATTAGTTACAATGGAAACATCATGGCCATCAAAGCCTAATATTCATGTTCTGGACTTTTAAAACAATGTTCTCACTCCATCCATGTTTAGAAGAAAATAGAAGTTAACCTTAATCTGATAACAGAGATTTAAACAGTTCTATTTTTATGTAATGGTTTCTCTTTAGGCTAGTAGGGAAGGAAAACATACTGCTCTCTGAATTCCTATCTTAATTCCTCTTTAAGAGGAAGAAAAACTCAGATTTTAAGAAACAGAAATTTTCCAGTAAACAAAAAGGCCACCTAACAGGAGAATAAATTTCCTTCATGTAGGTGTTTTCCTCTGGGCTGGTTCTTATCGTCCTGGAATGCTGATCAGTGCTAAACACTAGATTTGGGTGAGGGAAAACAGGAAAAGCCTTCCAGCCTTATAGCCTGAGATGTGTGTTTTGCTTTAGATTAGCAAAGAACACTTTATCTTGGAGTTTTGTGTCCAAAGATAGTATCACAATTAGAATTCAAAGTATCAACTCAGCTGTGCAGAAACCTAACATAGGTTTTACTTCTCATGATACATAATGTTATTGTTTTGACAAAGATCCTCCATGCCCCAATACACATCATATTAAAGTTTACAATTAGTTATATGCCAGTCCCAATAATTTTACTTTCTTATAGTCATTTTTGAGTTTTTTGTTCTTTGTTTTTTGGTTTTTTTTGTACCGGAGATTGAACCCAGGACCTTGTGCTTTCCAGGCAGGCAGAGGCACCACTAAGCTAAATAATCAGGATCAAATTCCAACTATCCCCAGTGAATCACATCAGGGTTGCAGGTAGGTTGAAATGGAAAGATGTTTGTTCTCGTCTTTTCCTTTTATCTGCTCTTACTTGTGTTGATAAGAAAAGGTAGATCAAAGTATGCTATGTGCCACACATTCTTGGTGAGGAGGCTACACTTCATGTCCCTCTCTGCTGGCTGGGATGCCTGTCCAATTCATACTGTTATCTACTAGGGGAACAAGGGAGGGCGGAGGGCAAGGGAAGAAAAGGAAAAGGGATTTTTAAGAGAGAATGGAAGGGAAAAAATGGAGACAAAGTTTTTATAAATGGGGAGGAGAAGAAGGGAAGGAAGGGGATGGGAAAAGAAGAAAAATTTAGATATATTATATACTGGTACAAATTCCCTATAAAGAATGTAACCATTATGTATGGCAAATATTTTTAATAAAAAATAAATAAAGATATAGGGGACTTGGCCAGAAGTGGATGGTTAAACTGCAGGACAGAAGCATATAGGCTCTCTGAGGAATGAATGGTTAAAATGTGGCACAAAGAAACTTTGGGGCAAAAGTACACAGGCTCTGTGAGAAGTAAATGATTAGATTTGGGGTGAAAGCACACAGGCTATATGAGAATTGAATGATTAAACAACAAGAAGTTCAGATTAGTGAAGCATGTTGTGTCTGGCCATATCCTTTACCTTTCCCCAAGAAAACTGCTTAACCTTGAGACAGTTCCTCACCCAAACTGCTTTTCTCCTGCTTTTTTCTCTCACATTGATATTCTCAATAAAAGCCAGAGAGTTCTCAGCTTGGTGGCTTTTTCTTCTCCCCAGAGCCTGCCTAATGGCTGGGCGCTCTTGGTTTAGAACAGGCCCTCTGGGCCTCTTGGTGACTGGATTAAGTCTCATCTGTAAGTAATCTTTATCACCCTCTATACTGCCTATAGTCGCTCACTGTGATGTAAAGAGGATGTCTATTAACTCCTCACTGAAGTGAACTCTAGTAAGCCTATGAACTCTTGTCTGCCATCTGTAGCCCCATTTGGAGATACACAAAGATTGGAAGAATTCTTGCCAATAGGAATTGTAAGGAATGAAGAAAAAAGAAAAGCAAAGTTTTCTGTCCCCCTTTCCATAAGCTATACATCTCTCTAGAATTTTCCTGTATGGTCTAAGATTTTTAAATGGACCTGCATCTCTCAATAAAAAAAAAACTTCTAGGTAAATAATATCATATTAGGCACCTTATCTTGGATATAACTCCAAACTTAAAAGATAATCCCACATCCATCCTTTTCTCCCGAAGAAGAGAGAAACTAGATGGAATGAAGTATTATTGCTCCACAATATTCTTCTGTTCTAATTTTTCTTCCAAAATAAGACCACTTTTCTCCTTACTTTTTCTTTGTTAGAAAAAAAAAGGGAACTATGCAGGTGTTCCACTGTGCTACCATTGCTCTACAAACTGTCTGTTAGGATCCCCAGCATGTCCATCCCCACAAGCACAAACACCTAACTATCATCTCTTTCAGGAGCATATTCTCCCCATTACTTGATATCTGGAAATTATTTTTAAACTTGACTTAGTCTTTTCTAAATGACAAACTCTGCATACTTCTGAGTTATGATTTATTAAAATGGAAATGAAATACCTTATGCTCCACAGTTTAATTTTGTTTCTGTCAGTACAATTTTTGTCTTATTTTATTCACAGTTCAATACTTTACCATAATTATCTAAAGAGTTAAAATAACGTATATAACTAAAAAAAGGAACACACTTCCACTATTGTCAAAATACATACAGTTAGTTACCAAATGTCTATGATACTGGTGAAATGTAAAATCTGACAAGGAATTATTGTTCCATTGTTGCTAAGAAAATGTGTTTATGGAATTGAATCAATAAATATTGACAGTTCAAGCTTACAAAGTTGTAGCAATCCTGGATGTTAAGCTCAGAAAAGAAACAGAGCTGAAAATACATACTTTGCCCTTGCTTTTATTTCCTTTTATTTTTCCTTTTAATAAACATTTATTATATGCACAGTCAAGTGCAGCCTAAAAGAATTCTATAAGCCATTAATATATTAAATCAGTGTTTCATAAGAATTTTTGTAAAACAATTTCATTAAAATTTTTGAATTGTGGAAATGTAAATAGAAGAGACTTGAAGAATAGTTACAAAAGTGCATAAAATAATAAAATTTAAAAGGCATTAAGACATTTATCTTTACAGAAAGAAATAAAATATTAGAGTTTCAAGCATGGTAGGAGAGCGAAGAGGAGTCATCACTCCTTCCTACTCCAGCAGCCTTCTACCTGTCTCTTACTTCTCCATGTCAAAGAGACACTACAAGGAATGGTGCTATAAGTAATGGTGCAGTTTGATTTTCAGGAATGTGGCTTTCTCTTAAATGTGGCTCAGGCCTTGCTAATGACTCAAAGAGTGTTATCATCTGATAATTATCTGATTTAATGGAAGATAAATATAATCAGTATATTAAGTACAAGAAGAGAGGAAGTTTTTGAAAACTTGGGAAAAAATCTCAATGAACCACATAAAAAGGGAGTGAACAAGAATTTAAAATCAGCTGGAACCAAAGTAGCAACTCAGTGGAGCTGAGTGCTCATAATTTTCTGCTTTTTCTAAATGTATGCTTTATTCTTTTCTTTTAAAACAAGCTCTTTCTGATCTACTTTCTTATGAACCATCACTGCTTTTGTGTGCCCAGCTTAAGTGCCCTAAAAAGGATGAGTCTCAGATCCAAATTCCTGGGAGATAGAATCTAATTGGGCACTTGCCAGTCAAAAGGAAAACTCCTGCTGGATTCCCTATGGTCAGGGAATCTAAGTCATTAAATACCAGTATGGCCCTACTGAGGGATATCAAGGAAATTTGAACTAGGCTGAAAATTTGACCTGGTTTTCACTATAGGCTTGAAATAAAGCACCACAGATTCCACATTAGCCAGGGCCCTCATCAATTCAAATCCAAGAAAACAGAACCTTACCGACTTCATCTGGGCATGGATTAAAGTGTGGATACAATTTTATCCCTAGAATATGACTTACTGCAGTTTAACTAATTACGGAGTTCAAGTAACACTGATGTCTAAAAATATTCTATCTAACTCTTGATTTTGATGTCTTTTTGTGTGGATTTAGATTATTATCTATTTCAATAAGCATTTAGTTAACAAGCCCCAAATATGCTCAAAATGCCAGTTCCCTCAAAAAACCCATAAAAACAACTCTAAAACAAAGTGCAAAAAAAAATCATGAATCAAGGACTATCACTATTTTTCATGTTACAATTCTGATAGAATAAATGTATTTCTTCCTCTTCTTTCCCCTTCCTTCTCATTCTCTTCTTATGTTAGCTTTCCATGACTATGACAAAAAACCTGATATTTTAAACTTAAAAGGAGGAAAGATTTATTTTGGCTCACATCTTCTTCATAGGCTTGGTCCAATATCATTGGCTTATTTCTTTGGGCCTGTGGTAAGGCACAATATCATGAGGGAGAATATGCAGTAGAGTAAAGCTGCTTCTCTGAATAGAGCCAGGAGAGAGAGAGAGTGAGAGAGAGAGAGAGAGAAAGAGAGAGAGAGAGAGAGGGAGGGAGAGGGAAATATGAAATGAATCAGGGTCCCAAAATTCTCTTGCAGGGTACAATCTCAGTGACCTAACTTCCTCCTATGTGGTTCCACATTGTAAAGGTCAGATCGCTTCCCCATAACATCAAAAGCTTTAATGTCTGTTCCTTTGGGAGATATTCAAGATCCAAGCCATAACACTTTGCTTCCCTTCACTGACCTTGCTGAATAATTGAGTCCAAAAACCATTGGTGAAACTAAGTATGGAAGCCTGTTAAGGAGGGTTAAGGGGGGAAGTCATAGGAGCCTGCCATGGGATCCTGGATCCTAAGAGGAATGGCTGTGGAATCTGTGCAAGACAGTGGCCCAGATCTGAGAAGAAAAAAGAGAGTAACCCTTCAGGCAAGGCATCTTATGTGGAATGGCAGAGCCTAAGCAGTGTAAGGAGGGCATCAAGAAGGCAGCTTTGAAAGCAGCCTGGAGTTCAGAGCCCAAAATAGGTGAGGAGAATGTTCACTAAAGACATCTGGTACAGGGTGCCAAAACCCAAATAGGCTGAGGGGCCTTCTAGGTATAAAGTACATGAAGAAGTGGCAAGGCATTTTTTTTCTTCTTTTTTTTGGTACTGGGGATCAAACTCAGGTCCTTGCACTTGCAAGGCAGGTGGTGAAACCACTGAGCTAAATCCCCAGCCAAGGCATTTTTGATTGTTACTTAAATATGTAACCAAAATGATAAATGGATGAAATAAGAATAGTAACTATATTGAAAATAATAAGAAAAAGTTTCTCACCATCAGAAAAAGGAGAAAACTAGAATAAATCCTGTGCTATTGGATTTAAATTGGAATATCAGAGTCAATTTATAGTTTAACATGTATAGAATTACACATTGATATACAAAGATGAATATATTTATAATTACATTTATACAGTTGAAAAGATTATATATATATAATATTTGCTAGTTCTGTCTTTTGAAATGGTTGTTTTTTGGATATGGTTTGAGTTTGTTTCCTGAAGTTTCATGTGTTGGAATGTTGCATCTCTAGTGTGGCAATGAAAAGGAATGGTGAAACCTTTTAAGAGGTGAGTCTTAGTGGTAGGCCATAAGGTCACCAGGGGTGTGTCCTCAGAAGTGATTCAAGTAGTTCTTAAGGGATCCTGAGTTAGTTTTCCGGAGAAGGTTCTTAAGAAGCCCATCCCTATGCTCTGGTTTCCTGTCTTACTATCTGATCTCTCCTTCTTATGTGGGCTCCCTCCATTTTGATGCCATTCATCAAAGAGGCTTCAGTGGACCCAAGCCAATGGCAACATCAGGCCTAACCTTTCATAAGACTGACAAATAGATAAATGAGGGATATGGATACAAACAAAAGGGAGATTAGTTATGTGTTATACTCTATTATGATTACATAATATTACATATTTTATATGTGATATATAATAGACATATGAAACTGTTTGACATTCCCCTCAAACAACATGTGATAGCTAATTTTATGTGTCAACTTGGCTGGGTCTATTCTGGATGTTTTTATAAGGATGTTTTCAGGTAAGATTCACAATTTGAATCTGCAGATCCAAGTTGAGATTCCCACTCTGGGAGGTTCCTTCTTGTTTAAGATTTTCCTCTAGGGTCAGGCAATCACTAACTCAACAACACTTTGACTTCTAAAACTTTTACTTTTTGGCAATCATTTAACTTTCACTGACACCTGTCATGCACATTAGCTGTATATTATCCTCAACTTTCAAGATCAGGAATATCAATTAATTTATGATTTGTTCTGACTTGTTTTTTTAAGAATCAGATTACATGGAAAGTTAGAGGAAACAGTATAAACTACCAGACTCTGCTTTGAAAATCAAACACACTTTTGATTAAACAGATAGTCATGAATTGATCAAGTTAAGCCTTTAGCCAGTTTAAACTGCTAGCAAAATGTTGCCCATCTGAATTGTTCTCTAGATTGTAGCACATGACCACAATGCTGTAAATTCATCCCAAATATCTCTGGGACCCTGCCTACAGTTATCTTTATTTGGTTACATTTTACTTCTGTTTTAGTTAACAATTGTAGTTCCTCTCTCCTATTTGCTCCTTCTGTTGGCCCCAAATATGGCAATATGAATTTGTCCTCTGAATTAGTGACACCTGCTATAGATTATGATATGTGTCAGTTAATACATGAGGAGACTGAGGCTCAGGTAGAATTAGAAACCTGCATGGAGAAAGGCCCAATGATACATAGTAAGGAGTGGTAGAGCTGGTTTTACAGTCCTCAGTTCTTGAACACTACTGGAGTCTACCAATTATTACAACTGAATTTCTTCCTCTAGAAAAAAATTTATCTTTAGCAATCTTCTGACATATATTAATGTGGCAATTATGTTATAATTACTGGTCGTTTTTAATAAATATCTTTATATTCACAGTACTATTGCCAGGCTGTTATAAACAGGAATAATTAAGAAAACAGTCCTCATTTTGTGTGTATTTTACTTCAGAAAGAGTATCATCCAGTTGTATATACATACAAAATTGAGTAAGGCATTTGGAGATTGATGAAGAGAAAAAATACTTTTTGAATCTGAACAAAAGTGTCACTGCATTCTTACTTTCATTTTCAATATGTTCTTTAAAATTCATGATCCTCAAGGAATGGGGCTGTGAACAGATACTTTAAAAAAAGACAAAGGAAAAGTTGAAGAGACAACAAAAGGCATAAAAATAGTATGAAAACTTAAGGCGAGTTGGAGTTCTTATCTCTGGAGTAGCAAATCCCACACAAAATAGTAATGAAGAGCTACAAGTTCTTCTGTTTGTCTATTGCTCCAGTACCTTCTTTTATCCTGATTGAATTTAACACCATTATTATCAAATACTATAAAGTACATTTCCATAATGCATGTTTTTATGCACGAATTCACTTAATCACATAACGTAGAGCCAGAGCTGAGTGAGGTATTGCTTTAATTTGTAGAATAGACAATAAAAATGAAAGAATTCAAATAACTTTTTTAAATTTTTAAGTGAGAAAGTGAAAGAGAAGAACCTGAACCTGGGATCTTATGAAATAAGGCCAGTATGTGTACACCAGGGCTCTTTCTCCCTTGGGAATCCTTTAAAGCCAATGTTTGGAAAGACTGAAGAAAAGTATTTATGGTCATGTAAGAATTTATACCAGTCTCAACAGTACAGCCTCAAGATAACATCTCAATCAAGGGACACAGGAATGGGGCTTCCAAACCATAGTGATGCTTCTTTAAAATGTCTTTTTAGTCTCCAATTAATTTCCATTCCATACCGCTATTGCTGCTATGCATGAGAGATATCAAAATCTCTGCAAAACTTACCCCCTGGCCTACTCATAAACTGCTTTCTTCTTTCTTTTCCACCTTTCTTTCTTGTTCTGAATTTCTAAGTTCTGAAAATCTTTGTAAAAATTATTTTATCTAAATATTAATAAGAAAAGCCACTGTTCAATGCCTTTTACCTAGAAAATGCCTGTGGAGATAAATCTAACTTTACATCATTTTCTTTGCCATATACTCTCCAATCAATTATATGCATGAAAAAAACTTAGATTTTATTAAAATCTTGGATTTTTAATTTTCACATATTTTCCCTTCTGCAGAGTTAGTGAATTTATTTCAAACATCTAGGGGTTAGTGTCATTTAATGTAAAGTGGAGTAAAAATCTTTAATTAGAATAATTAAATAAAAGATGCTGATTGAAATCATAAACATCACTCACATTCACACGATGTTTCATGTGAACAGAGCTTGATACAATCCATGGAATAAACAGAAATCCCTACATACTTCATGAAAGATTAAGCATGAAGCATCTAAGTTAATTAGATGGTGTCCTAAAGCTTCTAAAGTCTTGCTTATGTAGAAATGGCTTATGAACTAGTAGAAAAAAAGAATAGTATCTATTTTCCTACCATTTATTAACCTTTAGAAACCCTTTTTGACTTATTATCTAAAAGGGTATTTTACTAAATAGGCAATTATTTCCCAATTTAGATATCTGTTGGCTGATCCTAGTCATCTATTGTGCTTGTCATCATTGTAGCCATGGACTAAGTTAAATATAATGGTTTGGGGATTCAAGTGATTCTTTGAGCTCTGAAGATTGCAAATAATGGAGCTCAAGTGATGCTGCATTATTGGCAATCATCCTGGAACTAATAACAGCAGTTAGTGGGCCTATAATCTCCTAGAAATTAACAGCCAACTTCTTTCTCCACACTTTGTAGGGCATGATCATTACCATGAAAAGGCAGTTAAGATGATAATGTGCCACTGTAACTCATCTAGTGGCCAATAAAGGGTTAGAAGTGAGACTGCTGAAACAGCAGTCTTGACTCAGCCTATCACCTTGATTGTGCTTCTTCTTGGGCTGCTACTTGGAAAAATGTATAAAGTAACAGAAGAATGAAACAAAATGTTTTCGTTTCTTTGGGATTAACATCTTCCTGGTGATAATGTGGAAAGTCATCGATTCCTACCCAAATAACAGTGTTTCCTGTGAGCCAACTTATGCACAAATATATAGTAATGACCAAGATCTTCAGAACAAAGGAATACAACTGCAATACACAAAGAAAATAGAAGAAACAGGAAAAGGAGGAAAAGCCATAAAACTATCCAAGAAAAGATAAGACCAGAAGGTATGTGCAATGTGTAGAAGAGAAAAAGTAATAGATTAATAGAATTTAAATCAGTGAACATTTATCAATTCCAGGTGCACCGCAAGCATTATGCTATGTGTTGGTGATGATACGGAGAAGACAGAAGACATGGTCCTTTTCCTCTGGAATCTACATTTGCCTGAGAAGATAAACACATATGATAATATTATAGAAGTGTATGATGAAAAGTTGTTAAATATAATAAATGAAAGTACAGAACTTCATGGGAACATATAGCAAGAAATTTTAAACAAATCAAAAATCAGAGAGCACAAGAAACCATAGAGAAATAGATTAACCAATAAGAATTGATAACAAGACCATAAAACCTTAGAAATCACCAAAATAATTGGAAATTCATTAATCTGAAAAAGAAGTAATTAAATCAGTAACATCATCATAATAATGACTATTATTTACTTAGCTTCTAATTATGTCATGCTAAAAACTGTATATAAAATATTTTACTTCAATTATATGACAACTTCATTGAGTAGACATTAAAATCTCATGTTTATAAATATATAAACTGCAATTTAGGTAAATTTCCCAGATGACATAGCTACAAAATATCAAAACAAAAAGTTGAATTTAAATCAGACTAACTGTATAGTCCATTTTGGGGACCAATACAGTTTATTTCAAAACCCAAAACTAAATGAAAAATGACAGCTAAGATTTAATAACAGCTCAATTAACAGAACCAAAAAAGATACGTTAAAAGAGTGAAGACTAGAGAATAGAAGAAATATAGTAACTGGGGAGTGGTAAGGTTACGAGTTCTTTATGATAGGTAAAGCTAGGATTGATGTTCAAGTTTAGCTGGGTTTTTGCAGGTAAAAAGATAATGGTAAATAAATATTAATTTAGCATCTTTATAAATATATAGTATATTAATTCCTTAAAATTTTATTTTTGCATGATTTTTATTTAGATGGCATCTACTCCAAACAATATTTAAGACACCTTAAACAATGAGGATAATAATAGTAAAACCACTTATCATTAGGGAAAAAAACAATAATAAAGAAAAGTGATACGGAATTGTTAAAAACTCTGGTTAAGGAGAACTACAGTAAAATAAGAGAATAATATTTCCTCCTGAGCTCTGGAAAAAAAGGGCAAAAAGATTTATGAGATTTTGCCATAGTTTGGTTTTTGAGTGTCCCTCAAAGGCCTCTGTGTTGGAGGGTTGGCCTTTGGCCATGGTGCTAAAGCCAGGTGGTGGAAACTTCAAGAGGTAAGAACTAGTGGGAGATCTTTGGGTGATTGGGGTGATTGGAATTGTGCCCTTGGAGGGGAGAGTGGGACTCGTGCATTTCCTTTCCTCTTTTTTGATTCCTCGCCATGGGGTGAGCAGGTTTGCTCCACTATGTGCTCCTTTCTATGATGTGCTGTCTCACCAACAGTTCAAAAGCAATGGGACCAACCATTCTTGAAATAAACCTCCAAATCTGTAAGCCAAAATAAAAGTTTCTCTCTATAAATTATTGCTGATTAACACAAATGTGGTACATTACTCTTATTGTCTACTGAAAAAACAACCGCATAATCAGAAAAAATAAGGTCTTTCTTGAACCTAAGCATTCAGAGGAATTTGCCACTATTCTCTTCATACAAGACAAGTTAAACAGCACAAAGAATTCATTAGTAATTTGCTCTCTTTGTAGTTATCTTATTAGGTTATTTTCAAGTAATCCTTTTCCTTTTCCTTTTAAAGACTGACAACTTTTGAGGTGCATGACTAACCTTTAAGACACAGGATCAAACTAATAATGTCTACAGTTTCCTGCCAGGTGTATAATCCAGTTATGATAATAAGATTCACAAAAGGGATTTTGACCTAATAGGCTCATTAGAAGGGGACAGTGGCAGAGTTTAAAATCAAAGTTTACTTACTCCTTCAGCCATTGTTTCCAGAGTCTCTACTTTCCCGAGGACTGCTTCCCCAACTTTTTTTTTAATTCCAAGAGATAGTCCAGGAGGCTTCTAGAAATTTTCCCACTTTTGAAAGCTAGCTTGACTTAGCTTCATTAATTTGCAAATGAAATTCTTAATTAGTGCAACTCCAATTTTAAGAATGATACCTAGGCATCAGCATATCTGAATCAATACTGCACCTGCTAGATTTAACTTATACTAAGGTAACTGAGGCAGCCATGACCAGCTCTTCTCACCCAATAAAGGGAAAAGTAAAACTTTAGAAATATTGTCTGAACAGGAATACACACAAATGCTGAATTAATCAACGTTGCATATACATCTTCTACCTTTGTGCGATTTTTATCAAAAACCAAACAGCACTAGCATTAGTGGGAAAGTTAAACTCAAGCAATGATTATAAATAAATATATATATTGTAAAATTTAATGAATATCAATAGTGTACCAAGTTTAGTATTACATGTTTTGCATAAACTTTTTTCTTAAAAGGAAACTTTTGGAGTTAGTGTGTATTAGGATTTGACAGCTCTCTGTCCTTCATATTTCATATTCTTTGAGATATAGAACCAAATAGGCATTAGAATATCATATTTGAGAAGTAGGGCATGAGGAGATCTTTTCTTCCATCTTGGGCCCAAGGACACTGTGGTCTTTTCACTTCTTCCCTCTGGACCCATTTTGTCCTTTTGGTCACGGTGACTAATCAAATGCTGTTCCCCCCCTGTGACTCCTTCATGTCTTCACCTCAGGGGTACAGCCTGGAGTTTTTTCTGACCTGGTAGAAGGATGACAATCTGCATTCAAAGAGTATATTAAAGCAAACAAAAAGAAAGAAAGAAGGAGTTGAATTTTTTTAGTACTAAGCACTCTTTCTTCATTTAAACAGTGAGAAAACTTACTCCTCCTTCACCAGTAAGGGAACAAGATGGAGACAGGGAAAGCAGAGTGTTACTTCAGTACTACTCACTCATTATCAGAAAATTTCCCTCCTCTCTGTTCAATACCTACCAGTATGGTTCTCTCTGTCTGAGAAATATGCACCACAAGTCATAAACACCTTCCCCAAGTGGTCTGGAACTCAAATATATATGTTTGAGTTCAAACTTTGTAAGAGACTTTTTTAAAGCTATGCCATTCTAAGGACATTTCAAAGTAATAAATACCATCTAAATATGGGGATGATGAGTTCAGACAGAAGGAACAAAAGCAAAACAAGAACATATGTGCATTTAATTAAAACTGGGAGAGGCAGCACAGTAGGGGGATGTGCTGTCTTGGCAGCCGGGAGAGCCAGGCACTTAGTCTTCTCCGCAAAGTGACCTGCCTGAAGCAAAGCGCAGAAACCCAAGGAGACTCAGTTCTCTCATACTTAAGATAATCTGAACATGTTATGAAGAAGTTAAGCAAATTAATAATTTCTATTTTGTCTTCTCTTTTGCTTTGATTGTTCATTCTCTCCTTTAAATGTCATTGAAAGGCATGGTACATTAGAAAGTGCACAAGTAAATTATAGTCACAAAAATTAAACTTTTCCTCCTTTTGATCTCATCAACTCATTACATAACATGGGACCAATCACTACGTCCATTACTGCTTTCTCGAGTTCTTCAATTCTTTCCTTTTAGTTTGCGGACTTGGCCCTGTTTGCCCTTTAAACCAATCATGACCTAGGCAGCTACTGCCAAAGTACACTCAGAAACAGCAGACAGAGGGAAGGGGAGACCTTGCCCATTCTATGTTCTGTTTCTAGTGCGAATGAGAATACTCGGCTTGAAGGCCTTGTTGATTGTAGAATTCAGCTGAAGTCCCTCATGCTCTAAATACTACCCTGTTTTGCCTTTACCCCAAAAGGAAGGTCACAAATCATCCCTCTAGTTTTCTAAAACTGTGATTCTATAGACTGACCAATTATGACATAATAAGAATAACCACTTGCCTGTAAAGACATAATAGATAAATGTATTTCCCAATGACATATCCTTTCTACCACATTTTAATTCCTTCTATCTTGTCTCTGGCCTGATGCAAGTCTGTTCCCATTTCCCGTCCCTCTCCCAGCATATCCTATACCAAAGATGGTAGGTGTATTTCCTCTAATTTAGGTCATTTCTTGACCTTCCTTTTTCTCTTCCCATTGTTTCTTTTAGTGCTATACTGGTAGATCTCACAACACAGCCTGGTTATCAATGGCAACATTATGCTTTGACCCTTATATTTTCCACCTATTTAATAAGAAATGACAAAAATAATAAAAAATGTTTCTTTAAACCCTGAAAGTCATTCACAACCATATGTAGTAAATGACTTCAAATGTTCCTTAATATTTTTGTTTTTTCCAAGTCTCACTTTTTTTTACATGTTACTATAATCTAGTTAAGGTTAAAATCTTTGTTTTCTTTATTTTAGTACCTGGCCTTCTTTCCCTTCTCTAAATCAATGTTACCCAGTGGCTATAGTAATGCCCTGCATCTAAGAAGCACTCAAAGTTTATCCAATTAAATTGAAGGGATTTTTCCTAGCCAGGAAAATTATATAACAATGTTCTGAAGAAAAGGTCAGGAAGCTATTGAACCAGTATAGGACCAGGATGATAGGGAAAGAAGTTTCATAAAAATGGACAGATTCTGGATATTTTTAAAATCAAAATCCAATAGGATTTACTAAGAGGTTAGATATCAGATACAAGAGCAGAAAGTATGAATGTCATTAGGATGTTCCCTCAAATATTTCTGTTCTCCATTCTTCAGAGGACAAGGTGAAATTTCTCTTGTGATCAGATGTTCTTTCTATTCCACTTATAAGTGGAAGCCCCTTCTGTGATGAACATTTAATTGCTGAAATCCCTGGAGCACTCCATTTTTGTCCCTGTAAGCACAGAGACCAGCAATTGTGATAGTGACTACTTCATCAAATGAGAAAACACCCCCATATGACTTATGATAAACATGGTGTGGGGGGACTGGTTATTTAAAGGACTGAGATTTGGGAATTGATTCTTACAGCAAAATAACAAAGTCTTCCTTACTAATAAAAGTATTACCTAGAAATACAGTCCTGCTCTAATAAAGCCTCAAAGGAATGGCTATGTGACAGGAATGGGTAGAAAGGGGATAGTTAATTTTATGCCAAAGTACAATATTTGGTATAAATGTCACATGTAGTGATATGAAAAGCAGATAATGAATTTAATGGACTTATAGTTTTATAGGAAAAACAAAGGATTAGTAGTATGCCCACAGACAGCATTTGACAGGATATCACAAGAAAGATTAGGCAAAAAAGAGTTTGACCAGTTCATAAACAGTAATGAAAAGGAATCCACAAGTCTAAAATCTGGACTCTAAAACACTGGGAAAAACTCTTGTGGAAAAAAATAAATATGCATTTTTAAAACATGTTGGGCAATAGCCACAGCAAACCTCAACCTACGGCAAGGATCAAACCAAGAGTGTGGTCATCAAAACCATTTTTTATACTTTGGAAAGAATTAGCAGGTTTAATGAATTAATGTGAAATTAGAGAAATTCTAGCAATTTTACAGAGTGGGCCTCAGAAATGTGGTTCTCCTCCCAAAATCTCAAGCTCACAATTTCTGCAATTAAGCTGGAAAGAGAAGTAAATAGATGTTACAAAGGGGACCATAGTTTTGGCTATTGGCACTTTCAGACTGGAATTTAATAGAAAAAAACAATTAATTTCTGAGTGGGTAATTCTGCTAAAACGATCATCAATTTGGACTGCAGAAGTCTAAAGCACAACTTCTTAAAATCTAACATGGCTAGGGCCAGGGATTTAGTTCAGTGGTTCTGCCACCTGCTTCTCAAGTGCAAGGACCTGAGTTCAATCCCCAGTACAAAAAAAAAATCTAAAATGGTTCATGGGCTTCGAAAATTCTACAAGCAGAAAACAGTCTGAGATACCAGCTCAGTCACCAGTAAATGCACATTCTCTATTGTTCTTGCAAATAACACCAAGGAGGATAATAGAAAAAAAAAAAAAAAGGAAAACCTTAAGAGTTGCCAAGCATCTTGAACTTGGGAGGGATTAATGACCTAACAGAACAGCATTCTTCATCCCCAGGATAGGATATCTTAAAGTTTTTGATGAGTAGGATTTCATATTTATCGGAGCTGTAAATTTCATGTGCTTCCAATCTTTTCCTTTGAAAGTACTTATTGTGATTCTTCAACTGTATATTGGTCTTTTTCAAAGTAGAAAACTTCTCTTTCTAGTTCCTAGGACTCTAGATCAACAGGAGCTGTGAGAGATTTACCATGCATCAACTAATGATTGTGAATTTTGAGTTAGGAGTGATTGGATTTTATAACATATCTCTCTTTGAGAAGTAGTAATTTTCATGTGTAAGGAAGAAAAAGAATCAGTCATTTGGTAGCAAGAAAAGTATTAGTCATGAGGGTCATGTTCACAAGTTTCTACATCTACACATTTCTCCCTCTTCTAAGTCATTTGTATGATTACCTCCCAGTTTCCTTGGCCTAGTGTATGGGGGTGGAGAGAGGGACAATGAGTTTCCACTAATGAGTTGTGAATGGAAGTAATTCATGTAGTGGAGAGCAATAATTTAATCACTAGTGCAAAAATACTTTCCCCCCTCTGGCTTCAGGACCAACACTTATCAAGGAGATAGCACTATATGAGTCTGGGTCCCTGAGTGATTATGATCAAGTCCCCCATTAGCCCACAATAGGAAGCTAGGATGAGTAAAGAGTTAACCTGCATTGTTTAAGCCACTAAAACTGGAGGTTGTTTATTGCCACAGCATTAATCAACCTGTTCTGATTGACATGTGAAAGAATATTTATCACTATTTTTGCAGCAAATAATTTGTACTCCTGTACTTATGGCAAAATTATATTTTATTTTTTTATTACTGGCTCTAAATTGTATATTTGGTCAAGTCAGTCTAATGATTTCTTAAGATGTTCCTGTGTTTTTCCTTTTATTGAAATTTATATTTTATACTTTTTTTTAAATTGAGCATTCCTTTCTTTCAAAAACAAACAAAAAAAATGATTGAGTGATAAAAATGATCCAGAACCACTGATAAATGTTAACTAGACAGGAATCTGTTTCCGTTATTATAAAATAAATTTTCTTTCAAGTAATTTTAAAATGTTACAGTAATTCCATATAAGTTTAAAGATTGACATAGATTGACGTGTAATGTGTGTTTTTCTGCTGTAATACTATACATGAAGATTAAAACATAATGAGAAAATCTAGTAAAATCAAAAAAAGATCAACATGACCACAGACTGAAGATATTCTTTGGACTTAGATCATGAATTTATTTCAATAAATATCAATATTGAGTAGGAAATGAATGCAACTGCAAAAGCTGAAACATTTAGCGCAGCTGAATTATTTGAGTCTCTTAAGAAGAATGTTGCTAACACTATTTCTTTTATACTAGTGGAAAGTGACAGCTTCTTCTCATTCCCTAAGGCCTATTTCAAATTCTGTTTGGAGATCTAAGTCCTAAAGCCTAAATCATTCTTGATTCAGAAGGCAACAATGTGGGTGAAAACAATCAGCTTTTCTGTTCAATCCAGTTTGAAGCAAAAAGGTACATAATAAATTTAACAGTATTGATTTTTTTCCAGATCATAATGTTCACTCCTCAGTGAGCCAATGAGATGATTTATGTGAGGGTTTAGGTATAAGCAAAGCTCTCTTAATTATTTGGGCTTCCTCAGTGCCCATTATCAAGTGGCCAGAATAAAAAAGATTAATTTAATTGGCAAAAGCCTCTTTGGATGTAGCCTGAAATCATCCAACAGCATGAGATTAAGACATTCCAATCAAAGCAATTAAACCTTATCTTTTCTTTCTCTAAATACTTGGTTTCATGGACTCATAGCCTCTGTTCTCTAACTGAAGAATCTTTTTTTTTTTTTTTTTGTATTTTTACTGGGACTCTTTTATGTGTTTTTTTCTTATTAAAAAAACTGCAGTGTTTTATATGACATAAAAAGTTGTTGTCTACCTTCCTCTAACATCCAGATTTTATATCTTAAAATGTTTTATATAATCACTTGAAAGAAGGCAATGATAATGAGTTAAGTCTTCAAGTCAGACAAACCTTGGAAAAATACAATTTCTCAATATATCTTTTTTTGTCTGTTAAATAGGTATAACATCTTTCACAAATTGTAGCCATGTATTTGAATGTGATGAAGCATATCATATCATTTAGGAGTATGCCTAGTGATAAGTAAAGGTTTGACAAATGTCAACTGCCATTAACTCATGGGAGGAATGATAAAAATTAATACAGGGCTATTTGGGTGATAGATTTATCTAATTTGGCAGGATCTAATAGGTAAGTCTTTGATGTTTTAGTTCCCAATAAAGTTTTTAAGGGTAGGGTTAATGACTGAGGCAATTTTTGGCTACTTCAGAGTAGCCACCTTTGGTTATTTCAGAGTAACCACCTCATCTTGTAAAAGTAAATATTTAATAATGCTTGTTAACTGACTGGATTTTCAACATATGTGAAGGTGAAATCCAGGGCCCATTTTGCATTTTTGCTGCATATTTCTCTGTGATGGCGTTGTTTTCACCTTGAATTTGTCAGTTTCATAAATATTTGACCTGCATGTAGATAGAATGGTCCAAATATGACAGAAGGAATTGATTTCCTACTTTGGAGCTCTGTTTTCATTTGGTGGCTGTGTACTGTTGGACAGCACAAATTCACTTTACATATTTAGAAACTAGTAAGCTAAAACCCAAACTTTGGGTTTTCTAATTTTATTCTCAATTGGCAAAAATAATATTTTCATTTTTCAAGAAGACTTAAAATGCTCAAACAGTTGCAAACAACTCCTGGAAGGAACATTTTAATGAGTCAAATGTAAATATATGTAAATAAATTAAACCCACACAAATTAACTTTCCATACAAGCACTTATAATTAAGAAAAAAATTGTCTGACAGTAAAAACTTGGGTTTTGCTTAGCTTTAGCTAGCCAAGAGAAACAAACCATGTCCAAGATTATCCTGAATCTATTATGTGAAAATGGAGAACGAATCTATTTTCCTTGGATTTGCACTAGCAAGTAATTCCTAGAATATAAGATAGATCCAACCCACAAAAAAACCCATTAGCATCTAAGTCATGTTTTGTGTTTTACCCCCTAATCAGAGTATCAGCTAATAAAACAGCTTAATTCAAGATAGGTAAACCAAGCCAGGCGTGGTGGCACATGCCTGTAATCCCAGCACTTCAGAGGCTGAGGCAGAAGGATTACTGTGAGTTTGAGACCAGCCTGAACTACAAAGGGAGACCCTGCCAAAAAAAGAAAAAGAAAAAATAGGTAAACCAAGGAGTCAGAACCAGAAAGTTTATAAATAATCCTAACCATCTCTCTAAGACGCTACTCTATATTTTTTATTCATTAAGTTTATTGGCACATTTTAGGTATACAATATGTTGACATTCATCATTGGGGATTTGTACCTTTATATGATATTGAACTTTCAAAATACAGACATTTAATATCCTTCCTGTAGATTTCTTTCCAACATCTGCTGCATTGTCTTCACCTTCATAAAACAACTTCCTAAAAACTCTTTACTTCGTTTTGTCTAAACTCAAGTTACATCAAGAAACTCTCCATAAAAAGTAGTTCTTCACAGCAGTTCATGTTTTTCACTCCATCATTAACAAAATGACTAGAAGAAACAAATTTAAGGGTACTTCTAAATAGCAAAAGATCTGAGTCCTATCAGCATCAAGGGCTCTATAAGAATTTCAGAGCAGGAGTGATGGCCTTTAGCAGGCAGTTAACCCCTCTATTTGGTAGACAACTTTTGGGGTGCCCTCTCCCCCTCAGGTAGTCTTGAAGTGTTCTTGCTCTATAGAATCCAACCTAGTTCTTTAAGCTCAAGATTCACTTTTTCTAGCCAGAAGCTACTTTTATTACAATGTAGATCACGTGTGCCCTCAGTCCATTCCTGGCTTCTCTGCAATAGTATAAATCAGGATGAGAATAGTTTTCCTCTTCTGTTGTATTATCCACTGGGAATCTATGTTCTAACCCAAATCACCTTCCCATAGTTATAATGAGGATTAAGAGTGCCCCCGACTTTGCTTATGGCTTTCTCAAAAAAAATATATATATACTTCACACTTTAATATTATCTATCCTTGTGCTCTGGCTATGCAAAAAATTTTGCATAAAAATCACATAAAGCAACATCCTATCTAATGCAAGATCTCTATCTATGGCATCTTCCACAGATTTCTTCTACTTTCAGTGATTCCTGCAAATGTTTGCTAAGTCTCTGTTGTAGGATACAGCAATTAATAATACAAGTCCCATATAATTCAAAATTCTCTGTGATTTGAGATCAATCTACATTTTTATGTTATCTGGCACTAATGAAAAAAGACTGACATGTACAAGCACCTATTATAAACCAGGCACCGTTCATGTTAATCTCATAATTCTTAAAATCTTAGTAATACTGTGTGAGAGGTATACATCAACTTCTTATCTAATATAATTAGCCTTCAAATGCATTGATTCCCAATATTTGGTTTACTTTTGCCAATTCTTGTTGCCAAAAGCCAAATCAAACAAAAAACTCCTATGTTTAAATGTTATTTCCCTTATCTGTTACCACTCATCTAATAAGTGACGAAAGATAATTCAAACATAGGTATGCCTGCCTACAAATTCTAAGGTCCTTTCTACTATACTATGTAATGCCTGTGTCCTGCACAGGGTAGATGTTTAATATTGGTGAATGAATGGGTTAATAAATAAAAATGGTAACACATCATCTTGCTGTTTTGCAATTGCTTTTGTTGTGAGGCCTTTGAAATTTTTTTATTATTTTATGTACAAAAGAAATTATAATAAACATGTCCCTCCACAATTTCTGAGGGATACATTTAAAGATAATTTTTCTCTAGTTTTTCAGTGATCTCAGAAATTGTTCTCAAATTACTCTGTATTCCAGTCTTCTACCTTTAATAAATGGATTGCCAAGTACCACAAAACATTAGCAATAAGTGGATAAAATGTTACTTGACTCATAGGTTGGCTGAGCTGCAGAAGTGTGAAGGCAATGTAAGGCCACTGATGAATTTTATTTACTGACTTCAGGGGGAAAAAATCATCACTTGATTCATAAGGCTTGACCTAGATGAAACCCCTAATAGCCAGATTCTTACTTGAGATTGCACATCAGTGTCTTCAAATTCAATTAGTGTAATTTTCCAAGACATAACCACAGCTTCCAGAAAAATATTCAGCCACTGAAAATACAATCAATCATATGGGGAATCATAAACTTAATGCAAAAGCATCATAGAGAGACCCAGGGAAAAGAATCAGAATAAGAAAGATAAAGACTTGATAAGTAAATATAATTCACACTCAAAATTCAAAGTTTCTCCCCTCATTCATTTTAACAGTGGCAAAAAATAGTGGGGATGCAATCTCTCAGTAAATCTCCTTTGAAGATATCCTTTAACAAGATATAGACTAAACAAAGAAAAAATATCTCACAGATATTTTTCTTATCTGGGCATATAAAGAATAATGTTGTTAAGTGCCTTCAAGATCATTTCCTTAGAGGTAAACAAATTAAGTGACCTTTTGGAAGTCACAGAAATCAGTGAGAATCTGACTGGAATTCACACTGAAGCCTCTGGACTTTGATCACTCTACCATGCAAGGGCCTGAGATAGTTAGGGATGAGAACAATGCACAGAAAATATAAACTCCTGTTGTCAGTGAGCTTATACTTGAATGATGCTCTCTTAGACATGGAAGGTCGCTTCACAGATAATCTGCTGCAAACCTTGGAAATCTTGCAGATGAAAAAAACTAAGGTCACATAGATAAGAAGAATCATTTAAACTTACAAAGCCAGAAAGTCTGGTATAAAATTCAGTTATTTTAACTTTTGGTTCATTTTACCATGATAAGTCATTACATGGGTTAAAGTAAGGGTGCAGAAGTGGACCTGGCTCAATTCAGATCTGAGATGTGGGTATATCTGTTATGTGATATTTGGTAGTACTACTGACCCATATTTATGTCATGACTTGTAGGAAGGCTGAGGAGCATTCTGGATGAATGATGCAGGTACATCCATAGCTGGACTCCTATGTCACAATAATGTCTGATAAAAAAAAGCATATACAGTGTGCATGTAAAGAAACTAAATAAGGCTGGGAATGTAGCTCAGTGGTACTGCACCAGCTCAACAACTGTGAGGCTCTGAGTTCTATCCCCAGTACCAAAAAATAAAAAAAGGGGTGGGGAGACAAAAATAATAATTAAGAATCTAAATGCTTAGGGGGAAATAAAGAATCCTTCCTCCTTCCAAAACTTAGATCCTTTTGCTTTGTAAAGAAGGTATCAGGGACAATGAGCTAAATTGAACAAAAGGATTAAAGGTTGAAGAAAAAGATCAGTGGCCAGCACTGGCTCAAACTCACTTTGTAGAATATGGATCATTCATGCCCTAAGGACTCTGTACTTTATTTGAAAGAAGACCAAGCTCTGAAACAGGGGATGAACTCCTATTATTACACAATGAGCTTATTACAAGCTAATAAGATTCAAGTTACATCATTCATGTGAACTTGTTGTTACCCACAAACTGGTAATCTTTGAGTATTTCTTAGTTTTATCCTTTTAAAAATGTAAAATAAAACTAGAACATGCTTAGTAAAAAATAGTCGATGGCTTATTTTCATGGAATTATTGAGAATGGCATCCTTGCATGGTAAGCTAATCAGTAATTGCTATAATCAGAATGACCAGCTTACAGAATAAGTGGTGAAATCAAAGATAAAGGCTAAATAATGAGACTCCATAAATTTCAGTAACTCTTTTGGAGTCTTAGGTGAGTTCCAATTACTAATTCAAACTAGAAGATCAATCTAGTTCTTCTTAGATTCCATATAGAGACCTTATTAAAGCATTTGTAGTAGATCATTTTCCTTATTTTAACAGAACACCAGAGGCAGGCTACTTTATAAAGAAAAGAGGTTTATTTTGCCTTATGGTTCAACATGAGTTTGGGAGACAAACCATAACATCATTATATGGCAAGAAAAAATTTTAAGTAAACTTAAATATCCACAATATTTTTGAGATAAGTAACACCTGGAGGATATAACTTAAACTGACAATCATATAAAATATATAAATTAAATACTACTTGGTGAGTTACTTATCTCCAGTCTGTTTCCATAAGAAAATCCTAAATTTAGATATAATTCTCTATATGGTGATAGGAACTGCAAAAATAACAGAGATTGTCTCACTCCTTTGCTTCCAATATAGAATAGGTACCAGAATCAAATATGCAATTCTAGAAATATGTATATCCACCATGGTCCCAGATTTATACAAGCTCCATCACAAATGTTCCATTTCCCTGTATTTTCTAGACATTTATCTTGGTTTAAGAAAAGGGAGGAAAAAATGTTCCTTCCACTTCAAATCATCCTAGACTTTTTAAATTTACATATAAGGAAACTATAATTTGTTAAAGTAATGTGACTTATGCCAGAACCTATATTAGAACTTAATCCTTCAAAACTCCGTAGAGTGCTTAGTGTGCCATACCTGGCTGATTTCTAAATTTCGTCTCAACATTAAGATGTTATGAGCTGTTTCTATTTCCTAAAGCTATGGGCCTCAACCCTACCTCAATGCTCATTATATAAGAAATACTTTTAAATCTTTTTTACTCTCCTAAAATAAGATTCACAGATAGTATAACCAACTTACCCATACAAATTTTCTTCTAAAAAGCAAAGTTATTGTCATATAAAGTATATATATTTAAATGTAATTCAATATAAATGTGTGGGCATAACTAAATAATATTAGTAGAATACTGCACATGTGTGTCCAATCTCTGTCAATGTGATTGCTCCAGGTACAGGATGTCATACCACGAACATCATTGCTGAGAGTAACATGCTTTTCTAAAATTAGAAATAACTCTAGATAAAGAATGAAACAAAATACAGTTTTTCCTAGTTTTCATATTAGTGGTATTCCTAGAAACTTAAGATTATACTGTGTGAAATTATTCTTTATTTGTTTTTAAGTTAAATTTAATAATAAATTAATATAGATAATAATAAATACATATAAATAATAAATTTAAAATTTATCTATAAAGGAAGTTTGTTTCTTGGCTTAAAAATTCTAAGCAGATATTTTGTGTACATTTATTGTCCTGTAGGCAGTCAAGGGGAGAACACAATTTATTAAGATGGTTGAGCATTAAAAGTATCTGGTATTATTACAACCCACTAAATGCTAGTAAGATTTTCTTCAGGACAATGAATGTCACCTCAACAAATTTCCAAAATGTCCCAAAGAAATGGAAACACCCTTGCTACTGTTTGGATCTTAAATACCCAACAAAGGCCCATATTTGGAAACTTGGTCCCCAAGAAGGTACTATTGGGAGATAGTAGAACATCTAACAGGTGGGATGTACTGCAAGATCTTTAGGTCCTTGGGGTACGTCCTTGAGGAGATGATACAGTGTAACTCTGTCTCTTCTACTTTCTCTGCTTTTGTTCTCTGGTCATGAGGTCAGTGGTTTTGCTCTTCCACTTGTCCCTGTCATGATATGCTGCCATCATTGGGAAACCTCCCAAAGTGTGAGACAAAATAAACTTTTTCTCTTTATAAATTGTTGTAGTGACATATTCATGGTCATTGATTTTGGAAATAAAATTACACTGGATGCTCAGCACATTTACTGGGAATATGGACTACTGGCAGAGGCATGCAATGTAACATCAATTTATCAGCTTGAGTTATAGCTCCACTGCTTACTTACTTTATGGAACTACTTTAACTTCTTTAACTTTAGTTTCCTCATCTATATAAAATTATTTAGATAGTTATTTAAAATATTAAATGAAGCTAAAGTATTTTAAAGTGAAATATAAAGTACTAGGAGATGTACTTTCAAACTATTAGTACACATTTCACTTTTCCATTTAATCAAGTAAACATTCCTAACCTTTACATATTTTTTTTTTACTGTTGAGCAAATAAATCTAAAGTGGTTACTTATCAAAACATACATTAGATAGTATCTCAACTTTAAATATTGATTTTAAGGTAACTAAATCAAGTTGCTACCCAGAAAAGGAGAAGCTGACTCTGTGTGTGTGCATGTCTGTGGTGTGTGTTTGAACATACAGTAAGGGTTGGCATTAATTTTTATAAAATAAAATAAGAGAGCCACACTAAAATATTCATTATCTCCAATTATTTGGTGATGCATCATAGATTGCATTAGAAGTTAATGCTCTCCAATCTACCTCAAAAGAGAACACTGAAATTAAATTTTATTGAAATTGTAATGGTTGATTATTTCTAAACTGTGTGTGGAAAACGAAAGCAATGTCAAACTAACATATTAGCACAGCCAAGTCAAAAGTAATTAATTCTGGAAAATAATCATTGATTCTGATGACTGTCAGGGATCTGTGTGTCCAGGTCAGTTTATTTCTGTTCCTTTTTTATTATAATACCATTCTAACTTTCTAACACATAATTCAAGGGTTATATCTTGGTCTTCCTTAATATATTAATATAATACATATGTTTAAGAAAACATAATTAGACCCAATGAATAGCGGATATAAATATTAATATGATGAGAGTGAAGAATTCTATTTCAACTGTAGTTAATTTTAGATTGAACATATGACAAATCTCAAATTCCAAAGTGTCATTATGCTAATTATCCTGAGGAAGTTTGTGATAGTAGGATCATAAAATTTGTTTCTCTCTAATAAAACAGGAAATAGTTTACCAGGAAAGATAAAAGGGCAAAACAAGATAAAATACTATAAGCTTATTTCTAGTATGAATCAGAGGATTGAAAAATCAAGAAATAGATTTGAGGAAACATAACATCTGGAAAGAGAAAAGCTGCTTAAAGCCATGTGAAATTAAACAGTTTGGAGAAATAAATAAAAGTTAAATAAAATATTTAGGAATAAAGACAGCTTTAGCATTCTAAAAGAAAATGTGAAAGCAGAAAATTCTAAAATCAATAATAAAATACCAAGGATAGAAACAGAATTCATTTTGCTTATCATTAATAACTGATAGATTACATTCTACTTTTGGTAATATTATAAAGAAAAATTCCCTTTATTTTGCGTGGTCTAAGCCCTCCACATAATTGCGAGTACTCTCTTGTGCCCAAGATTAAGAAATAATAAACAGGACTAATGAGGCCATAGATTGCTTAATGCATGTTATTTCTTTTTAATATATGTATCAATTCTATTGGTACTTAATGAACTAAATATTTTTAAGATATTTACTATTTTGAATTAAAGCAATTTGTTAACTTTTATTGTACCTTCTTTCCTTAGGCAAAATAAATACTTTATTGTTTTAATTTTTTTAGAAATCAGCCTTTGTGTGATATTTCAAACATTTGTAAACCTTTGAGATATTCTTTCCAAAAACAGTGTTAACATCTCACCATTTTTTATTAAAATTTCACATACAAAAAAATATAATAGGAATTGGAAATTATAAATGCTAAAGGGATACTTCCAACAACATGAGGTTCAACACATATAAAACCAAAGAGGAAACTATTTTCTTTTTCTTTCATAAAAACAGAGTCTTCACTGGTTAAAACTGATTGAAAATCATTTATGTATAAGGAGAACAAATCTAAATTACTTCCACTTTGAAAAACACAAAACCAGTTTATTTCATTTCTAGCCACTCAAGTCATAGACCCCATTATTTTGACAATGTTCTACTATTTAGTCTACAAGACAGAAGAAGAAACATTTCCTTAGCATAAGAAGTCTGGACAATGCAAAAAGTACATAGTATTTATAATAAGGCACATTTCCAAAAGTAAAATACTACATAAGCTGTAATAAAATTACATTTGTTTTGGGTAAAGCCACAAGGGTAAGAACATTTAGTAGTTGTAGGTAACCTCATGTAATTCTATACTACTGCTATTAGTGGCCTCCTGAAGAGTTAAGAGCAATTTTCATAACAGAATAGATTTTCTTTTGGAAGTGACACTAACAGAAGTGGAGAGAAAATCATTGGTTGCTTCAAGCTCTCAAAAAATTAATCAGTTATTGCACAGTAAATACCTCATACAGGTCAGTGTTGTAAGAAGCTAGTTTGAAGTAATATGTTATTTATATGTTGGTTATGTCTAGAAATCTTCAAGTTTTATAATTAATTCTACATAGGGAGTCAATTGGAAAAATATTGACATATGAATAAATATTAGGCTTTTCTAATCATCACAATTTTGGTAGCTGAGAAAAGAAATAGCAAAGTGCCTAAGTTTCTCTATATTTTTTTAAAAGGTAGTTATTAGAAAAATTACACTCTGTACACTGTACACAACAGCCCAACTCTGCCAAAAGTAGCTTCTGAAGAACAGATCACCCCTCCCAGTGTACATCACCAATAACTCCAATGTTGAAAAGCTAACAGGATGTAGGCCAATCTAAAGATACCATTTGGGCCAGGGATTTAGCTCAGTGGTTCTGCCGCCTGCCTTGCAAGCGCAAGGACCCAAGTTCAATCCCTGGTACCAAAAATAAGTAAATAAATAAATAATAAAGATACCATTTAATAACTGTCTTGCTTAGAAGTCTATCTTGATGCTTTATTTGAAGGTACTGCTGCCAAAAGTCCACTTACAATTTCACTTCTGATTTCACCAACAATAGACTCGTTAATCGCCCATTTGGCCTGCAGCAACTCATCTTGCTCCACATTTCTCTGCATTTCCTCAGCGGCTGGCATTGTTGAGTTTTCCACACTCTTCCACTTCGGTGTTAGGTCCTGAAACCCATGCACCTTCTTCAGCTGTGCCAACTTCCTCTGAACATTCCAGTTCAGGAGGCATCTGCACCGAGCCTGTTCTGGAAGGAACAGCTGGTGTCAGGGCCACTGATGCCCAGAATGCCAGCATCACCAGGAGGCAATGCAATACTTCTGTTGGCATGATACGAAGGACTAGAACATACAGAAGTCAACTCTGAAATGGCTTGGGAGAAAACTGATAGAGCTTTCAGCAAGAGGAATTTCTAATCCCACTCCTCCAAGTCTCAGACCCAATTCAGATTTCAGGTAGGTCTGTTGCTGCATCAGTTCAGTGACCAGTTCTATGACATTCAATGGAGAAGGACACAAGTTAGCACTTCTACTGCTGCACACCCCCACCATGGAGGAGGAGCTGAAGGGTGAAGGAACCCCCACAGAGCAGAGCTGCTCTTCCAAGCCAAGCCGACACTCCTCCAGCTGCAGCTACAAGTCTTTTCAGCTCCATTCCGACTGAATTTCTCAAACTCTGCAGTTGGTCAACTTCATACCTTTCCTCCTCAATCATATGGTGATAAACCAAGGTTTGCTGGCACAGCAAACCAATTCTAAGTCCATCATTTCTGTTCTAAACAAATTCGGGCTCTGTCTCATTACTTGAAGCTCCTGAAAAGTATTTTCAGGAAGAGCTAGAACAGATGACTTCTGAGTACTGTATGGAGCAGAGGCAAGATCAGGTCCTCTCATGATAGGGAACTGTGAAAGATTCTGCATGGAGTTTCAAATATGATGCAACACTCTTCACAGCTGCCTTTTTATGACGGAGAATTCGCAGAGCATGCTCCATACAGGTAGGCAGAATATCTGTGTGAGTAAGGACACACAAGAGGGGGAAGTGAAGACAGACCAGATGGCCCCCAGGATGTTGGGGACACTGGGTACTCAGCATTCTCATGTGCTCACGCAGTCCCTGTCCTGCCACTCATAGAGAGTGTGAAGGCAGCAGGTGGACTGAGATATCAGCACGGGAGTCCATCCGTGATGGCATTCCTCCAACTGAGTCACCTCACTTGGGCAGGTCTCTTCATCCTTTTTCTCAGATGGAGAAATGAAAATGGTGGATTTGACTAAGACTGACTATCAGGTACAGTGACCCCCTTTTCCAATTCCTGTTGGTTTTCAGGTGTGTACTTACAGATGAAAAAAGGGGCTGCACTTGGTCTCTTTTCCAGTAGATAACCGGACATTGATGGAGGACACAACTCTCACTGGGCTCAATAAGGTGCTTGGTAAAGACTGAGGCCTTCTTGGGGGATAGCCAGCTTTTGCAAATAAGTACCTTTGTTTTAACAGATCCTCCAATTTTATCAGGCTCTGTCCTACTCTTTGACTAGTCAGTCTGCTCTGCTCATTTAGCTCTGAGCAAAGGTGTATTAACTCTGTCCACAAGAGAGAGAGGCCCAGTTGTAATTTCAGAGTTTAGATCACTGCATTTAGCTTCAATGGAAGCCAATGATTTCAGTATATGGCATGTGGGGTGCTGGGGAAATTCACAACCACTCCTTCTGTCCACTTCATTTTCACCACTTGCTCCCCTCAGCAGCGCCACTGTCTGAGCTAAAGATAGGCCCTCTTCCACCTCAGTGAATTCAGTCTCATGATCTCCTGGACTACATGGGATGGGTCATGTCCTGCACACACCTCTGGCCTTTACTGAGGGAAATCCTGGCTATCTGACTCTTTTGTCAGGAACTGCTGCTGCCTTCACTCTCCTTTCTGAAGAGGGTTTGGCAACTCCTCCTCTGACTCATTAAAATAAGGCTGGCCTTGTGCTGTTGGTGTAATGAGGTCTTCAACAAATGATGTGACTGTCCTCTCACTGTCACAGCTATCAGCACTATTCCCCATAGCTTGCAAGGGCTTATAGATCTGAAGAAGAGCAAGGGAAAGGCAGTCTGTAGAATCTTTAGCAAAACAACTGCTGTAGGAATGCTGACTTACAGTACATAACAGATGATCTCTTTTGGACTTAGTGAGACCTAGCTGGTAAGTAGCTGGAACATAGGGAGCTTCTCTCTCTATACTCTGAACCGCTTCCATTTCAAAGGATTCCTTCTGTTGGGTCATTATATTCTTTATGTAGGGGATGGTCAGTGGTGCACAAGTTTCATTTTCAGGTGTGGACAGATGGGTGTGTTTCAGGTCACTGCTGTTTTCCACCTCTCCGTGGCTGGACAGGTTGAAATCACTACCTAAATCAAATTCCTCATGCAGTTTACTCTCATGATTTTGTGTTTCTTTGCTGTCAGTTTCTTGGTTAAAATTACTGTTTGCTTCATCAGAAAGCCTGCCAGAGTCAGCACTCTCCGTAGCAGATGCTGAGCTATCTGAGACTTCCTTAACTGTAGCCAACATGAAAGATGAGTCCTTCTTCTTTAAAACTTTTTGAGACTTTAGCTCATTTTCACTGCCATTTTCTTCCATTAGTGAAACACTGAGAATCTTTCAATTGCAGGGGAAGGACTATTGCACTTTCCTTTCTCTGCTTTACCAGCACATAAATTTAATTTCCATAGTGTTTTCATTAAATAATTTGCAGTATTACTTTGAGTTAAAGGTGGAGGCATGTCTGTCGCCTTTGTAAGGCCACTGAGGACATACTTTCAATTCTCTGCAGGGGAGTCCCAGAGACTTGGGAGTATAAAGAAGAAAATGCATTGGCCACAGTAGTAAGCCTTTCAATTTGACAAAAAGGGCTTATTAAAGCATAATTTGGGTTCTCTACTTCCATCCGTTGCATTTGAGCACTCAATAATACTCTAATATCTATTCCTCTGGCAAATGATGATGATTCAAAAATCTGGAAGAAATTTTAGAAGCAATATCAGGTTCATCTCATCGATTATAAAGATTTCCAAGATTATAAAGAATTTCTTCAAGATCTTCCTCATAAAGTTCCTACAATTCTGAAACACTTGAGACTGTCCCAATACTTGAGACTGTCCCAGAGCCAGTAGAATTCAGATTTCTCATTTTCTGAAGAAACTAGAGTCTTCTCTTTTTAGACACGATATTATTGTAGTTTTCAATTTGAGCATTACTTTCATGGAGATGGATAGCTTCAGATCCCAGTGACATATCATCTACCAAACTTCCTCTATTTCTCACAAGCATACCCTTCAGTGTGCTGCCGATTTGCTCATCCAGCGAGGCTCGAAGAGGTGTCCAGCAGTCTTTGAGCCATATCGCCATCTCCTCTTGGGCGCCTTTCCTTTTTGTGCGGCTCCCAGCAGGTCCTCTTAGTCGTCCTGGGCCTCGTCCTGCGTCTTCTCCTGGTGGACTGGCCCTCTACCTCCAACGCCTGCCAGGAGCTGCAGCATTTGGCTCTGGCTTTCCTCCGGCCGAGCCAGGGCCCCAGGGGCCCAACGGCTGCCCCTGCCCTCCCGCCGCTGGAGCGGGTGCCCAAAAGGAGGGGAGGGAAGAAGGGGGAAGGAGCTACTGTACTTTCTTCAAACACACCTAAATCAATGTTCTCCAGTACTGTACATCTTTTATTTGTGGAACTTTCTTATTCATCTCTAACTTTTAAATCTACTTTCAATAATTTATTGTCTCCAAAACTGCATTGAATATTTTATTTTGGCATCTAGGAAATTCCTAGATTTCACCAGACTAGATTAATGGATGGATGGATAAATAGATATGGACAGATGGAAGGACAGACAGACAGAAGAATAGATGGATAGATAGTTTCAGTGGAAATATAGTTTTATAAGCTCTTGCCCCATCCCTTATGTACAAAAAATGTCTACTTTCCCTTATAATGCACCATCAATAACTAGTTCAAACTACTGCACATGCTACAGCCAACTTATAGGGGCTGTCAAGTTCTTCAATGTTCTTTAAGCTCGTATAAGTTTTTTTCAACCTTAGTTACTTGAAGGTGCCAAATTTAACCTACTTATAGAAAGCAATATTTCCTAATAATGTTTATTTTTTCTACAATTGCATAATTTTTGTTCATTATCATCTTAACGTTGTCAGTACCCTTTTCAACTTTTTTCCCTCTCTTCTTTATCACCACCTTTCTTCCTTGAGTCCTTTTTAAAATGAATCCAGATTCCAATTTCTGTCAAAGTGGAGTAAGTACTATATTCTTCACCTTTTTACTGACCTTAAATTCAACTAAAACCAGGAGAGTACCTATGATAAGATTCTGAAAAATAAGTGGTACTTGGTGAATTAGGAAAGAAAACAAAAACCTTTACCCTTAAGCCAGAGAGGAGATTTTTACTTTTTCCATTATCTCAGAGCATAAACTCGAAGGCAGCACAATGTAAGTACATACAAAATGAACAGGAGTCCCAAGAAAAACCCAATATTCTGTATCCAAAGACAGGAAAAGGAAACTGTAAGAGTTAGAAAGAGTGAAAGAAAACCTCTGGATTTTTGTTTGTTTGTTTCCTTCCTTTCTGCCCCTGTCCAGCACTAAGTTAGTGATGGCAATAATGGTGTTGGTTTCTGGGCAGGCATCATTAACCATTAAAGAAACAGAGCTGAGTATGCTGAAGGCAGGAGAGGATGGGGATTCACTAGAATTCTCGGTTGCTAGTGGGAATGCAAAGCAGTACAATATTCCAGGAAGAAAGCTTTTATTTTTCTTATATAGTTAAACACACATTTGACCCATGACTCAGGAATTACATTTCTAATTATTTTACTCAGAGGAAAAAGATTTATGTTTGTACAAAAAAATTGTACACAGATATTTATGATGTCTCTGTTCATAATTATAAAAAATGGAAACAACATACAAGTCCTTCAGAGACTGAATAGATAAACTCAGGTGCTCTTATACAATGGAATACTCTTCAGCAATAAAACTAGTAAACTACTTACTGATGAATGCCACAACATGGACAAATCTCAAAGGCATTAAACTGAGTGCAAGAAACCAGATTACAGAACATAAATAGTTAAGATTCTCATTACATAAATTCTGGATGGGCGAAACTATAGGAATGGAGAATATATCCATATAGGTCCCAAGGGTTTAGGGTAAAGAAGAGTTTAAATACAAAGAATCTGATGGAACTATTCTGTATCTTGCTTGTGGTGATGGCTACATAAATCTATATTTGTGTTAAAACTCTTCACTGTATAACAAAATACTAGTTTCCTGTATTTAAATTTAAAATAACACTACTAACAATACATATAAAGTAAAATAATGAAATAAAATTAATTTTTGTCAAATTTTCTGAAGATATATTGTGCTAGATCACATTGTTAAAGAGCAGAGTGAATAGTTTAGATTTTCTTCCAAGTGAAAAAAAAGGGCAACAGATAAAGAACATAATAATGGAATGGCAGAATCTGGTCAACATTTTAAAAGTATCTCATTCCAGTTGCTGTGGGACAAGAATTGGAGGAAGATGAGACCAAACAGTAAGAAAACATTTAGGATGAACATTTAGGAAACTACTAAAATAAATTGCATGTGAAATAAGGAGGTCTTGAAATCAAATGGAATTAGTAAGAATGATAAAAATGCCAGAAATTAAATGTATTTTAAAGAAAGAAATGGAATATTTTAAAACAAACTCATTGATTCATATTCAGACATGTGCTTGCTCCCAAATGAACTCATCATCATTCCAGAGAGATCATGTCTGTAATTACTCTATTTCCTTTAAAAATAAACTCTCTCTATAACCAGGTGCAAAACCTCCATCATCTTTGACTTTAAATTTCAGCCAAATCTTATGGCAATATCTCCATCTTGGCACCACTCCTACTGACTGTTCTCACTTATGCATGTTAGTTAGCACTTACTTTAATCAAAACAAACCCTTTCAAATTCAAATTGGTTTCTCTACTTCTGCTTCATCCTTGCTTCTATCCACTCTATAAAATACTGGCAAACAAATATTTATAAACCAGTGCTTTGATTATTTTAGCTGACCTTCAAATCATAATGGGAAAATTTTTGCCAGCTATTCCTCAAATAGAAAACTAATATCTAGTTATATAAAGAATTCAAAGAAAAATTAGACCACCCAAAATAAAAGATGCAATCAAAACATGGGCTACTGAAAGGAATACACATTTCTCAGAAGGAAATGTACAAATGGCTAATAAATATATTTTTAAAAAGATGTTCAACATCTCTGCCCATTAGAGAAATGCAAATTAAAACAATATGTTTTTTACTCAGAAAGAATGGCCATCATCAAGAAATCAAATAACAACAAATACTGGCAAGGCTGTGAGTAAAAGGAACACTTCTACTCTATTGGTGGGAATGTAAACTACTAAAACCATGAGGGAAACAGTATGTGGATTCCTCAAAAAACTAAAAATAGAAGTTCCATTTGACTGAGCTGTTCCCCTTCTAGGTATCTTCCTCAAAGAGTTTAAGATATCATATTACAATGATACATGCATCTTATGTTTACAGCTGCATAATAGTTAAATTTTGGAAGAGGCTTATACGCCAATCACAAGATGAATGCATAAAGAAAATGTGGTATTTATAAACAATGGAGTAGTACTCTGTCATAAAGAAGAACAAGTCATTTGGAGGAAAATGGATGCACCTTGAAACCATAATATTAAGTGAAATAAATCAGACATGCAAGCTTAAATATCACATACCTCTTATGTGAGAAACCCAAAATACAAACAAAGAGCAAAATAAAAGATAGATAATTGTAAGCAGGGAGATAGATCTTTTGCAAATGGAAGGAGGAACCAAGAGATAAGGGGGCAAGAAGGGGAAGGGAGGGAAATGAAGGAAGAATTAAGATGTGTTATGTATATGTACCAACTCCCCACAAGGAATTAATCATTATGTATTGCAAACATGCACTAATAAAAAATAAATTTCCAAAAATGAATCATGACCTTCAAATATTTGATGACTTAAAACACAATATCTCTTACCTAGCAATATTATGCTCACTATAAATGTACTTTTTAACATTTAATATTAGGAATAGAGTATGATTTGCCAAAGGGATACAGCCAAAAATGTATTTAAACCCAGTTCTTTTGAAGCAGAGCATGTGTTCTGAACCATATACTATATAAGCCTCAATTCAGGAAACCTTGACCAACTTTTCAGATCTCTTTATTCATCTATTTCCTGCATGGAAACTATCTTTCAACTAAATGAGTCTGTTCTCTGCACTTCACACCAGGTCTATTTTCTTGTCTTATGCAGTCTCATGGACCCTTGTACGAACTTCTTTTTTTATTCTGTGTGAAATGGAAAGCTATTAGATACCAGGTTTGAGTAGAATTGAGGTGTGATCTGATGTAAACATTAAGATTTGGGCCGGGGATTTAGCTCAGTGGTTCCACCACCTTCCTCACAAGTGCAAGGTCCTGAGTTCAATCCCCAGTACCAAAAAA
>NW_004624736.1:26448555-26460741 GCF_000247695.1 Heterocephalus glaber | reverse complement strand
CCAATAAACATTCTTCCCTTCTTTAGTTAGTAACAATCACAATTTCATTCTATAGGGCAATGTGTACAATGAAACATATTCACCTCCATTCTACCTACAGTATTAGAACCAAGTTAAGAAGAAAAACAATATTCTTTAATTTAAAATAAATAATTGTTGAGAACAGACTTATAGTGTGTAAGGGCTTTCAATCTGTTCTCTGAAACCCTTATATATCCTAAGCTCTAGAGACTTTCTGTACTTAATATTGAATAAGAATGATCTTTTTCCCAATTTGGAGGAGGCTGGCAGATTATAAGTTATATGGCAAAATTTTTCTTCTAATTTGAACCATTTTTGTCCCTTAAGAAAACCTTTTTATGATCTCCTGCCACCTTTCCTCTGTTAAACACTAGCAGACCACAGAATCACTGAATAATCGAAAAAATACATATTTTAAGCAAGAGTAAAATAAACCACAATGAAGAACAGAAGGTCTCCCTTAGTTTAAAATGTTTTTCTTAATTTCTCCATGTTTGTAGAGATTGTTTTTATTTTTGAAGAATAAAATGAAGACCTATGATTAGTTTTGTGCCTTTATAGCTCTTCATATAAATGCTATCCTTCAGATTATATAAAATTATATTATCAAAAATACCCAATATACACACACAGTACTCTTTGTTCCTTCTCTGCTTTCTATTTACATTCACACTGCATCTCTGCATGAGATTTAATCCAATTTCCATATGCTCCATTGCACTCCTGACTAACACCAGCAAACTCACTTGATCTTGTTCATTGTATATAAATATATGGACACATACCTGTTACAAGGAGCTAATAATAACAATAACAATAATAAAAAAGTGTACTTTTCTCTACACCAAAACCCTAATATAAATTTGCATGTATATTTCCCTATATGCAAATATCTCCATTGAAAGGCAAATATAGCCATATATCTAGGGATAAATTTATTAAAATCATTAAGCGTAGTAAAGAAAAGTTAATATTCAATTCCTTTATTTGAAATGAATTTTACAACAGAAAATAGCCTTAAAATTTTGGTACTGTGGAACTGGATTTTTGTAGACTTCACAGTCTATGTAAGTAAAAGCATTCCAGAGGAAAGCCAGAAATTCCCACTAACTCCTTTACTATGCTAATATGTTTTGATTTTAATATACCTTCTCATTGGATATAATAGCCACAAAATAGACATTGACATTTGATTAATATAAATGTACATTTCCCTGCAAGTGTTTGTGGGAGTGTTAGCCTCTCTGTGGTTCTCAAAAGGACTGATAGCTACTGTCTCACTAGGAGATGTTGGCAATATAAGAAAGAAATCATGCTTTTATTGATGACTCAGAAGTGCTAGTACCTTTACCTGGTAAAAGACAGTGGAGCTAAATGTCCAAAAAGGAAAAGGAGCATTCTACAGCACAAAATCATTGTCTCACCCTAAGTGCCAACCAAGCCTCATTTGAGAAATAAATTGAGATTCTACAGTAGCAGATACTGGAATCAATTACAGAACAAGAGCAGAAAGGAATCATATACAGGACAGAAGGAAAAAGAGGTGAATGCATAGTAATATTACTAATAAATAAATAATTAAAAATCTAAAAAAATGATTTTAAAACCTCAGAGAAAGCTTTCTTTTAAAATGTTCACTTACTAATGTGCTGCTAAATTTTGAACTAAATGTGAAAATGGCTTTCTTGACCTAATATGAAAGCTCTAAGGAATTCTGCAGGGCACATCAGGCTGGGCAGGGAGGCCATGGCAAGAAGGGAGAGAGGCAGAGAGCTGATGTTGTCTTACCCTGTAAAAATTTTTGCCTCTGACTTTAGTGGATAGATAAGATAAATTTATATGTGATAAGCACATGTCTCCTCCATGACAAAAGGAAGGAAAAAAATTATTAAAAGAACTTAAAGTTCACTCCGAAATTTCCATACTTTGAGCCAAAATATATCAAGAATTGACTATTGAGATCTTTTCTGTAATTTCTTCTTTTAAACATACGTTTATAGCAACTCTTCAAAACTGTAGACTGACATCTGCTTCCTAAATTTCAATGTGACTGACTTCCTTCCTCAACCATCTATATTAATCCACTGACACTTATCAGTGGATGTGAAAATGACTCAGTTCTGTACAGCATTCTCACTGCTACATTCATCAAACATAGACATTTACTATATAAATATGGACCCACAGACAAGTATGAAGTTTATTTCTATTCCTCATATGAGCATTACCAATCAATTAAAGTAAAATGAAAACAAAACAAATACTCTCCACAGAAATAAGCAAAAAGTGATTTTTATCCTTTGCATTTGGATAAAACCTTTAAGTTCTTGTTTTCCTGTGGTTTCTCTAATTATTCTTCATAGTTCTGCAACAACCTTGAACCACTTTTTTCCAGGTGCTTGATTATATATTAAAAAACAGCAATCACTATGAAAATAATTACTAACTCAGACACAACATCTGTAAAGAAACAGATAAAAAGACTACAAAACAATGTACAAAAAGACCTTACACATATTTTGATCCCTGTTTCTTCCACCCTAGTTCCCTATCCAGTTAGGGCAGAATCTCAGAGGCTATGAAGGGTAAGGGCTGAGAAGCATGTTACTGTTCACATCTACCACTCTGAGCATAGAGAGGTGGGTCATAGAGGTCAGGAACAGCTTCCCTGGAAGACAGTTTAGTAACATTGTGGGTCTAAGCATTTCAAATTTTTGGATCTGTTTTCTTTTTTAATCTCATTTTAACTGAAAAATAACTTCCCTAACTATACTAATGAATTTCTTGGCACTAAGAAGAAACAAATGCTCAGGGCAGAAGGCTTTTGACTTTTTTAGACAGCTTAACATTGAAGTCACACACACACACACACACCACACTACAGACAATTCACTCTTTGCTTAGATAATATCAGAACTATTGATTATTTTATGTATGAATATTTTTTAAAACAATGTCCAATTCTTATATAGAGTCTGAATTGTAATATCCACTCTAAAAAGTTAAAGGCAGACATTTATTCAGGAAAAGAACATAAAATTTAATCATTCCTTCTTTATATTTTATTTTTCAGAAAAGAACATATTAAAATACACCTTATCTCTTTAAAAGAATGTTGACATATAAGAAACTTTATTAGCAAGATTTCTTAAGGCTTAAGAAATTCAAAGATATTAATGAAGCTAAAAGATGCATTTACAGCACACATAGATAATTGCTTTCCCAATAAACATTCTTCCCTTCTTTAGTTAGTAACAATCACAATTTCATTCTATAGGGCAATGTGTACAATGAAACATATTCACCTCCATTCTACCAGTAGAGTTTGGCATCAAAATGTGAGCATCCTGGTCAATGACATGAAAACAAATGTCATCAGGTAGGTATGACAGCTGCTAAGTTATTGTCATCTGCCTTCAAGCCAAAAAAAATATTTTAATTTGTAATCATTGGAAACCACCTGCCAAATCCAACAGAAATTTATAAAGGCAGGATAAATTTTCTGATAAATACTTTTGATATATTGATGATATTTTAGAATTTGGGATGGTTCTTCCTAAAACTTGAGAGTCTTTTCACAAGTAATATTCTTCCATCTAAGATGTTAGTACTGTTTACATAATTCAAGTTTTCATTTACCTTAAAACTTTAGTGGTTATTCCCTGAAAGCAAATTTTCCTTAATTTCCAAACATAACAATATCTAATTTTCAATGTTTACCAACTAAACTGCTATCACAGGATTAGTGCTTATTATCATTTTTCTTCAGCTAACTATAAAATCATTAGTAGTAACCTTTTTCTCTATATAGTCTTATTTCTCCCAGATTGAGTAAACTCAGCTTTTTCTAAAAGCCAACTCTTATAGGTTAGATCTAAAATATCCCCCAAATTTTTCATGTGTGTGGAAGGCAACTGGATCACAGGGGTGCCATACTCATCAGTGCACCCATCCATTGATGAGTTCAGTTGTAGAATGAGCCATTAGGAGGTGGGGTTTGTTTGGAGGTGGGCCATAAGGGGCATGACCTGGAAGGATATACTCTTGTCTTCAGTTCTTCCCTTCTCTCTCTGCTTCCTAGCTGCCATGGATTGAGAACATCTTCCTCCACCATGGCCCTATGCTGTCTTATTTTTACCTTAGAGCCTGCCAACCATAGACTGAAACCATGAGCCAAAAATAACAACTTTCCTCCTTTAAATTGTGGATATCAGGGATTGTGCCCAGCAATGGGAAAATGACTAAAAATGTAATTTTACTCCAAATGAAAGGGATATTATATTTAGAAATTTGAAAGAAACGAATAGAAGAGAGAATTTTTATATAAGGAAGAAATATTTTGTAATCTGTTTAGAATAAAATAAATCTCTTGATTTATATTGGAATGTTTTTCTCTGTCCTGGAAACAAGGTAAAGCCACACATTACTTAATAAAGAGAATATGCTCTGAGAAATATATTGTGAGACAATTTCATTAGGAGTATTAGGTGATCTTGTCATTGAATGAAAATCATAGAGTGCACTCACAGAAAACATAGTACAGCCTACTGCACACCTAGGTTATGGTATAGCCTACAGCTCATAACCTATGCAGTTTATTATAGTATTCACTACTGTAGGTAATTGTAACAGACAGCATTTGTGTATTTAAACAAGTCTAACATTAAAAGATAAAATAAAATCACTAAACACCTGGAATTTTTAAGCTTATAATCTTAAAGTGCCACAAATATACATGTGTTTTGTCATTGATCCAAATGTTTTATGCAGTATGTTACACTATAAAGAAATAGACGAAATATATGGTTCCAATGCTCATAATATTTATATTTTAGTCAACATAGTTAAGCACTTAATCATTTAATTAATGATATAATTACCATAGTAGTGATGACTATGTAGAAGTATCAGTGGCAAAAGCACTATTAAAGGTAATCAAGATACAGGTTCAGAGAAAGGTTTGGTAAGTAAATGATTCTTAAATTGAGATATCAAGGGTCATCTAAAGAACATGGTGGCGAGAGATAGAAAAAGCATCCCCAAATAAGTCAATAGGATGCTTGGGAACAATGATTTGGGAAAGAGCGTGGTGCAACTGAGAAGCCAAAGAGCTAGAATTCTCTGAGTGAAAAAGCAAGTTGTGTGAAATAACACGATGAGGACTTTAGAATTAATCCTAATTAACTATTATGTCAATTAGGATATACTAGTTTATATTGAATAACAAACTCCCCAAACCTCACTGGATCAAAAGTATGTATTTTTATTGCCTATTTTTACTGTTATCAGGTAGCTCCTTTTAGAAATGGCTCATCTCTTAGTTTCTAGGTTTTTCTCATCTCAAAGAATTGAATAAAATAAGCAAAAATGGTGACAAAGTTTATTTGAAAAAGTGAAGGTGGAGGTTAAGTGCCACAGCCCACATGGCTGAAGGGTTCACGGAGTGAGATAGGACAGTGGGAGATTAAGAAAGTCAAAGAAAAAGACCAAAAAAACAGTAAAGTTTATAAAGCTGAGGCCAGGTGGAAACCCTTTGTCTTGATGAAACAAAAGGCTTGACTTGCATCCTCAGCACCTTTATTTATAGTGTAACGAAAGGAAAATGAAAGGGGATGCCTAATTGGAACAGGGTGAATGGCTAGGGTCCGCGGGAGGTAGTGCTTGATGTTTCTCTGGGAGATAAGTGGGAAGGAAGATAGTCCTCTCCTCCTCCAGGCCTTGCTCCACCACGCCCTCTTGTCGCCTGTTCTCCCAAGGGGCCCTGCCTCCACAGTGGAAGGAAGCGAATAAGAGGCGAGTTCCTTGTTCCACATTGGGGCCCTGCCTCATCCGCGGGAGGAGGCTAGTTATGCCTGGCTATAGTGATCTACAGCACAAAGTTCCCAGGTGTTAAGGGAGAAATTGGCTCTGCAGAGTGAACTTCAGCTGAACTTTCGTTCAGAGAGGAAAAGTTAAAAGCAAAAATAAAAATACGCCCTGGTAGACATAGGACAGGCTATTGTGAAGAGACACAACAGCAGGCCCTTCATGGCGTCTGTGTCCTTTTTATGCCACCCACGCCTCTTGGGAACCTGCGAGAACTTAGCATAAGGGTCCTGAAAGGCAGTACTATGTAGATTCTGGGATCCCGCCAGGCCTCTCCTCCCAGCCAGTCTAAGCCGCACCCTATCTCCTATCTCATGACTACGTGTATGCGTCTGTTAACCTGGTCTCCCTGTTCACTTTGTGATGCAAGTTGCGGAAGCTGTAACTGGAACACTGTGGATCTGCATAGCAGACAGCAAAGGAACTGCTGAAAGAACCAAAATTGGTATTTAATTACTTGGGCCAAGTGTTCCACAAGTCACTTTTGCTCAGAATTCACTGCTAAGAGCTAGACATAGAGCCCACCTAATCACAGTGTGAGAAGAAATACAATTTTACTGCGGGTCCAGATGTCAGCTTGAAATACTTGCTGTGGAACACTGAATATGACCATATCACTTTTTTTTTTTACAAAATTGGTAATATCAATGATTGTAAATGGAGATTAAAAACATTATATACACCAAAGTATAGAGGAAAAAACAAATTAAGTCCTTTTAAAACATAGGTTATTAAAAATAGCTATTTATGGCAGAAACATGAACAGTTTATGTTATATAATTCCTTGTAATTGTTAAATTTTCTCTAATATGTATTTTTGATTAAAAGAAAAAAGAGTTGCTAAAACCATATAGAAATTGTTTAAAGATTATTAGTTATATAGAGCATGTTTAGCTTTTATCTTCTTCTTGATCTGATGTGGATAGCTTATCTCTCCAAAGGCTGTCTCATAGTCAAAAATGACTGCAAAAGCTCCAGCCATCACCTAACTTCCAGGAAGCAGAAAAGAGGAAAGGAACCTATTTTCTTTGAAAGATATTTCTTATAAAGTGAATGTGCTACTTCTGTTAACATCTTCCAGAGCCATTCTTTCTTTAAGGGAGATTGAGAAATGAAGTACAGTATTTATTCTGGATAAAAATATACCAGATAAATATGAAGGATTCTATTACTGTGGGGAATTTTTAAAATGTAGTAACTTCTGGATGCCTTGTTGTCTTTTACATCAGTTTATTTCTCCAGTCTTTTCCTCACACTGTAATCTGAGGTGTCTTTCTCAAGTGGCTTATTTTAATAGCTCAGAAGTAGTCCAAAATCATTATCTTTTCACATATGCTCCTTATTCTCTTTGTCTTGTCTAGTGAAATAAATATATATACCCACTATAACCCAAATATAACAATATAATTTCTTTTATTTTTAATAAAATCATTAATTGTTAATGTTCTGCTTTTGTACCACCCTTCCTGCTGATAAAAAACTTAAAACTTAGTTTAAATCATTCCTTTCCATGAAAATAAGTATTTATAATTCATAATCTTGAAATAGTGCATGAATGAAAGACAAGTATGTTTGATCCTGAAACTTTCCTCCATTCTGTATCATCTCACCTAAAATTTGGAAATTCATTTCCCTTCCATCCACAGGAGTGTCTGCAGCTAGAACGTATCATCAGCTTTGCTCTTGTCATGGGCAGTGCCAGATTACTGCTTGATAAGCACTCTGCCACCTTCCTTGTTGGCTAGGTCTTTGCCTTACATCTAGTTGGCACTGTAGATGGTCTGAAACCAGGCAGTTATTCTGATTAACCCATTTAATTCTATATTCCCTCTGGAAATGTCTTATAGAACAGCTCTATTTTCAGATGTCTTGAAGTTTTACTTTTTATTTTTAAAGAAAAGATTTTAGAGTGTAAAAATCCTTTTTATTTTTTACCAAAACTTAGTTTACAAAATTGAGGTATCATTTGAAGTGCAAAAAAATCAGCTTTTAAATATTAAAATTAAATAATGATTTGGCCAGGGATTTAGCTCAGTGGTTTCGCTGCCTGCCTTGCAAGCACGAAGTCCTGAGTTCAAGCCCTGATACCAAAAAAAAGCAAAGAAAATTAAATAATGACTTATTTGTTTAGGGCATTCTGTTTTTAATATGGATGCCTATTATTTACAGAAAATTAAATATGAATCATTTTAATAACAAAACATTGCCCTAATTTGTATATTTTATGGTATAACTTGCACTTCTCATGAATAATATTTCTGAGCATTTATTTTTGTGCCAGACACTGCTCTTAAGTGTTTTATAAGTGACAACTTAATTAAGCTTACAATCTCTTTCTAATTTTATAGATGAACAAACTGAAGCACAGATAAGTTAATTACTATTGGTTGCACAGATAATGTTCAGAGCCAATCTGGTACCAGAGCATGTGATATCATATTACTTTATGCCCTATTAGCATAAACACAGGTTGAGCATTCCTAATTCAAAAAGCTGAAATCCAAAATTCTCAAAGCCCATGCCACAAATGGAGAATTTCACATATTTTATTTAAAACATTGTATAAAATTACCTTTAGGTTATATGTATAAGGTATGTATGAAACAAAAATTAATTTAATAGTTGGATTTGGGTCCCATTCCCAGGATATTTCCTTATGTGTATATAAATATTACAAAATCCAACGAAATCCTAAATTCAAAACACTTCTAATCTCAAGCATATGAGATAAGACCACACCATCTACAGGCAGATTAGAGTATTTTTTTAATTTTTATGAAAAAATAAAATAAAATTTTATAACCAAATAAGAGAATAACAATAGTTATTACACTGTATATTGCTATTATCAAAGTATAAGACATAAATCAAAAGGATTCTTTTAAAAAATTCTTATAAAAAAGAAATAACATAAAATTTTCTTTTCAAAGTACTATGATAAATTGGTAGTATAAATGAAACCAATAAATATATATATTGAAATATTTTTAAAACAACAAAATTTGTAGACTTCCAGGAAGATGGCAGAGTGGTGAGCAGCAGAAAAAGATCTTCTCTGAGATTTGGTGTTCTTAACTGGAATATAACAGGTCAAGGAGAATGAAGAGGGAAGTGGGTTCTTGGGACCCATTAAGGTTCTGAGGCAAGAACTGAAGTCCACAGGGAGAGTGAAGAGAGAAACTTTAATGAAGAAGAGGGAGGTACCAAGCAGTGTTCTCTCCCAGAGCCTGGACTCTCTGAGAGGGAAGGCAGGCCAAAACTGCAGAGGCACAGTTTCTACTGACAGAGGCCTCCACGGAGAAATGCATCTGTGGAAGGGAGCAATGGACAAACTGGACTGCAGCAGCTGGTGAGTTGTCCAGATTCAGACCTCACCTGGGAGAGGGTGATAGGCTGGTAGCCATCTTGGAGAGGGGCCAACTGAGCTCAGAACTCAGAACAGCTAGCTGTGGGTGGACTCCATCTAGTGACTTTCGATGCCTCAGTGCAGGTGCCAAATTCAAGTCAGCAGAAGATCAGGGAGCAGAGTTCAATCCAGCAGGAGACACATAAACTGCTATTGGTGCAAAGAATCTGGTTCTAGCCTCATAGCCAGAAATTGGTCTGAAGTTCAGAGAAACTAAAGGGGCAGGCTAGCTGGGATTATCCACTACCTCACCCTGAAGCTGCAGCTAGCTTGCTGGGACTAATAAATTTGGCTCTGGACTCTATTTGCCCATATTGCCTAACAGAGACAGGAGAGACACACCTTGAATTGAATGTTTTTAGGGTTTTCTTATCTTTTTTCCTTTTTTCTCTCTTTTTTTCCCTCCTTTCTAGTTCTTGTTTTGTTTAGCTTTTTCTTTATTGAACACAGTTTCTAGATTTTGCTGTTGTTCTGTTCTTGTTTTTATTATTTCCTTTTCTCTTTCTCACCTGTCTTCTTCACCAATTTCCTAAAGTTTGTCCTCAAGCCTTGCTTCTGACCTCTTCCTCTTCTATATCTATTTTTCACCACCTAACCCCTTTAAATATTCTCACCAAGGGTAAAATAAAAGCCATATTAAGGGCCACAATTTGTCATTTTATAGACTGTATTTAATGCTATTGTTATTGGTGACTGTACTACTTTAGCCAAGATGACAGACATAATTGCACTAATCAGTTGTTCCTCCTGGTATACCAAGACTGAGATTGCCACATATTTTTTACTCTTTCACAACCTTGGTGGTGGAGGAGCAACAAATAGTCTATTGCTGCTCTATTATCTAAGATTGCCTGTCTCTGTTCCTGTAACTCTTGGTTAATTAATGCCAAGGCTGATGAGGTAGCATTTAACCCTTTGACCACCTTGCAAGCTAATTTTCGTACTGCCTTTTCAGCATGGACTCCTACAGAAGGCAGGGCAACAAAAGATGCTATCATGGTTATTACTTCAGCATCTGTTAACAGACCTATGTCATCATTGCATCCTGGTGCAGTGTGAGGTGACCAACGTTTAGTTCTGTTAGGCACAATCAAATCAGTTCTGTCTGGCAACACTACAGCTAGACGACTCAAACAGCAATGGGTCTTGGTTAAATTTTCTGGAATATAATTAAAGGTTATTCCTTCACAGGTATAAAACCATCCTGTGGGCAGGGAGATATGGCAATTGTTACACACAATTTTTTGTTTTATATGGCAGGACATCCCTTTTGACCGTTTTATCCTCAGACATTTGGTTGTACAATTTTCATACATAGCACATTTAAGTTTTGTTTGACATAATTACCTTGGGTGTATATAATTTGACAGCATTTTTATGTTTACGGCAGGTGTCATGCCCTCAATTATAACTATCCATGTAAGTAAGATTTTTTCCTGGGATGTCCTTAAATAGGGTATAGGGTCGTATTAATTCTAAAGAGGTGCATACCAGAATGAGACAGCTTCCCAGCACATAATGGAAATTTACATCAACATTTAAGCAGAATTCAGACAAGTTAAGTGAGTTTGCCAGTTGAATCCATACATGTTTTGTGTGATCTAGTCCTCTTGGGGGTAATAATGCCAGTGTCCCAGAGAATATCATCATTAAGGTGAAACATCTCCAGCCCGTTCCAGTCTTAGCTTTTGGTCGCCTGGTTGGCTGATAACCTTCCATTTGTCCTTTTAGACGTCTGTGGGGGGTTCCTGCTTTTAGATGGTTGCGATGTATCCAGGCAGAATGTCCAGCCACCTTCACTGCCAAGGGAGTTGACAGGACAACAGGAACCGGTCCCTTCCAACAAGGTTCCAGGGTCTTGGAATCAAACCTGCTAATAAAAACCAAATCTCCCGACTTATAGGGTAAAGGTTGTAAAGGTTTTTCATTTGGACTAGTCATTTTCTTTTGTAATGTCTCATGTAGTTCTGACTGAAGCTGATGAACTGCTTTTAAGGATTTAAGGAGTCAAAGGTGGAAAAATTTTTCCTTTAACTCTACATCTATTAATGGAATGATTGGGGGAGATTGCTCATGAACAATTTGGAAGGGGGACAGATTGAGGGGAGGCTTGGGAGTGCACCTCATTTGGAGGAGGGCAAAAGGGAGAAGCTCTACCCAACCTAGTTCAGTCTCCAAGCATAATTTAGTCACAATCTCCTTTAATGTTCAATTTGTTCTTTCTACCTGTCCTGAACTTTGAGGCCTATAGGCACAGTGTAGATTCCAATTTATTCCAAGGATATTACTAATTAACTTAGATATCTTAGCCGTAAAGGCTGGACAATTGTTGGACCCCAGAGCTAAGGGCAAACCAAAACGAGGAACTATTTCTGTCAGGAGCTTTTTAACTGTTACTTCTGCTGTCTCCCTCTTGGTGGGGTATGCTTCTACCCATCCTGAAAATGTATCTACAAAAACTAGCAGGTATTTGTACCCATACATGCCAGGCTTTATTTCAGTAAAGTCCAACTCCCAGTGTTCTCCTGGAGTTAGTCCTCTGTGTCAGACCCCAGGGGGCCTGGTTACCCAATTACCATTTACCTTGAGGCAGGTGGGGCATCGTCTCACCATGTCCTGGGCCTTTTTGGGCTAATCCCTGGCTGATGAAATGGGGTTGTAAGGCAGCCATCATCTCTTTCTCACCGAGGTGGGTAGACTCATGTAGTTCTCACAGCAACGTGTCTGCTACAGCAGCTGGGAGCACCACCTTTCCCTCCTTAGTAGTCCACCACCCATGTCTTCCTCGAGTCCAGCGTCTCCTGTTCATTTCTGTTATCTCCTTGTCTGTATATTTAGGTTTTTCTGGGAGTACCGGTGTGGGAAGCAGAACCATTTGTTTCCCCACTGATTTT
>NW_004624736.1:26414334-26444096 GCF_000247695.1 Heterocephalus glaber | reverse complement strand
CAGCAGACATTTGCAGCTTGTTCTAAAAATTGTGGTGCCCAGAACATCAGTTTCGGGCAAACAAGGAGTTGAGTAGTTTACTTTGGGACTTTAGGTCTGTTAACAGATTTTTATCTAGTGTCCCAAAACTAACAAGCATCTTTATCCATTAACTCACATTTAATCACAATGGGGCTGGAGAAAAGGAACAAAGGTTATGCAGTCCCACAGTCCCCTGTGTCTTTGTAGTGTGGAGCCAGGTGACGGTACAGCCAAGAGGCCAGAGGAGCAGGGGTGGGGGTAGTGGGGGTGGGGGTCCTGCAGGCACCCTCTCAGCTAAGTGGATCACCCCTTGGGCACAGGCTGGAAGGGGCGGGTTCCCTGCAACTCAAGACCTCTCTCCAAGTTAGGTAGAACTCTTGAACATGTTGGCATAGGAAAAGACTTTATGAACAAATCCTCAGTAGCACGGGAACTAACACAAAGAATTAACAACTGTGTTCTCAACTTATTAAAAAGCTTCTGTACTGCAAGAGAAACCACCAACAGAGCTAAGAGACAACCTACAATGTGGGAAAAATATTTACCAGCTGTTCCTCAGACAAAGGTCTACTATCTAGAATATATAAAGAACTCAAAACAATCAGATCCCCCCCAATATAAAGACCCAATTCAAAAATGGGCATCTGAAATGAACAGATATTTCTCAAAGAAGTAAAAACAGTGAATAAATACATGAAAAAATGTTCAACATCACTGGCCATTCAAGAAATGGAGATGAAAACAATGCTGAGATTCCACCTCAACCACAGTAAGAAAGGCTGCTATCATGTAATCAACCAATAACAAATGCTGGCAGGGTTGTGGGGAGAAAGAAACCCTTCTTCATCATTGGTGAGAGTGCAGACTGGTGCAACCACCCTGGAAATCAATATGGAGAAACCTCAAACAACTAGGATTGGAAATCCCATTTGACCCAGCTATTCCTCTACTGGGTATCTTCCCAAAAAGAATTAAAATAATCATACCACAGTAACATATGCACACCCATGTTTATAGTGGCACAATTCGTAATAGCTAAAACTTGGAAACAGCCCAATTGCCCATCAACTGGAGACTGGCTAAAGAAGATGTGGAGTTTTCTTTTAATAAAATGGAGTACTACTTAGCCATAAAGAATAAGAAACTAGACATGTTTATAGCTAAATGGATGCACATTGAGGCCATACTCTTAAGTGAAATAAATAGGGCACATGTGTAAACACCAAATAGTTTCTCTGGTGTGAAAAACTGAAAGTGTAAATAAGAATCAAAATGTATAATTGATACTGTGAAATAGGAAGAAAATGTTTAAAGGAATAAGGGAAGTGGGCAGAGAAGGGGAAAGGAAAGAAGGGAAAAGAAAAAATATGAGAAAAGGAAAAACATGGAAACAAAGTCTTTGTAAATAAGGAATAGTGGAGGGGGTGCAGGGAGGGCAGGGGAATAGGGGAAAAATAAGAACGAAGATACATCATGTAAAGGTACAAGATCCCAGCGATGAATGTAACTATATTGTATGCCTAAAATGTACCAATAAACTAAATGGGAAAAAAATTTTTAAAGAGATATGACCCCTTACATGATTATTTACTTGGATGCCTTTACTTTACAATTTTGTGATTGTTATCATGATATATATGAACTTAATGGTTTAAGAAATACCTAGAAGGTTAATAAAGCACAGTTCTGGGTATGTCTGTAGATGATTGGCATATAGGGCAACAAACTAAGAGGGAAGACCAACCCTCGTGTAGGTGGCACCAACCCATAGGCTTATAGCCTGAATGAAATAAAAAAGGAAAGTAAGAAGGAAGCTTGCCCACTTCTGGAAGAGTTTCAGTCTTTGTCATCACTTTTGGATATCCATCTCCAGTTTCTTCAGCCTTCGAGTGCAGTCTTGCACAGTGAGCTTCTAGGCCTTTGACCTTAACCTGGTGCTCTGTCCTTGATTTCTCTGGTTCTGCAGTCTTCATTTTCTTGTGTGGATTTCCCTGCCTCTGATCCTGTTAGCCTGCATAATCAATCCCCTTGCATAATTATACATATATTTTCTAGTGATTCTGTACCTCTAGAGAACACTAACTAATACAAGTTTATAATAATTTACTTTTAAGCATAAGTACCTGACTCCATTTTAGGTAATATTTATACATTTTAGTAATTGTTTAAAGACTCAGCTTGTTCAGCAGCAAAAGCAAACTTTTAGTACTAGTTCACCACCTAGGCAGGGAGTCTGCAAATGTTTCCAAATAAGTGCTAAACAATCTCATTTCTCTAACCCAGAAACAGCCCCAGTTCAGCAGAAAGTGATTAGATTGTCATCACCCCAAGTCCCTCAAGATTAAGAAATGAGCAAAGACAAGACTGTAACAGGCTGTTGCCATCATTGACTCTGTTTCACTTCATTCCTCTTCCCTTTCTCATTCCCAGAATATGGGCTTTACTCTGCATTCCAGAGTGTCTTGACCTCAACATAAGAATAGACCATCATGGAGTACTATGCGGCCACGAACTTGAGACATTTTTAGGTAAATGTGTGCACCTTGAGAAAGTAATTTTAAGTGAAACAAATTAGATGCATATGTTTAAATACTGCATTGTTTCTCCTGTGTGAGAAACCTCAAGGGTAAATAAGGGCCAAAATGGAGGATATTGGGAAGAAGAAAATCTTGAAATGGGAAGGGGAGTGGGGAGGAGGAAAGGGAAAGGGAAAACAAAGAGAATAGAAGAAAAAAATAGAAACAAAGCTTTTGGAAATGGGAAGGTGAAGAGGGGTTGAAAGAAGGGGAGAGGAATGGGGAAAAAGGAAGAATCAAAATATATTAGTACAGGTACAAATTCCCTATGATGAATGAGATCATTATATATATCAAAAGTATAATTTTATAATTAAATTAATTTTTTAAAAAGAATAGGCCATCACTAGCAGATTATCAGCTTTAGTCAGTGCCAAAAGACCAAAATACCTAACCCAAGCTCTTTGGAAATGCTAATGTCTTCATGTAGCCCCAAACTTGATTCTCATAAATATTTCTATACTTCTCCAAAGTCTAGAAGAGGATATCTGGAGATATTACTTGACCTCCTTCTGGGTTGCTAGCATCCTCAAAAAAAGCCTAATTTCTTTTCCCTAACACTGATCTCTTAGGCATTGACTTTCTATGTAGTGAGTATCTCAACCTGAGTTGGGATAGGAAGCATGATTGGAGAAATAGGAGTTTGGATTTCATTGTCAGTGCCATAGGAGGTGAATGGTATAATAATTTGTGGATAGAGGTGACTTTTTTAAAAAAGAAGATTCTGTTTGCTGGACAGAGAATGAACTTACTTGGTAGTGATGGAAGTAAAAAGGCTAATGAAGATACTACATTGTTGTCAAGGTAGTCTGTCATGGTGATATGAAATCTCTAAGAAATTAGGGAATGTTATGGTTTGAATCTGCACCCCACACTCCAAAACTGACATTGAAATTTGATTGACATTGTGGCAATGTTAGGATGTGTAGTCTTTAAGAGGTGATTAATTCATTAAAATCAATTAATAGTTTTCTTTTGAGACCAGTTAGATTCTCCATGATAATGGGTAAATGTTCTGGTAAGTACACAGATTCCCCTATAAGTGGGCTGATTCACATGGGTAGACTCTTCTATGAGTGGGTTGAATCTCAAAGGAGGTGGTAGACGCAGGACAGGATTGAAATGAGATGCAGCACATAATTCTGATAATTTCCCTGGACCCAAGACTGAGAACACATTTGATAGGAACATGTACCTTTCTGCAAGATTTTAAGGATTTTCAGGTAAGAATCTTTCCAGATAGGTCATGGAGCCATTTCTGCAACTTAGCAGTAGTGTGACACTAGACAATATACTTAATTTCTCTGAGTTTTGTTTTCCTACTATGAGAAATAAGAATGAATACTGTGTTTTTTGTCAATATAATGTGATACTTAAATGAGATAAGGACTACAAAGCACTTAAACCACCTTCTATTTATTATTTCAACAATTTATTGAATTCCTATTACCACCCAGGCACTAAGCCATAGCAACTTTGTATAATACTAGCTATTATTATATTATTCTATAATACCAGTAGAGGAACATTTCAAGTAAGCTATAGATACAGCAATTTCACAGGTCCCTTTAATGGTGAGGGTGGGGTGATAATTGAAAGGTAATTTTCTACCTACTTAAAAAGGCATACTTAGAAGAAAAGCTTGTATTGCTTCTTTTTAGATCTCTTCATAAAATTACTTAGACTAGTTTTAATTTTGGAAACAAAAACTGAGGTTTGTTTTTCTATAATTAATATTTATACATTACATAGATATTTTTCAAGCCACTGAAGGAACAAATGAACAAACCAAGTTATCTTAAAATAGGAAATTTCATATCTAGTAAAGGAACTAAAATGGGCATAAAATAATCAAAATATATGCTAAATGACACATTTGTGGTACAAAATGCTAAAGAAAAAAGCTAGAGAATAATGATACTAAAAATAAGCATTATAATAGTTTTACTCTTTTATGACTGCAGTCTAAATTTGAAGCCTATTACTTAACCTCTCTGCCTCTTCATACAATGTGACATCATAAATCTAATCAGTTCTTCAAAATGAAAATCCCAAAGAGCAAAGAGAGGGCCTCAAAGCTGCCATCTTAGGAAGCTACTGGTGTTCAGATATTCTATAACTTTTTTTAACTGATTGTGAAGCTTCCATTTTAGTGAATTTCTTTGATTCTGCTCTTCTTTCTTTGTAACAAAAGGATAGTTATTTTTGAGTCAATCCCTTGACACCAAGTGAAAAGAGAACAATCTTGTATAGGAGAATTAGACACATTTAGAAGCTAAATATGGCACTCCTGTTAAGCAGTCTTGGAAATTTTCAAGGCAAAGGGATTCATAAGGAAATTAGTGTTGGGAAGAGAATAAGAAGCATCTGAAATCCAGAGAAAAGGATGAAAGAATTAGTTACAAATGCAAGTTTAGAACCAGATATTTGAGGCAAAGCATTTGCAGTGCTTTGAGTTCTTCAGAAGATAGCTACCACAATATATAAATTAAAAGTATTAGCTCTCACTGAATATTCTCAATAGATTTAGCAACTGAGAAAAAGTATAAGAAAAGTTTATAACATAGCAACCTCTTAGCTAAATTTCAGAGCATATGACTTTTTAACAAAAGCATTCACAGTACTCATTGTAGGTGACAAATGGGGACTCATACAAGGTTTACCCTCCTATAATTAGGCTGAGACCTCAGGCTAGGCCACCTTGAAGCACACTTCTATGTCTGTATTCAAAGCCATGATTTCTGCTAGATACAGATACATCAAATCCTGGGTAATTAAGGAATACAAATTAAACCACATTCCATCTATAAAATGTTTTTAAAGAATAACATAGACTTTAAAGCCCTGTGAAGTAAATCTATGCTAGTTGTGCCAGAATCTATTTATTCCTAAATGCTTAACACCATTTTGGAGTTAAAATCTTGAAGCTAAATCCTATGTCACCTTATTTTGTTCCACTATATTATGTCTCTGGGACTCACATTTATTCTCCATTGTAAACAGAGTAAGCTTTTAAATATTAAAATCTTTTCAGGGTAAACTCTGATAATGTATATATTTTTCAATATCAAATCTGAGTTCAGCTAAATCCTTTAAGTCACCATTTAAAAATTATCTCCTAAGAGAAGCTATTATTCCTGGCATCCCAGATATGTGTTTTGACTGATTCATGTTGCATTCACATCAATTTTAATTAGTTAAATATTAATTTAATGTTAGTTCTCTTCAATAACTATATGGTTCATGGAGTCAAGAGCTTCCATGTCTCTCTTGACTTCTGAGGGCTACCCGTGCCACACACAATGTCAGACATTTAGTAAGCACTTGATAAGAGTCACTTTAATGATCAAGTGAACAAAGTACTGTGCACTATGATCACGTAGAAAATTTTAAACCCCCAAAATCTAACAGAAGTGTTAATTCCTATTAAGAAATAGATATATACTTTTAGGTTTTACTTTATATGCATCCTCATAGAATTTTGCGTTCTTTGGGTTTGTGTCCATATGATTATGGTTTAATATAATTTAATTTTGATGGATAAATTCTACTCCTTCTTTTAAGTTTTTCTCTTGAAGATAAAATACTTCTCGCTATATTTAAATTACAATTAGCAGAGATAGTTTTCCCCCAATATCTGCAAGGAACTGGTTCCAGGACTTCCCTCAAATAATAAGATCCACCAGTGTTCAAGTCCCTTCTATAAAGTGGCATAGTGTTTGTATATGACTTATATACATATTCTCGTGTACTCTAGATTACTTCTAATACTTAACACAATGTAAATTCTATGTAAATAATTGCTATGATGTATTATCAGAGAACAAAATGGAAAAAATCTGTACATGTTCAGTACAGAGGCAATTTTTTTCTCAAATATTTTTGATCCACAGAGTCTGTTAGTTGGGCGAGTAGAGAGTAATTATCAAAGTCTCAGTTTATATAAGGCAATATTCTAGAAATTCAACTTTCAAAACCTATAAATCAAATGACCTTTTCTTCTGACACTTCAAATGGAACACATTGTCTGACACATGATTTGATGGAACAGAATATTTGAAATAATGATTGACCTAAAAAATAATATAGAGTCACTATCAACCTGTGAACAGGTTTCTGTTCTATAAAATCTCATAGTCCAAATAGAAAGATGGAATGTATACATGAAAATAAAACTAAAGCTTTAATGCAAAATATTCCAAAATTGGCAATTTGACCTAGAGGAATTCAGTTGTATGAAATCCCACGTAGGCTGGAGTAATTATGGAAGACTGCGCTGAAAGGAAAATTCTCTAGCAGTGTTTCAAGTTATGAGTTAGATTTAGAGGAATTACATATTTTCTGCATCTCCCTTTCAATATTTTTTATTTTTAAGAATTTTAATTTCTCGGCCTCTTTTCAACTCTATTTTGCATTATTTTCCTATATACTGGCATTTTCTAGGTTGGGATATCAAAGAATACTAACTGCATGAGGTATTTCATACATACCTACACATAAACACACACATACACAGGATCTGGGTACACATCTGTCTCAGTCTAATATATTACAGACTCTTGAATAATAATAAGTTCACTAGCCAATTCAAAGTTTCAAAAAGTCTCTCTGAGTCAAGATACCTGTTTAGTTTTATTCAACCTGGTTAATTCTACCATAAACCCCATCTCTAATGAGATATCTATTAATATCCCATGAAAATTGTATTTCATAGCATACAATGTAGAAAATAATGCAAGAGAAAATTAAATAGGTAATTACACATATTTCATATATTGATTTTCAGAAATATATGTGTAGATTCTTCCATATGTATGTACTTTCTGTCTATACTGTATTAATCCAATGTAAATGATTATTTTAAAACATAATCCTAGTACTTTTATGTTGTACTCTATCTTTTTGTTTATAAACCCATTGACTTTAATCATATGTTACAGATATGTTAAAATTCCAGTGTAAGCTGGGCATGGTGTTTCAGCACTCTGGGGATTTAAAACAGGAGCATTGCAAGTTTGACCTCAGCTTGGAAAATTCAGGGAATTAGCAGGACTTTGTTTAAAAAAAAAAAAAAAGGAAGGGAAAAAGAAAAGGCTAGAGATGTAGCTCAGTGCCAAAACCAGTAACATAAAAATAAAATAAAATAAAAGTCTAATATAATGTTTCATAGTTCTAGCCATGCCATCCTAGTTGGTAGTTTATCACAGAGAAATTTGTAACTAAAATAGGTTTGGATTTCTCAAAATTTTACATCTAGTTATTCTATGTAACATGTCATCAGAATTTTACCTTCCTTCAAGTGAGTGCCTTTACAATATACCTAAGTGGAAAATTTCATCTTTTTTCAGTGCTACAGACCATTCTCACAAAACAAAAGGAGAAAAAATTGGAGTGCAAAATAATTTTCTTAGTCTATTTCTCTGACAATTTGGTGTCATAAATGAATACTTTCAAATTGAGGCATTAGGTTAATTCAGAGACAGAAAATAAAAAGAGAAATAAAAGACTATAAATGGAAAAGGAAAGCAAATTCTTATCTAGAATGGAATTAACAGGTCTTTAGGATGGAGAAAAATAATAGAATAGAGAAAAACAGACAGATGCATAAACAGTTCTAACTGTTGGCTCTAGTTTCTGCTTCATGAATTTCAAGGGCCAGCTCAACTATAACTCCTCTGAACTTGCCACCAATGACAGTATCCTCCTTACATCCTTCCCTCACAAGGATTCTCTATCCCTCATCTGCCTCCTCAAGCATTTTGTACACTTTAGATCTACAGCATTTATTAACACATGTTTAAGGTTGCCTTACATATAGTGGTATGTTTACTTGCCTTACCTCATCTGGCTGTGATCTTACTGATTTCTTATTCTCTAATGTCCAAGGCAATGTAGCAAAGTGGACCATGTGCAGGACTTGGAATAAAGGAGAAACAAGATTAGATATAGCTCGTTAACTTACTAGATGCATGAGTTTCTCTCAATCTTCTAAACTATACAATAAAATTTATAATACTTTTAAGATTGGAGAATCAAATGAAATGGCTTCTATAAATTCCTGATCTATAGTAGACATTCTGTAAATGGTAGCTATTAGCTTTTTCATAGTAAATGCATTATAGGTTCAGAGAAGGAGAAGGGAAGGGAAAAGAAGGGAAGGAGGAAGAAAAAAAGGAAGGAGAGAGGAAAGAAAGAGGGAGGGAGGAAGGAAGGAAGGGGAGAGAAAAAGAAAGAAGGGAGAGTTCCAACCCTCAGCACTCAGTTTTCAGTGTGGGGTTCCAGTCTTTAATTAAGTTGTGTCAGGAAAAGAGACAAGACAGTAGACAAGAAGAGCTAGCTAGATAAAAGCCTGCACCATAACTCCAAGACAATACTGGAATTCGTGGGGAAGATGAGAGCAAGGACAATTAGAAAAAATCCAATGTTTATTGGCAGTGAAAGGAAGTGAGAAGAGTAACACAGAAGCCCAGCTATGCAGACTGGCTTCCGGATTCTTTCTGTATATATAAATTAATCCCAAGGTGGTGGGGGTTGTGGTAAAACTCTAAATATGCCTGTCCAAATGGGCTTCAAAACCAGAGTCTGCTTGAGTCTGTATCTGAGAGGAATTAGTGGATATAACAGTTATATGAATCTGGGAGAATCAGACATGGGAGAAACAAGATAAAGGCTCAAAGCTGAGAAATTTGTGTCCAGAATCAGGCATCCCGAAAAGTCCAAGAAATCCTGGGATGCAGTAATAGTATAGAAGAAACTTTTTTCCCCATTTTTACCCCTTTTTGGAAAAGAAACTTGTTAAAATGTCTTTGGTCACCTCTTAATCTGCAGAGAAGGCCAGAGATCTGATCTCCCAGCCTACAGATTGGTGGATCTTTCAGGCATCAAAGATACTCATTGCAGGGCTGGGGATTTAGGTCAGTGGTTCTGCTGCCTGCCTCACAAGTGCAAGGTCCTGAGTTCGATCTCTGGTACCAGAAAAAAAAAATGCCCATTGTAGCATCTAGATTCATGATGATTTCAAACTAGAATTGAACAGAGTGTCTGTAAATGCTCCCGGGCTTTCCCAAGTCAGTCTAAGATTAGGTCAATAGACATTCTCATACACTAGTGCCAGATATTAAGGAGCTATGAACTTTTCTGTGCCCTCAAAAAGTGCCACAAATGGAAATAAGGGGATATGGTAATGGCCTCATGACAAATTTCCTGCTACTGCTTCTTCTAAGAGGAGATAGGTAAGGATGGTGAACAGAAGTGTAAAAAAATGTTTGGAAGAGAAATGATGACAAACAGCTGAAAGAAGTACTGTCAGGAAGATGGTAGGGGTGAGGTAAAGAAACACAGTGAATCAAGATGAAATTGTAATTTTCATGTATTTTAAATGGCAACCAGCGTGGAAATATTTCATTATCTTTGAAGAATGTGATACTTAATTTGAGTTCATGAAGTGAAATTAACTAGCTCCCCCAAACTGAAACTGAATATATAATCAACTGCTCATTCACTCTGGGACCAGAAGAGGGAATGAAAATGCCAAGACATGATTAACCCAAATGGAATTGAAGGCAAAGAACACACTTGCCCATTTTAAATTGAGCTTGTGGTGTAGTTGCTACATGGTGACCCTTGCACTGCTATTCCTTTCACAGGAACTTCTGGTGAAAAACTCCACAGCTCTGTTGATGCTTCTTTCTCTAAAGAGAAATACAAGCAGTCTTTTTAGTACTATCTTAATTATGCTCTGCTTTGAAAGTATTGTGTGTGTGAATATTGTGATCATGGTCTTAATTAGGATCATATTTAGATTCAGACTCAAATTGGAGGGATAATCATTTCCATTACCTGGTATTTAGTATGAGAGTCAAAGTTGGAGCGAGTTTTACTGGGAGCATGGTGAATACACAAAATCTGACTCTACCTGGTTTCTTTGCCTTTTCTGAAACCTTCTACGTGTTGTCAGCAGGCAGCTGGAGCATCTAGCATATGTGTCAGCAGTTTGGGGAGGTGGAGGAGAGGGGGACCCAGTGGCAGCAAGGGAATAGAGACCACAGTTTCAAGACATTTCTAACTGGACTATTCTCTAACAAAAGTGACATTCTCTTTCAGGTGGAAGTCACAGCCAATGAGATGCATTGTTTCCACAAGTCCTATTTGACCCAGGAGTCTACTAAAATAAGAGCCACTGCTTTTTCTTGAAACATTGAAGTATTTTACATAAAGAAATTCAACCTGGCTAGCAAAGAAATAATTGCTTTTGTCTTGAGAAAATATAAATGATTATGCTGCCTGAAATAATCTACTCAGGACAATTTTTCTAGTCTAAAAATCACATATAATTTGTAATGGCCACTAGCTCTGGAGGTCTTTCATGTATTAATGTATGATTTTCCTTTTAAAGATGATAAAAAATAAGTTTCCAGGGATTTGTTTACTTGTTGTCCAGAGAGCTGGTAGAAAACAGAAGTCCAGTAATGCCCCTCTGTGGCAAAAGAAGGGCATCACAGAGCTTCTTATACAGTGTGAAAAAGCAAAGCCACTCCAGGCTCACCTGCTCTCTCCATTTATATAACAGGAGTTTTGAAACTGAACAGCTAAAATAGAAACAATCTGCACTGGGCCTAGCAACATAAATGATTAATAAGAGTGTAATATGTTTAAATAAATCCAACCATTAGAAAAAATTTTACATATTTAAGAAAGGCTAAAGGGAGCAGGATTTTTAAAGCAACCACATTTACTATGAGGAATGGGTACTTCATTACTTACAAAGACCATATTGTTGAACATAAAAAATTAAATCAAGGGGCATTGATAATGCATACAATGATAAACAGTGAATTTGTATTTCTTCTTTGTTCAATTCCTAGAACTTTAAATACCAAATAAGTAATTAAAAAGAAATTTATAGAGAGGATATTACCATGGAAGCACTCAGGTATAGTCTCATAAAGTTAGCTTTAATGGGGAATATGTGGAGGCAATTCTGAATAGCCCATTCTTTAAGATGAAAGATATTAGTGGCTTGGCCATTACGTCCGTCCTATTTGTCCTTGTAAATAGTTTCCTCTGAATAAAGAAGGCAAAACAGGAGGGCAGAAAGAAGGGAAAGATAGGAAAATTAGTAGAAGGAGAGAAATACAGCTGCTGAAAGATCACAATCCCTGTGGCTTCTACATGTTTAAAAATATAAAATAAGCCCAGCAGAGAGTGGACACTACACGACATGACATGATTTACTCTTTATTCAGTCTACACCTAGTTTCAAAGTAAAGCAGTAAATGTAGCTACCCAATGAACAGTGACATGTTCACCTGAAGCTCTGGAGATCTGATCACCATACAGAATAAGGGGAAAGAGATGTTAGAGAACAATGTGTGCAGGGACAATACGTATTGCCTCTCTGGTGTGGCATGTGAAGTCCTCTGAGATCCACTTCTGCTCACCCTGTTTTCCCCTGTTGAACACAGAGTTGGATACTGGAAGACCACTAATAGCCTTTGCTACATCCACCATCACACAGTGGGTGTGCACTGATGGCCTACTCTGGCAAGAGTGGCCCTCTCTTATCTAGTCTCTTCTCATTTCTTCAGTCTTGACTTCTTCCTCTTCTAATCCTCATAACAGAATTTTCTTATGTGTCAATATTCCTCCACATGAAACATATCATTCCACAATACCAGGCCTCTGCATGAGAACTTCCTGTCCCTTTATTTCTCCTGACTTACTGACAGTCCTTTATTACAAATTTAGCTCAGGTGTCCCTTCCTTCAAGAAAGCATCCCTCATTCTCCAGCCTGAAGGGAAAGACCCTTCTCTCTGGTCTGTTAGTACCTGGCCTGCTCTTGTCATTACATTCTGTGTGTTTTAAACATGATTGTTAACAAATATACAAGTTATCAGGAATTAGTAATGTGATAAAAAGGGTGGAACCAAGGAAAAGAGTGTCAACTTGATCTATCATCCCGATGTCATGATGACTGTGCTTTTAAGTTTATGTGCTTTTAAGTTTATTGGATTTTAAGTTTATTGCATTAAGTTCATTGGTACATTTTAGGTATACAATAATCTGGTGTGAGAAACTGAAAGTTTAAATAAGGATCAAAATATATAATAGATAATGTGAAATGGGAAGAAAAGGTCCAAAGGAGAAAGGGAAGTGGGAGGGCTAGGGGAAAGGAAAGAAGGGAAAGGAACAAATATGAGAGAAGGAAAAAACAGAAACAGTCTTTGTAAATAAGGAGGGGTGGAGGAGTTGAATGGAGGACAAGGGAATGGGGGGAAAATAAGAACCAAGATATATTATGTAAAGGTACAATTTCCCAATGATGAATGTCATCATATTGTATACCTAAAATGTTCCAGAAGATTTTGATGAATCCTTAGTTTGAAAATCCTTTTTCTGTTATTTGAAATTAAAGTCCCTGATTGGTATAACTGCTAAGTACCACTTGCCTTTGTCAAGGGCTGCATTTCACAGTACTACTTATTACAGGGCATGCAATACAATAACTAAGGAATTCATGTGGTTTGGCAAGTTCAAAGAAAAACTAGGAAGAGATCAAAAATATCTCCTACCTAGAAATAAATGAAAACAATTTAAAATGCATTCCAATACATTTTATTTTTAACTGAGTCTGTAAAGTGAAACTTTTGTATGAGGCAATGTTACAGTGATTTGTTTCGGGTTTTTAGAATGCTGAAGATATAACACAAAGCCATGCACATGCTAGGCAAGCATTCTACTGCTGAGCTCCACCCGAGTCTCTGTTGTTTACCTGACTTAATTACTCTGACTTTTTAATATACGGATTATTTTAAATTTTATTATTATATGCTTTCTAAAGCACTTGGTTTTGTCTAGAATCTAGAAAATTATTTTATGCAGTCACATTTTCTATTGTGAACTCAAATTTGTGAAAAATAAAAGTGTAGTGTAATTTTGATAATATCCCAAATTTTAAAATCTGAGAATACTTTTAGCTAATAAGTGAAGGAGATAATTATGAAGTTGCTCCCAAAATAAAAGGTAAATTGAGAGCCATTTTGTCTTGAAATATCATCCCACACACATATGTAAATCATCACAAAAATCACAAGTTATCCCATTAAGCCACCTTTTAAAATGTCTTTACAACAACTCTGAGTTAATCAAGCACCCTCTTGGGAAGAAATTTTGTGTAGACATAGAATCCTTTTTGGATAGTTCTTGACGACAAAATGTTCTTCCTTATACTGAGATGCTACCTGTCTTCTAAAGTATCCCCCCATTAAGCTGATGTCCACTCCTAAGGTTACACCAGCATTTTTAAATTGGTAATGATTTAAACCCTTTTAGATGAGGTCCTTGGTAAACCCTACTTTTGTCTCTCTAGACCACACAGAATGTACTTCCTGAGGTATAGAGTCTGATTTGTATTCATGCAGTAGTTTGAAGTCCCCTTATCCCATTTATTTTGAACATGATTTAGCTTTCTAATTACCTCTCAATACATTCTCATTATTAAATCTAAATGGGATTTTAAAAGTTGAGTCAGTGCCCTTCGTTATTCTAGATTCTATTTATTGAATGGGCATGTCCCCTAAGCCCACATTAGCTTAGGGAACATCTATAACACAATGTTGATTTCTAAAGATTTGGCTGTCACCTAATAACTTTAAGCTATTACACACATTCTGCTCAGAAGCTATAACTTCTTCATCTGCTGTAAGCACAGGTGAATTCCTGTTTTCCATTTTTTTTCCTTGACCCAAGTAGAAGACCTTACATTTATCAGTGTTAAATTTCATCATGTACTTCAGCTCAAAATTTTCCTGCCTATCAAGATCTTTGGACATCCTAATGTTGCCATCCAATATATTTTCTATTCCTTTGTCAGTTGCAGATTTGATAAGACTTTCCTCTATAGGAAACCCCCTAATTCTAAAAAGAATTAATTGGACAAGACTACAGACAGGGCCTGGGGTAGTCAACAGAAATTTCTTCTTAGATGGATGTATACCTATAAATCAGGTCCTTTGGTTAAGACTCTGTCAATTATTAGTTAATTTTACTTGTAACAACACTTGATTCTTACCTGTTATTCTTATCAAAAAGAATTCAATAGATAGACATGATGATGCACACCTGCAATCCCAGCATTTGGGGGGCTGAGGCAGGAGGATCACTGGGAGTTCAAGGCCAGCCTTGGCTACATAGTGAGTTCAAGGTGAGCCTGAAAACATAGTGAGACCTTGTCTCAAAAAACCAAAACAAAAAAATATAATGATATACTTTGTTAGTGAATTACTGAAGTAAAATGCACTATGTCAAATGTATTATCTTCAATTTAAAAACTACCAAAAAGAGAGATGAGGTAACTCTGCTTTATTTGCTTAAATACAACATAATGACCCTGAGTAACTATCACTTTCTATCACTAGCTAGGGGCCTGCAGATTTCAGTTATTTACCACCTCCTGCAAGAATTGACACAATAACTAACCCATGCAGGGAGAATTGGCCATGGAGTGAGAACTGCCCCCTGATAATCTACATGTACTACCCCAAGAATCAACTCACACATGAGGAAATTAATGTACATGAGTGAGAATCATACCACTCATTCAAGAATCTAAACACTCACTTCTCTCAGGACACTCTACCTAGTCTCCCAGGAAAATCAACCCACTCCCATAAGAGAACATTTAATCCTATCTAATGACCTCCTCACATTTTTCTTCCTCTCTCTCAAAGTATATATTACACCATAGAGTACCAGCTATTGTCTAAGTCCAGATTTAGCCTTTGAAAGATCATAAGAGAAATGTACATTAACTTAAGCAGCAACTTTAAATTAGGTTTATAGGAAGTAAAACAAAAAGGAGGAAAGAATATGAGCAATAGAATGAAATGATTAGGGGTTTATATCCAGACTTCCTTGCATCTTTGCAGTTTAATTCAAACATATAACTACCATTTCCTTGTCATAAAATGGAGATAATAATGATACTACCCAAAGAGTTTTGTGAGACTATACAGCAAATGTTGTTTTATAGTAGGGGGTTTTTTGGTGGCAATCTTGGTACACAGTAAACCCAATCTGTAAATATAAATTTCCCCTGTCAGTTCCTGTAGCTTCTAGACTTACCAAGACTATGGGTCTTGTTTAGACTGTTTATAAGAGGGGGAATTTGGGCCAGGGAATTAGCTCAGTGGTGCCACCACCTGCCTTTCAAGCTCAAGGTCCTGAGTTCGATAACTGGTACCAAAAAAAAAAAAAAGAGGGGGACTTTTACATCCATTCTTTGCTCACATGCTATCTATTTCATTTTCCAACCTCTTTATTCTTGTTTGTTTAATTAGTATATATAGTTGTGTTCATCTTGGAGAATTAGCATGTATATAACACACTTTATTCATTTTTTTATCTTTTTACCCCCGACACACTTTCTTTTCTTTTCCTTCCTCATTCTGTTTCCCATCTCCAGATTCTGCCTCCTAACACTGCCACAGTAACAACTGTGTTTCAATGTTTCAGTGAAGCCAAACCAAATTTAAGCCATAGCAGTCCGTAAATCCTACATTAGACCAAATCACCATGACAAGTTACCTAGAAAATTCTGTAACACTCTGATTGGTATTCCTGTTTCCATCCTTACCACAAATGATCTTTTCTTTGTCCTACAGTCAGAATTTTCACTTAGGACACAGAAGTAGGAAGAAATAAAAATAACCATCACTCTCAGCCAGTATTATACTCCTTGGCCTCCTAAAGACTGATACTGAAATCTACTCTGACTTCAATCATGTTTCCTATCATCCCCTCTCCCACTCAACTCCACATCCAAATACTTCTTGTTCTTTCTTGAATTCAAAAAGCTCCTTTCATTTCCATCTCAAGAAATCTACCCAGCCATAGCATACTATGCTATTGCCTAGTTCTCTGTTCTCTGAGTCTTCACAGAGCTTGTCCCATCTGTCAACCCAATTTCCTCTCCTAAGAGACACCCTCCTACTAAAAGGAGACCTACCAATTCCCCTGATCTCCTAACCTTTTATTCTGCTTTACTTTTTTTCATAGTATTTACCTAACCATATTCTGCACATCTATTTATTGTTACAGAACAATGAGAGCACCATGAGAACAGAGGTTCTGAATTCTTCTCTGCTGAATCTTTTTATCGGTCAAGATTTCCATTGCTGCTACAAAATTCCTGAGACCAACAACTTAAAAGAGGAGAGATTTAATTTGGCTTGTAATTTCAAAGGTTTCAATTCATGTTCAGCTGGCTCCAAGGCAGAAAAATCATGTGGTAGCACATGGTAGAGGAAAGCTGCTCACTTCCTTGTGGCCAGGAAGCAGAGTACAGGAGAAGAACGCCATCAAGAGATATACCTTCTGACCCACCTCAAATTGGGCCCCACCTCCTAACAGCATGTTCAACTATGAACATCAGTAAATTAATCTCCAATGGTCCAATAACTGTTCCAGGAGTCTCTTAATCCAATTAAGTTGACAATTAAGCTTAACCATCACAATTCGAGAGACCTAGAAGGGGACCTGGCCCACAGCAAGTCCTTAGATATTTGAAGAAATAATTAATTTTTTAAAACCCACTAGAGCATAGTCACTTTGTGGAAATCCTTCTCTGGTACACAGACATTATCTTGACACTACACTGACTTCGTGATTCTTAAAGGATCATTTCATCATTAGATCTTTACCTTATATGTGTTCTCTGTGCCGCTTGAACAGAGAAGAAACAAGTAATCTCATAATAAATAGATTTTTCTCATCATAGACTTCTACAATTTCAGAGCCAAGATTTCAGTGATGATTCATCACCGTGGTCTTATTGTACAGTAGTTCTCAAAGTTTCAGAGCTTTGCCATCCATATCTATGGCCTGTAGATATGCAGGGCTTATAATGTGCATAGTCTGATTAACTGGCACAGTGTCGCCAGTGGAAAATTCACACTAGCCCTGATGTGATGAGTTGCAGTGAAAACACAAGTGTACAAAATATCTGTACAAAATTACCTTCAGGCTATGTGCATAAAGTATATATGACACACAAATTACTTGTATGTTGAAACTTGGATCTCATGCCCAAACTATCTCATATACATGAAAGTGTTCCTAAATCTGGAAAAGTTCTCAAATCTGAAAGACCTTTGGTGCCAAACATTTAGATAAGGAATGCTAAATCCGAATAGATAAACATTAAGAAATTACCCTCTATCTTTCTTCTCATAATTCTGAGATTTAATTTTTCCATCTTTTTAAAATTAAGTGACAGCAAGCCAGGCCTTGGTGGTGCAGGCCTGTAATCTCAGTACTCTAGAGGCTGAGGCAGAAGATCACCTCCAGTTTGAAGACAGCCTATGCAAATTAGTGAGTTCAAAGCCAGCCTGAACTACATAGCAAGACCCTGTCTCAAAAGAGAGAGAAAGAGAGTGAGAAAGAGGAAGGAAAGTGACAACAAAGTACTAGAAATGGTGGTCTTGAAAGAGCTGATCAAACTTAGAAAGCGTACTACCTATTTTACACAAATCAGGTAGTAAAGAAAATCACTGCCATTACAAGTGAGTGTAGCACCAGAATAATTAGAAAATTAAAAGTTTAAAAACAATGGTAAAAGTTGGAACAAATAGAAAATGCCTTAGGTTGCAAGAAAATATATGGGCTTGAATAATTGCCCTAATTCTCAGCCAAGATTTTAAATCTCTTCTTTGTGTGTGTGTATGGGGATGTATTTTGCAAGCACTGAAAATGTAAATGAATAAGTAAATCAAATATATAGTAATAATATTCTTAAGTAAAATTTAAGAATAAGCAGTCAAGTGTAGTGAATCATACACAGTTATAGTCCCAGCTGCTTGGAGAGCTAAGGCAGGGCAGGAAGAATGCTTGAGACCAGGAATTGAAGCCTAGCCTGTGCAACACAGAGAGACCTTATGGAGAAATAGAAAGAGAGAGAGAGACAGGGAGAGAAAGAGACAGAAAGACACAGAGAATAGTAAACATTCTCTAAACAATAGTAAACACTGCCCTTATTTAAGGATTTTGAATCTGATATTAAATAAACTATCTGAATAATTTATAAGTTAATAGTATAGGTGTGATTATTTGATTTGATTACATTTGGAAGTAGGATCTGAAAGTTTAAGAGAGTAAGTCTCATTTAATTTATAACCATAAGTTTATGAGATCTACTTGGTCACTTAAATGTTTAGCTTTTGTTTGCCATCTTTTTCCAAAATATCACATTCATTTACTAAAAATTAATATTCTTAAAATATTTAATATAGTCAGATTTTTAAAATGTGTAAATATATCTAAATATTTAAAGAAAACTTATTAATTCATTCAGTTAATAAGTGGTGTTAATAGCAAATAGCAAACTAATCAAAGAATTAAGTGAAATGTATGTTTTTTTACAAAAATTACTAGAATTACAAAAAATTTAAATAAAGATTAAAGACTTAGGAAAATGTTTTTATATTTTTCAGCTTTAATAAATTCAACATTAATTAAAATAACACATCTACAAATGTTTTGGTTTTGTTCCCACAAAACTCCTATTAAATATATGAAGACTGCATTGCAGAAAAATCAGCAAGTGTGTCATAGGTCACTGTAATATTTATGATGGGCAAATGAGAGACATTGACACTGCAGAGCCCACCAGCTGGCCAGTACTGCATCCTGTGCCTTGCTCCCACATTAGACACTGATTTGGCTGCCTTAGAATTGCCTATGATTTGGAAAGAATGCCAAGAAATATTTTTGAGTTTCAAAAAGCTAAGTACAAAACAGAGTGGACAATATTTTATATGTTAGGATATCAGGTTATCTGCTGTTACAAAAGAGTTCAATCACTCATTGTTTGGGGCTAATATGGCTTGCTTCATATGAGAAGCAAGCCTTTTCTATCATGTTGCTTTTTCATCCTGAACATCCTAGTTCCATCTCACGGTAAAAGATGGTTACTGTAGCTCCAACACCATTGGAGAAAAGAAAGAACCTTTCCTTTTAAGGCTACAACTCAGTGCCTTTATCACTTTAGTTTATATCTTATAGGCTATAACTTTCAAACGGATACATTTAGCAGGAAGGAAAGCTTAGAAATTTTCTAGCTGGATGTCATGTGCCCAGATAAAATTTTTCTTTCTTTTTTTTTTTTTTTTTTGGTACCGCGGATCAAACTCAGGTCCTTGCACTTGCGCAGCAGGCGGCGAAACCACTGAGCTAAATCCCCGACCCCAGATAAAATTTTTAATATTAAAAAGAAAGAAAGAATGGATATTCAAGAGACTGGTAGCATCCCTCCCACAAATACACCACTTTCAATGTGAAAAAAAATCAAAAAATGAGTCTGTTCACATTCATCCATAAAGACAATCTGAAAGCTTAAGGAACAGATAACATGCATTACAAAATCTTTGGCTTCAAAGCATAAGCCCCACAGTCCAATGTCAGAATGTGATGAAGTTTTCATTAGTAGAAAAATTGAATTTTTAAATGGACTAATAAGTTAATCATAAATTTATGTTTATTCAAAGTATTTTCTATTAAGCCCTTTATACATTTTTGATTTTGAAATATCTTTCCTTTTTTGCAATAATGTTAATGCTAAATGGCAATATAAAAATGGTATTTTGCATTTTTCAAATGTTCATGGAGCACACAGGCTCCACACAAAATACTAAGGATTCACTCATTATAACCCTCCTTTTACTTATAAAATTTACAATCTGGTGAGAAAATGGATACTTTATAGAATTTCAAACCAGGATAAGCACTATTTTTTAAAAGAAATGTAGAGGTTACTAGAAGAGAATATTCTGAGGTATGCAAAGATTGGGAAGTTCAGTGAAGACTTTTAAGAAGAAGGGATATTTCAGATGCATCTTGAAAATGAGTACCATGTAGCAGTAAGACTGGTAAGCAAGTGGGTTGTAGGCTGATAGCTCAGCATTGCAGAGACTAAGAAGAGTTTGATCCATTGGCAGTCTTAAAAGAGATCCTGTGGCCAGAACTGAGTAATCATGGGAAATACTGGCAGAAGGATCATGAAGAAACAAGTAGAGAGTATCACAGGATATGGACAGATTTTAAATTTGCACCCAAGGGCAACAAGAAGACATATGAAGTTTCCAAGCAGGAAAAGAACCATTCAATTCACATTTTAAAATATTACGGTGGAGGACCAGGGAATTAGCTCAGTGGTTCCAGAGCCTACCTCGCAAGCACAAGGTCCTAAGTTCGATCCCTGGTACCAAAAAAAAAAAAAAAAAAAAAAGATTACGTTGGCTGCAGTGTGAAGAACAAATTGAATTTAGAGCTAGGGAGTAATAGATTACTAAGTAATCCAGACAAGAGGTAGGCAAGGGGGACAAAGAAGGTGGCACAGCAGAGATTTTTTTCCATGGGGTAGATTTTGTTGAGATTATGGCTCTGGTTGGCAGAAGCAAGGCTATGACTTAAGTCAGGACTCTGGAGTCAGACTATGTGGATTAAAAAGAATCATCCTTGACAGCCTGTTTCCTCCCCTGTAGAATGGAAAGGGTAATACTAATTGTACCTAAAACATGATGAGAAACAAATGAGATCATTCATTCAAAGTGCCTAAAGTAACGATTGGATGTATGTCTAAACACTACTGATTTATTACTGTCATTTTCATTATTGGTGTTAGGTATAATACAAAAAAAAAAAAGAGTCAAGGAAGACCATCTGCTCTGAACAAATTATTTCAAAATAAAGCCACAGAGAAGAACAATTAGCACGTCTCAATTATAGTTCTAGTTACGCATCAAAATCTTATCGCATACACTTATAAGAAAAATCTTTGTGGGAATAAAAAATTCATTTTCTGAATCTCATCTTATTTCTGGGATCCAGACTCAACTTCATATCTTGACACCACTCATCTAGTCATAAGTATATATTCAGCATAAACAATTATCAAGATTTTGGTTATGTAAAAGAAGTTAATCCTAGAATTTCCTTATTTTTTCCTTTCCTCAAGGCCCAACTCAGGTCTTTATATTCCTTTTGTGAATCTTTCTAGACCATCTCAAGCAACAAAGACCTCCAGTCTGTATGAGGAATTCTTCATACTACTCAGATGGTACTTCATGTAAACTACTCTTAACAGAAAAATATATACATTCATTTAACTAATATTTGAGTTAAGCTCTGTGTTTCATGCTCTGAGTAAGCGGAGCTCCCCCTCATGGATTTCAAGATCTTCTGTGAGATTTTCCTAAAATCATCAATTGCCCATCCACAGCTATGACTAGAGAAAATGATAGTGTATGTTGAAATCCTCACACATGTGATTGCTCCTATTTTTAAACCTTCTTTATATATGATAGCCCACTAATTCTTGAAACAACTCCTTTAGGGATTCATGTGATAAGATCACTGAAAATAGATTCCAATGGGCTGCTGGCAATAAAAAGATGTCTGTTCCCTAATCTAATTTCAGCAGTGAAATCAATTTCACAAAATTACTATGTCAATAACTAGAGCATTTTTGCTTTGTTTTCATAAAAATAAACTTATATCCTTAATTTCATACAAAATAACATGAAATACCTCTGCACCACTATGCACATAGACTATGATACCTGAAAAGATATTTCCCTGAAAAGCTGTTTTCAAGTCAATGGCATGTTATAAAATTGATGCTACCTTAGAATCTAAAATTCAACATGAAGATTTGACTGAATCAGTGAAACAAGGAGTTGGCAACAAAGAAATAGACTTCTAGATATGGCTCTTCTACCAGCTAACTGCAGGCCCCCCGACCCTGTAACATCTGCCAACCCTCTTCACTCTTCTGGACCTGCTTCACTCAATCCATGTAATGGAGGTATGCAAACGCTATGGTAAGAGACCAAGTTTTAAAATTTTCCCATCCATTGAAGATTGATTCATTTATGAAAAAATTTTAAAAACTCTGATCTACAGCACCATTAAATTGCAGTAAGAATTTCTAAATATTTACTCTTTTTCTGTATTGGTCTTGTGTATACAGACCTCCAGAGATTCACACCAGCATTTTGAGTAGTATTGACTTAGACTATTATTGGCTTTGATTACTATGAAGATTAAATAATGTTTCTACAAATGATTTATCACCTTTGTTTATTTTATTTGGGTTAGTAATATTATTTGTTTACATTTAACCATTATATAGTAGCTGAGCAAAAAAATCAAACTATCCTAGGAATAATTACTTTAAAAAGAAGATCTTCTTAATGGCAGATTCCAGACAACAGTGGTATGGATAATCCATCTGTTGACAGTTTACAACTGACTATCAAGGAAAATAAGAACCTTAGCTGTTCCTGTCATTCATTTAAAAAGTACAAAATATGAGAATTTACCAGTCCACTTTAATTTTTAAAAACAAATTTACAGCTGGGACAGAAATACAACTTTAGATAAAAAATACCAATGTTCCATGGAAGGTGAATTTTCAAAGAAAAGATTGATATACTATGGATCACTCGAAAATTTGCAAAAAAGAAGGGAACAGATGGAGGGAGGAGGAAGTGAAAAAGAGGAGGTAAAAGGGGTTTTTAAAAAGAATTAAGACATGTTATGTACATGTACCAACTCTGCACAATTAATGTAATCATTATATGCTACAAACATATACTAATCAAAAAAATGATTTAAATCAATAAATAAACAAATAAATAAATAAATATGCTTTGTCAGCAGCACTGAGTCTGTTTTAGAAAGACAACTAGTATACTTAATGACTATCAGCCACAAAGCCATTGCAGTTTATAGGAGAACAACATTCTGAGCATACAAGGGCCCATGCATATATGAACACTATTTTTTTTCTTAATGACTCCTGCCATGGTAAGTACATATGTACTTACTCTTCCTGTTTGTTCACCAGTCTGGCCACAAAGACAAATGCTAAAAGAGCCATAAACATCTGCTGACAAAATTAGGAAGACTTCAAAGGTTACTTGGTCCAAAGTGTTTGTTATATAGGTGAAGACCCTGGGTTTCAAAGAGAATATCTTGCTTATGGGCATATACTAGTACTCAACCTTGGGACACAGACAAAAATTAAAGTTAAAGGACATCAATGTGCTGTATAGTTTTGAACCTGAGGAACAGTAGATTGCACCATATAGCCTGTGTAATAGACTATACATTATTAGCCTGTTTATTAGACTATATAATGTGCTTGTGTAAGTACAAGGGGTGATCAAAGTATATGGTGAATATTAGATTTTTAAAAATTTATTACAGTAAAAGACATGTTGCCATTAATCTCCCTCAAAATACCTCCCTCACTTCAAATATTCTTGTTCCAACTTCCTTGACACTTTTGAAGCAGTTCTAGAGTACTCTTTCTTGAAAAGTGTGATAAAAAATTAGGTGAATACTGCCCCTGAGGGCCATCCAATGGAAAGGCCAGTTCAAAGAAACATTATAGGTAGCCCTCATCCACTTTATTCATTAGGTTTTTTTAAATTAATTTTATTGGTACATTATAGGTATGCAATATAATGACATCCATCATTGGAGATTTGTACCTTTACATAATATATCTTTAATCTTATTTTCCCCCTTCCTCTGCCCTCTTTTCAACCCCTCTACCCCTCCCTACTTACAAAGACTTTGTTTCCATTTTTTCATTTTCTCATATTAATTCCATTCCCTTCTTTCCATTCCTCTACCCTTTCCACTTCCCCTTTGCACCTTTTCTTCCTATTTCACATTATCTTTTACACATTTTGATCATTATTTACACTTTCACTATCTCACACCAGAGAAACTATTTGGTATTTACACATGTGTAAATAAATAATGCCTCCACTTTCTCATTCTTTATGGCTGAGTAGTACTCCATTCTATAAAAAAAACCATACATTTTCTTTATCCCATCTTCAGTTGATGGGCGAGTGGGCTGTATCCATGTTTTAGATATTAAAAATTATGCTGCTAAGAGCATGGGTGCACATATATCACTGTGGTATGATTCTTTTAATTCTTTTGGGAAGACACCCACCAGGGAATAGCTGGGTAAAATGGGACCTTCAATCCCAGTGTTTGAGGTATCTTCCATACTGATTTCCACAGTGGTTGCACCAGTCTACACTCCTAACAACAGTGGAGAAGGGTTCCTTTTTCCCCACAGCCCCACCAGCGAGCATTTATTAATGGTTGATTACATGATAGCAGCCATTCTTTCTGGGGTGAGGTGGAATCTCAACATTGCTTTCATTAGTATCTCTTGAATGATGAGTGATGCTGAACATTTTTTCATGTCTATTTGTTATTTCTACTTCTTTGTTGAGAAAGGTCTATTCATTTCAGATGCTGATTTTTGGAAAGGGTCTTTCAATTTGGGAGGTCAGATTTTTTAAAGTCCTTTATATATTCCACATAGTAGACCTTTGTCTGAGGAATAGCTGGTAAAATTTTTTTCCCACATTGTGGGTTGTCTCTTCACACTGCTGTTGGTTTCTCTTGCTATGCAGAAGCTTTTTAATAAGAAGAGATCCCGCTTGTTGTTTCTTTGTGCTAGTTCACATGCAATTGAAATTTTGTTCATGAAATCTTTTCCTACACCAGTGTCTTCAAGAGTTCAACCTAACCTCTCTTCCAGCTGGTATAGTATTTCAGTTTTAATATTTAGATCTTTAATCCATTTCGATTTTAGTTTAGTGCGTGGTGAGACATAGAGGAACAGTTTTAATCTTTGGCAAGTTGAAACTCAATTTTTTCAGCACCATTTATTAAAGAGGCTATCTTTTCTTCAGAAAGGGAGTTTGGTTCCTTTGTCAAAGATGAGGTAGCTCAGTGTGCCTGAAACTGTTTCTGCATCTTCTAATCTATTCCACTGGTCCTCAGGTCTGTTTTTTTGCCAGTTACATGCCATTTTGATCACAGAAGCTTTGTAGTACAGTTTCAAGATGGGGATTGTGATACCTCCTATCTTGTCTTCGTTGCCTAGAATTGTTTTTCTAGGTCTCTTCTTTTATCAAAGTCTGTGAAGTATGCTGCTGGAATTTCAATTGGGATTGTATTGAATCTATATAGCAGTTTTGGAAGTATGGTCATTTTTACTATAGTGGTTCTTCCTATCCAGGAGCAAGGGATGTCTTTCCATTTTCTAATATCCTCTTTGATCTCCTCTTTTAAGAGTCCTATAATTTTTATACTAGAGGTCTTTGATTTATTTCATTAAGTTGATTCCTAGGTATTTCTTTTTTTAATGCTATTGTGAAGGAAGTTATTTTTCCACTTCCTTTCTCAATGACTCTGCTGATCATGTATAAGAAAGCTATTGATTTTTGTGTGTTGACTTTGTATCCAGCTACTCTACTGAATTTGGTTATTAAGTCTAGAAGGCTTTTGGTGGAGTTCTTGTGGTCTTCTATATAGAGTATCATGTCATCTGCAAATAATGACAATTTAACTTCATCCTTTTCTATCTTTATTCCTTGTATTTCTTTCTCTTGTCTAATTGCTGTGGCTAATGTTTCCAAAACTATATTGAACAGGAGTGGTGATAATGGACATCATTGTCTTGTGCCTGATTTTAATGTGTAGGATTTCAGTTTTTGACCATTTAGTATGATATTGGCTGTTGGTTTTTCATAGATGACTTTTATCAGATTGAGATAGAGACCGTCTATTCCAATGTTTTGTAGGGTTTTTATCATGAATGCGTGTTGAATTTTTTTGAACGCTTTTCTGCATCTATTGAGATGATCAAATGGTTTTTGTCCTTTGCTCTATTAAGATAGTGTATTACATTTATTGATTCGTACACATTGAACCATCCCTGCATTTCTGGAATGAATCTCACTTGGTCAGGGTATATGATCTTCATAATGATCTTCTGCATTCTATTTGCCAGAATCTTACTGAGGATTTTTGCATCTATGTTCATTAGTGAGATTGGCCTATAGTTCTCTTTTTCAATTGGGTCTTTCTGTGCTTTTTGGATCAAGGTGATCCTTACTTCCAGGAATGAATTTGGGAGTATTGCTTTCTTTTCAATTTCATTGAAGACTTTAAACAGTACTGACAATAGTTCTTCTCTAAATGGCTTGTAGAATTCAGCAGTGAAGCCATCAGGGCATGGGCTTTTCCTAGTTGGTAAATTTTTAATTGCATTTTCAATTTCATTTACTGATATTGGGTTGTTTAGAATTTTCAGGTCTTCATTCAACTTTGTTAATTCATATATATCTAGGAATCTGTCCATTTCTTCTGTGTTTTCTATCTTATTGGTGTATAGGTTCTCAAAGTAGGTATTGATGATCCTCTGGATTTCTGCTGGGTCCACTGTAATTTCAGCCTTTTTGTTCCTATTCCATGGATTTGGATCTTTTCATTCCTGTTTTTGATAAGGTTGGCTAAATTTTGTTTATTCTTTCAAAGAACCAACTCTTTGCTTCATTGATTTTTTGTATCATTCTCTTATTCTCCATTACATTGATTTCTGCTCTGATCTTTTTATTTCATCCCTTGTATGAGGTTTGTGTTTGTCTTGCTCTTCTTTTTCTAGAGGTTTGATGTTCAACATCAGGTTATTTATTTCAGATTGCTCTGTTCTCCTAATATGAATATTCATTGCTATGAATTTCCCTTGTAAGACTGCTTTCATTGTGTCCCATAGATGGTGATATATTTCATTGACATTGTCATTTAATTGTAGGAACTGTCTGATTTTTTCTTTAATTTCCTCTGTGACCCATTGGTTATTCAGAAGTGTGTTGCTCAATTTCCATGTGTTTATGAAATTTTTGTGGTTTCTTTTGCAATTGATTTCTAATTTCATCGCACTATGGTCTGGTAATGTACAGGGAATAACTTCAATTCATTTGCACTTGCTTAATTATGTCTATCAGCAAGTATGTGGTCTATTTTGAAGAATGACTTGTGTGCAGACTAAAAGAATGTGTATTCTGATTTTGTGGGGTGGAACACTCTCTAAACATCTGTTAAGTTATTTTTTCAAGAGTTTGATTGAATTCTAGTATGTCATTGTTTATTTTCTGTCTAGTGGATCTATTTGTGGGGTATTGAGGTCACCCACTATTATTGTATGACTGCTTATTTAATTTTTCATGTACATTAGAATTTGTTGTATATACTTGGGGACAATTAGTATTTGGTGCATATATATTTATGATTGTCATCTCTTCCTCTTGGATTGTTCTCTTTACAAGGATGTAGTGTCCTTCTTTGTCTCTCTTAATCAATATTGGTTTGAAATCCACTTGATCTGCAAAGAGGATAGCTACTCCTGCTTTTTGGTGGGTTCCTGTCACATGGAGTATTGTTTCCACCCTTTAACTTTCAGTCTATGAGTTTCTTTTTGAATTGAGTGTGTTTCTTGTATGCAGAATATTTTGGATCCTGCTTCTTGACCCATTCTGAGAATCTATTTCTTTTGACTGGTGAAATGAGACCATTAATTTTGATGAGAAACTGGTATGTATTGACTTATCATTGTCATGACTTTTTCTTTTTGTTGGATTCTCCCTCTTTGCATTTAATTTCTTGTCATGCCTGATGGATTCATTCTACTGGGGATCCTGTGGTTGAGGTCCTCATTGTCTTTTCCTAGGATATTATTTAAAAATTTTTTGGTGTGCTGGTTTGGTATTCGTGAAGTTCCTCAGGTGCTCTTTGTCCCTAAAGTATCTTATTTCTCCATAAATTTTGAAAAATAGCTTTTCAGGATGCATCAGTCTGGGTTGGAAGTTGTTTTCCTTTAGGACTTGAAATATTTCACTCCAGGCTCTTCTTGCCTTGAAGGTTGGTGTTAAGAAGTCTCTCGTTTCTGATGGGCTTTCCTTTGTATGTGATTTGTTTCTTTTATCTAACTGCTTGTAAAATTTTTTTCTTCTGTTGGGTTTCCAGTATCTTAACTATTATATGCCCAGGTTTAGATATTTTTTGATCATGGCTAGTTGGAATCCTATATGCCTCACTTATCTGTATGTGAGGTTCTTTTCCTCTGCTTGATAAGTTTTATGCCATCACTTCTGTGAAGAGTTTTTTATGTCGTTTGCACTATCTCCTATTTGTTCTTTGATTCGGATCAGATCAGTCTTATGTTATCCTTCTTTACATTGTCTAGCAGCTGTTGGATTCAATTGTCAGGGTCCCTTACTATGTTTTCTTAATTCTTTTATTGCTACATTTTAAGTATACAATACGTTTACATTTATCATTGGGTGATTGTACCTGTACATGATGTATCTTGGTTCTTATTTTTGTTCCCATTACCTATGCGCCCTTCACCCCCTCACCCCTTCCCTATATACATAGATTTTGTTTCCATTTTTTTCTTTTCTCATAATTTTTCCTTTCCCTTCTTTCCTCTCCCTCTCCCCTCCATCAAACCCCTACACCTTTGGTCCTTTTCCTATTTCAAATTACCAATTATTCATTTTAATCATTTTAATCCTATTTACACTTTCACTTTCTCATGCTAGAGAAACTATTCAGTATTGACGTGTGTGTCCTATCTATTTCAGTTAAGAGTGTAGTCTCAATATGCATCCATTTAGCTATAAATGTCTTTAGTTTCTCATTCTTTATGGCTCAGTACTATTCCATTTTATAAAAAAAACAACCACATCTTCTTTCTTCAGTTTCCAGTTGATGGGCACTTGGGCTGTTCCCCAGCTTTTGCTACTACAAACTGTGCCACTATAAACATAGGTCCAAATATATCATTGTAGTATGATTCTTTTAATTTTGGGGGGAAGATATCCAGCAAAGGAATAGCTGAGTCAAAGGGGACCTCTAGTCCTAGTTCTTTGAGGTATCTTCATACTGACTTCCACAGTGGTTGCACCAGTCTGCACTTCCACCATCACTGGAGAAATGTTCCTTTCTCCCCACATCCCTGCCAGCTTTTGCTATTGGTTGATTTCTTGATAGCAGCCATTCTTTCTGGGATGAGATGGAATCTCAGTGTTGTTTTCATTTGCATCTCTCGAATGACCAGTGATGTTCAACATTTTTTCATGTATTTATTTGCTGCTTTTACTTCTTTGTCTGAGAAATGTCTGTTCATTTCAGATGCCCATTTTTGAATTGGATCTTTGAATTTGGGGGGTCTGATTTTTTTTAGTTCTTTATATATTCTAGATAGTAGACCTTTGACTGAGAAACAG
>NW_004624736.1:26368609-26411354 GCF_000247695.1 Heterocephalus glaber | reverse complement strand
CTTTTAATTGGTGAATTGAGGCCATTAACATTGAGAGTTATAATTGATAGATATTGACTTATCCTTGTCATGATGTTTTACTGTGTTTGGCTTTTTACTTCTTATTTTACCCCTTTCCCTTTAGTTTCTTACCTTGCCTGGTGGCTTCCCTCTGTTGGGCCTCTTGGAGTTGTGACCTTCATTGTCTTTTTCTAGGATATTGCTTAAACTTATTTGGAGTGCTGGTTTGGTGTTCATGAAATTTCTCAGGTATTCTTTGTTGTGGAAGTATCTAATTTCCCCATTGATTTTTGAAAGATAATTTTGCAGGATACAACAGTCTAGGTTGGAAGAGCTATTTTCTTTTAGGACTTGAAATACTCCACTCCAGGCTTTCCTTGATTTGAGGGTTTGTGTTGAGAAGTCTGCCATGATTCTGATGAACTTTCCTTTGTAGGTGATTTATTTCATTTCTCTAACTGCCTTGTAGGATTTTGTTCTTCTGTTGGGTTTCTGGAATCCTGACTATTATATGTCTAGGTGCAGATTTATTTTGATCATGGCTAGTTAGAGTTCTATATCCCTCACTTATCTGTATCTCCAATTCTCCACCTCTGTCTGGGAAGTTTTCTACTATTACTTCTGTGAACAGGTTTTTTTATGTCAATTGTACTTTCTCCTTTTTTTGTGGACTCCTATCAGTCTTATGTTATTCTTCTTTTCATCATCTAGCAGCTGATGGATTGATTTCTCGTGGTCCCTTACTATTTTAAAGAGATCTCTGGTTTCATGGTCCTTAACTGCAATCCTGTCTTCTATATCTGATATTCTATCTTCAGATTCCCTTAATCTGCTTTGCATGCTTTCAATGGAGTTTTTAATCTCCTGAATACCTGTTTGAATTTGTTTCATGGATTCCATTTCTTTCTTATAGTTGGGTCCCTTACTATTTTTAAGAAAGTTTTCCTTTCCTGGCCACTAATTTGCAATCCTGTCTTTTATATCTGATATTCTGTCCTCAAATTCTTACACTGTGGCATGTAAACTTTCAATGGAGATTTTAATCATCTGGATATCTGTTTGCATCTGTTTTATGGATTCCATTTGTTTCCTAGGCTTGAATTCCATCATGTTCCTCAGCTTCTCTATTTTTCATCTGTGTCTGCTCTAGAGTTATTAACTATGTCTTGTGCTATGGACACAATCTCTGTTGTTATCTGAGAAATTATTTCTGATTTCATCTTTTGCAGATCTTCATTTGTTGCCAGTTCAGGGAGTCCAGGTGGTTGTGTATCAGATCATTTCATCATGTTACCTTTTGGGGTTTCCTTAGGTGATCTGGAAGTCTGGTTCTGAGACTTGTTTGTGTGCCTTACCATTTCAACAGATGCAGCCTGCTGTGCCTTTGTTGAGGCCACTTTTTGCTCATCCAGTGGTCTTCAATTCTCAGCAAGCCACTGAGATGCCTTTTCTCTGCTGCTCACCACTGTGCCAATTCCTGGGTTTGCAATGGTGTCCTTCTGGATCTCTGTGCTGCCCGGTTGTGCAGGCAATGTTCTGGCTGGGGCCTGTGCACACTTGGGATGGTATCTGGGCATGCCTCTGGCTGTAGCCTGTCCCCCTACATAGCTGTTGTCTGAAAGGGCTTTTCACTGGTGCTTGTGCTTCCCAGTGGCTGGTGTCTGACTGTGCTTCTGGCTGGGGTCTTCTCACACTTACCAATGGTATCGGGGTGGACCTCTGGCTCTTGCTTGTGCACCTGTGCTGCTCTTTTCCAGGAAGGTCTTTGGCTGGGCCTGTGGTTCTGAGCTGCTGGCGTGGAGGCAGGGCCCTGGCTAGGACCTGCCTGCAACTACACCACTGTGGACCCTGCTGGCTTTTCCCTGGGATTGGAGTGCACTCCACTTTATTTGTTGTTACTGGCTGACACCATGCAACTTCTGGCTCTGACTTAAAGTCAAAATGACCATGCAAGGTAAAGATTTTGAATCAATTCAAAATATCAAGACATCTATGACAGTGCCACAAAAAACATTCATGAAAAAGGACTTCTTGTACTGCTTCAGAAAATGGCAAGAATGATGGAACAAATGTGTTTGAAGAGAGAGGGAATACTGTGAAGAGAATTAATGGGAATAATTTACTGTGATTTTTTAAAAATTTAAACATTCACAACATTTTTTGATCATGCCTCTTATATCCTATGTGTTTGCACAACAATGAAATCACCCATGAATGCTTTACTCAAAACATACCACCATCATTAAGCCATGAATGGCTTTTTTCTCATCAGGTTCCTATTCTTTGAGAAGGGACTGGGAAGAGGCTTGATGCACTTGGGGATGTTTATATTTACTAACCTACTTAGAAAAGACTTCCTTTTTCCTTCATGAAAGACTCAAATCTTTGTTGTATCTGAGCACCTATCTTTTTGGGAAAAAAGTTTAAGGAAGATAGGAGATAGCCCCATTCATTTCCTATTGCAGAATCCTAAAGCTAGCAGAATTTTATTCAACCAGCACTAAAAATAAGTACCACTGATTATGTTCCAGACATTATTCTCAACACAATAAAAGTAATGACTCATTTTATTGAATTTTCTTAATAGTATCCAACTAATATGGTTATTATTCCAATTCAATAAGTGGGAAAACTTATGTGCATTCAGCATTCCATGCAATTCATCAATAGCAGAGCTTAGATTTTAAACCCAGAAAGGCTGGCTTCAAAAAACATGATCCTAACTGCTATGCCATACTGCCTCCTCCCAGCAACCTGGTATTTGCATATAATCAGATAGCTTGAAGTTTTGAAAAGTAAAATAAATATGCAGAAAATAGTCATGAGTGATGTGCAGCATCTCTGAAGAGGTGAGTGTCCAGTACAGCCTCAGTAACAACCAAAGAGACTGAGGTAGCAGGGTCCCTTGGCTGTTTTTGGCATTGGTGATACCAGTGTTTGTTATGTCAAAACACTCTTGGATCCTGCATTTTTGCTGAGCCTGCTCTCCAGTCCTCATTGTTTCAGAGATCCTGCTTCTCTTCCGATAAATTATTCTTCTGCTTAAATGATCTCCAAACAAGAACCCCAGTGAATATCATAAACTTACACATGAGCAGAGAGCCACTCTTAATGAAAGTCAGGGCTCAGAAGTTCTTATCATCCCTTCCACATTTACATCCCTTGAATTTGCACTTGTAACCTTTCTTCCTCTAACAGTGTTTGCAGCCATTACTGCTTGCTCAGAACAATCTCTGCTTCAGGTTATCTGCACTCAGATGTTAGCCATGTCTGTGCTTTACATCCCCTGGCCATAACAAATGAATACAGGAGTGGAGGACAGATACAAGGGGAGGACAGATGGCCCAGAAAGCACTCAGGCTGTAGATGTGGAATCAAGACATACAGATGGCTATGCTCTGGAGAAGCATTTGACATCTCAATTGCCCTGGCACTTGCTCTTTCTCAATCTTCATTATTCAAATGTTTAAAAATTCTATGACACAGCCTTTTGAAAATCTTTCATATAAAGTCTCCTCTTTGAATTTCAACATGTCTTTAGTAACAGAATAGTTTTGTTACAGTGATTCACTGAAAATCCTTTGTTTAACCTCCCCCCCCCACTCTACCACCCCATAGATGAAAATTCTTACAATAATATTTTCTCCTTGTAATTCACGAGTCATATGAAAAGGTAAAACACCCAGCACCCAGGAGGAGGCTTCCAGGCTGCCCTACCACCCCCATCAGTGCAAAGGAGGTGAGCCACATGGGAGCCAGCAACACCCCCGTCCCCCCCACCCAAATGAGAAGATATGTAAACAAGTCTCAAAACCAGACTTCCAGATCACCCAAAGCAACCCCAAAGGGAAAAGAGATGGTACACTCTGATACTCAACCACCTGGACTCTCTGAACTGGCAACAAAAGAGGATCTGGAAAAAATGAAATCAGAAATAATTTCTCAGGTCACAGCAGAGATTGTGCCCATAGTGTAAGACATGATTAATAAATTTAGAGAGGGCACAGATAAAAGAATAGAGGAACTGAGGAACATGATGCAATCCCAGCATAGGAAACAAATGGAATCCATAAAACAGATGCAAGCAGATATCCAGGAGATTAAAAACTCCCTTGAAAGCTTATGCAGCAGAATGAGCCAAACTGAGGACAGAATTTCAGATATAGAAAATAAGATTGAAATTACTGACCAGGAAAAGAAAAATTGTAAGGGACTATGAAAAATCAATCCAGCAGCTGCTAGACAATGCAAAGAAGAATAACATAAGACTGATGAGAGTGAATGAAGAAACGAGAGTATAGACTACATTAAAAAAAACTGTTCACAGAAGTGATGGCAGAAAACTTCCCAAGCAGTCAAAAAGAACTTGACATACAGATAAGTGAGGCATATATGACTCCAAATAGCCTTGATCAAAAAAATCTACACATAGGTATATAATTGTTAAGATTCCAGAAACTCAACAGAAGAAAAAAATTCTACAAGCAATTAGAGAAAAGAAACAAATCACATACAAAGGAAAGCTCATCAGAATCACAGCAGATTTCTCAACACAAACCCTCAAGGCAAGAAGAGCTTGGAGCGATGTATTTCAAGCTCTAAAGGATAACAGCCTCCAACCCAGATTGATGTATCCTGCAAAACTATCTTTCAAAATTGATGGAGAAATAAGATACTTTCATGACAAAGACCACCTTAGGAACTTCGTGAATACCAAAACAGCACTCCCAAAAATTTTAGACAATATCCTAGGAAAAGACAACAAGGATCACAACCCCAGGAAGCCCAATAGAATGAATCTGTTGGGTGCGACAAGAAATTAAATGCAAAGGGGGAGAATCCAACAAAAAGAAAAGGTCATGAAAATGATAAGTCAATATAACCATCAATGTTAATGGTCTCAATTCACCAGTCAAAAGAAATAGACTGGCAGAATGGGTCAAGAAGCAAGATACAACAATATGCTGCATACAAGAAACACACCTAATTCAAAAAGAAACTCATAGACTGAAAGTTAACGGGTGGAAAACAATACTCCATGTGATAGGAAAAAAATGCAGGATTAGTTATCCTCTTTGCAGATCAAGTAGATTTCAAACCAAAATTTGAAGCACTTCTGGTCCCAGGAATTTCAGATAAGGGATACTCAACTTGTATGTACAAATTTATTGTGAACATGTGTTTTCATCCTTCTTAAGTAAAAACTTAAGAACAGAACTATTGGTTTTCAACAGTAATACAAGAAATTTCTATATTGCTTTCCAAAATTGCTTTCCATTTTACACTCACATTAGCAGTATTAGAAAGTTCTAACTGGTTCACACCTAAGCTGACATTTGTTCTTTTAAAACTTTTAACTTCATCTCCCTAATGAGTGTATAATTCAACCTTGTTATTGTACTGATTAGTATTTTTCTGATTCTAGTGTTGCATACCTTTCCTTGTGCTGTACTGGCTATTTATCATCTTCTTGTGTCTTCTTTTTAATTGGGTTGTTTATTAATGAGCTGTAAGTGTTCTTTATATATTCTGGTCATACATTATATGTATTATAAATATAGTCTGTTTAAGGACTACTTTTCTTTGTCTTAATGATGTCATTTAAAGTGCTAAATTTTGATGGAATCTCATTATCAATTTTTTTCTTTTATACATCATGCTTTTTGGTAGGAAATTCTTGCCTAGCCTCAATTCATGAACATTTTCCCTTATAATTTCTTCATAAATTTTTATAGTTTTAGTCTTTCATATTTAGGTTCATAGGTCCTTTCAAGTTATTTGTAAGTATGGAAATAAAGGGTTGAGGTTAATTTTTTACATACGGATAACAGGTGTTCTAGTACCGTTTGCTGAAAACACTATCTTTTCTTCTGCTCTTGGGTTGAGTTTATGTTCTATAAAATATTAATGTTAAATAATCTTTCAAAACTCAGTGGACCATATATGTGTGGTTCTATTTCCAGATTCTCTGTTTTACTCCAATGATCTATATGCCTTTCCTTATACCAACACTACCTTGATTACTGTAGCTTTAGAGGAAGTCTTAAAATTAGGTAATAAATGTCTTCCAACACTTTTTTTTTTCTTTTCACTTTTCTAAGTCCTTTGTACTCCTACATAACTTTTAAATTTCAATATCCAATTCTTCATTTATAGCAAGTATACACAGACCTGAATTTTTATATATACCTTGTGTTTTCTAATCCTGTTAAATTCAAATACAAGTTCTAGGGGCTCCTAGAGATTTCTTAGTATTTTCTGTAGATGATCATTTCATCTACATATAAAGATTTTGCTTCTACCTTGCCAATCCTATGCTAAATGTGTCATTTTATTGCCAGAATATTTTATTTTAGGCCTATGTTTCAAAGTTTAATGGACAAATGAAGAGTAGGCATATCTGCCCTTGTTCCCCAACTTAGGGAGAAAGCATTGTATGTTTTCCATTTATATAAGGCATTTTTGCTGGAAGTATGGAGTATATGTCTTATCTGTTCAGAAAGTTCTGTTCTACTTCTAGTCTCCTGATAGCTTTTACCATGAACAGCTGTAGAATTTGGTCCACTACTTTTTCTCCAACTACTGACATGATCATATGGCTTTTTCCTTTCCTCTGTTAAAATGATGACTTTTGGGAGTGGATCTTCCAATGCTGAACCAACACTGCCATCCCTATAATAAAACTACTTTCTACATATGGCCAGATTTGACTTCTAGTAGTTAAACAAATTTGTTTGTTAAACAAATTTCTATCTATATTCATACTTTTTTCTTCTATTATCTTTATACAGCTTTAGGATTAGCACAATGTTGAGTTCCTTAAATGAGGGGAGAAGTTTTCCTTCTTTTTTCTGCTTTAAATGTTTGATATAATTCATCAGTTAAAATGTATATGAGCCTGTTGTTGTCATATAGGTAGGTTTTCAAGCTAGGAATATACTTTCTTTAATAGGTACTATTAAAGTTTTATATTTCCTCCAGAGTCAGTTTCATTAGTTTGTCTTCCAAGGTACTTCTTAGAAGTTGTAAAATTTATTTCAAAAAAGATTTTTGTACTATGCTTTCTATATACTTTTAAACTTTATAAAATCTGTGGTAAAATCCTCTAGATTTTGATATTGTTATCAAAACAATATATAATTGATATTGTGTAATAGGAACAAAAGGTCTAAAGGAGCAGGGGAAGTGGGAGGAGTAGGGGAAAGGAAAGAAGGGAAAAGAAAAAATATGAGAAAAGGAAAAAAATGGAAACAAAATCTTTTCAAATAGGGATGGGTGGAGGGGATAAAGGGAGGGCAGTGGAAGGGAAAAAAAAATAAGAGCCAAGATACATCATGTAAAGGTCCAAGATCCTAATGATGAATGTAACTGTATTTTATACCTTAAATGAACCAATAAACTTAATGGAAAAAAAGAAAAGATAAAACAAAACATGATATAGACTAGAAAGCATCTTTAAAAACGACCAAAACAAAACCCCGTTGTGGATAAAACCTTTTACATTGCTTTTTGACAAATTCCACTGTCAGATTTTCTCATATTATATTTGCTTACTGTTTAAAAGTAATTAAAGCCTCAAATTTTTCATCTTCTACATGCTTTAGAAGCATGGTTTTTGAGTACTTCAATATTGGTGATTGATTTGGATTAGTAGATTTGATATTTTGTTTCAAATGCCTTAATCATCTTAAAAGGTTCAATTTTCCTCTAAAAGCAAGCAGGACCCTTGCAGAAAGGGCAGACTACTTACATGAGAAGACTGGGTAGTCGATGACCTGGAGAATCTTGAAATGCCAACAAATAAGGAAATGCTAAATAAAACAATGAGGTCATGTCACAGTGACACAAAGGCCAACTTGAAGGGGATCTCATCACAAAAATCTAGTGTTATAAGCCAAATTATATCTTCCTGTCAAAATTCATATGTTGAAGCTAGTATTTCAGAATGTAACTCTATTTGGAAATAACATCTTTAAAGAGTCACCTAGGTAAAATGAGTCTCTTAAAGTGAAGCACTGATGCAATAGGACTGTTGTCTTTGAAAGAATAAGAGACCAAATTTGTACCTGCACAGAAGGACACAGTGAGAAGGCTGCTGTCTACAAGCCAAGGAGAGACGCCCCAGGATAAACCACAAGTGCAAACACCTTGATCCTGGACTTCCAACCTCCAAACTGTGGAAAAATACAAATTTCCAAATTTTAAGCCTCCCAGTGTATGACATTTTACTATGACAAATTAATATAACTGGCATAAGCTAAATACCAATTCTCCTTCCTTCCAAAGAGTCCCAAGATGAAGTCTGCAGCCAAAGCTAAGTTGTCAAGAGTTACTGGAGTCACTCAAACCAATCCAGACATAACACATCACTAAGCCTCATTTACTACTACAATCAATAAAAGATCACTCACACCCACACAGCACCTCTAGTTGCTATTGTCTGTAGACAGTTTCTTCCAACACTGAATACGGCCCATCAGTCTTCTTATCAAAAGCTCAATTTTGTCTTTTATCCAAAGAATTGAGAATCAATTTCTTTCTACTATACTCAGCCATATCCTTTATTTTTCTCATCTCCTTCTGACTTCCTACAATTACTAGCCTGGACCAAAAACAGCTTTTGTCTCTCCTTACAGGGCACTGTCCCTTGTTTTTATTAAGCACAAACAGGATACTGCTCCACCAAATGTGCTTCAGAAACATCTTCATTCTTGTTGCAAATACATGCTTCATTTGGAAAGGGTTGGTGGCTTTCAGACTATTACATGCTTTACAAAGAATTCCAAATTTCTATTTGCAAGATGGATTTTCAGGTAAGACATTTAAACAGTGTATGACCTAATTTTTACTCTGTGTGAGTTCAAACAAAACAGTATATACTCTTCCCTAATTCCTGTATCTTCTGAGTCATCACCTCTTCCTTTATTTTTAGTAGAAATAGACTATGTCACACTCTCCTAAAGGAAAATTAAAGAAATCAGAGGTTTTTAAGTCTGTGTTTTGGGTTTTGGGTAGCTCCATGGATTTGGAAACCATATTTTTAACAGAAGCATTGTCACTGAGAAGATGTGCTAGTACTAGCTGGACATGTTAAAAATTTGGGTCCTGGGAGGTCAGGCCATGATTCCATGGGGTAGGAGCATTGGGGAAAGTGCTGGGCAATGGCTTGGGGGATAAGAAGAATCTCCAGTCACCTGAATTAACTGTAACTTTCAGGGTAAACAATTTACCTACACTTATTACTCCCCCAGTTTGAGTATAAATGTAAGCATTTTATATCAAACATGTTTATTGCCAATACAGTATAGCTCAACTTACTGTATAAATTTTCCTATAAAGAGCCAGCCCTTGTCAAGCCCTTGGTATATTCCAGACACTGCAATTCATACACCGATGCAAATGTAAATATTTCAAAATAAAGTAGCTTTCAGGCTGCTCTTGAAAAGAAAATCTATGCAATTAAAGCCAGGCACATTCTTATGTGGTTTGTGGGCCTTGAAGCAAGAGTACAAATGAAGGACTGCAAAATTACTTCAAAGTGTTAATAAGGCTAACAAACTATCACACAATTCTTTCCCCTGGTCAAATGTAGATTTTTGATAACTTGGAAGACCAGGTTCAGTTTAGAATTCTCAGACATGGAATTGCAGCCCTTCCCAATAGACAGAGTCCCTTTCTTTCTCATCCAGGGTCCCTCTCCCCAGGAAATCTTCTTAGGTACACTTGTGAGCCCCCATCCCCCCTACTCAATCTCCTCCTCAACCTCACCAAAGAGCTGCTCTTTTTGGCCCTCCTCAGGGATCACGTGTGCCTTTCTTACTGGCTCAGATCCTAGAAGCAGGCTTGAGTCCCTTGGAGGTGAGGGGAGCAGTATGGATTCTGGGTAATCACTCTATTTGGACTTGCAGATTTCTAGTCCTGTGGGAAGGGCCCACAAAGCCAAGGTGTAAATACAAAGGGGCTCCTTGGCCAAGGTCTGAAGCCAATACAAACTAAAAGCCCTCTATTTTATGCTAACCAGATCAACTTGTGTTTCCTTGAAGCTTTTACAAGGAAGGATTGTAAAGTTGGGAGGATGACAGCATACATTAAAGATGAATAAACAGGAAGACGGTAGAAGAGAAGACTCCTGTCTCAAAGGGATGAAAGAAAAAAGTTAAAATACTTGCAACTGTTTAGAAAAAAAAATGGAAAGCCCAAAGGTAAATCCTCAAACAGTAAATTTAATGGCACTGTACAGAAAGTCAGAAGAAGTGGAATATCACCTTATTCCATGAATTGAGTGTTTTAACCCATTTTCTTTCTGTTTCTAAAGAACTTCACATATACCAAAAGAGTCTGATGAAGAATTAGAGGCATCTGGGGCAGCAAAGCTGAACCCCAGGACCAAGCACATGCCAAGTGAAACCAGACAAGGTAGATTTAAGGCCACTGCAAAAAAGACTTCATCAACAGGACCCATTGGAAGCCACTGGAGAAGTTCACAAGAGTTAAAATAGATGACAGCATGTGACCCAGGACTGGCCTGCTATCTGCTTTGCCTTTCCCCTATCAGAGCATGTTCCTTAAATTTTCAAGCCTCCAATTTCAATTGTTATACTTAATCACAAGAGATTATAGAGAATCACCACCACTCTGAGCCAAATTTGAGTCCTTCATTGTCAGCCAGCATTTCAGAGCAGCTTGCAATGGAAAAACTCAACCAGAAAAAAGTGGCTTGCTTGGTCCTTTTAAGCAGCTCTTCTAATTGGGAGGGCTCAGGGAGAGGGGGACCACAAGCAGAATTTCACGGGAGCAGAATTTTGCTAAGTTAGTGGGGGTCAGGGGAAGTTTCACACAGTCTAGTTGAAACAAAATATCTCCCAGATGTGGAGTATCCTGTTTGCAAGGTTGTAGAGATAATAGTTGCAGACTCACATAGGATGCTGTGGTCTGTCATGCATTAACTGAGGTTACTCCCAAGGGGGGAGGAAGGGGAAGGTGACCACCCAGAATCACATTTTGAATTTACACAAATGATGTCAGGTTGGATATCACATAATGTCCAGCCAAAGTAGTAATTCTTATCATAAGAAATACTGAGCAATAAGCCCCCATGATTTATGGGCAAATTATTTCACCCATAGTTTGTTATTGTTTCTAATAAAGACAGAAGCTCAAACAACTGAAATGTCCAACAAGGAACAGATCAAATAAATTATGGTCTAACTGTAAAACAAGATATTAAGTAGTCATTAGATATGTGGATATATGGGCTACAAAGATAGTCATTAACCACATACCAGCATTTTGGTCAACAGACTACATACACCAGTGAGGACCCACTACAGTATACTGCCAAGAGATACCATGGTCATCTTAATTTGTGAACACTGTGATGCTCACACATGTATGAAATTGCCTAACTACACATTTTTTAGAATGCATTTGCATCATTAAGGGCATAGTACTGTGGATGAATAGCAAATAAACATGAGGGAGAATCATCAAAATCTAAGTAAAAAACAGTGTGATGCAAATTTTTAAAAGACTAATGGGTCATACACCAAAAAACATATGTTGCTTTGAGTTATAGTTATTTCACTGATTTTTTTAATTGTCTGAGAGAAAATGATTTGGGGAAATTCACATAAAGTTATTTAGATCTCCCTTTCTTCAATTGTAAAATGAGAAGAATGAACCAGAGCAAATTCAAGGAACTCACTGTACTCTAATCTTCAATTATTTATTTAATGATTAAAACTAATCTAAGCTTTACAGCTGTTACTGAGCATTGGCAGCTGGTGAGAACTATAAAACTGAGGTATTATAACTCCATTAGTTTGGATAGTTTTTAAAGGGTTCTTAAAGAGAATATTGTTTTCCTAAATTATTTCAAAAGCACTAAAATTGCATTTCATCATTTTGCAGATGAGAACTCAGATGATACATGGGTTTTAGATAACTGAGGGTAAAGTAATTGTCTTTCCCTGAGTCTGTGTCAACTCCTTACCAGACACTAGTAATTCTAATAACAATTTCAGACTTTAGGTGGTAGTAGAGGCTACAAGAAAAGAATAATACTAAAACCCTGAAATCTGAACCTAACCCTTCTGCTTTCTACTGAGAGTACCAAGCCACCTGAGCAGCACTCCAAAGCCAACAAATGTACACAGCGGACTCTTCATGAAATTCTCCCTTCAACTTACCCTTACCTCTCTTTGTTCTCCTGAAGTTTCAAACAAAGGAACCTACATGTTCTCCTCAGCTCCATGCCTTGGTGCATACTGCTTCTTCTCCCAGGATGCCATTTCTTACCTCCAGGAAAGTTAGGCCATTTGTTTTCCAAAAACATCTCTTCTGAGAAAGCATCTCCATTTTCTCAGATGCCTCAGTTAAACAGATCCATTATTTGCTGCTGCTTGAACACCTCCTATATGAATGCCTTCATCATCCTTCCTTATTACATCTGTTTGATTTTTCCAATCCATGTGTTACTCACAGATAGAGTTGTCCTAGTTCATCCTGCCATCCCTAGATTAACAAAATTTAGTGGAGTGAATAAAAATTGAAAACAAGAGGAATTAATGGAGTGAAAAAAAGGTTCTTTTGGTAGATGACAGTGAAAGATCAATAAGCAAGTCCACAATAAATGAGTATGTGATTTAGAAAAACTTGTGTATATGAGCTGCCCAAATTTGCCACTTGACCTCTCAGAGAGAATGACTGCTTTGTGTCTAATTCAGAACTCCATGGGAATGTACAATGGAGGACTGGAAAGATACTGTTCTCTTTTACAAATGTATCACCTTAGAATTTGAAGAGATAATATGAAGTGAAAATATTGATAAATGGGGCCAAGTAATCGAAATAACCAAAATAATCCCAACAAGGAAAATATTATAACTCCCAACCTTCTAGATATCTGAAACTCTGAGTTCATGTTCTCTAAAATCAAAGAATGAATTCTAGGAAGAATGGAGGTTAAGAGGAATTCATTGAAAGATAGCTTCTGTCTAAGAGAGACAGAAGAGTGGGTTGCCTGCCCACTCTACTTCTCAACAGTGTTTTGAGGAAAAGGCATGAGGTGAGGTGGGTACAAAGTGGGACAAAACTATAAAATCCAATAGAAAATCACAAGAGGGGTATGAGATGAGACAAAATCATGATCAGCCAATAAGGTTACAAGTATAGTCACTCAGGTAATATTGATTAAATGGAGTTCAAATGGGGAAGCTAGTCAAGCAGCAAGTGTACAAGGATTTCCCGGAAGGAATGGGCTAGCTAGGGAGGTTTTGTTCCCCAGTTAAGGTGATTGATGTCTATTTAGAATATCAACCACTGCTATTCATCCCTAGGGGAAGTATGTGGGTATAGTAGTTTCTCTATTTTTAATATTAACCTTCAGTGAATGTACCTCAATTGTTTTCAATGCTGAGAGCCCAGCCCTGCCCAACTGCCTTAGCTGGCTGCAGTAATATGAACTTGAGGCAAGTTCACAAAGCTAAAATAACACTAACACTAATGCAGTCTGTTGCAGTAGAGCATTTTTCAACTTCAGTCATGATTTATTCTTTTTAAGATAAAGAATAAAATATAAAAACAGTAGAAACACAAAGTAGCAAAATGCTGCATGTACTATTATTTCATAAAATTTTTATTTCTTGCATATCTGTATCAACTTTTAAGCAAATTGGTCACAGTGAGGGTTTGCTTGACCATTTCCCAGATGGCTCTAAATGATTCCAAATTTTCTAGTTCTTTTTTTGGAATACAACATGTTCCTAATTTTTTGTTCAATTTTTTTTAGTTCAGTGTGTTCTCTATGATGTTTGATTCCCCCTTTCCCCTCTGTTACACCCTCCCCTTCATCTCCAGCTTGGTGACAGTAGATGAAGTAATGATGAATATTTAGATGAATGTATAATAGTTGTACTAAACATGTATTTTTCCAAGGCAATCAACATGTCAACATATTGCTCCAAAATATTTTCTGCCTAAAGACATAACTGTTTATTATATACCTTCTCCTGAAAAGGCTAGTATTATAGATGAAGCTTGCCTTCAAAAACAAATGATTGAGTAGACAAAAATTGCTATTGTTTGATTTTGAATCTGACTTCATAGGAGTTGAGAATCTCAAAAATGTAAGAAATAGAAAATTTGAAGATGAGATATTTGGAGATTTTTACTATCCTTCTTTCCTTTTCATTTTTGCTTAAGTTTCTTACTCCACTTAACTTACTCTCCTCTTGAAGGAACCAATGTTGATAATGTAGTACATACGTATTCTTTATTTATTTATGCTATTATGATTATATACAAGCATAGATGTATTAATACCCACTTATAAATATACACAGATGGAGTTTGCTAGCATTAATTTTAAAATGAGAGCACATTACATGAAATCTATATTTTTTTATTTCCAAGATTACTTTGTGGGGATCTTTTTTAATTTTTATTTTCATTAGCACGTGTTAGTAGTGCATATAGTAAACTAATTATCCTCTAATTTTTCTTTTAATGGTTGCATAGTATTCCATGATATAAGAGCAAGATGTTATTCAACTTTTTCTTGTTTGAAGGGTATTTATTTTTGTTTCTAGTTTTTCTCTATTAAAAATAAATCTATAATAGCACCTTTATATAAATCTTCATGTATTAGTGTTTCTATTTCTGCAGGATTGATCCCCAGGAAAGAGACGGCTATATTAAGGATAGAAAGATTTTTCATTTTAATAGATGTAGCCAGATTTCTTTCCAAAAGAACTAAATTGATCCCATGTTCACAAACTAGTAGAAAGTACAATCAGCATTTAAACTCAGGTAAATGCTGTTCCCAGCTTTCATGAGGTCCCCTATATAGTCAAAGAGATGGCTATATAAATAAATTATTGAATAGACTATTGCATCCAGAGATTCATGTTGACAGCTCCGCTTGTTTAACCAGTCCTTTCTTCTACACGCTTGAGAGGAGCATGGAAAATGGAAAGGGAAACAGGCAGCAACCAGGATTATCTGTTCTCACACTTACGAAAGGCAAATGACAGTTGCTATCTTTATAAAGAAAACAACAAATACATTTGCTTCATGTTCTATGTTTGAAGTACAGACACCTAATAGGCAGCTGCACTGAAGTATGCTCATGACATCTGCTTTTAAAGTGGCTTGCCAGAGAACTGTTTTTTGAGACTCCACTCTGAAAACCTCCAAGGCTCTTAATAATGCTGTGGTCCTGAAAATGCTAAAGAGCCATTAAATCAAATTTATATCAACTGCAGCTCTCAAGGCCTTGGTTAATTTTTTTCATGACAATGAAGGGAAAGAAACAGGACCCGGATTTAGCACCAATACACCCCTGGCTTCTTTACCATGCCAATATGCATGACTTGAAGCATTTGTAGAGATTTAAGCTGCTGGATAACACCTCTCTGCAGCTCAGCAGATGGTTAGAGCAGTAGCTGAAGCAACAGAGGCCATTTTAGACTTCAGTAAATGTAGCAGGTGCTGCAGGTTCCAAAAGAAAATTATACCCAAATTTGCTCTTCATCGTTCTCTATTCTCTTGATGTGTGAGATATTTCTTCTCTATGTCTTGCCTCTGTCTGCACTTAACATGGTGGTGGAGTATGGAGTATGAACTAGAGATAAAATTATAAATGTGTAAGGATGATTGCATAGCAATTAAGTAGAATACTTCTGAGTATCTTGTGCAGAATGCTGAGAGAATGCTGTGTGAACATATTTTCTTCTTGGAGCTTATAGTATTTCTTTCTATGAATGCATAATTGCATCTTCCTATGAATACAGAGTTTGACTTGGGAAAAATCTCATAGGAGTTGAGATCAGATATATTTTAATGAGTAGCTAGAAAAAAGTTCAGGAGATAGATACCTTTAGAGAAATTAGAGCTACAAATAAGTTCATGTAACTATTATTTAATTAAGGCTCTTGAATTGCCACCTCATCTCCATGTACCACTGTGCTCAACTAAGAGGAATTGTTTTGGGACTTCTTTATTTTCCTCTTTTTCAGGCAGTTTCTTCCTGGGATCATAACTTTCCTGATCTTTAGTAATTTTAATATTGCACACTTTGGGTCTCAATGCTTGATGTTCCATGAATTTTCCTCAAGTGACTTCATCACTCCTGGCATCAGTATCTATAGGCAAATGATGGCAAGATTTTCTTTTGCTTCAGATATACATGATTGAACATTTAAGTCAGTGAATCTCAACTTTTAATAGCACTTTCTCCTTTTCCCACACCAAATCTAACTTTGTGTCCAGGTTTCTGTCTAATTATGGAACATCACATAGTGCCCAGGCCTCCAAACTACAAAACCTGCAAGTTAGACTACATTTTTTCCTCCCTTCTAACATTGAAATATCATTGAAAAACGTTTTGTATTTTTCATTTTTATTGCCTTTGCCAAAGACCCGAGCTTTTTAAACTTGTATTATGCTTGGACATTTGTTCCCAGATTATTCCCTTTCTGTTTTATCTGAAATACAATCTAAACCTGTTACTCCTGTACTTATCTCTCTTTCCCACAACCTTCATAATTCAGCCCCATCTTCTTTTACTTCCTTTATTTATATTCATGAACTCTACACTTAAGCGACACAGAGATTTAGAGTTCCCCTTAAGTTCAAATTTATTTTATATTTCTGTGCTATTTTTTTCTACCTAGGATTAGATATGTTTCCTCCAGTTAGCCTCATTTTCCTGGAAGTTCCTCCTCCAAATTTACATACTTGGAGAAGGCCATCAATCCTACATACTTGGATAAGACTGAGTTATGTGAGTTCTCAGGACAGACCAATCCTACTTTAATTCTCAATTATGCCTCGCACTAGTTTTATAATCTTGGACAACTGTTTTCATCTTCTCTCTGTCTTTGTGCTTCCCATCCATTAGTGGCATTAATAATAGTTTCTATAGTTTGGAACTATTATAAAGCTAAAAAGACACAAAACATTTAGAGCAATGCCTAGCATATTCCAAGTGTACATTAAGCTCTTGCTGGTACTATGATTATAATGATTGGCTTGCATTTTATGAGCTTCTTGAACCTTAGGTGCATAACCTTCACTTCCACACCACACTTCCAGCTAGTAGTTTTGTGAGTGACTAAAACAGTCTTTTAAAAATGTTTTGTGAAATTCATTAAGAATAACCAAGCTTCTTTCACAAGGAAAGACTGTTGTTGACTGTTTTTTACTCTAGAAACTTAGGCCAAACTTATAGATTTAATATATTATTCTTTGGTTTCTCATGTGCTCTGTTTACTAATTACCTTATTATGGAAAATAGTTTTTTCTCTGATCACTCTCTTTATGAAATGATATCAATTAAGTATTACCCAGGAAGATGGCAAGAATGGTATGAACTCTCTCTGTAAAGGAAGTTTACTATAGTTAGCTCTCAAAAACATAAGGTGAACTCATAAAAAAATAAGACTGCATAATATGAAAACATCAACTCTTTACTATTAACATATGGTAAAAAAAAAGAATAAAATTTAAAGTAAGTACCTAACCCATAACCAAGCATATAGCAGCATAGCAATAAATGTAAACTGTACTCAAATCTAGAACTCTTGCCCTTCTGAATGATTCTGTGAAAAGTCTCTGTCCAATTCTATGAGGATAACAGTGCTCATGCACATTGCAGGCGCACCACTTATTTGTCTTTAAAGAGCTCATTTTCAGTTGTTAAAGTCCACTGAACCAAAAGTAGTCAACAGAATGCTATTTGTCTAATATTAGCCTTCAGTGTATGTAATTAAGGTGTTGATGCTGAACTGTTGATGTTTATCACATTAGCTGGAAAGGATACAGATCTCACCATTAAGACATTAGATTAGATTAATCACTGATATAAAGAGCATCATGGGCAAACACCCTGTTACAAAATGACCTATTGACCAAAGCATTCATTTATTGAACAAAAGCAGAGGTCCTCTCATGCTACTCTAATTAAATTGAAACTATGCAAACAAATTAGGATGGTTTGTAAAAGCACATATTTCAAATTTGTTAATAGAAAAATTTGGCAATATTTTAGTATACTTTTTAATATGAACTTCTCTACATCTGTTAGGTAATAGTAATTTTCATAATCCTGTATTGTGTTCATATTCTTACTATATGTGTACAGACTCGTTATTAACTGAATTCCCTGATAAAGGGCCAGTTAAGACAAAAATAACCAAGAAAATACCTTAAATAAAGGTTAACACATTCTGGAAAACAACTGGAACAGATTGTTTGGAAACATTGCACTGTGTGGAGAACCTTAACTCTGAGAAAAGTTTCCCAAGTGGTAGCAGCCATTGTCGACCAGGACCCTATGGGACCATGGACTCCAAACTCAATGTCATTCTTGCTGTCCTGAGCCACTGCTCCAACATCAGAATCTTCAACCTTTTGGGGAAGCCCATCCATCCCCATGGCCATCCTTGAGAAACTGCTGGACCCTTACTCAGGCCAAACAAGCTAAGTTTAAATCTTTATCCTGCCTCTCTAGGGAGTTATGACACATAGGATGCTCTCCATGGGTGGAGATTTCCCTTTGTGGTGAGCAGATGGAGATACCAAGAGACTTCAGACAGCCAAAGGTGTTCACTTTTTTCAGTCTGCCTTCACCATCAGTGTGGCAATCTGGTAATGTGTAACAAATGCCTGCCTAGTTAGGGGTATATGTAGAAAACGTTTTCTGGGTACTTGAAAATGAAAGATGCAATGTAGGTGCATCATAAAGAAAATCCAGAACCTGTCATTTCAGATACCTTGTCAGTGTGAATAGGAAAAAGAAAGGTGATATGGAGAATAGCGGCAGGATTGGAGGGGTAATTTTTGGCTTGGAGAGTGATGGGACATTTGAACACGTACTTTATGGAGTCAGAAATGAGAATCTGACATTCTAGAGTATTATTGAGGCTTGATGGGTACACAGGGAAGTTATCTCTATATGGATGGTTGTAAAAAAATTAAAGGTTGGAAAAAAGGAACTTCAATGTTAAAAAAAAAATTACCTTTTAACACCACAGATAAAATGAAGATAGCAGTCCAATGGGTGAAATTCAGCAGAATTGATCAATCCTATTTCATGGCTGCCCTAGTTCACATTTAATGATTCTACTGGCTTTGCCTGAAAGGCCTTAACTGGAAAATTCATAGTAATTCTTCAATAATTAATTCAATTCTCACCTCTACTAAAATTTTTCAACAGCCTAAATGCTACTTAGCAGCTTTCTTTTCAGTGACCATGAAGAGATTTTTTTTTCTATTTTAATTGCTGTGTTTATCATATCATAATATAATCAATTTATCTATTTTTTATCTTTGTTAGTCTAATGGAAAACAGAATGCCGAGCAACAATGAGTGTGCAGTTCATGTTTCTGAATGAAGATATCAATTAATTAATATTTTTACTGAAGACTTTATTTTTTAAAGCAATTTTAGGTTCTCAGCAAAACTGATCAGAGAGTTTCCATATACCCCTTAACTTCACACATATTAAAACTCCCAAGCTAGCAAAATCCCACACTGCAATGGTATATTTTGTATAATCAGTGAACCTATCAGTGAACACATCAATATCATCCAATGTGCTATGGTTCAGTCTGACTGTTATATATTCTGTAAGTTTGGGCAAATGATTAATGAGCTGTATCTACCACTACAGTATCATACAGAACAGTTTCACTGCCTCCAAAATTGTCTGTGTTCTGTCTATTCTTCTCCCATTTCCCTTTCCCCTGGCAACTGCTGTTATTTTTACTGTCGCCATAGTTTTGTCTTCCAGAACATCATATAGTTGAATCATATAGTATGAGGCTTTTTAAGATTGGCTTCTTTCACTTAGCAATATGCTTTTAAAGCTCTTGAATATCTTCTTGTGGCTTGATAGGACATTTCTCTTTAACACTGAATAATTCCTTATCTAGATGTACTATAGTTTATTTATCCATTTATATACTGAGGACATCTTGATTGTTTCCAAGTTTTAGTAGTTATGAACAAAGCTGCTATAAACATCCATGTGTAGGTTTTGTGTGGACATATATTTTCAACTCCTTTGGGAAAATATCAAAACATATCTTATGGTAAAAGTATGTACAGTTTTGTGAGAAACCCCTAACCTGTCTTTCAAGTGACTTACCATTTGACATTCCCACCAACAGTGAAAAGTGCTCCATATCCTGGCCAGGATTTAGTATTGTCAGAGTTTTGGGTTTAGGTCATTCTCTAGGTATATAGTAGTTTCTTGTTTTAATTTGCAATTCCTTAATGATGTGAACCATCTTTTTATGCTTACTTGCCATCTGTATATCTTCGTTGGTGACATGTTTGCTCTATATTTTTCCCATTGTTATTTGCTTTTTATTGTTGAGTTTTAAGGGTCTTTTCTATACTAGAGATAACAATCCTTTATGAGATTAGTGTTTTGCAGATATTTTCTCTTAGTCTGTGGCTTCTCTTCTAATTTTCTACAATCATTAGAAGTTTATTTAATTCAATAAGACTTCTGTTTCACATTTTCTAGAATATAGTTTTATAATTTGAGGCTATATCATTCCAATGTTTCATTCCAGGATCTACTATCAAGTCACTATTCCATAATTCAGTGGCTTTCAGTAAGAAGCACCTGGAAATTAATTAAAATACATTTGCCAGAGCCAATTCCCTAGAACATCTGATTTGTTTGGTTTGGAATGTGGTCAGAAAGGCTTCATTTTTTGAAGTCACTATGAATGTTTCTGATACAAGTGTTGTTCAAGGAACACTTTTCACAGGACATACTTCCTCCTAGCCTGAGTGATCAAAGAGTAATATTTGGTCTGGCAGGAAGAATACACAAAGGCTTCAGGTGATTTGGGTATGCCTTCAGCTCTCTTATTTATCTAGCCTTATTTAATTATTCTTTGTATCCTACACAATTTCCTGCATCTCTAAGTCTATGACTGCAGTCATTATGTGCCTCTCAAATCTAATGGCAACAGATGATTTGCTTGCAAAACAACTAAAAAACTGTGTGGAAATTAACTCAGCCTTTCTCTTTGGCTCTCTGACCTCAGATCTCATCAAAATATACTGTTAAAACTCTACATTACATATACATTCATCACACATACTCTACTACTACTATAGATGCTATTGAGCCTCTACCACTGTGCAAGTTGCTAGGACTCAATAAGAACACAGTTTTATTTTATGATATGTACTATATGTTACAAATTTTTACTTGTCTTTATTCTCTTTCCATCTGTCCTAGCTCAGGAACTCGCTTACATTATAAATTTAAATTTCCAAGTGGAAAGCATAGCTTATCCACTGTTTTATAGTGCTTATACTTATCTGCTTTTTTTGGAGAAATTTAACCATATAGATTAGTTTAAAGAATAAGCATTCATGATTCCAGCATCTAGAATGAATCCTTAAATATTTTGTTACTTTTTAACTTTTAAACTTTTTATTAGTTTGTTTATAGTGCATAATGTTGATGTCTATCTCAGGGGGTAGGTACATGTAGTTAACATACCATGGTTCTTTTTATTCCCCTCCTGCTCCCATTTCTCCCCTCTTTCTCTGTTTCTAGATCATCTTCCCCCATTTCTTTTCTTTTCTTTTTTTTTCTAGTTGGTGATTATTACTCGTAATGATTATATTCCTAGCACATCGTCGGTGCCTGCACGTAACCCATTCTAATTATGTTTATGTCCCTTTCCTCTCTTCACTCTTCGTCTCTCGATCCCCTTCCCATTTGCCAAAGAGCTATCTCTCTGTCTTCTTTTATCTATCTTTAATTTTTCTCTTTATTCATACTTTGGATTTCTCATTTGAGGGAGACCATGGAGTATTTAAGTTTGTGTATCTGGTTTATGTCACTTAACATTATAGTCTCAGGTTGAATCCATTTTCCTACAAATTTATCCTTTACAGCAGAGTAGTATTCATTTATGTACAGACATCACCTTTTTCTTTATCCATTCATCTGTTGTTGGATTATAGGCTGCTTCCAAAATTTAGTGGTTGTGAAATGCACTGCTATAAACGTTGGTACCCAATAATTTTTACTTTTAATTCAAGATTACAAAACCAGAATCTTCTTGAAAATTTCCACCAACCCCATTTCTCTCCCAATGTATAACCTACATCCCATCCTATCAAATCACTACCAGAAATCTGGTATATAACTTTCTGGCCTACTCTCTTCCTTCAACATAATGCATAAATAATATATTATGATTTTATATATTTAATATACACATAAATGCTATTATTTTACATATGGCTGATATAGTTATCTATCCCACTTTACTCTGCAAAGGAACTTAGATTACATCAAAAATTATATATTGAATTTCAAAATCTGATATGGCTATTCAAAAGCTTCATAAACTATTTAGCCTCCTGTTTTCAGTCTGATCTCTTTTTTTAATAACAGGTCAAGTTTTCTGGCACTGGGTATACAAAACTGTAGTTCAAAAGGAATATGGAGGTTGCCTTGGTGAGCTTGTCTAGATTTTTTGTTCAACAAAATGCAGAATGATTTCTTTCTGCTCATTATAATATGATTAAACTACTAAAAATTCCACATATGTAAACCTCATCAAGTTCTTCTAAAATGCTATTTTTTAAAAAGTTATGTGTGCTCGGCAATAATTATAAATGAAAAATTCAATCTTTTCAGGAAATAAAATATGCATCAAAAAACAAATGAATGTGGAAATGTAATAAAAATAATCATTGTGATGATCCAATGTAAAAATACACAAAGTTATAATTTGTGTGCCTATCAACTTTATAACTTGTAGAATGCATTCATAATATTATCTCACTCCATCCAAAGTATCAATCAGAAGTGGAAGATTTTTTAAAAGCTTCACAAACTTCACCTGGTTGAAGGCACTTCAATATCACCAAGCCCACTGGGATTCTTTCTCTTTTTATTTCTCTGTTTTAATTAGTTAGTTACATAACTGGAGAAGCTACTCCTCCTCCTAGTAATTTTTTTCCTTGCAAATTAATCAAACATGGCATATGGGATGTAGTATAAATGAATCCTTATTTTTTACTGACACTAATCCTTTATAGTTTGTTTAGGAGTGAAAGATTATTTTCTCTAACCCTAGATTTAAAAATCTCAATGACTTTCAAAGTGACTTTCAAAGTGCTACCATCATTTTTTTAATCCAAAGCAAAATCAGGATTCAAAGATTAGAACACCTTATACCATGTAATGATCAATAAACTGAATTTAATTTAGAAAAGAATTGTCTTCATTACTGCAACTAGGATTAATATCAAGTGTGGGAGAAAGGAAAATGGTAGGTTTCTACTCTGTTTCCAAAGCTCTTTCCTCAGCATGTTGACCTCAACTCCAGGCCCATGTAGGATTGTCACACAGAAAGACGGGAGAAGATAATTAAAAAAAAAAAAAAACTTAGGTAACTATCATGTTTCTAGATGAACTTCATAGCATCTGAGCCTTAAGGATGTTTAAAGCTAACTATGTCATTGGACATTTTTGTTTACTGGGAAATCCTGCCTAATCTTCACAAGGAAATATGACAAAATCATTCATCATCAGGGTTAGTTACAACAGCATGTGGGCCAAGCAAAGGTAAGAATTATGTAACAATACAGCAAAAGATTGGTCTGAGACTCCTACCTGCTCTTACTAAGCCTTTCTTTGGTATATTTTTTCTTTCTACAAGTATTTCTGAAGCATACCGTGCTCTGTACTAAATAACTTTTATTCTATGAAAGATATGACATTTGCACAGATTATAATAGCTTCTGACAGAGTCAGTTGTGATCCATCCATCATCATCTACAATATCAAAATCCAGCACAAGGTGAGGAAGCAGACTACCTAGATAAAATTTCAGCTCTGCTGCTTAGGAGCTCAGTGACAATAGATAGATTAATGAAACTCTCAGTGTCTCAGTCTCCTCATCCATGAAACAGGGCAGATAACAATAGTATCCACAATATATAATTGTTTTGATTAAATGAACTAAAGCATGTCCTAGTATATATTCAGCATCAATAAAGGTCAAAAGCAGTTCATATAAAGAGGACTGAGCCCCCTGAAGAGGATGGGAAGATAGGCTACCCAGAGAGAGGTTTGTATAACATTTACTTTAAAAATATTACTTAGAAATATAATTTTAAAATCATTTAAAACAGTTCCTTTATATGAGCAGAGGTTACTACACCACAATGACATGGCTAGAGTACACAAGAGAATGTTTAAATCATATTAAAATCAGTTAGTGGCTAGTATGTCACGTTCCTAATATAAAAAGATTAGAATTGATTGTTCACATAGTTGTTTCTCCATAAGAGCAGTTCATAGGAAATTGCCATTGAAGACTGACAATTAGAAGACAACAATCCCCTGGTCAAATGCCTTAACTATACAGCAAATGGCATATGTGTGACAGACAAGTGTATGACACAATATTTACAACATGTGTATATTTACTTAATGTGTGTCAAAATGTATCCTCAAGTTATTCTCATTTTTAAAATGTGTTACTCTATTACAGTAATTTTTGTTGAATTTTTCTCTTTCAGTCTCCTAGGCATACTCCATAAAGCAGTTAGTAATGGGTCATAGGTATTTAAAATCATGTCTGAATTATCCAGCTGCATTCTCAAAGATCTGTATACTTTTGACAGTGAATTATATTCTATAGGAAAAGTCATCATAGTTTCAATTCAACACCCTTACAAATAATTGCTTACCAGTTAAAGAGGATAAACCCTTTTCATGATAATCAAAAAATAAAAACCTTGATTATTGGTCATAATGTAGAAGAATGATGCCTACCCCATGCCCACTTTGGGTACAGATCTCCCTCAAAGACCTAGTCCAGTGTTTCAATCTAAGAACTATCCTCCAAAAGATCTGAAGCAGTATTGTAATATAAGAAACTCAATGGCAAATGTCTAAAGGCATTAATTCCCATGATGCTTCACTGGACAGGAAACAAGATCCAATATCCCTAACCAAATAGTCACTGTGTAACACACACCAGATACTAAATTCAATTTTCTGCTTGGGTAAAATGGAATAATAGTTTGTCTCTTTTTCCTGTTTATGGCTAAGACTGCTGATGATACTGAAAAATAAATGTTAAACCTTCAAAATACAGATACAATTGATAATTTTAGGAACTATCATTTGAGCAGTCTATAAATTTTATATCTTCAAGCAAGAAGACATCAATCAAAAAACAATCTTTGCTAATATTTTTAAATTGCAGGAATTTAAAAGTATTCCACAGTAGGCTAATCCAACCTTTTCACTAATCCAATCTTTTCACCCCAAGTTAACTTTGAAAATGCTTATTAGATATTATCTGTGAATCATAAACAAAACAAAATTTTAAAATTTTAAACCTACTATTTCATTCATTAAAAATGTATTAGAATAAAATGAGTCATACTAATAAAACATAGAACTTTGTGTATGCCAGTTATAAAGTCTTGGGATTTATATTAATATTATTCAATACTAGGCACACACTGATTATATTGAGGCTTAACTTGGAGTTCAGAAAGTGATACAAACTGCTTCACAACTTTAGATACATTTTCAAAATTAATATAGCACTTTTGACATTGGGATGGAAAGAAATATAGGAGTCATAGTTACTTTGCCTTCATACATTCTCATCTTGTTATAGGGTTTGTATGTAAGCCAAAATGCAGCTGTACAGCTAATTTCAGGCCCACCAGGCTTGATGACATGCCTTTTCATAAGCAGCTGGTGATTAACCATATGGGGAAGTGTGATTGAACTCCAAATGGAGTCGACTTACTTCTTCATATAGCTCCAGACTATTTGATTCAGGGACAGATATCTTTAGTGCTACTGAGTATTGAATCACCTATTTCTTTAAAATTAGATGATGTTTGGTTTTTTAAATGTCTTAGAGAGAAAAGTTGATGGAGGCTAAGTCTGTGGTTCTTTGCTATTGTTGAGAGTAACTACAACAAAGAGAATATAGGACAGAGCAGCTCTCTTCAGGACTAACCTTAGCTATAGCACATCCATGCACATGTTCAGAAATAAAATGCTAATGGTACATTAAATGCCCTACTATTTTCTATCTGGCTTACAAAATAAATTTATGACCAGAGAAATTTCAAAAGATATCCATGCAATTTTTATCAAAATAATTTAATGTTTTCTTTTCCCTCTGGAGGACTCAGCATATACTAATCAAAATGACTTAATCACCCTGTTTCTTCCAAAAATTATCATAAGTGGTAAAGGAAATGAGGCAGTAAAATGAAAGTAAGACAGTGCAATAATTTTTCTTCTAGAATAAAAAAATTAGTTTATCATGCTTATGTCTGTAGCCTTTGAATTTGAAAGAATTTTTCACTCAGAACTTACCCAGTATTTTTTAAATAAATTTTACTTAATGTAAAATTAATAAATGTTCACAAACTCAAACTCATAGATTTTGGTTTTTTGGGTTTGTTTTTTTTTTTTGTATTTTGAGTCAGGGTCTGACTCTGTAATTCAGGTTGGGCTTAAACTCACTATGTGTATCCCAGGCTGGCCGGAGATCCTCCTGCCACAGCCTCCCAACTGCTGGGATTACAGGCGTGCACCACAACGCCCAGCTCATCAAACTCATAGATGTTTAAAATTATAAATTTTGTATGTATCTATGTTCATCTCCCATGGTATAAGTAACCACCCATAATCTTTCAGTAAATTTAACACTTCAACTTTGGGACAGAACTTCATCCCTGAAATAAAACAATAAAACTCATATGCAAACTTTTTCTTTCACTGTCACTTCACATTCACTACTATGAATAACACTGATATCAACTTATCACCATTATTATTTGAAATTACAGTCATCTTTTTAAAAACTGAGGAATGGGGCTGAGGTGTGGCTCAGTGGTACAGCACAGCCTTAACATGGGCAAGGTCCTGGATTCAATCTTCAGCATGGCTCACCAAAAAAAAAAAAAAAAAAAAAGAGTGAGGTAAATTTTCCTTTACTCACATCTTTTATTTTAAAAATCATTATTAAGAAAAGTGTGGTGGCACACACAGGTAATCCCAGCATTCTGGAGGCTGAGGCAGGAGGGTCGCCACAAGCTTGAGGCCAGCCTGGTTCACATAGTGAGTGCAAGACCAGCCTGAACTGTATATGGATACCCTATGTCAAAAAAAAATCATTACTAAAACCAGTATTAAAACATTGCTACCACTAGTCAAAGTCCAATAACTAAAGCCAAATGCTGTTTATTTACAGTTTCAGTACATGTATAATTCTTTTATCAAATCTGTTGCAAGCTACAACTTTCTTTAAATTATTTTTCTGGATTCTAAGCCTTTGTACTCATCAAAGGAGTAACAGTCAGTAAGGGCTCCACCTTACTGGTGGTAACAGGATGGACAGTGGACTTATACACAATTTGATAAGCAAACATGGTGAATAATAAACCTCATTACTGAATATGCAACTATAAAGTGCAAACAGACAAAAAAGAACAATCTAACTCATGTCAACAATGGTTTCAATGATTAGTAGACTGAGTAACCTCTCACACAGAAAGAAAATCAATTATATTTCTCATACAACAATTTACCACATGTTGAAATATCTTAATGAATTCTATTTGTCATCTACTATCAATTGTGCAATTTTCACTTTAGAAAGGCATATGTAAATCAAGCAATTCTGAAGAACTGTGTGAACCAGCTCAAGGAAATATTTACAGCATACAATAAAACATAGTAATACCTCATTAAATCTTGATCTATAATAATCTGGGACAATAAAGAGTATAATTGAGGCTCTCTGAACATTAGATTAATTTATCTCATATAAATAAAAATGCACACAAAAGGCAACATTTCTGACAAAGACCTGTGAGTCTTTCACAAAAACAAAAATGACATTGAAGAACCACTTAAAATAGCACTGTTAAAAATCCAATGCAATCATGTCAATACCTATGTACATATTTTTCATACCTCAATTTCTTCATCTTATATCATCTCCTTCCAATGCCAATTTTCTAGATCTTTCAAAGACTTCTATGAAATCTTCCACAATATTCAAGTCAGTATTAATTGCTTCCACTGTGACCTCCAAGAGAACACTGATTTGAATATACTGAAATAATAATTCTTAAAATTTCTTGCCTACTTTCTATTTACCAGACCTCAAGTTAAAGGCTTTATGTGCATAATTTTATTGTTCTTTCATTATCCATACAAGTGAGATATTACTAACATTCCCATTTTCCCTGTTAGCAAATTGAAGCTTAGGAAAACTAAGAAATAAGTGTGGGGTCAAATAACAAGGGAGTCGCAAAGTCAAAATTCTAATCCAGGATGAACTGATTTATAATGTTTAAAATGTAAATTAATTCTTTTTTGAGTAAACATCTTCTCATTTAGATTATAAACTTTGGGTCTATATATCCCTCACTGCATCTCAGAGATTAATTGTAGATATAGAATATGTAGTGAAGAAATATTTCTTGGCTTGTGTTGAATCTAGGTAAAGGAAAGTAAGAAGAATAATCTTGTCTTTTCTACTCTTTAATTCAACATTCTCTGGTCACACCAACTGCAAACCTCTTAGTATTTCAAATTGTTTCGTTTATACATTTTCTCATATACTAGAGATAAGTTAAAATTCACTGTCAACTGAGACCATTTCATGTCAAAGAGAGAAACAAATTAATTATCTTTTTGGCAAGAAAGAAAATCGTAATAAAACAAGTACAGTCTAATTTGCATTTGTCTTTGTTTCAAGACTTTGTTACATACAAATAAGAAGTAGTTTAGCACAGTAGTTAAGAGAATATTCTCTGAAGTCAAACTATTTGCTTTCAAATCCTACCTCTAACCTAAGTGGTTACATGACCGGGGAAAATGATTGAGCTCTTTTATCTGAAATATTTATATATGCAGAATGAAAACAATATCTCTCACCTTAGAGATCCAGTGAGGGTAGCTAACAATTATGTATGGTATCTAACACACACACACACACACACACACACACACACACAGCTCTCAATCACTGTTATCTATTATTAACAGTATATAAAAAGGAATGAATGAGAGTGATGTTATTTTTTGAATTAAGCCAGCACTAACTTTTCTGTATTATGTATGAACCACATTGAATTCTCTAGTCCCCAGTTAAGTGATCCCAGCTGACACTATATGGATCAAAAAATAGCTTTCCCTATAGAAACTTACCCCAATTTTAGATTAATGAGCAAAATAAATTACTGTACTTTTCAAGCCACTAAATTTTGTAGTGATTTGTTACTTAGAAAAAAAACTATTAAAATGTTTATACCAGAGATGTCATGCTGCCACAATAAAACCTAAGAGGAAAGTAGAAAAGACTATTATGGGAAGCAAAAGAAAACGTGACAATGCCTAGTTATGTGGAAACAAGAAAAGATGGATATCCACTGAACTGAATGATCTAAGGAGGATTTTATGCAGAATATTGAAAGTGCTACCTGGATTCTTTCTGCTACCTAGGGTAAAATGCAAGAGGAAAGAGGTAAACTAAGGAATAAACTTAAAACTAAAGGAGCCAGCGCATGCCAGGTTAGAAAAGAAAACATTCTTAATCACAAGTTCTTCAGAGAGAAAATTCTCCTTAAATTAAGAAAGGACTTTAAAATAAAAATCAAATGTCAAAAACTATAATTTGCTTTGGTGAAAACAACATCTCATAGTCAGCATTCCAATCAACAAATGGCCCTTCATGCATCTTAAGAGCATATTCCCTGGATCTTCTCCATTCAACAATACAGTTTCTAAGAATCTTATCAGCATTATCTAGCTCCCTCACAAAAATTTCAAGTTAAGGTAAGCTTATTTCTTATCTCAGAAAGATATAAAGTGGAAGTTTTCATCTAATGTAGTAAGCTGTAGTAAGAGTTTACAGAAAATCCACCATGTTAGTCAGCATTGCACTATTATAACAATATACCTGATCAACTTTAATCAACTTACAAAGAGGAAATGTCTATTTTGGATCAGTGTGGAGGCTTCAGTGTGTGGGGAGTTGGTGCCATTGTTTTTAGACCCGTGGTGGGACAGCACATCATGGGAGGAAGCATGTGGCTAGGCAAATAACTGCTCACCTCATGGCTAGGGTGCAGAAGAAAATGAGACTCCTGTTCCACAATTTGAACTAGAACCTCCTGCTAACACTTCTCTGGCCCTAACTCCAACATCACCACCACCCCAATCAAGAAGGATCAAGAATTTAACACATGTACTTTTGGGGGATATTTCAGATATCACCCACAAACGTTTTAAGATAGTTCATTTGACAGAAACATAAATTAGATGAAAATGTATAAAGACAATTTAAAATGAAAAATCCTAAACGTTATGTGCAAGAAGCAGACTGAGAATGCTAGTAGGCTGGAAATACAGTGTTCTAGTAGAAAAAGATGAATAATTCAGATTGCAGAACCAAGCAAGCACCTATAGGGCAAAACAAAGAGTCACAGAACAACATCTAGAAGATAAGAGTAAGCCCTAATAAGGAAACTGGTAATGTGCACCCAGCTGGATTCAGAGCTGTTCTGAACTGTTGTGGTCCTCACGTATCCTTTTTTGAACAGTAATACCTCTAGTAGCAGCTATCTTTAGTCTCACAGGGGTGGATGTAATTGGATCTTTAGTCCAAAAATCTTCTGATCAAGAAGAAAATTACTCAAGGAAATGTCCCTAAGAAGAATACCCAAGGACCTTGATCTGTACCTGTATCTAGGTTGAGTAATAAGAGTCTGAATTATGAAGGTCATTCCAAATGAGATAAAATAATTTCAAGTTCATGAGGAAGAAATGAACTTATTCAGCTATAGAGATCTAGATTGTGGCCACAGTACAAATTATAGCAAAATGTATTTTCTGGATATGGTTATAAAAATCTCTCCCATCCTATATACTCTTCTTGGAGTTTTCTAATCTCTATCAAAAGGTGGAGTCTATAAATCTTTTGTTTCACCCTGGGTAGTCTAATGAATAAAGAAAGATGGAAAAAGTAGTTATGTGACTTCTGCTTGGGGAAGTCTCAAAAATGCTACCCTCTTCCATCTTATTCTTTTAGTGCTCACTCTTGAAATTTAATCAATATTCAAGAGGAAATTCATAAAGTCTGTGCACAGTCACACATACAGAATACACAAGGTCACAGTCCCCACTCCTGACAGGGTTCTCAGAAGTCAGTGTCTACCAACTTTCAACCTATATGAGAGCCATTATGAAAGATAATCTTCAGTCTCCAGTCAAGTCACTTCAGTGAATACTTCATGTATCACAAACCATCTTTTTTGCAATGACATGCCCAAATTGCAGATTTGGAAAATACACGCTTCTTGCTACAAGACTTTAGTTTGGGGATTGTCAAAGTGGTAGATTGCTGATTCAAGTTTTCAGTGAAAACTGTCTCAATGTAATCTGTTTTCAAGTCAAAGTTCTATATGTTTCATTTTATTCTCTTGCCTGCTTCTCAATTATGTTTTACTTGAGGTTCCTTATTAAGGTTTTAATTTCAAAGGACAAAACTAAAATAGAATTATTGGTTACATATCAATATAAAGCAATTTCTATCATTTACAAGTAGGTGTATATAAAAATACTTTTTAAATGAAATTTTACAAACAATTCTAAAATTCTAAAATTCACTATAATTATCATGGAAAAAAACTCAGGTAGAAATGTAAAGGTGAAAGTTTTGTTTATTTGTTGTTTGAACTTTTGTTTTGTCTTATTTTTTGTTTTGTTTCCAAAAAGTCATTTAATTTCAATTTCTGTGTCCAGTTAATCACATTTCCTCCAAACAGAAAATGTCTGTACAAATTACTGAATCTCAGTTTCATTTATAAACTTTTGTACTTGCAATTCTCTATAGAGAACAAAAAACACTATGATTTTTCAAAGTGATTGATTTTGTATTTTTTCACTTGTAATCAACATAGCAATGTCAGCTTCAGAATTTATTTATTGAACTATTCACATTACAATCAATTCAGTCCATTTGAGCAAAATAAAAATATTTTTCTATGATACATTAAACTATATAGGACACTATTTATATATTATCCATTCTGCTTGTCTGTATTTCAGGTCTAAATGTATTCTATAAGGTTTCTTCTTTACAGTTTGATATAGACTTTGATGCTAGTGATTACATTGCACTATGACTGACCAATTTAGTTTGTCCTACATCATCCAGGAGTTGACAATTACATATTTTGTGTTGAAATATATACAGACTGTTTTGTTAAAATATCCTTTTGTTATTTGATGCCTCATTTTTACAGTAAAAAGGAAAAATCAGACAGAATGCTAAAAAAAGAAGAATCTGCTAATTGTAATAAATGTGCATTCATTAACAATTGTTATCATTTTTAATATCGTCTCTGAGTAAGGTATTTTATAATAATTTTCAAATTTTGATGTACACAAATGGAATGAAAGTTTTTGCAAATCATGTATTTGGCAGGGGGTTAATATGCAAAATATATGAAGATGTCCTAAAAGTCAACAGCAACAGCAACAATAATAAAAATTCATTAAAAATAGACAGAGGGAGAGGCCCACCAGATTCCATTGGTAAGTGCACACAAATTCCAGCAAGAAGGCCAGTGGGACCAGAGCTGGATGGGCACATGCAGGTCCCAGCAAGGGTCCCACCAAGACCCCAGCAGCTTGGACCACCAGGCACCAGACAAAGGCCCACATGGAAAAGAGCTGCAGAGGCCTACAGGCAACAGCCAGAGGCCCACCCAGATACCCTTGTTAAGAGAGTACAGACCCCAGCCAGAAGCCTTCTCAGACACCAGCAACTTGGGTCCATAGGCCCCACCCAAAGGTGCTCCTAGACAACAGCTACACAACGAGAAAGGCCCCAGCAACAGGACCACCCAGATACCAACCCAAGTGTGGACAGCCCCCAGCCACAACCCATGCCAGACAACAGGGCAGCACAGGAATCCAAAGGACACCATTCTGAACCTAGGAATTGACACAGTGGTGAGCAGCAGAGAAAAAGCAACTTGGTGGCTTGCTGAGAATTGAAGACCACTGGGTGAACAAAAAGTCACCTCAACAAAGGCTCAGCAGGCTGCATCTGTTGAAATGAGAAGATACCTACACAAGTCTCAAACCAGACTTCCAGATCACCTAAGGCAACCCCAAAGGGAAACAAGATGGAACAATCTGATACTCAACCACCTGAGCTTCCTGAACTGGCATCAAGAGAGGATCTGCAAAAACTGAAATCAGAAATAATTTCTGAGATAACAACAGAGATGGTGTCCACAGTGCATGACATAATTAATAACTCTAGAGGAGACAAAGATAAGAAATAGAGAAGCTGAGGAACATGATGGAATCCCAGCATAGGAAACAAATGGAATCCATAAAACAGATGCAAACAGACATTCAGGAGATTAAAAATTCCATTGATAGTTTATGCACCAGAATGAGTCAATGTGAGGACAGAATATCAGATATAGAAGACAAGATTGAAATGAGTAAACAGGAAATGAAAAATTTCTTAAAAATAGTAAAGAACCATGAGAAATCAATCAAGCAGCTGCTAGACAATGCAAAGAAGGATAACATAAGGCCGATCTTATCGGAGTCAAAGAAGAAACAGGACAGTGCAAACAAAATAAAAAACTGTTCACAGAAGTAATGGCAGAAAACTTATCAAGCAGAGGAAAAAACTTGATATACAGATAAGTGAAGTCTAGAGGACTCCAAGTAGCCATGATAAAAAAAAATCTACTCCTAGGCATATAAGAGTAAAGATTCCAGAAATCCAACAGAAGAACAAAGTTCTACAAGCAGTTAAAGAAAAAAAAAACACATACAAAGGAAAGCCCATCAGAAACACAACAGACTTCTCAACACAAACCCTCAAGACAAGAAGAACCTGGAGTGAAGTATTTCAAGCCCTAAAAAATAAAACCTCCAAACTAGATTGATGTACCCTGCAAAACTATCTTTCAAAATTGATGGACAAATAAGATACTTTAAGGACAAAGAGCACCTGAGGAACTTCATGAATACCAAACCAGCACTCCAAAAAATTTTAAACAATATCCTAGGAAAAGACAATGAGGATCTCAGCCCCAGGAAGTCCAACAGAATAAATCCATCAGTCATGTCAAGAAATTAAATACAAAGAGGGAGAATCCAACAAAAAGAAAAAGTCATGACAATGCTAAGTCCATAGATATCAGGTATAACCATCAATGTCAATGGTATCAATTCACCAATCAAAAGAAATAGATTGGCAGAACGGGTGAAGAAGTAAGAGCCAGGGCTGAGGATTTAGCTCAGTGGTTCTCCCACTTGCCACATAAGCGCCAGTTCCCGAGTTCGATCCCTGATACCAAAAAAAAAAAAAAAAGTAGCAAGATCAAACAATATGCTGCATACAAGAAACACACTTAATTTAAAAATAAATTTATATACTGAAACTTAAAGGGTGGAAAACAATACTCCATGAGACAGGTACCCAAAAAAAAGCAGGAGTAGCTATCCTATTTGCAAATCAAATGGATTTCAGACCAACACCAATTAAGAGAGACAAAGAAGTACACTACATCCTTGTAAAGGGAAAAATCCAGGAAGAGATGACAATCATAAGCATATATGCACCAAATACAAGTGCACTCAACTATATAAAACAAATAATAATGGACATAAAAAATCAAATAACCACTAACGCAATAGTTGTGGGTGACTTCAATACCCCATTCTCATAAATAGATAGATGCACTAGACAGAAACTAAATGACATACTAGAATTCAATCAAACTCTTGACCAAACGGAATCAACAGATGTTTACACAGTGTTCCACCCCACAAAATCAGAATACACATTTTTTTTTCAGCTCCACACGGGTCATTCTCCAAAATAGACCACATATTCACTCAGAGAACATGTTTAAGTAAGGGCAAAGGAATTGAAGTTATCTCCTGTATATTATCAGACCATAGCGCAATGATATTAGAGATCAATAACAAAAGAAACCTCAAGAATTTCATAAACACATAGAAATTGAACTACACACTTCTGAATAACCAATGGGTCACAGAGGAAATTAAAGAAGAAATCAGACAATTCCTACAATTAAATGAAAATGCCAATACAACATATTGGAATCTGTGGAACACAATGAAAGCAGTCTTACAAGGGAAATTCATAACAGTGAATACTCATATTAGGAAAACAGAACGAGTTCAAAATAAACAACCTGATGCTGAACCTCAAACTTCTAAAAAAAGAAGAGCAAGACAAACCCAAAGCTCATATAAGGGAGGAAATTATAAAGATATGAGCAGAAATCAATGCAATGGAGACTGAAAGAATGATACAAAAAATCAATGAAGCAAAGAGTTGGTTCTTTGAAAGAATAAACAAAATTGACAAACCTTTAGCCAACCTTATCAAAAAAAGGAAAGAAAAGACCCAAGTCAATGCAATAGGAATGAAAAGGATGAAATTACAATGGACCCAGCAGAAATCCAAAGGATCATCAATACCTACTTTGAGAACCTATATGCCAATAAGATGGAAAACACAGAAGAAATGGACTGATTCCTAGATACATATGAATTACAAAATTTGAATGAAGAAGACCTAAAAATTCTAAACAACCCAATATCAGTCAATGAAACTGAATAAAAACATACCAACTAGGAAAAGCCTGCACCCTGATGGCTTCACTGCTGAATTCTACAAGACATTTAGAGAGGAACTATTGCCACTACTGTTTGAACTTCAATGAAATTGAAAGGGAAGCAATACTCCCAAATTCATTCCTGGAAGCAAGCGTCACCTTGATCCCCAAAGCAGAGAAAGACCCAACCGAAAAAGAGAATTATAGGCCAATCTCACTAATGAACATAGATGCAAAAATCCTTAATAAGATATTGGCAAATAGAATGCAGAAGATCATCAAGAAGATCATATACCCTGACCAAGTGGGATTCATCCCAGGGATGCAGGGATGGTTCACCATACTCAAATCAATCAATGTAATACACTATATCAATAGAGCCAAGGACAAAAACCACATGATTATCTCCATAGATGCAGAAAAGGCATTTGACAAAATCCAACATGCATTTATAATAAAAACCCTACAAAAACTTGGAATAGATGGTCTACCTCAACCTGATAAAAGCCATCTGTGAAAACCCAACAGCCAGTATCATACTAAATGGTTAAAACTGAAGTCCTTCACACTAAAATCAAGAATAAGACAATACTATCACCACTCTTGTTCAATATAGTTTTGGAAACATTAGCCACAGCAATTAGATAAGAGAAAGAAATAAAAGGAATAAAGATAGAAAATGAAGAAGTCAAATTGTCTTTATTTGCAGATTACATGATACTCTTTATAGAAGAACCCAAGAACTCCACCAAAAGTCTTCTAGACTTAATAACCAAATTCAGTAGAGTAGCTGTGTACAAGGTCAATACACAGAAATTGATAGCTTTCTTGTACACAAACAATAGAGTCACTGAAAGAGGAACTGGAGAAACAACTCCCTTACAATAACATCAAAAAAAAAATGAAATACCTGGGAATCAGCCTAATGAAATAAATCAAAGACTTCTACTCTGAAAACTATAGAACTCTAGAAAAAAATAGATCAAAGACAATATCAGGAAATGGAAAGACATCCCTTGCTCCTGGGTAGGAAGAAACAATATAGTAAAAATGGCCATACTTCCAAAACTGCTATATAGATTCAATGCAATCCCAATTGAAATTTCAGCAGAATACTTCACAGGCCTTGATAAAACAATCCAAAAATTCATTTGGAACAAGAAGAGACCTAGAAAAGGAATTCTAGGCAACAAAGACAAGGTAGGAGTTATCACAATACCCAACTCGAAACTATACTACAAATCTATTGTGATAAAATCAGCATGGTACTGGCAAAGATACAGACCTGAGGATCAGTGAAACAGATTAACTGTCAGTGGGTTGGAGCCCACCAATGAGTCCATAGCTAAATGCTATTATGATGTAGGGACCAAGTGGAGAAAGTTCATCACTGGGATAATCTGTTTTCTGGCTGCCATGAGTTGTGCAATTTTCTTCCTCCAGTTCCTTCAACCATGATGTTTCTGCCTTGGAGTCAGCCAGTTGTGGACTAAACACTCTGAAACCATGAGCTGAATAAACCTCTTTTCTCAAAAAAAAAATGTTTTTAAAGAAGATGCAGAAACAACTCCAGACACACTTGGCCACCTCATCTTTGACCAAGGCGCCAAACACCTTGACTGGAGGAAAAATAGCCTCTTTAATACGTGGTGCTGGTTAAATTGGGTTTCAACTTGCCAAAGATTAAAACTAGACCTATATCTCTCACCATGCACTAAAGTAATATCTAAATGGATTAAAGATCTAAATATTAAAACAGAAACACTAAACCAGCTGGAAGAGAGGCTAGGTAGAACTCTTAAAGACATTGGCATAGGAAAATATTTCATGAACAAAACCTCAGTTGCACGTGAACTAGCACAAAGAATGTACAAGTGGGATCTCTTCTTATTAAAATCTTCTGTATGGAAAGTGAAGCCACCAACAGCATAAAGAGAAAACCCACAATGTTGGAAAAAAATTTTACCAGCTGTTCCTCAGACAAAGGTCTACTATCTAGAATATATAAAGAATGTTAGAAATCAAACCTCTCTAATTTAAAGACCCAGTCCAAAAAATGGGCATCTGAAGTAAACAGACATTTCTCAGACAAAGAAGTAGAAATAGCAAATAAACACATGAAAAAATGTTCAATATCACTGGTCATTCAAGAGATGCAAGTGAAAACAACGTTGAGTTTCCACCTCACCCCAGGAAGAATGGTTGCTATCAGGAAATCAACCAATAACAAATGCTGGCAAGGTTGTGGGGAAAAAGGAACCCTAATTCACTGGTGGTAAGAGTGTAGACTGGTACAATCACTGTGGAAATCCGTATGGAGATCGCTCAAAAAACTAGGATTAGAGGTCCCATTTGACCCAACTATTCTTCTACTGGGTATCTTCCCAAAAGAATTAGAAGAATAATACCACAGTGATATATGTGCGCCCATGTTCATAGCATCACACTTTATAATAGCTAAAACTTGGAAACAGCCCAATTGTCGATCAACTGGAGACTGCATAATGAAAATGTGCAGGGTTTTTTAATGGAGTACTACTTAGCCACAAAGAACGAGAAATTAGAGGTGTTTGTAGCTAAATGGATGCACATTGAGGTGACACTCTTAAATGAAATAAATAAGACAGACGTGTAAATACGGAATAGTTTCTTTGGTGTAAGAAACTGAAAGTTTAAATAAGGATCAAAAGGCAAAATAGACAATCTGAAATAGGACAAAAAGGTCCACCAAGAAAGGGGAAGTGGGATGGGTTGGAGAAAGGAAAGAAGGGAATGGAATTAATATGAGAAAATGGAAAAATGGAAGCAAAGTCTTTGTAAATAGGGAAGGGTGGAGAGGTTGAAGGGAAGGCAGGGGAATGGGGAAAAAATAAGAACAGTGATATATTATGTAAAGGTACAAATTTCCAATGATGAATGACATTATATTGTATACCTAAAATGTACCAATAAAATTAATTTTAAAATATACACAGAGGACTTTTTTGTTAGTTTGATGGAGCTTCTATGACAAAGTACCACAAACTGGATCATTTAAACAACACAAAGCTTTTTTCTCATGGTATTGGAGATTAAATGCAAAATCAAGGTGTTACCAGTGTAAGTTTCTTCTGAAGCCTCTTTGTTTGGCTTATAGATAGCTATTTTCTCCTTCTGTTCTCATAGTCTTTACTACGTGTGCATACAGAGGTTCAAATGCCCTCTTCTTATAAGGATATCAGTCATATTGGATTGGGACTCACCCTTAATTGAATTTTGTCTTTAAAGACTTTATCTCCAAATTTTACACTAATGAAGGTAAAGCTGAACATATGACTGGAAGAGGAAGACAAAATTTGGCCTATAACAGGCATGAATAAGCATTTCTCCAAGGAAGGTATATAAATGGCCAATAAGCACATTAAGAGATGTTCAACATCATGGAATCAAAACAATGATACTACTTTATAATCTTTGGGATGGCTACTATAAAAAATTTTAACCCAAAAATAGAAAGGTTTAAATGTAGAGAAATTGGAACCCTCATGCACTGCCAACACAAATGTAAAATGATGAAACCATTACAGAAAACAGAATGGTCATTCCTCTAAAAATTTTAAGAATTATTATATGATCTGACAATTTCAATTCTGTATATGTACCCCTCAAATTGAAATGAAGGACACAAAGAGATATATCTACACTCATATTCAGAACAGCATTATTGAAAATAGCCAAAGTATTGAAGCAACCCTAGTGTCAATCATGGAAAATGGATAAACAAAATATGGTGAGGAAGAAATTCTTACACATACTATAACATGAACCATGATGAAATAATGCTAATAGAAATAATCTGGTCACAGAAAGACTGATATTATATGATCCCATTTACATAATGTACCTAACATAGTTAAATTAAGATACAGAAAATGGCATGGTAGTTGTCAGGGACTAGGGAGAGGAAAAAATGAGTAGTTTTGTTTAATGAGTAAAGAGTTTACATTTTTTGTAGAGCAAAAATATTCTGTAGATGAATAGAAATGATGGTTCCTCGATATTATGAATAAACATAAACCCATTAAATTACACATTTATAATGGTAAAAATGATAAAATTTTCTTACGTATATTTTACCACAATTTTAAAACATCTATAAAATTAATCTCCCCAGTAAATATATATTTCTATTTGTATTTTATAGATGATATAACAGAGGTTTAGAAAGGTCATATTCATCTGCTTAGCCAGCAGCAAACTCAGATTTCAAAACCCACTAAAGACTTATATGTACAAATAGAACACTCTGATCTATACAGAACACACTTCATTAACATGGCTGGAGAACTTATTGGAGAATATCTTGGAGATTACTGTGAGATTGTGAAATATACAAGAGTTTGTTGAGAAAGTTAAATCTATTAAAGCTTTGCTGATTGTAAGTATAGGGGAAACTCTAATGTCTTTTCTCTTTCTGGGCCAGCAATAATGCAGTTCACTTGTACCAAGGACTTTATCACCTCACAGAACTCTCAGTATAAAATTTTATACATCAATATTACATAGACCAACACATTCTATTGTTACTTATTTTCCTTTGGAAACTAGTATTTAGTTTTCCATTTTCCATGTGAGAAGAGTAATCGTTGAGCTACTTGGGAATCTGAATTGCAAAAGATTCAATGCTATGCCCAGTTTGTAGAAGAAATTAGTGCTTATGTAATATTTCTGGAATGCCAAACTTTGTATTTCATTTTTACATTAATAAACCAGAGTTCTCTAAAGCTCAATGTTAAATTCTCAAGAGAAAATTTTCTTCAGCCAATTTCTTCTTCTTGGCTTCATAGTTTATAAAATAAAACACTATCTGATATACAAAGAAAATACAAATTAATAAAACACAGGACCTGAACTTCAATTCAGTTACGTAGAGGATTTATGCACATAAACTGCCAAGCGCAGGGTTTGAAACAGACCCTATAGACTTCTAGTTGCGATAGTAACTGTACCGTTTTATGGAATGTAAAAGTCTAAACAGATGAGCATAGCTCAAGTAAATCATCATAGTTGCCATTGTTGGTCTTGAGTGGTGGAAATGAGTGGTAAATACTCTTGCCATTTTCCAAATTAAAATAATTATAATCATAATTTAAACTCTTGACTTTTTGGTCTGTAAATATCTTCCCCTTAGATCGTTTTTCAGTACTGTTGGACTAATTACTCATAATGAGAAATGTTTCAATAAATTATTAATAATTTTGTTATTGAAACAAGTAGGAGAACTGCAATGAAAATAGCAATGTATAAATATGTCCATCCTGTCAAACATTCACATTCTGTTCCTTCATTCTCTTGATCCCAAACTGTCCTTTCACTTACCTATGAAAAAAAGGAAGGGTGTGAAGTACAACCCTTATTCAAGGTACAAGCCATCCTATGAGATAATAGCAAGTTATTTTTAGAAAAAAAATAGTAGCCGGGGATTTAGCTCAGTGGTTCCGGCGCCTGCCTCGCAAGCGCAAGGTCCCAAGTTCGATCCCCAGTACCAAAAAAAAAAAAAAAAAGAAAGAATAGAAAATCAATATAGAAAAGAAATAGTAAAAGGAAAAAGCTTTCAGTTAAAATAACAGAAGAATGAAATGTTTGTAAAGGTAGATGATAAAGAACTATAGTTGCTAAAACACTTTAAAACTAAACTAATGTTCCTGTAAGGACTAGTTTTTTAAGAAACAAAGATATATATGATTACCTAGAGTTCTAACTCCTTATTTAGGACTAAACTGAAAGTTTTGAAAGGGACAATACAAAGTAATAAAAAAATGACATAAGCTCCTCCCTTCTTTATAGAAATGAAGAGAATCAACACATGGAGTGGTAAAAACAAAACAAAAAAACAACTAACACACTCATGAGGACCACGACATTAGTTAATTCCACAGCTAAGACTTATATAGCATGATCTATATATTCCCTCATTTAGAAGCCAAATGAGTACTTACTCTTGATGTTGTGAAGTTGTTAGAGAACGGTGTGTTTGATTTATTCCTTGATCTGAGAACAGTGTATAAGGAATCTCCTAATGGTTTTATTTGTATAATAGATTAATAAAGAAACCTACTAATGTAGTACTACAGAGTTATGAATACATGTAATAATAGAAAGCCAGACTAGCACAAATCTATATATTAGCAGTCTTGCAAATGCTAAGCAAAAAAACCCAATCACAAATTGAATACTCAATATGAGCTAGGCATTGTATTAAATACTTACATATATTATAGTTTACCTGTGAGGAGCATAATTTTTAAGTGTATATTGGGTTTAAATCCTATCCCACTTCTTATGAGCTATATAACCTTGACCAAGATATTTAATCTCCAAACATTTTTCTCTTAATAAAATAAAGAAAACAAAACACTACCCCAGTGTTCATTAGATTATTCTGATGATTAGACACTTATCTATAATATTCAGTTATAGTATTAACAATGTACACATATTACAGCAGTTTTGTATTAGTACCTCATTTAGTCTTTATAAGAACACCCAGAGGTTGATGTAATTATCCCCATTTCACAAATAAATAATAACAGTCTTAAACAATTTAATTTAATTCTCGTTTGGGCCACTGTCTGTCCCACCACTCCCAGCCCAGAGGAAGGGGCATCCAGGCAGCCATCCGTAACACAGCACCCGGCCCAGAGGTAGGGGCTTCTGAGCCGCCATCCCACTACTCCTGATCCAGAGGAAGGGGCTTCCTGGCCACCATCCCTCCCACTCCTCCCAGCCCAGAGGAAAGGGCTTTGGGGCCCCCTTCTGTCCCACTGCTCCAGGCCCAGATGAAGGGGCTTCCAAGCCACCATCACTACCACTGCTCCCAGCCCCTGTCCCACCTCTCACAGCTCAGAGGAGATGAGCCACGCAGACACCGTCAGCACCAACACTGCTCCCCAGTCGAAATGAGAAAACATGTAAATAAGTCTCAAAACCAGACTTCCAGATCACCTACAGCAACCCCAAAGGGAAATGAAATGGAACACT
>NW_004624736.1:26350769-26363262 GCF_000247695.1 Heterocephalus glaber | reverse complement strand
ATCATATAAAATTACAAAAAACATCCCAAACAATTTAACTCTCATAGCCAAGTAATAGGATCAAGATATAAATTCTAAACTCTACCTTGTTCTATAATTTGTGTTTATATCTTCCCTGCCATTTGAATTACTGTAGGAGCTAATGTTGAGTTCTGGTTACCTTTATTTTTCTGTGGTTTTAAAAAAAATTATTGGGTCAATCCATGTGATTATTAAGTTTGTATCATGACTTAGTACTTTTCTACATATCAAGATGCAAAAGAAATGCAGGTCCTGGCTTCACGGAAGTTACAATTCATCTGAGAAGACAACAGTGAAATAGAGACAAAAATAAAAGGTTAAATTTCAGGATCTCATGTCTAAGTTTCAGAATTTGGTTACAGAAAGCAAAGGTTGGTGGATATTATCAGAGAGGAAAATATAATTACATGGAGTTTTGGGAGATGAATATATGTAGTATGCTTAAAGAAGAAGGAGGGTATTTTAATTATGAGAAACAGCATGAAGAAAGACAACAGCAATGCTCAATAAAATATAATTTGGAAATAGATTTAGAGGCCTTAAATTAGGGAACTTAAGGTGAAAATAAAAAGGTAAGTAAAATGTAATTGATAAGAAAAATGTAATAGAACTTAGCACCAGATTTGATAAAGAATGTGAACAAGAAAGGAAACAAAAATGACTTTGAATGTTCTAACCTGACACACAAAAATACCATATACGGTGAACCCTTGACCTATGGACTCCATTAGTTCCTGAGCAGCTGGTTATAACTAAGTCAATACAGCTAAAATCTGGATGTTTAACTGGGTATACGCTATAGATAACAAGAGGTAGATGAATCTTCCGTTAACTTAATTAACCCAAGTAGTTCATATGTCAGACCAGTAGTAACAAGGATCCACTGTATCAGACACAGAAGTAAAGAAACTAAGAAAGAGAACACTTGTATTGGGGAATGTGAACATGTAGAAATTATTTATCTAACTTGGGATTAATTATATTTGACAAGCCCCTAGAATAACTGCTGACTTGTTTTGAAGACAGAAAGCAAAAATAATTAAAATAGAGCTTTATGAGGAAATTCTTGTCTTGTAACATCTATGCTCCAATTCTTGAATCTACAAACAGGGACTTAGTATAACTTTATTCGGGTTGAATTAAGTGACTTAATTTATTAATGCTATTCCTGTACTATCTTGTGGAAGCTTGATAGCTTGATTAGTTCCAGAGGCCCTGCTATGTGGACAAATTTTATATCCTTAGTTGAACAAAGAAAATTATATTCCTTTGAGAAGGTAATAGCAAAGTATCTGGAAGACAACAGGTGCTCAATAAGTGACAGTAACACATTTTTATTTGACCAAAATGGAGCACCATCTGGGATAGTTACCTTCAAACAAGTACAAATAAAATATATATGTCATCTGCCTTATCCTGAAGGATCTTCATTTTCCTATGTGTAAACTGCAGATTATGGAATTTTGGCCTATATTATATCTAACAAGAATGATCTCCATTGCAGTGGAAGGAGTATTCCTTTATCATTGAATACATCAAGTACTAGAACCCTATCTCATATTTACTCTTTGTCACCCATTTGCAGAACTGATTGTAATGTCCTTGTCCATATGTATGCCTTCAAATACCCTTTTTACTCTTCAAGATTGATCTCAAAAGCTTTTTCTGAAAGACTTCCCAGACAAGATGCAGGTTTAGTTCTTTTGTTCATGGGAGCTCATCAAACAACATTAACTTTATTTGCTCCCCACCTTGGTAATTCCACAGAGAGGAATGTCAGCCTTCATCACATCCTTAAAATATACTTGTAGGTAAATTTACCATATATATGAAAGTGTGAGTATAAATATATGAGTATGTATGTGTGTGGATATAATATAAACACAAAATAATATATTCAACTATATTTTTCATAAAACAATATTTTTGTGATAATAAAAAGATGTGAGAGAAAGGAGCATATTCCCATCAAAGAGGACAAACTCTTCTCCATCATATATTTGCTTCAGTTAAGTGACAATTTTCTGAATCACAGAAGTGCTTTGGGAAGTACAAGGCAATCATCCATTCCTCTAAAGATCACAGAGTATATGAGAATTATTTACATCAAAGTATATCCATTGCTTATGCAATGTGCTTAGATTTCTGGTCAAATGGAATTCCAGAGCATTTGTCCTTAGAGTTTCTGTTGAATTGTAAAGCTGTGTGCCTCTCTATACCAATGATAGTTTGATTAGTTTTGATTATGAAAGCAAGGATGCTTTTGCCCATGATGATAACTTACTTAGCCAGTAGCTTCACAATAACTAATTAGAATAATCAACTTTTGAAAGCCCATTTAGCAACAGAATCAATAGAGTCTATACAAATGAGGGGTTTTTTTTCATTTCTTTGGTTTATTTTTTAATTTCTCAAAGAACCAACTGTAAAAAAATTGTGACTATTCCCCCTTGAACTTAGATTCAAGGGTTGAGATCAATCAAAGCCAATTGGAAGCACAGGCATTTGGGAATATAAGGTGGTGCTTCTCAGCATAATTCCCTACCCACACTAGGTATTCAAAGACTTTGAGAAAAATAGGAGAAAGGGGTTGATTTTTGTATACAAATTAAAGTATAGTGTAACAAATTATTTTAGGAATAAATCCTTTAGAAAATTAATTTAATTTTAAATTTTTGTTTTCTTCATCAACTGTATCATTACCAGAATGTTAAACAGAATAGGTTTTGTATAGAAAAAAATTCACTTGAGTTATCTGTACATTTATATTCTCTTTCCCAGACAGGAAAAAATAAAGAATGCATGTATTTTGGGGGCTGGAGATTTAGCTCAGTGGCACTTCGCCTGCCTTGCAAATGCAACGTCCTGAGGTCGATCCCTGGCACAAAAAAAACACAAAAAAACATGTATTTTGATTTCTAGAACTCTTTTATTTTAAGGCCAATTAAGATAAAAGTCATATGAAATGTCTAAAATTGCTAAAATTGCAGATAGACAGATAGACAGTTCCAGATGAATCTTTACTCTGCACTGAAGAATTGAGTTCAGATCACATCTAACACTGTGGGGAGCTGATGTAGGAACTAAAAGCTTAAGGTAGAAGTTTCTCCTGTTCTTAGCAGAGACTAGAAACATAAATATGGAAGTGTGTATATATTTGGTTTTATTGAATTCCCTTACTTAGAAGAAATCTGATTCTTCTTTTAAGAGTTTATTTCATCTTTTCCTTGCCCATCCATTCTCCAAGAAATTATAAAAGCTTTCTCCAGGAAGGCAAGCATTTTTTTTTCAGGAAATACTCTTTTCCCCAAACCAAATATAGCTGTAGCTCTCAATCAGCATTTTTAAAGTCTAAGCCTGACTTACGTATTTATAGATGCAGACATTCTAGTGTTACCACTAGCTAAGTCTTGTCAAGGGACTCTAGCTTTTACTATATGAAGAACCAATAAGAATCTGCTAATACTGTTATCAAATGCAATCCTATCAGCACAAAACACTTGGCTTGGCATTTTGATAATAACATTTTCAAGGAAGTAGACAAGATGGGATTCTTTTTTATATGGTAAGTGGATAAGAAGCTTCTCTTATTGGTTTAGTAACTAGAAAAACTAGATAGAGTTTGTAACATAAGAAACAGAGATGGCACCCATGATAAATTGTCATGTTGGGAATTGAACACTCTAAATAGCTATTACTGAATTTGTGTTGTAACTCCAGTTGAAGGGCTGTTCATTCATATGACTATTTCACGAGTGATATTTATAGGCCTTGCAATGTTCATGCAGAAAGGCAACCCAGAATTACATTTTACTTAAACTCTAGCTTATTTCAATAAGGAAATTGAAGGAAAGCCTTATTCACAACTTGTAAAAAAGCTAAAATTCCCTACATCGGAGAAGGAGTACTTTGCAGATACAGTGGTAGAAATGAGATTAAAGAAGGAATAAAATGGTGGCTATTTCTCAACCACAGCAAACTTCCTTCATTCACCAGCCTGATGTTCTGAACTCCTGCTTCACTTTTCACTGTGCTTTTCTGACTCACAGCTTTCTGTGTGTTGCTAAAATTAAGAAAAGAGGAAAAATTGTCTGATGATTTTTAAATGTTTCTCTCACTGGTAATATTTGTAAAGCTGAGCGCTCATTTGAGAGTTGTGGTAAGGAGATTTTCTGCCTTGGCAACTACTGTACCTCTTAGCAGGTTAGTGAGGAGGTGGCCCTAGAAGCACTATAACAGAGAAGAAACAAGTCCAGAGAGACTTGAGATTTTCCAAATCACATAATAAGTTTGTGTTAGCCAGCTCTCTAATAGCTAAAATAACCAATTTAAAAGGAAGAAAGGTTTATTTTGTTTTACAGTTTCAGAGGCTTCAAGTCCATGGTCACTTGACCCTTTTGCTTTGGGCCTTTTGCCAGCATAGTATATTATAGTGGAAGTGTATGGTAGCAGAGATCTGTTCTTCTAATGGCATCCATAGAAGTGGAGGGCGGGGAGGGGGCCAGGGCCCTTCAAGTGCAGGCCCCCAGTGACCTAACTTCCTTCAACTAGGTCCTAACTTGTTATGGTTTATATCTAGATGTCCTCCCAAAGCTTCGTGCATTTGGGGAGGTGATTAGATCATGGGGGTGATAATCATCAGTAGATTAGTCTACCAATGAATTTACTGCTGACTTGCTGTTAGGAGGTGGGATTGAGTCAAAAGAGATAGGTCATTGGGGGCATGGCCTGGAATTATTTATTTCTTCCCTACTCCTCCCTTCATTCTTGGCTTCCCACTCCCATGCCATGAAGAACTTCTCCTAATCTATGCCCCTCCAACATACTGTCTTGGAGCCAGTTAACTACAGACCAAAACCTCTGAAAACTATGTACTAAAATAAAAGTTTTCCTCCTTCAGTTAGGCATGTCAGGTATTGTGTCTCAGCCACAAAAAAAGTAACTAAAACACTTCTCTTAAAAGTTTGCCACCTCCTATTACCACTACAAGCTGGGGGACCACAGCTCTAACAATGGGTCTTTGGGGGGACATTTCAGATCCAAACTATAGCAGAGTTCAAAGTAAAGACTTATTTCCACTCAGCCTTGCTGAAATCAAACCTTACAGTCTTCCCATACCACTATTCTTTCCTCTCAGAAGAATGATATTACACAAAGAATAGTCAGTGTAACTTTTCTAGTGACAACAGTATTTAAAAATCAAAATTTACTAAGCTACTCCTATTACCTTATGGAAAGTATTTCCCTGCCATCCTTACTGTTTTCTACTTCACCCTTAATATCCTTTTTGCTACTTGCCATAACGAATAATCATTTTTCTGATTACTTATATGTTTATCTTTTATACTAGAACATAGCCTCTCTGAGGGCAGAACGACTGTATCATGTTTATTGCATTTGTGTTACCTACCTTCCAACACCTAGTAGAGTTGCAATAACTATTTGTTCAATATGTGAATAGTTGACCTTCTTAATTTACACAAAAGAAAGTTCTTTGTAGTACCATTAAGAAAAATCCTCCAAGCTAAAGAATTATTCAGCATGAATAAAAATTGTAGAATTTTAGAACTGTAAAGGGCTTTAGAAAACCAATTAGATTAACCATTTTGTGTACCTAATGAACTGCTGAATACTCAGTTTAAGGACCCATAATTAGCCACAGAGCCATAACTAGAATGGAATGAGAATTCACCTTTGCTTATGTGTTTGTATCCTTGACCAATAATGTTAAGAAAATGTAGAAGTCAGTATCCTGAAATATACAGTTCAATGGAAATTTTTTATGTGTTTTAAAACACTTGATTCAACTTCCAAATAACATTAATCTTCACAAGAAAATACAATTTCCTGTATATTACTGATGATGACAATCATTCTTCTTCATCACTTACTATACCATATCTTAGCATAGATGATGTATTTTAACATATTTTCATTTCCCTAATTGTTCTCCTCCACCTCTTCAAAAAATCAGCACTTAAAATACAAAAGAATTTGGGAAAGTAAGATAGTGTAGAAATAAAACTATAGATAATAATTTATGTCCAGCTTTTCAATTTCTGGAGCAACTCAGAGAAATTCTTAGCTTCTCTGTTGCATCAACATAATGGAAGCAGTGTATTTTCCCACTTGACAAATATTCTATCTTGGGTACTCAACAAATGATATTTTGCATCTTGGACTACAGGCTGCTTACAAATACATACTAAAGATTGTTAACGTTAAGTATATACTATTGTATAACAAAAGGAAAGAAAAGTGTCCAGACAGAAATCATCGGTAATTCATAGCATAGCAAGTAGTTATTACAGTCCATATGGTGTGGAGATCACCCACAGATGAAAGTCCCATGAGAGTGTGATGAGGTGACATATAAGAGTCAAGGTGACTATTCTGGGTAGCAGCTCATTTTGAAGGAGCACAGTATTTGCGATTTGAAAAGGATGCACGAAGCCACTATGCCAATGGGTGAAAACTGGGGAATCAAACAAATGTTGCTGATTCAAAGTTGTTCTCCTATAATAACAACAAGCACCAAATGAGTTGCCGTGGTAGAGAGCAAGCTGTGCTCAGAGACTAATTGCTGCACTTGTTAGAGTGTGCAAGAAGGTGTTTGTTTGTTTTACATGTGCTTTGTGCCAAGACATCCCGGGGATCTGGAGATGAAGCGGAAACAAAATGACAGTGTTTAGAAAACTAAACACAAAAACAAAAGGGAAAGAGAGTGTTTTTGTGAAAGTGACTTGAGCATTAAACATATGAAAAGCTAGAGGCTCTTATCCTGGGTGATTAATTCTTCAGTCTCCTTCAGATCAACCCGAGGGAGCCCACACTAGAATGGAGTGTATTAAGTCTGGGATTCTTTGATTTTGTTACTTTTATTTAGATGGTGAATTATTCAAAGCAAGGAGAATCACTTTAGAAGATACAGATAAAAATGGAATGAACTCAGGAAAAGGAAGGAAGTGAAGCGCAAAATGTAGGTGTTCAAACAGTTCCACATGAACAGTAAAGTTTAGAATATGTACTGTGGGGAATTTGCCAGTGTCTTTCTAGCTTCAGAAATAATAACTAGATTTTGATTAGCATTTTTAAATATTTCATGGTGGAAATGCTTCTACTCAACAACTTTGTTTTTCATCTCTCATACTCCATAAGCTTCTGGAGTTTTCCTCTGGACAGTCATTGACTACTACAAATCTAAACACAAAAGGTTTCTGGAATATTATTAAGGATTAAGTTCATTCCTCCAAGCATTGTACATGGTGTGTTATTCAGCTGTACATTACTGTTACAAATTCCTGAAGGGGGGGAACGTTTAAAGGAGAAAAGATGTATTTTGCCTCAGTTTCAGAGGTTTCAGTCCATGGTAAGCCAGCTCCAAGGAAAAACCATGATAGCACAAGGGCATGAGAGAAGAAAGCTTCTCACCTCATGATGGTCAAGAAGCAGAGAAGAAAGAGTTAGAGAGGAAGGGGCTGGGAACAGGATACAGTCCCTACAGTCACAGCCTCATGATGCACTCCTTTCAACTAGGCCTCATCTCATATATTTTTTTATCACAAATTAAGTTTATTGGTATTATTTAGATACACATAATGATCACATTCATCATATGGAATTTACACCTGCACGTGATATATCTTAATCTTTATTTTTTTCCCATTCCCCTCCCCTCCCTTCTACCCTTCTTCTTTAACCTTCCTTCCTTTCCATCTCACCCCTCCCTTGTGCCCCTTCCCATTTGAACATTTTCTTCCTATTTCACTATACCTGTTATACATTTTGGTCCTTTACACTTTCAGTTTCTCACACCAGAGAAACAAATGTAATATTTACACATTTGTGTCTGATTTATTTCACTTAAGAGTATTCATTTTTATCACCTTCCAATAACACCATAAAAGTATAAATGCATCAATGGATTAATCCACTCATGTAGTTAAGGGTCTCATAAACCAATCATCTTCTGAAAGCCCCATTTCTGAACACTTGAGATATTTGATGGGCATTTTAGATTTAAACCATAATACATGTTCACTATTACAGATAACTATGATGTTTGCTTTAATTCTGATACACAGATATACTTGAGCATGAATACACATCACAAGGACAAATTTGAAATGTTTACATTTTCTATGTGATTAGCATATTATGTGAGTTATGTGTTATTTAAAAATGAGGAATACATGAGTAATATTCATTGTAGCATATATCATTTTGAGTCTCTTGCTTTTCATAATATGTGTCACTGAAAAAGTCAGTATCTTTTAAATAGTTCTTTTTCTTACCTCAACAATTTAAATATTTTTGGTTTGCTTACTTCCTCTTTATCCTTCTCTCTCTATTTCTTTTTCCCTCTTCCCTGTTAGGTATTTGAAACTTTCTCAAAAAGGAGGAAATGTCAACCTTCATTTTTTACATAAGGACAATAATGGAAATCTACACTCAAGGTTTTTTTAAAGCCTCCATTTTAACATCATTTACCTTCTATTTTCATTGCTTCTTGCCATATAGTGTGAACAGTTCATTAATATAGTAAAAAACATGTCAGGTTGAGATTCATGCAAATCATCAATCCTACTCAAAAAGCAAATTCATATTCATGAAAATCTTACAGCTCCTCCAAAATTAAGTTTACATGTAACTTTGAAACTATATTAAGTTGATCTTTGAAAAGTTTTCAGGAGATATAGAGTTTATTCCCTGTTAAAACTAATAGTCTAATTAAAACTCACTTCATACTTTTCATATGGTTGTCTTTGCATGTGAGGGAATAACCTTGCATGTAGCCTTATGGCCAAGAAAACTCAACTTGTTTGCAGTGAGGATGAGAATTTGACTGTGGTTTATGGAAAAATACATTAAGTCAGTCACATACATGATTAGGGTAATGATTACAACTATACAAGAGGTATTCTCTCCCACAAAACCTCCTAAAACATAAGAGAAGCTTGAGAAACACAACAAATGAACCATTAAATGCAGATGTGTGTGTATTTGTGTATGTGGGTGTGTGTGTGTGATATAATGTTTACTCTGATAGCTGTAATTCTAATCCAATATCACAGTTTTCTATTTGCTTTCCCATGTTCTTTATTTTCATCTTTCCCCTATTGGCAATCTCTGTGCCAGCATTCAGCTCCAAAAGTAGGGCTGTCACTCATGGAAATATTTGTCACTCTCCCCATTGCCAGCTCAAAGGCCTAGCTCAGAGATTCTGCCAGCAAAGTGTAAAACAGCTAGCACCTAACTTCTTTCCAAGGGTACTTATTTCATTTTCAATGGAATGTGCAGAACTTTGAACATGAGGGCACTCCCAAAAATAGTGGATTATGGTGAAAGGATTTCATAGACCTATTGAAGACAACCTAGCAGAGAATGAGAAAGAGGAAATCCACAGACAGTCCTTTTCAGGTGAGAACACTGACATCAGAAACTATTCATCCACTAAAGAAGTTACAATTTGATTTGTTTGTAGAGGAGTATAAGCCCCCAGAATATTGCTGATAACAATAAACTGGAAATTAGCTGAGTTTAATAGCTAGCTGAAGTCAGAAAAAGAGTCTAAGATGGGATGGGGATGTACCTCAGTGGCACTGTGCCTGCCTGGCAAGTCCAAGGTCCTGAGTTCAATTCCCAGTACTGAAAAAAAAGCAGTAAGAAAAAGAGTCTAAGAATTTTAACAATATCATTGTCATCTCAAGGTGGCAAGGCCGTTGTGGGTATATCCAAACCTAGGCCACCCTGAGGAGCAGTACCAGAGGTATAACACTAGTAGGCAGGGAGAAGAGATTTCACTAAAATAAGACAAACTTGACTGAACAAATACCAATAGGAAGCTGCAGAAGGAGGGAAAGAGTACTCAGAATTACTATAATATATGATCTAAAATGCCCAGATTCCAAAGAATTGTTGTGAAACATGCAAAGGAGCAGGAAAATATGACTCTTACAATGGGATGTGAAGGAAAATAAGCAAAAGAAACTGTCTGTAAAAGTAACTAGACGCCTGATTTAGCAGAAAAAAATACAAACCAATCATTATAAATATATTGATAGATCTGAAACAAATCATTATTAAAAACAAGGAAGTATGATGACAAGGCAAAGTTGGATAGAGAATATCAGTTAAGAGATATAAATTGCAAAGGAAAATCAAATCAAATATGAGCAGTTAAAATACAGTAACTGAATTTTTTAAGATGTTTACTAGAGTGACCAAACAGATTGAACAAAACAAAACAAAATATAAATGGGAAGATAAATAAATAGAGATTATAAAGCTTAAATAGGAAAATAAAGAAAAATGAACAGAGACTTAGAGAGGTATATGATAACATTAAGTAAACCAACATAACAGGCCAAATGAAAAAGAAATGAGAAAAAAAATCCAAATTTACTGAGAAACTATAATCTACACATCCAGAAAGCTCAATGTACTACATGTAGGAAAAAAAGAGACACACAAATGGATCTACTATGGTAAAAGTGCTGAAAATAAAAGACAAAGAGAATATCTTGAAAGCCCGAACAGAAAAACAATACAAACTTAAAAGAGAATCTCACTAAGATTAACATCTGAAATCTCAGCAGAATCAATAGGCCAGAAGACAATGAGATAAACATATTTTATGTGTTCAAAGAAAAAAATTAACTGTCAATGAAGAGTTCTGAATGCAGTAAAACTATCATTCCCAAATGAAGGTGAAATGAAGAATTTACTATATTAAAAAATAAAAAACAAAAAAGATAAGTTATTGGTACTAGAACTGCCAAACAAATACAAGAAAACATTTACAGGCTGAAAGCATGTGACTTTAGATAACAATTTAAATTAACACAAACATAGAGCATTTGTAGAGATAACTGTATAATTATAAAATAAGTTAAAATGTATATTTTGAACCCTAAAGTAACCACCAATATGTGAGAAAATGATTAACAAAGTTAAAATGTTACATTAGAAAATATTCGCTCGGTATAAAAGATAACAGTAAGGAAGAAGAGAAAAATAAAAAAGCTATGAGGTACATAGAAAACAAGAATACTAGATGGCAGATAATAAATACAACTACATCAACAATAACTTTGAATTCAAATGGAGCAATTCATAATCAACAAAAGCAGAAAAAAATTAGATTAGATTTTAAAATATGACTCAACTGTATGTTCTCTACAGGAGAAACACTTTAGATTAAAAATCACAAATAGTGCCAGGGACTGTGGTGGTATGCCTGCCTTGCAAGCTCAAGGTTCTGAGTTTGATCCCTGGTACCAGGAAGGAAAAAAAAAAACCACACATACACAAATAGATTGAAAGTAAAAGGATGAGAAAATCAGCAACCATAAGAAATCTGGAAGCTGGCTATGGTGGTACAGGCCCATAATCCCAGTACTCTGAGACTGAGGCAAGAGGATATGAAATTCAAGCCTAGCCTGGTCACTTTAGTGTGTTAAAAGAAAAAAGAAAAAAAAAAATCTCCATGATAGAACATATGTATGCCATAAAATAAACTTCAATAAATAAAAAATTGAAAAAAATATATATTCTCTGACCATGATTTTTGAAAACCCAGGAATCTACAAGGAGAAATTAGGGAAACTCATGAATAGGTAAAAATTAACAGCTTCTTTAAAGGCCAATAGGTAAAAGAAGAAATATAAAAGAAATCAGGAACCACTTTGAAATGCATGACAGTCAAAACAAAATGTATCAAAATTTGTGGGATACTTAAAAACAATATTTGAAAGATTTATAGCTACAAATATCTATATTGAAATAGAAGAAATATTTCAAATCAGTAAATTAAATTTCTACTTGTGACACTGGAAAATGAAGAGTAAAATACATCTTGAGGTTGTCAGTCGGGCGGAAAACACCAAATCAACCCACTGCAGACAGGCAGATCTGTGCATGCCGTACCGAGGTCCTGAGTCGCACAGAGCACGCCGAGTCAGCCCGCTGCAGACAGGCAGGTCTGTGCACGCCCTACCGAGGTCCTGAGTCACACAGAACACACCGAATCAACCCACTGCAGACAGGCAGATCTGCAGACACAGTCCCGAGATCCCCAGTCAGGCTGAAAATACCGAATCAGCCCACCCACTGGACACACCACCACCACCCCCCGCCCCCGGCGCTCCTTTGGCCTTTTCTCTGTACAGCCACCTGGTTCCACACTACAAAAACGCAGAGGACACTGGATCACCAGACCAAAGTACTGGAGCTAATCAAGTTCTCAGCATTTAAAGAATTCCTGCCCAGAGGTAGGGGCTTCCAAGCTGCCGTCCCACTGCTCCTGGTCGAGAGGAAGGGGCTTCTGGGCTGCCAAATGTCCTGCTGCTCCCGGCCCAGAGGAAGAGGCTTTTGGGCCACCATCCCTAACACCACTCCCGGCTCCTGGCCCACCTCTTCCAGCTCAGAGGTGAGCCACACGAACGCCAACAGCACCCACCCTGCCCCCCCA
>NW_004624736.1:26332245-26345629 GCF_000247695.1 Heterocephalus glaber | reverse complement strand
GGGGTAGTGGGAGGGGCAGGGGAAAGGAAAGAAGGGAAAGGAAAAATGATGAGAAATGGAAAAATTGGAAATAAAATCTTTGTAAATAGGGAAGGGTGGAGGGGGTTCAGGGAGGGCTAGGAATGGGGAAAAAATAAGAACCAAGATGCATCATGTAAAGGTACAGGTTCCCAATGAGAAATGTAATTGTGCTGTATACCTAAAATGTACCAATAAAAGACTGAATGACAAAAAAAAATAGTATTTACTAAAATGAAAAAAAAAAGTAAAATACATCTAAAGTAAGCAGAAGCCACATTTGGTGGTGAACAAATGTAACCCCAACACTCAGGAGGCTGAGGCAGGAAGATCACTGTGAGTACAAGGCCAACCTTGACTACGTAGTGAGTTCAAGACTAGCCTGAACAACATAGTGAGATCCTGTCTCAAAAAACTGAAAATAAATAAATAGTAGACAGAAAAAAAGAGTGAAGATTCAAATTACTGCAATGAGAAGTGAAAGAATAGTCATGACCACCAATCTTATGCAAATAAAAATGTGAAAAATTTTATAGCAACAAATTATATAGCTTACAAGAAATAGACAAGTCTTAGAAAGACACAAACTATTAAAACTGATTTAGGAATAAACAATTCGATTATACCTATAAAAGTGTCTTTAGACATTGAATTTACAACTTTTCAAAGTAAGCATAAACCTATATTACTCTAGCGTCATTGATGAAGACTACCAAACATATAAATAATTGTTGATAACAAATTCTTCACAAACTATTCAAAGAATGGAAGAAAAAACACTTTTCAACTTTTTGAGGTTATATTCTGTTACCAAAATTAGACAAAAATATCACAACAAGAACTGTAGATGAACATTTCTGATGAATATGGATACAAAAATCCTCAGCAAATTAATGTTATACTCTAAGATGTCCCACAACAATATCATGTGTTCAGAAGTGGGATCTGATCAGAAGAGGCAGGTCATAAAAGATGTGACCTGGATGTGACCTGGAAGGGTATATATAATTCCTTCTCTCCTCCTTTCTGTTTTTCTTCTTTTCTCTCTATCCATAGACTGAACCCACTGGAACTCTGAGCCAAATAAACTTCTTTAAGATGCAGGTGTTGGGTATTTTATTCCAGCAATAGGAAAATTACTAATAAGTACACTAACAAACCAAATATAGCAATATAAATGAACAGAATTATAGGCCATGATTGAGTAAGATTTACCCCTGGATGCAAAGTTAGTTTAATATCTGAAAATTAATCAGTGTATCATTAATCAGGGACATCATGTCAAAAAGTTTTTAAAACACATGAACATCTCAATGAATGTAGAAAAATGTATTTGACAAAAGCCAGCACCATTTCATAATTAAAAACACACACACAAATTAGGAATAGATTTCGACCAGATCAGGGAATCCAGAAAAATCCAGTTAACATCATAATTAATGGTGAAAGAATGAATTTTTTCCTTAAAATTAGACACAGGACAAAGTAAACACTCTCACCATTTGTATTTAATATTGTATCAATGGTTCTCACAGCACAATTAGACATGAAAAATAAATAAAAAACATCTAGATTGGAAAAAAAGTAAAACAATTTTTCTTCATTACTAGTACTACCTTGTATTGAAAGAAATCCTGAAGAATACATTAAACACCAATAGAATTAATAAATGTGTTCAGTAAGTTTGTAGGGCACAAGACCAATATATGAAATTCAATTGTATGTGTATACACTTCCAGTAAATAATACAAAAATAAAATAAGAAACAATTCTATTTCCAATATCACAAAGAGTGAAAGAGGAGTAATATTAACAAAAGAAATGTCAGACATACTCTGGAAACTAGAAAACATTGTTGAAAGAAACTAAAGAAGACTTAAATAAACAGGAAAGTATCCATATTCACAGATTAGAAGTCACATTAAGATGCTAATACATCTCAAACTGACATAGATTCCATACAATACTTATGAAAACCTCAGGGGGGGTTTTTGTAGAAATGAACAAGTTAATTCTAAAATTTACATGGGATTTCAAGAGGCCCAAAAGAGTCCATGATAATTCTAAATGAGAAGAAAGAAGGAGAATACACATTTACCAATAAACAATGTAGAGGCACTGGCCAGAGTTGTGTATGAGACTGATATGCAGAGATAAGGGAACTTTGGAGACACAGCCCAGATCCTCTAGAATGCATGGCTAAGATCAAAGGGTAGCCTTTGATACAAGTAGGATCAAAACATATTGCCTTAAGGAATGTATGCCCTGACCCTTGTCCTCCCATACTCTGATTAATTACTTAGATTAGCTATAAAGTCAGTCATGTAGCAGACCACCTCATCCTTTCCCTGTCCTTCCCCTGTCCTGTACATGAATTCCTATAGTCATCCTTCTTTTGTCTTTTTTCTATCAATAAAAAGGCACAGAAATTTCAGTTCAGAGTTGTTTTTCCTGAAACTCTGTCATGCTGAGGGGTTATGGGTGACAGTAGTCCCTCTGGGCCTTCTTGGAGGTAAAACTGGACATCGACTCCAAGTAATCTCTCATCTTTTGTGTCACCACAGTCATAAACAAGGACACAATAGTAATTAGCATGGTACTGACATAGGATAAAAATATAAATTAATGGAACAGAATTGAGAGTCTCAAAATAAACTCACTCAAATGTATATGATAATCTGATTTTTAACAAGGTTGCTAATACTATTCAGTGAGGAAAGGGAAGTTTTCTCAACAAATAGTGCTGGAACAAGTTTGCAGCCACAATCAAAGAAAAACCAAGTTAGATCTCTGCCTCACACTGTGTATAAAAATTAGCTCCTCTCTGGCATGAAGATACTGCATTAAGTTAACTCACAATTGATAGAAGTTTAGCATAACTGAGCACAACTCCTAAATGTTTATATCTTTAATAAAAATGGCTATATCTTTGCAAATATAGCAACTTTAAACAGTAAAAGATATTGATTTAATAGGTATAGGGCCATTTCAGAGACTCAATGAATGGAAAAGTATATTCTTTTACATGTTTTATGTTCTTAGATATCATGAGCTAGTATTTAGTACATATTAAGAACTGAGATATTATTAAATATCTAAATATGGTACATAGGAAAAAGAAATATAAAATTATCTTTATAATTATAATTCTGCAAAGTGAAGATTAAGATATTTAATCCCCATAGGTTATCTTCTTTATGTCTTTGTAATTTGAATCTTGGAATAAAATGTAGTTTGAATGAAAACTGCATTTATATTCAAATGGGAGTTTTCAAGCATGTCAGTAAGGTCTTCTCTAACATAATGGGCTCTAGAATTAAATTTCCTATAAGCAAATCATCTTCCATTATTCTGCTAGCAGAATAGCAGGCAGATTTTCTCATCAGAAAATGGGTATGAACATAAGATAATCCCTACTTTATTAAGTTATTGATATGTCTGATACATAGTAAGTGCTCAAAAATGGTAGTAATAATTTATTTGTTTAAATTTCACCAGAGAAAATATTTGCCTGTTATCTTTACATATGTTTGAATTAATCTAGCATTTTATTATAACTAATTTCAATTAATGACCACAAGGAATAGACATCTGTTTACTCTGAAATTTCATGTCTTTTCACAACTTATCTGTTACACTGAAGGTGAAAGGAGACCTAGAGTACAATTCTCTATAATCAGGAAGATCAGTTTTACAAAAGTCATTTAATAAACATTATTTGAATACTGCCTATGGCTGAGGTACTATCCAAAGTGCTATCACTGCAAGTTAATTGAATTGGTAATATTGTTATAATTATCATTTTCTCTATTAGCCAACTATTTGAGATATTCAAACTTTCTCCATATCCATAATTTATTTTATTCAGAGTTGCCATAAATATGATCCAAGTCATTTGCTGACAGATTAAAATGTCAGAAAGTATTTGGACTTCTCTTCTCTAGCAAAATTTTATCCTGAAACCAAGACTTCCTAAATACTTATGTAATGAGCTTTAAAATCACAAATTAAAATGCCAAATAAATCGTTTAGTAATCATTAAACTATGTACAGTACTCCTGGTCTCATCCTTCCAGCTTTCAAGTAAAACATGGTATTAATTCATTATGCCACTAAAATGTGGCTGAAAATAATGCCTCCTACTTCCGGATGGAAAAATTAAGAATCAGGTCATGATTCGCCATAGTTTTTGTGCATTACTTAAGAGGACAATAACACTCCTATGCCTCTAAACTAGACTGGTGAATTCATTGAAGTAGGCATTGTGAAATAAAAAGATGTGATTAAAATTAGCAGCAATGAGGCCAAATATATCTTCTATATTAATAAATACAAAACTTAATTCCCATAAAAATATAAAACAATTTTCCAATTAAACTATTAATAGGAACCTAATTCTATGTTGTGAATATACATATTGTTTTGTTTTGTTTTGTTTTTGGTACCGGAGATCGGGTCCTTGCGCTTGCACAGCAGGCGGCGAAACCACTGAGCTAAATCCCCAGCCCAAACATACATATTGTTAACACAAAGTACTTTAGAAAGTTTGAAGATAAAAGCATAGTAAAGGGCATTATATCACACAAATCCAAAAATATAAAGACAGGGATTGTGATATCATTATCTATTAATCAGTTTATCTAGAATAATTCATTGCAAATAGCCAAAAGTCAAAAAGTCACTTTACAATTCTAAATCATACAAATCACAGTACATTAAAGTTATTAATGTCAAAACATTTCATAATATAACAATGTTTTTAAAACACAAAATATTCAGGAGACAGAAGAACAACTAAAACTACATCAATAATGAGACATTAGATCACAAAAAGTGCAATGGAATTTCGAATAAATAATATTCTCCAAAGAAAACTTATAAAAGTACATAACTTTAAAGTAAGAAAACTAAAAGGATTTTCCACTTAGAAATTCAAAAGCTACAAAAAGAATTCTGTATCAAAGGTACAAATGTAAATAATCTTTAATGTTTTATTAATAAATGTATATCAATAACTACATTTTATAAATTTTCTGTTTGTCATTTATAGCTATTAATAATTTTAGTGAACATATTTGGATAGTACACTACTAGGATAAAGCTTCGGACAATTCCTTTATTACTTTGAAGTAGCCAAGGTCTTTCTAATATGTACCAGATGTTCAGAAACTGAAGAGGAAAAGAAAAATGTACTCTATTACATAGAAATTAGAATTAAAAGCAAAACCTCCATAAGATAAAACTATCACTATAGTAAAATTGGCAGATGACAAACATATTCCAGCAAAAAAAAAATCTCCCAAATATAGAATTCTTAAGAAAGTTTAAGAAAAGTAATTCAATAAAAGACTAGGAAACTAGTAAAAAATAAGTGTAAAAGTGACCAGGAAATCCAAGTGGCCCTTAAGCTTCTGAAGAGGTATTTAACTTCACCAAAAGAAAAACCCAGATTAAAGCTACATTGATATGAACTTTCATCCAAAAACTCAGATGTTTTATCTATTAAAAACTCAAACATTTCTGGCATAAAGTATTAATGAGGCTCATATATTCCTGCTAAGATCACAAATTTCCTAAATTTATTTGGAAGATTTGGCAATAATTTTCAAAATTAAAAATTATCAGGATTCAAGTTCACAGAGTTTATCCTATACATATAATTATATACAAGGACAATGTTATATGCTCAAAGTTATTTGTTGCAATAGTGTTTGTAATAACATAAAATTAGCAATCACAAGTGGTCTTCAATAGAAAACCATTTAAATTAATTTTTATATCCATACACTGGAATATTATGCTTGAGTTTGACATGGAAAAATCTCCAACATACATTTGTAAATGAAAGAAGGTAATATTTTTTGAAAAAGGTGATAGGGATAATAATAAAATGCTTACTTGCTTAAATTTACATAAAGAAGCTATTTTAAGTATACTAAAGAAACTAATAAAAGTGTCTAAGGAAGCAAGGATTCCTTGTACTGTACTTCTTTTAACTTTGATTTTACAAAACAAGTATATTTTAATATACAAAAAATCGGTTGGTTTTATATTTCATTAAACTGAAATGGTTATCATTGCTAAGGAATTTTTATAATGAAAACACTTTTGGGTACAATTACCTTGTTTTTAACTCTGCTTGAGATTTCCATAGAACTATACAAATGAGAAAAAAGTCATAATTTTCCCTCAGGTTTTCTAGATTTTGGAAAGCAACATCTCCATCCAAAACCACAGCAGTTATCAATGCTCTCAATTCTACATGTATTTTGAAGTCTGAAGTCTCAGCCAAGAAGTTCAGTCTTAATTGACTCTACATTGGTAGAAAGGACAAGGCAAAGCATTTGAAACAAATCCATGATGCAGTTTTATGTTTTTGACATTAGCCCACCAAGTTTGCCTGTAGTGCATAATGTGTGGGAAAATGTTTTATCCACTTCTGACATTTCTCAAAGTGATTTTATCAAGTAGTGTCTCTAGAGGGCTGAATGAAAGCTTGTTCTACTAGAACTTGAGGCAGTGACAGTACCAAGCCTCAGGCAATTCCTGCTCTTAGAATGTTAAAGGTCAGTGTTAAAAATTTATAACATATTGTTATCCAACATTAACACTTCCACTGATACGCTCTTAAAAATTTTCCACTTTGATGTGCCTGAATCAAAGTTTGTTTCATGTTCGGGTTCTTAAATATGTCCCTTTATAGCAAGCATGAACAAAGTTAATCTGCTGAAATATTTACGCAGACCCATTCACACTTGTGAATTAGTTGAGTGTTTGATTGTGTCAATCATTTACCAGTTTCTGAAGAAAATATAGTTTTTGCTGTGACTTTAAATTTTAATTGTTTGATACTTCCTTATATATGGCTTTTTATAATTGTCCTGTAAGGGGGTTACAATTATACATATCACCTGTGCCAATTAAGTTTGACTTTTCTTTCAATTACAACAAAGAACATACACACTCAAAGTCTCTTCTATGCCACAGAGGAGACTGTTAGGCTGGGCCTAACTCTACTGCATGCAACTCAGAAAAGCTCTAGAGAAGGAAGCCACTTCCATAATTCCACAGAGGAAAAGGATAACACAGTACTGCAAGTCACCAAAACTCAAGGCCACCAAAACTCAGTGGTGGCTTCCTAGAGAGGGACATGGTCCTGATAGAACTGTTATGTCCGGAGAGTGGCCTCAGCCTCTGGTACTACTTCTCTTAAATTAGCTCAGACTTGCTGAGCCAACTTCTTGCTAACCTACTAAAAGTTGGCCATCTGGGGCCATTTTTTCTCCTCAAAATGCCTGGGCCATATTAACTGTGCTAAGTGTAGCAAAGCACTGTGTAAGCAATGTTTCATGAAGTGTGGACATCCAGATCAAAACTGGGCCTTTCTATACTGTCCAACACTCCCCAAGAGCCATCCCCTGCCCTTTAAGTAAAAATACCTTCTGAGCCAGGTATAGCAAAGCCTACCTGTAATCCCAGTGTGCTGGGAGGCTAAGTCAAGGAGATAACATGTTAGAGCTCAGCTGGGACAACTTAGTGACTTAGGGAAACCCTGTCTCAAAATTAAAAATTAAAAAGGGGATTCACCCTAAGCAGCATCCCAAGCCCTTTTTTACTTTTTATTTTGAGACAGATTATCATTAAGTCACTAAATTGTTGGGACTGGGCTCAAACTTTCAAACCTCTTGTGCAACCTCTCAAAGTTCTGGGATTACAGGTGTATGCCACCACCCCTGGCTGGAAAACAAATTTATATCTGCTCAGCACAGAGTCCTAGACACAAGGCACTTATGGTAAACTGTCCCTATTGATCTTGATGCAAAATGTGCTCACTTACAGAAAATTCAAAAGATAATTATTTCAATGCTCTTATCATTCTGTTTATAAGATTACAAAGCTTGCAAAAACAGCATCCAGTCTGGACACCTTTTTAAAAAGGGGCACTGTGGCAGACACCAACTGGGTTAACTAGAAGAAAACTTATGTTTGCATGTAAATGGAATAATAATGCATACAATCTATTTTGCTGTTATTTATGTTGGGAATAGTAACTTTATGTAAATTAGTATTTTAATCTCCTCAAGGAATTGATCTTCTACTAATACAAATAATATTATAGTCCTTACCTAATTCAATTTTTCAAGAAATGAGGGGGGAAAATACTTCACCTGGTAAATAGACTGCAGTGCTTTCTTTTAGTTAAAGCAACTCTTGGTACCACAAAACTTGTTTCTAGACAATAATTTGGTGTTTTATTTTAGCTTGCCAATGCAATACAACAGTTGGGTGTGCTGGCTCTGCAGCACATTTATTGTATTATACAGCAAGTAAACAGAATTTCCTCTGCAGGAAAACAGTTGTAGCTATGTCTTCTTCACCAAAATATTAAATTTAAACCCGTTTGAAAATATAATCTAAGTGTAATTTTACAATGTAGTGGGCAAGTCTTTTATATATATATATAGTATTAATATATAAATGTTTATATATAGAAATACCTATTCTTCCCCAATTAAGCACCTACTTATATATTATGTGTAAATATACAAACATTATACATATTATACTTACCTAGTAAATTGTAAAGTTGCATTTATATATTGCATACACATGCATATATATAGACATTTATTTTGAGAGAGAGATGGTATGGAAGAATGTAAACTAGCTTTGTAGTTACACTGACCCATGCATAAGCCTAAGTTTTATATTACACATTGATTAGGATAACTTGGGAGAATTATTCAATCTTTCTCAGACTTTTTACTTGTGTATAAAATTGGGATAAGTATTCTGAAGATATTTGAAGGAATTAATGAAATGTTTAATATAAAGTGCTCATCTTAAATCAGAATGGCATCTGTTTAGGCACTAATCAATGAGAAAAGTTGAAATATTACTGGAATAAATTGGAAAAAATGGTATATGTTAAATTGAGGTCCCAACAATTCCTTGTGGCGTTTTGTACTATTTCAGCACTCACAAAAGTAGACAGCGCCCTCAAGTGGAAATTTTAAAATCACTCCTCATAGAGTAGACTCTTTTTGAGCAAGATGCCAAAGGCACCACTTTAAAGACACACACAGGATGAAGAAGGGACAGTTGACATAGCTTAAGGCCTGTGGCTGCCTACATTTGAAAATCTGAAGCAGGAGGTTATGTGATGTAGCTCTGTTTTGCAAGAATGAATGAATTGTTTTATTATGTAAATTGTTAGAGTTAAATTGTTTTACAAAATCATAGATAATAATTTACAGAGCCTTAATGCTGTAAAGTGTGGAAGTGATTGATGTACAAGTGTTATTTCTTATTATTTGATCTACTTCTTTCTCAACCCAACAATCCTGTGAGTTAGGTGTTATTATTATCACTTCAATTGTCAGATGAGAAGTCTGGGGTATTAAAAATTCAGCTATCACCCAAGATCTGACAGAAAGTCACAATATTAAGAGTTAACACCTTAGATCCTTGCTTTTAGCTTTGATGTCTGTCACCCAGTATCTTTTGTCATCCAGAAAATCAGGAAACAGGAGAAAAATCAAAAGCCTCAAAAGAATTAGTTTTGCTAACAGAGAAAGCAGACAAAAGAAAATTAAAAGATAATCTAAACAAAATAGGAAGCTTCCACAAACCTGTCCATGTGAATTGTTCACCTTAGAGTCCGAATGATAAAAACAGTGAAACAAAAGACAATTCCAGACAATTTAAATGCTGTGGTAATTAGCTTAAGAAATAAAGTTCTTATTTGGAACGTAAATATTACATTTTATTAATAGAAAACAAGTTTCTATTGGAAAATTAAGTAAATACTACGTTTTTGTTTTTTAAGACATCAGATTTAAAGGGACTCCACGTTCATCAACTGTTCATTCAAGTTCCTGCTTGGAGCTTGGCCCAGTACACACTAAATGCTAAATTCCTGCCACTTACTTTTATCTTCCAAGGTCATTTTGCATTTTACTATAGCCCAGAATATTGTCTTATACTTGTTTCTTATTGAATTTAAAAAGTCAATTAGCATTTATGCATGAATTAAGAACGCCTTCTGGATGTCTATTTCCTGAATTCTAGGGGACATTTTTTAATACATGAACAATATTTTTTAATATGGGAACAATTTTTAATAATGGGAGGGAAAGTCTGGGGTGAAATATTTTCTACTTGGTAAGAGCCGTAACCCAAAAAAGAACAGGACTGGAATAAGCATCAATCAACTAAGCAATTTCTTAGTTCTAGTCATGCCACTGCATAAAGCTTGATTCTCAAAATTAAGTTCCTTGACCCCTGTCTTCCAAAGTAGTAGCATATTCCTGCAATGTTTGTAACAACACCAAAGACTGAAAGGATCTTCCCAAATTTCCATTTACCTCACTTATTTGTGCTGTATAGAAGGGAGAAGGGTCTTGAAGAATGACAATGTACACCTACAAACTTAATTAGAAGTAAATATGACTGCCTACCAGCGACCAGCCTGCAGACAGAGAGGACCTCGGCCAAACACGTGGAGCCCTGCTCCATCCTGCCCTCACCCCTCCCCCCGGCCACCAGCTTAGGCTCACAGTCCCCCACCCCACCCCCTACCCCACATCTGGCCTCCTGGCTGTGTGGCTACCTGGTTACACCCTACAGAGGCACAGAGGGTCATAAAGGCCATTGTCCTGAGCTCCAGAAGATAGAGCAGAAGTGAACAACAGAAAGAGGGCCTCTCTCAGGCTCCCTGATGAAAACTGAAGCCCACTGGAAAAGTGAAGAGAATCTCTGCAACAAAGGCACACCAGACCACCATAGTTGGTAAGTTGTAGGGATCATCACCTTCAGTCAGAACCTGGACTATCTGCAGGGGAAGGGCAGCTGGAACCTGCAGTAGAATTTTGCAGAGTTCAACCCTACAGGAGGACAAGGAGCTCAACTTCGGACTTCCATCCAGAAATCTGCCTGAATCTCAAGGGTCTGCTACTGGCTTGCTGAGACTCATTGACTTATATCTGCACACTGCTGCCCACCTTGTCTATTGTGACAGCAGAGACATATCTTGAAGGAGGCCCTTCATTTTTATCTTTTATTTGTTATTTTCAAAATTACCACTATTTTTTTCACTCTTATTTTTAATTTTTATTTTTTTCTTTTTCTGCTCTTTTCAAATTTTTATTTTTCTCTTCTTTTTTTCTTTCTTTTCTCTTTTCTTTCTCTCTCTCTCACTTGCTCTCTTGCTGTTTCACACTGTTCTTCATCTCCCTTTTTGTTCGTGTTCTGGCCCTAATTTGGATTTCTTCTTTATTTATCTTTTCTTCTCTTTTTCCTTCTCTTGATTGGCATTAGTTTTAAAGGAAAGCAAATACAGTTTCTAGCCTCCCTATTGCTCTTAGGTTGTTCTGTTCTTGGCTTTGTTCTTTCATTCTGTCTTTTCCTCTTCTCTTCAACAGTTACTTAAGGGTTTGCATGATCTTCCTGTGTCCTCTGGCCTCACGGCTAACCTTTCACTATCCTTCTACCTATCTATCCCTCCCTCCCCAACTCCTTCTAATTCCCCATTCTGAAGGGTAAAGTTGCTATATTGAAGAGTTGATTCACCATAAACATATGTTGAGTTGGTCCTCAATTTTGATTTAATTCACACAGTTAAAGGTGATAGATTAATAACTACCACAAATTGTCATTTTCTAAGATGTACTTGATGCTATGGTGTTGCTGATTGTATCAATTGGGCTAAGGTGTTGTGATTTATCTAGTCAGTTGTCCTTCCAGGAACAATGAAAGTAAGATAGCCTCAGAGTCATTAGGGGCTCAAAACCTAAAGGCCAGCTATATCTGGAAGACACCTCTGAGAAGGAATCATTCCATAAGGGTTCTAAATACAAGCAACAAAGACACTTACAATAAGCAATCTCAAAGTATCAACCCAGGAATTAAACCAAGGACACTACCAAAAACAAAAATGAGAAGACATTTAAGCAAGGCACAAACTCAGACTTCCACCCCAACAAAAGCAAATTCCAGGGGAAAAGAGGTGGAAAAGTATGATAATCAACCACCTGGACACCCTGAACTGATAGCACAGAAAGTAACAAAATAGACGAATGAGGCTCTAGAAAAATTCAAAACAGAAATAATTTCCCAGAGAACTACAGAGATGGTGAGCAGAGTGAAAGACATGATTAGAGGATCTAGAACAGAAACAGATAAAAAAAAAAAATCAATGAGCTCAGAACCATGCTGGAAGCCATGAATGCCCAGTTTAAGAAAGAAATGGAAACCATGATTGCACAACATAAGAAAGAAATGGAATCTATGAAACAGATTCAAACAGATATTCAGGAGACTAAAAACTCCACTGAAAGTATTTACAGATATTAAGGGAATATGAAGATAAAATATCAGATATAGAAGACTGGATTTTGGTTAATGACCATGAAAACAGAGATTTCTTAAAAATAGTAAGGACTGCAAGAAATCAATGCAGCAGCTGCTAGATGATGCAAAGAAGAATAACATATGACTTATAAGAGTACATAAAAAAGCAGGAGAAAGTACAATTGACATTAAAAAAAACTGTTCACAGAAGTAATATTGGAAAACTTCCCAGACAAAGGTAGAGAATTGGATACACAGATATATGAGGCATATAGAACTCCAACTAGCCATGATCCAAAAAAAATCTACACCTAGACATATAATAGTCAAGATCCCAGAAACCCAACAAAAGAACAAAATCCTACAGACAGTTAGAGAAAAGAAACAAATCACCTACAAAGGAAGTGCATCAGAATCACCGTAGACTTCTCAACTCAAACCCTCAAGTCGAAGAGAGCCTGGAGTGAAGTATTTCAAGCCCTAAAAGAAAATAACTTCCAACTTAGACTGTTGTATCATGCAAAATTATCTTTCAAAATTGATGGGGAAATTAGATATTTCCATGACAAAGAACACCTGAGAAATTTCATGAACACCAAATCAACACTCCAAACAATGCTAAACAATATCCTAGAAAAACACAATGAAGGTCACAATTCCAAGAGGCCTAACAGAGGGAAGCCACTAGGCAGGGCAAGAAACTAAAGGGAAAGGGGAGAAAATAAAAACTAAAAGAGCCAACAACACCAAAACATCATGACAAGGATGAATCAATATCTATCAATTATAATCATCAATGTTAATGGCCTCAATTCACCAATCCAAAGAAATGGACTGGTAGAATGGATTAAGAAGCATCCAACAATATACCGTATACAAGAAACACACTTAACTCAAAAAGAAATTCATAGACTGAAAGTAAAAGGATGGAAAACAGCTCTCCACGTGACAGGAACCTGGAAAAAAGCAGGCATAGCAATCTTCTTTGCAGACAAAGTAGATTTCAAACCAAAAC
>NW_004624736.1:26296422-26322645 GCF_000247695.1 Heterocephalus glaber | reverse complement strand
TTAAGCCCAAAAAAAAAAAAGAAAGAAAAGAAGTAAATACAACAGCAGCTGTATTTCCAAATGTCCCATTTCTGGAGTATGTCAATTCAACATTTTCTTTTATTTTTCTTTGTTTTATATTTATCTTATAAATACTTTTTTCTCTACTTGTAAGGGCCACCAGAAACAGTAACACGTTTTAGTATCCATCTTAGGGATGTATTGTCTTGCTCACTGTCTGGTTCTAACACACAATACCTGACACAACTTCAAGATGAGAAGTTCATTTGGCTCATATTTTCAATACCTGGGTGGCTGACTCCAAAGCAAAAAGGGCATGGTGAAGGGTTTAGGCAGAGGCAAGCTGCTCACATCACAGTGAACGCTAAACAGAGAAAGAAGGGAAGAATCACGGAAGGAGATATACCTTTCCAGGTCAATAACAAGCCTCTCTAATCAGGCCCCATCTCCTAACACCAAGTCAGTCTTGGGACCCCAGTAATCCATTCACCAGCCACATGGCCCTCCTCTGAGTGCATGGGGTGGCAGGGCACACTCCAGACCCAAACCAAACAGGATTAACTCTCCAGCCTTCTGTGCTAATGCAGTCCACCAAGAACTTGTTTTCCTCTCCATGCTACAGGACATGAAGCAAATTCACAGCATAGAAATGAACAAAAAGCAAAAAGTGAAGAATAAGAAAGGTGACATGCTAATTAATCCTGGTAAGCAGAAAGCAGAAAATATTCGATGTACACATACCAAAGGCTAAGAGGAGAAACCCTGTAAAAATTCTATGAAATTTTTAGGGGTCTGTGGTCTGCTGTATATTCAAATATCTCCTGTCAGGTGAGGAAAATATTTCTGTAGCTGAACCCTGCTATGTCTAAGAAGTGGACCTCTGTATTTTGATTGCAATTGATACATGATTTAGCCATTTTATTTCTACTCATTTATGAAATAACCCAATATGCTTTCGGTTTTGAGTCGCAGAATAAAAGGTTGCCATTCAACATGCCTTACCTCTTAGGTCCTCTAACTCAGAAAATCTAATAGGGCTTGAGGTACCTTTTGCAGTTAGGGATCCTGAGGGAAACTTTTGTCAGGCCCTCATGAGTAAATCAGTGTGCCCCTCCTGGATTCTGGAGAAAACTGCTGCCTTCTCTGCAGAAAATCTCTCTCCTACTGAGAAAGACCTTTCTCCTTGTTACAAGGTCCTAGTGAAGTCTTACTACTTATTATTGCCCATCAGATAGCCATGTGACTTATTAAAGGAGTATTGTCTGACTCATCAAGCCTTATGGAGCATTAATCAAATGGAAGCAAGAGAGTCATTTTTCGCCACAGGTTTTGAAGTCATAAGTTGCATTAAAATTGGCTCAAATTTCCATGGCTCCTTCTTCTGCCACATGGCCTCCTCTGTCTTGTGTGGAATAGAATAAGGAATAATGATTTGCTCTTTATTCTGGAACTGTATGAACTGAACGATGCAGCACTTATAGGTGATACTGAAGGATAATGGTGAAAATAATCTTTCCAGTGGGAAGAACATCAAGCTATGCACTTGACTGTTCATTCTGTCTGGACAGAGAGAAAAATAGAGGCACACATAGTGAGTCATGAGTGATGAATAAGTTTGGCTGCATGGTCAGCACCTGAGGAAAAACATAATTGAAAAAAGCAATAACAAGAGAAAAGGTATGTAGGAAGACTTCTCCAAATGCGTGAAATTATAAAGATATTTTGTCCCGTATAAATGTTCACAAAAAGTAACCTTTGAAGAGGATGATCTTAATATTCATATGCACAAAGTAACCCATTCTTTTATCATCACAACTGTCCAGTTGGCTCATGAAGAGAATGGTCATGGAAGCTGAGACAGAGCCTGTGGGTAAGCACAGCACAGCAACATGGACTTCCATTCACCTAGACCAACTGGGTATGACCCAATTTGGCCAAGACCAAAAGATCATCACAGGGCTCCTGGACTTGCACCACTCCCAGAGAAAGTGAGCCAGCCACCCAGTAACAGGTTGAATATGGTGGATGGAAACAACATAAAAAAGCTCTTTGTTCTCTGTGGAAAAAAAAGAAACCTCATGCTCATTATGATTTTGCCTTTCCTACCCTTAATGTATCTGTTAACACCATTATCTGTGACTTATAGCATGTCTTATCATCTTCATAGAATTCTATACAACATTGCTTCTGAGAAAGAAACTCATTTTATACAAATTAAGTCTAATATTGGGCTCACGTTCATGGAACTCACTGGTATCATCATGTTCCCCTCATCTTGAAACAGCTGGTCTAATAAAATTGTAGAATGGCCTTTGGACAATTGTTATGGGACCATCTGGAGAAAGTCCTTTATAGTGCTAGAACGATGTTTTTCTGGATGTAAGATATGCTCTGAATCAGTTGTAAATATGCAGTGATATTTTCCCTATAATGAGGATGCATGAATCTGAGAATCACAGGATGGATGTGGAAATGGTACCTAAAATATTAGCCCTAATAATTCCTTAGGAAAAATTGTTGCCTTTTCCTACAACTTTTCACTTTATTTATAGGTATTACTTCCCAAAGGCAAAATGCTTCTATGAGAATATAATATCGTCCTGGATCCTAAGACAATTCTTGGCACTTCATGCCATCAAAATAATAGGCAGAGGGTAGTATCTCTCTGTAGAATGTCACTTAGCCTTCCAATATTTTGTAGTAAAAATTAGTGGAAAGCTGCAACAATCTAAGAGAAGCAGGATTGTTAGTGGCACAGACTCTTCAGGAACGAGGGTCTGGATCAACCACCACAGTAAGTAACTACAATTAACTGAGACACATCCTGGGAACAAGGAAAATATAAAATGCATGGTATAAGAATAAAACTAGAGATACCATCTGTGATCTCATAACCAGTTATGGTCCCCTGACCAAACATGGGTGCTCTAGTAGATGAGTGTCTTCTCTGCTTCAAAGTATATTTGTGTGTGGATGCTTTTGACTTATAATAACCTATTATAATCCCACTGTATAATGAAAATATCAGAAACTAAAGCATATTTAATATATAACCTACCAAACCTCATAGCATGGCAAAATAGTATTAGCAAAATATCTAGCACTTACCCACATGCTTTTCTGGCTGACAGGTGAGGCTCTCTGCTACTGTCCGGTATCTAAGTACTTAGCCAAACTATGGCTTCTACTGCATGCTTGCCACTTTTGCACGATCATAAAGTCAAAAAGTTGTAAGTAAATCCATTGTAATCAGGGACCATCCGTATATATCAATTCCTCCCTTCTGTAATTCCCTACTATAACAAAAGACTTACTGGCTGTGGTTAACTCTATGTTAGGATTAAATTTATAACATACTCAAAGGAAGAATTAACCAGTTGAAAACACCACCAAAAGGTAATCACTTGTGCACCCTCCTCTCAAGAGGACTAGCATGTTTTTCTTGTACAAAGAGTAGCTATAGCAATTTTAGGTGAAAAAAAATGACTTTGTTTTTGCCCTTATCTGGAAGAAAACATGGTTAATATGAGAGCGGCACTAACAAGAACTACACTGTACTTGGTTATACTTAGTTTGCTTAGACTGGGAACTATAATTCCCAGAATTCCATGCCCTGTATTGTTCAGAGAAATAGTTGTTGGCCCAAGAAGGAATTGAGATGAGATTTGTCAGGTATAGGGAAAACAGAAGTCAGCAAGCTCAAGGTACCCAGTGATTTACAGGCTGTCTTCTCTTCCTTACTCCACATCCAGCTGTCCTCCTGCTGCCCTTGATGACCCACCATGAGGTACCTACCCCAGACCGACAGTTCATAGCTCTGCAGAGGCACTAGCTTCTCACCAACTTCTTCACTCCTCCTACCCATATGGGAACAATTTGAGTGACTGAACATACTGGTCTTCACAAAGTTCCTGAAAGTTCCCACTTGTCCACCCACATGGGATTTAAACAGATTAATGACACTCAGATCTTCCAATTTTCCTCTACCAGACTTTTGCTTCCCTGCTCTTCTTCTGCTTGTGTAAGATATTTATGTCCCTTATTTCTACAAATACTTACTGAGACTCATTTTCTGGCTGAGTCCTGACTAAGGAAGTAGAAACACCAAATTGTGGTTTTGATACCCATTTTCTTCACAAAGCCCTTGAAAGACTCCAAAACTCACGTGGAATAGCGCATTATGAAAAGTATGGCTCATTTATAAAACGAATAACCTAACAGGAAGCCTGGAACTTAGCCCGGATATTCAGGTAATAATTGTCCTTTGAATTCTACATCCACTAAGTGGATTAACTGGTATTATAGTACTTCTTGTTGAGAAACAGCGACCAGGGGACAAAGATACTATCTTTATACAAAGTAATAAATGAGTTATTTATTTAGCACCCAGTATAGAAGCATTATTGTACTCTACATTTTACTCATTACCTTCTATCTCCACGAATCTTGCACATTAGGTATTATCCTTATTTTACTAAGAAACAAATGTCTACAGAAGTGTACAGAACCTGCCCAAATTGTAATGCTGAATCCATCCTCAATCTCAGCTCCAAAATAAGTGCTCCTTCTAGGAAGATATATTGGTGCGTACTTCACAGAAACTTCGTTGAACTTTATCTTCTCTTCCCTTCCATGTCCTCTTCAAGATCTCTTTATGCCTGTACACTTCACACTAACCTTTACCAGTGTGAAAACCTTGTAAACCAAGTACTGTTTCTTCCTTTACCTTCTCCTAGGAGGTTACAACATAGAAAGGGGTTTGATGAGCCAAACGGCATGGTGTTTTACTGACAAATAATGGCTGGATATTTTCATTTGCATGGTCTTACAATTAAAATGTTTTCATTCATTTATTTAACAAATATTTACCATACTTCTGATTAGCTTATAAATGATTACCAACACTGAAGCAGTAATGAAAAATCTCATCAATCAGGTTTCTAACTGGTATTTTCTATATGGTATTTTCAAATAAGAGGATGAATTAACATTCAAAGTAGCCATTCCACTGTTGGCCAGTTAACTGTGAAATAAAAATCTTTTTTTTATGGTTCTGAACCATCTGTCCATAATGATTCTATATGGAACAAACTCAATTCACTTGGGTCATATGGTAGTGCTTATGATGTTTGCTCCTCTTCCTTCCAACCTAACTATTGGCTTAGAATTGCAGTCTTGAAGGAGCACCCATGAACATAAATGTCAAGAACTCATTGCACAAAAAACTCACTGAAACACCAATATTGTCAAATGGTGCCAACATCGGTTAGCTGGTTGCTTTTTACACACACAGAAACAGACTATGAACAACTTGAGGCTAGGTATAGTAATCATCTCTTCATCCTTTATACAGTTCAGTGCATACAGAAATTAGGCACTTTAATAGGTGGTCAGGAATAAGTTAATTCCTAATACTTGGTTTGATCTTTACTTAAATCAGTCTAAATAATACTATTTGAGCACCTATTATTGGTCAGACACAGTACAAAGCTTGATGAAACAAAAGAGACACAAACTGTTCCTTAGACCTAATAATCTGAAATTGCTAAAGTAAGAAAAATCTCTCCTGATGATTCACAGAATTAAACTTGGGCCTAGGAAATACGACTGCTGAGTTTCAATTTCCTCACATTCTATCTACTGGTTGGACAAATGATCTGTAAGATTATTTAAATTCTAAAAGTACTATGAGGGGTATAGAATTATAAAGTATTATATAAACTAATACCTGATATTATTATGCTTAAAATTTGAAGTGACTCAAATGGCTGTTCATCTTCTTAGCTCAAAAGCAATTCAGTATCCCCAACGAACACATGCACATCATTATGTAAATTGCATAAATATCCAGCAGTTCTAGAACTGTTTTAACCTAGATCTCTACTGTATAATTAACTTCAAGAGCAATTTTCACTTGACGTTCTCTATAGGATCTAGTGCACTTCAAAAAATGGCACTCAATAAATGAATTAATGTAATGGAAAACAATTTAAGACTCACAAAGGATTCTAACATGAATCCCACTAAATTGTATACAAAAGTGTGCATTTGTAGGCCATTTTGTAGAGTTTTTTGGTTTTATCCACATCTCAAAAGAGATTATCCAAAAATCACTTCATTTAGTATACAGTAATTGAATACCAACTATTTGCCACGCATTGTAGTAGGGTTTAGGCTCAGATCCTAAAACCCTTTATATGAACAGTAAATGCATCTTTCTCATATTCACACCATTGAAATGCATAATCATTAAACATATTTGCATCCTAAAGTCACATCAGATACTGTGGTAATTTATTTGCTGGTAAAATATGTCTTAGATATATATTCCTATTGGCTTCACTATAAAGACTTTATAGTTATAAAACTGATCCAAATTTAATGTGTATTTATATATAGATGGGTACATATATACACACATGAATATACATTAAGGAAAGCTTTAGTGAATCATGCTGCTCAAATTGTTTAAAATATCTCTAATTCATACCACAGCTGGGTTTTCATTTATTCCCAACAATAACAATGAAGTTAGTGTCCTTTTACAAAAATGATGACATATAAAGAAAACTTCATAAAACTGTTTTGTAAGCAATTTCTTCAGGGACTTTCTACTGACTGAAATAAATAGCTTTTAAGTGTTCCAGATGGGGAACAAAATGTAATTTTAAAACCTCAAGAATACCTCTAAATTTTAATGGCAATTTTCCCTTGTGGAAATCTTATCTGTCCTCAATGCAGTTAGCATCATCTATATAGAATCAATCAATATTTTGTCTTAACAGGCATTTTGGTTTTTTGAAGAAAATTATTTTTACCTTTGAGAATGGGTGCCATATTTTGACCCAAACATATGTAGAAAGGATATTTCCCCAGATACAGGCTTAAGAACACTAAAACAGTAAAATCATTCACAGAATGCACTTTACAATATGAAAATTTTAATGCAGAATGATTTAAAATGGTCATTTCCAAAATGTTTACATTTTCAGGAAACAGTGTTTCTAGTTCACTCCCGGACCTGAGCTGCAATAAGTGATAGTGACCAGAAGATGGCGCAGTCTCATTTCCTAAGGATTACTTAATTGTCCCTTGTGTAATTCACAATGCTAACTGTAAAGAGAATTTTTTAAACGTGGTATTGATTTTTGCAAATGGTAGCTAAGAGTAAAAAATAAAACATTCAAAAAAATGAGAACTTCAAATTTCTCAAAAAATTTTACTACTGATCACTTATCTGAAAATGTAAAATATTTTTAAAATATCTTGGTTGGGCTAGGGATTTAGCTCAGTGGTTCTGCCGCCTGCCTTGCAAACACAAGGACCAGAGTTTGATCCCCAGTTCCAAAAAAAAAAAAAAACAACAAAAAATCTTGGTAACTTTTTGTCTTGTGAACAGAAACAAAAAAGAAAAAGTTTTAGAAAATCATTACTAAATTCATACAAATTTTAATTCCTCTTGGCTCATTTTATATTATGCTGGATTACTCTTTGTAACTATAAATTTTTTACAGCTATAAGCCCCACTCTTCACTAAAATAAAAAGTATAGTTTTAAAATAAGAACTTTATAGATGATAATTTAGACAAAAATGTTATTAAATAAGATTTTTCCTAAAAGTTTTATTCAAGACATGCATAAGGTTCAAATGTTTCTTTCATTTAATAAATGCTAGAGTCTTCAAACCTAAAATTTTTTATATTGCTTAAGAAAAAGAATTTTTAAGGCCTGGTATATTTGGGCTAGTTCCCCAAATTTCACCCCAAATGTAGGTGAAATATGCTTACTGACATATATTAAAAGATGTGTCTCTGTGTGTTGTACAATTCTAGAAACACTCCAGAAAGGGATAATGGGCAGATACATTATAGATTGTTCTGATTGGGTCTGATAAATAGTCTAGCACCAGTTATTGAGCTTTTACTAGGAAGGTAGGAAGAATCCCTAATAATTCCTGAAAAGGCATAATCCAAAGTTGGCCGAAAAGGCAATGCTGGAACCAGCTGAGGCGTTAGGTAAGGTGACATAAAACCTGTTAAGCCTCTTCCTGGAGAAGAATATGCCAACTGTAATGGACTAATAGCTAGTCTAGGATTTAAGCTGTAGAGACTTGAATCACCTCTGTAAGAAGCAGATGTGGTCTGAAGAGGAGAAAAAGCTGATTTGTTACCAAGAGTTCCAAAACCAATTCCAGCTAGACTAAAATTTGAAGCTCTCTGAACGGCTGTATTCTCCAAGTCTTCTGAAGGTGCCAAGTCCCCAGTGTCTGGCTCGTGTTCTTTCCCATTTAAGACCTGTTCAATGGCTTGGACCACATCTCCTTTGCAGAACTGCAGGATGCCTTCTAGCCGGCTACGCCCATAGCTTGGAAAAATCTTGGTAAGAATATCAATAGGGTCTCTTGGCCGTGAGGACCCTGTAGGAAACCTGACTCTGGTAGCAATGCAGTCCTTGGTCCACTCACTCTCATTTCCTGACTCCAAATCAGAGGATGACAAGGACCTGGGACTGTCTTCACCTCCTGATTGCTCTCCCGGGTAAGGAGACAGGATGCTATCAGGCTTATTTGAGTGTTCTGAAATAGATGACCAGAGACTTTGTTTCCCATTGACACCGGTAGACTTAGGAGATGATCCTAGAGAAAGCTGATGGGATTTGCAGACTGGCTCTTCTTGTCCATTCTGGCATGAGTCACATTTACTCTCTTTTTGTTCTGCAGGAGTGAAAATAAAGAAGATTCAAATACAAGGATAATTTCCCAGAACCCAGTACTGTTCACTTAGAAATAATGCTGGATAACTCATTCACTCATAATATATTAGTGATATTTATTCACACTGATACATTTTAATTAACAGCTCAAATTTAAAAGGTCATTCAGAATTTGTAGGGGCTGGAATAATGGGGAAGTTCTGGCTTTTATGTCATCTCAGAATCACAAAGACATATACTTTGTAAACATAGTAGTATTAAGGAATCAGAAAAGGAAAGTCTGCTATTACTGAAAAGTGTTAATGTCAACCAATACTGCACACAGTTTGACCCATCATGGTGGTTTGGGATTTTCCCAAATGTCTTTCGAGTTCTGTCCTTATCGATATCAAGGGTTTTTTTTCATAATGGTACCATGTAAAAAGAACTAAGTAAAATGGTTAGATGTAGATAAGAAATTTAAAAAATAAGAATAATCTTAGTTTGAAAATGAATAGCCTATTTTACCACTAATGCTAAATTTCAGTAATTGGTTTTTTTATGCTCACATTTCAGGTTACAATTAAGTTATCTAAAGAACGTGGGAAAATAACAAAATTGTTCATTTCCAATTTAAGCCATAATGACTTGTGCTGTTATCAATTTCAAATCCCACACTTGTACACTTCATTTTACCTGAAATGATACAGAATTGATATTTTTATAATCCTTTGTGAAAGATGTATTTTTAATCCCTATGAAATATTAATAGTTTAATATCAAACTTTTTAAAAGAAACATAAACTGCACTACTGAAATCTGTATGAATCTTCAAACTGTGTTATAAAAAATTACATTATTAGGCATTTGCTTCAAATCACAAACTCCTATCAAACTAAGGATAATTTTCTTAAAATATTTTACACAAAAAGCTACTTTTTCTATCTCAATATTGTTGATATGATAAAATGGTATTTCAATAGTCTTTTGGCAAACTGAAATGGAAAATAACAATAATGCACACATTCACTATAAAACTTTTATTTTGGTTTAGATTTCCTCTTACCCTATACATTTGATCTCTGAAAGGGTAAACTGTCAAGCAGAGTATCCAGCATACTTTGGTCCAGCTGTTTTTCTAGAAAGTTTATGAATGTAATAAAACAACTATTGCTTAAAGCAGTGATTTCCAACCATGATTTGTAATAGTCTCATGTTTTCCAGTTTTCTTAAGGAGCAGCCCTAAATTCTAAAGAAATGTCTATGCCAGGGATTTAGCTCAGTGGTTCCGCTCGCTGCCTGCCTCACAACTGCAAGATCCCGGGTTCAATCCCCGGTACCAAAAAAAACAAAAGAAATGTCTATAGTTTATTTGAAAGTTAAAGTAAGTGTGTATAATTTAGCACTTTGAGGATCAAAATTATATAACTATATCAAATATATAATGAAAGAATAAGTGTTACTATTAAAAAATTACAAAGACTTTCTATTATTTTCAATTTTAAATAATAACTCTAATGAAGTCTGCCAAGGAGAAATATATTGGCATTGATTTTCCATTCCATTTTACTTATAAACATGATTCACTAAATACGTCCCCTTGACACATCTAAAATATCAAAAGTTTACCTCAGTAATTTATGCATAAAAATAATTTCTTATTATCATGCTGTACTCATAGTCAAATATATGTAAAGAAATACTGATTGTATTAGACTTTAGAAAATAAATGTCTTTAAATACTGTGATATTATTTACTTCATCTCTCTGTCCTATAGCTTGCTGTGTTTATTCTATTTCATTTATTATTGTATATTCTGCTTTATATTGTAGTTTAGGATACATACAATCTCCTTCTTGTGAATATAAGGCTCTTTTGTGTAGGAAAATCTCATTCACTTCTGAATCACTGTTGGTCTTTGTCTAATGAATGAATAAGTTAAATAGAAGACCTTCTTACAGTGGATGGATATTGCATAAGCAGAGGGAATCAGTTTAGACAGCCACTGAAGTAGCTTTCCAAAAATTGTTTTAGGGTGGGGGAAGGGGAGGAAGTCATCTGAGGCAAGAAAGAAAAAAAGTAGCCCTACAAAACAGAGCACTTTTGTACCAAATAAATAAATAAATCACACAAATCAATGTCATCAACCAAATCTCACTTCCAAATCTCACAAATCTCACTACTTTAATTTAAGGACTTCTTTTACTTTTCTCTTACATACTTTTACTTACTAGGTTTTTTTTTTTTCATCAACCCTTAAAGAGCTCTCATGAAAAATGTTTAAAGTTTATTTTGCCTATTAAAACAAACTAGAGAACATGTGTAAAAAGTTGATGTAGCTGAACACAATATGCCTCATTTCAATACAGTGATGATCTTTCTCAAAGTACATCTGTGATCCGCTAAGATCTGCAATTGTCACAATTCAGGGACTGTTTCTAATTAATAAATGTCATTTTCATATCAACCTGCTTGGAACTTTTACACAAAGACTGAAATGAAGTTTTCAGTGCTAGTAGGCCCTGTGGAAGGCTATAAAACTCACAAAAATACGGTGGGATTTACATTAGCGGGGGGTGGGTTGGGGAGAAACACACACACACACACACACACGTATATCCTATCACTGGAGGTACTAGTAGCTACTCAGCAGTCAATAAATAAGAGGAAAAAATTAAAACTTCTTAGATAAGAAATCTCCAATACTATACTTTGAAATTCTTACCAATGATTTTACAAATCAGAAAAACCTACACGTATTTCCTACAGTAAGAAAGAAAACATGAAATACTACAGCTTTCTACACTTTCAGAAACTGACTGGGCGGGGTGGTGCCTAAAGAATTACAGGAAAGATTTAATCTGAAGAATTAATTAACGATGTTTTCGGAGATTTCGGTTTCCCCCCCATTTCTAGCTGAAAGCAAAAGTGTTCTCCTAAGGTAAAGATCTGCACTCGCAACCCGTCAGTTTCCCGTCCAAGTTCAGAAGATTCATTCTGGTTTTAAAACTGAATATACTACACAGCAACATTCAAACACAGCACCTCCCTCTGGGCGCCTGGCTGAGCGCCGGCGAGGAGTTCCGCTCAAAGTTACAGCAACTTGCGCTCCTGCGATCATCTATGCTTCACTTTTTCGTTACCTTTTCCTATCACCCGAGGGAACAAACAGCTCTTCCAAGGCGCTAGGTCTTTATCACTCTCACTGACGCACATATTCCAGGCCAGTTTCCCAGAATTTAAGTTCATTTAAACAACTCAGCTCGCCTCCGGGGAGCGGCTACTTATTCAAAGAGCTTTCTATTTTTTTTATTAACAACTCTTCTCTTGTGCAAAGAGCAAAGAAAAGGTCAACTCACCTTGTTTTTCCTCTCCAAAATCTTGCTGAACAATCTCGAAAGCGGAGGTCGCCGGACCACTCGCCGGTCGCAGGGCATCGAGGGCGGCATCCTGGGGGCCCTCGTTCCCGGCACCCCCTCCGGACCACCGCGCCCCGGGGCCCGCGTACAGCAGCCCCCGCAGCCCGCGCGCCTCGCTCTCCTCCTGCGCTTGCTGCCTGCGCAGGGCCACCTGCGCAGCCATGACGCGCTGGCGCTCGGCGATCAGAGCGCACTTGGCACACGCGCAGTCCCGCCAGTGGCAGAAGCGCTTGTGGCCCTTGAGCGCGGACACCACGCCGTGGTTGCGACAGCGCGCGCACTTGGGCGTCCGCGAGTAGCCGCAGCCCATTGCCCGCTCCAGCCCGGGGGCCGGCGGGCAGCCTGCGCGTCCACGCAGGAAGAGGCCGGGCGGCCGCAGGAAAGCAGAAGGCACTGGGATCCCCGACGGCACGGGCCGAGTAGGCGAGGAGGGCGGAGGGTGGGTTCGGCCGCTGCCGCCGCGGTCTCTGCTGCCACGCTGTGTCTGCTCCATTCCAGAATAGTTTCTGGAGAAGGGCAGGACCTGGGAGCAAGCGCGCTCACTGCGGCTAACCCTGCCCGGAGCCCGGGCTTTCCCACCGCTGGCCCCCACGCACCAGGGACAGGTTTACACTTTTCCCGCTCAGGGCCGGGAACGCCCGCTACACGCAGTTTAAGACGCGAAGACGCGCAGCTGCCCCGCGAGCCTCTTATGAAAGAGTCCCGGGCGCGCACCGGGGCGCCCAAGCGCCACGCCGGAAAGGGCGAGGCCGGCAAAGTGACCCCGCCCACGGCCCCGGGCAGAGCGCTGAAGCCCAGCGAGGACCTAGGGAAGAAAGCGCGGTCTTCTGGAGGGCGGGCAGTGAGAAGCCTCAGAAACCCTTCTGAGGAGCTGCGAATGCCCAATCCCCTAAAGAAACTGTTCTCCCACACGTTTTCCCACGAGTTCTTCAACGCATATTTTTATAAAGTAGGCTTCTCACCTTCTTCTTCTTCTTACTACCCTCCTAAATTAAGATATAAAGTTCTGGGCCGGGAATTTAGCTCACTGGTTTCGCCGCCTGCTGCGCAAGCACAAGGACCCCAGTTCGATTTCCGGTGCCAAAAAAAAAAAAGGATATGAAGTTCTTTTTCCCCTAAGCAACTTTGAAGGTGTGGATTCTGAGTCCTCTTCTTCTCTTCGTTTCCAAAGGAAGTCTTCAGGACTACAGCAAAATGGCCCAAATTAGTGAGAAGACACAGATTGAAAGACTGATGCTGTTACTCTCTGGAAAAATGAGTTGTTTTAAATGGATGGGGGCGGGGGCATCAAAACAGTGGCTAAATAGTTAAGAGAACTGATTCACATTCTTTTTGTGCATTCTATTTATTTAGCCTATGCAATTTTAGTTGATGCATAGTGTTATGTTTTGAAATATTACTGCTTAAGCCATTATGAGTCTCTTCTCAATAACAATTTATAGGCAGCAGTTGTGTTAACGTTTCAAAAATACTTCACATTTCTATTCTACAATATTGGGTAAGATCATCTGGATCATTCTTTATGCTAATAAAATGCATTCTTGAAATATCCATTTATCTAATGACTTTAATGGTAAAAACCATCATATTAACTTTAAGCCAAAAGAACATTTATTTGAGGCAGAAAATTCATGGCTTTTTGTTCTTAATGAAAGTGAGAATCCGCATTTTGTCATCTCTTCAAGATAATATTCAGCTTCCTTGACAGGCAATTTAAATTCTGGCCTTAAAATGGCAATTAGTCATGATATTTAACATTCCCTATGCATACAGGGCAGACATTCCTAATAGATCTGAAATTTCTCCTGCCTGGTGTTTCAAACCACCACCACCACCACCACCATCCTCCCATACAGACATCCTATCATAGAGGTTTACAATCCTTCCTGACCACTGAAACTACTTATAGAACTTTTGAAGCCCAATCCAAGCATCCCCACTCTTTTGGTATGAGTCTTAAATGCTCAAGGTGATGATTACATACAATCAAGATTTAGAACTACCACTCTATCACTCCAGGAATTCCAACCTCTGTGTAATCTATTATACTCAAACATTTTTCTATACTTCTGTCTATGCTTGAGCCACATTTGCATAAAAACTGGAACTCACATCCACCACATGAGAGAGAGGAGTTTTAATTTTCACTTTATGTGCCCCCCCCCTTTCTTTTTTAGACTAAGTCTTACTAATTTGGCCAGGCTGGGCCCAAACTTGTGATCCTCCTGCTCAGGCTCCCGGAATGCAAGGTTTACTGGCATGTGCCACCATGCCAGACTACAATTCTTAACATACAAAAAGACCTTCCATAAGTAAAGTGATTACCTAGAATTAAGTGGTATTTCTCTGATTTTATTTGATTATTAATGCTACCTTACAATTATTGCAAGTGATACTGGTTTCTATCAAAAAAGCAGTAACTTTAAATTTATTTAAATAAAATGTGTGCAATTTAAAGAAAAATAGTGATGTAGATTATATATATATATATATATATATATGACAATGGAGACATGTATGTATGCATCTATTTTTTATTTAAAACTCTCAGTAAACTAAGGATAGAAAGAACTCCCTCAGCCTTCAGTAAACAGTGTGATTAACTGAGAATGAATAAGTTTCTTTCTAAGGAAAGGAAGAACAAAGATCTCCACTGTCACCACTTCAACCCCAAATTGTGTTGCATATGCTGTCAGGCAAGAAAGTGGACCCTTGACTTATGAACTCAATAGATTCCCAAAGGCAGGTTGTAACTCAAGTTGGTTGTAAGTCAGTACAGCTGAGTTCTGAATGTTTACCTGGTACATGCTATAGATAACAAGAGGCAGATAAATCTTCTGTTAACCTAATTAACCCAAGTTGTTTGTATGTCATGCCAGTTTTAACTTTAGGGTCCACTGTAAATAAAGGACATTCAGATTGGAAAAGAGGCCCTAAAATTCTTTATTTGCAGATGACACAACCATCTATGTAAAAAATCTGAAGAAATCTGGAAGAAAAGAAAGAAAAACTTTTCTAAAACTAAGAAGTGATTTTTTTCAAGTTGGGAAGATATAAGACTGCTATATCAAGTTATTGCATTTCCACAAATTGAAATAAAATCAAATGATGAGAATGGAATTAAGGATACTAATCCATTTATAATAGCATTCAAAATATGTTTAAAAGCTTAGAGATACATTTAATAGAATACATAAAAAACTGAATGCTAAAAAACATGCTCACAGAAATTAAAAGAGTGTTCCTAGGTGGTGGGTGCACCATTGTTAAAGATGGCAATTCTACCCACATTGATCTGCAGATCAATGCAATCCCCAAAATTAAAAAAAAAAATCCAACAGACTTTTTTGTAGAAATTATCAATCTCATTCTGAAATTCGTATGGAAATGCAAAGGTACAGACTTAGGATAGCCAAAAAAATCTTTGAAAAAGAATAAAGTTGCAAGGTTACCATTATTTTATTTGAAGAATTATTACACAGTTCCAGTAGTGAAAACAATCTAGTATTAGTGTAAAAACAGGAAAATCAACCAATGTGACAGAATAGTGAGTCTAGACATCTTCCTACACATAAATATACAATGGATTTTAGACAAAGGTACAAAAACATTCCACTAGAATGTAGAATGTGGCCCAAGCAAAGATAAAGAGGTATGGTAAAGTTAAGAATAAAGGATAGTTCTTTTCCCAACAAATTTTAGTAAAGTAATTGGACAACTGTATACAAACAAAGAAAAAAAACCCTTTAATCCATATTTCACATCATAGAAAAATTGGCTCAAAGTAGATCAGAGACCCTAATGTAACTCATAAAACACCTTGATTTGGACAAAGATTTCTTAAGGCACAACATCAAAAATATGACCCATAAAAAGAACAAATTGATAAATTTTCCTTCATCAAAATTATAGACATCTCTACTTTAAAAGGTACTGTTAAGAGAATGAAAAATCATACCATGACTTTAAGGACATAGTTGCAGCACACATTACTGGTAAAGAATTGTATACAGAATGTATAATGAACTTTCAAAATTCAATAAGAAAACAAATAATCAGCTTTTATTAATAGACAATAGATTTCAATAAACATGTCACCAGGGAATCTGTAAGAATGGAAAATAAGCAAAAAATGTCGCATATAATTAGTCACTAGAGAAAAACAAACCTACCATGAAATATTATTATATACTTACTATAATCGCTAAAATTGACCACACTAAGTTAAAAGACCACATGATCCATGATTCCATTCCTAGATATTTTCTTCAAGAAAAATAAGGCAAATCTCATATAAAGACACAGAATTTCATAAAATCATCTTTTTTATAACTGTAAATTAGAAAAATACAAACATTAACAGATGAATCAATAAATTGCAGTACGTTCATATAGTGATACAGTAGTAGTAAAATAAAAGTACTAGTACATACTGTAAGATGTAGTTATCAAAAATAATTATTCTGAAAGAAGCAAAAAAGGTATACTATATGATTTTATTTATATAAAATTCTAGAAATATACAGTAATAGAAAACTTACTATCAGGGCTTCCCTGGAACAAGCTGTAGAGCCATGGTAGTACACTCCTGTAATGCCAGCACTCTGGGAGGCCGAAGCAAGAGGATTGCAAGTTTGAGCCCAACCTGCTGGGCAATTTAGCAACTTACAAGGCCTTAAAAAAAGAGTGGACTGGGGTTGTAGTTCAGCGTGAAGGCTGTGTTCAGTCCCCAATACCCTCCCGACACACACATATTTGCAATCATTATAAATCAATTATGAGATCTTACAAAGTTACTATAAAAATAAAACCCTTATTACCTCTAGAAGATAGAAACAGAATAACATAAAGGCAAACTGAGGAAATACACTTTTAATATTAGCACTGAAAACTGGAGCAATAATTGCCAGCACTTCTATTTTTTTTTCAGATACACTGAAAAGCCTGACTCTCCTCTCCCCTCCCCTCCCTTCCCCTCCTCTCCTCTGTTCTCCTCTCCTCTGTTCTTCTCCCTTTTTCCCCTCCTCACCCTTCCACTACCCTTCCCACTCCTCTTCCCTTGTCTTCTAATAGTATTATGTGTCCTCTCTTTTTCTCAAGTTGCACGTAACTCTTTGTTCCTTCTTACCTAAGTAACAGCAATTGAATACTGTTACTTTTCTCATAAATTACACTGGGAATTGCTAACAACTGTAATTTAACAGTGGCAGCAGTTTCATCAAATGAAAAGGTGATCTTTTAATTAAACTGTGTGCAAGTATTAAAGATATATCATTTCCAACTTTATTCTAAATAAAGTAAAAATATAATTTGATAAATGGGAAAGCATGAGAGTATAATAAAAGGAAGGAAGCTAATAAATATAATGCTTCCCAAGCTCATGCATCTTTATAAAAATTATTCATGTCTACTCCAATTCCTTGTCTAACCTTGACTTTTGTAGTCAACTGAAGTGTTTTACTTTTTTGTCCACCTTTCTAGCCACTTAACATAGAGGAGTGGAGTTACAAGTATAAATCTAACTACCTCTGATACAAAGTAGCAGTTAGATATTGGGCAAATCATTTACCCACTCAACTTCATTTTCCCTGTTGGCAAGTGAAAACATTAAGTCACCTGCAAGGTCCAAAGCATTGAGGTCTGTGGTTTATTTCATTTGTCAAGTCTAGTGTGAAGTTATTTTTCTTTAACATTTCTGACATATAAAGAATCCCCCCTAGGCCTCAGACAAAGCATCTCTCATTTCAGCTACCTAAACTCAAGCTCAACTAGGAATAAAGCTCACCTGGGAGAAACCTTTTTAACTAAGTTTCCTCTTGTCAGAGGTTTATGCTTGAGATGAGGTCTCCGTTTAAGACAAAACATTCATCCTGACCCTTCTTTACTCTCTTTACTCATAGTTTTTACTTAAAGCTTTCATGCTAATTTTACTATGACTTATAAAAATAGTTCTATCTCTACAATCTATAATCAAATATTAAGAAACAGCCTTCTGATATTTCTGCATTTGATTCGTGTTCAACTTCTAGATCACTTGTCAAATACTGTACTACTTTGATTTAGGGAAGATTATAAGACAAGGTATAGACATCCCTGGAAAAATGAAAATGGCCTTAGACGAAAAGAAACTCTACATGTATCCTATAATTGAGTATGCAAAGCATAATTCCACAGAAAATGAGCCCAGATTGCAATTGACATAAGCTTGGAAAAGAAGAAAGATGGTAGAATACTCTCAACCTACTGGTAATGAAAAGGTAAAGTACATGGGCTTAGTTGTGTGGAAGGTTTTGCATGAGTACTAGAGATTTAGAAGGAAAAGCTCTACACTGCCTATGTTTTCAAGCATAAACATACATGATTCACGCTATAATTTCATAATATATAGAAACATAGCAAATATGGTGCATTTAGTCAAGGCATCTCAGAGTCAGACTATGGATGATGCTAATGTTAGATTGGGCAGAATTTTGAGCTGCACCTTTCTTTTCCTGGTTTTCTTCTGGTTGCATAAGAGTCCACACTCAGCAGAATGACATGAATTTCAGCTTTTTGACTATGCTTCATCAAATGGCTAGGCTTTCCTGGAGCATTGTTGGGAAAGACATATATTTAGCTGAGAAATCTCAGTCCCCCAAGAACCAATTTCCACCAGTAAACATATCCGTATAGTGACAAATGAGGCTAGTGGGGGAGATAAGTCACGGCATTCAAGCTGCAATTAACCACAACAGCATGGATCTTAGGAAATAGGACTTTCTTGGAGTATATCATCTCTTATCCCTTGCTCTGAGACAGCTAGGAGCACTTTGAAACCCTGGGACACAGATTGTGAAATAGAGAAAAATGTGCTTGTTTGTTTGTTTGTTTTTGTTTGTTCAAAGGGGACAAGAAGAAAGTTTTAACTTTTTAATGATTAAACTCAAATGTATTTTATTTATATTTAAGATGTTTTTTCTTCAATGTGATGAAAATATAGCATGATAGGAATATATGTTCCATTTAAAATTTTTTTATTTGTACATATTTGCTCTTCATGTAGTTTACAATAGTCTTGGGGAATGGTTACATGCACATATTACAGCATGTTTCTTTCTTTCTTTCTTTTTAATCCCCTTCCCCTTCTCTCCCCCTCTCCTCCCTCCTCCAGTTCCTCCATCTCACTTTTCATTCCCGTTGATATTATTTGTCTTAGTTCACAGTATGGCCTATGGTGTTTACATTAATTGAGGTTGTTAGGTTTCTATACATGATATATCCTTATTCTTATTTCCCCTTCCCCTCCTCCTCACCCCTCACCCCTCACCCTTGTTGCCTTGTTCCACTTCCCTATTGCAAGATCCATCCCCTTGTCCCCTTCTATTCATCCTTCAACCTTTTCTTTCTTTGTACTTTGCCTCACTCAAATGAGAGATACCATACAGAATTTAAGCTTCTATTTCTGGTGTATTTCACTCAGCATTATATTTTCCAGGTGCATCTGTTTTCCTACAAATGTCTCAAATGTGCCATTTTTATAGCCAAGTATTTCATTATATATATAGATAACACATTGTCTTTATCCAATTGTCTGCTGATGGATATACAAGCTGCTTCTAGGATTTAACTATTGCAAATTGTGCTCCTATAAACATTGGTAGGCATGTATCGCTACATACTTGGGGAAGATATCTAGCAGGGGGATGGCTGGGTCATGTGGAATTTCTAATTTAAGTCATTTGACAAATCTCCATACTGATTTCCATAATGATTGCACTAGTGTGGATTCCCACCAACAGTGAAGAAGGGTTCCTTATTCACACCAGCTTTTTTTATTGCTTGATTTCTTAATGATGGCTGTTCTTTCCAGAGTAAGGTAGAATCTTAGTGTTTTAATTTGTATTTATCTAATGGCTAGAAATGTTTGAACATTTTTTCATATATTTATTGACAATTTGTATTTCTTCCTCTGTGAAGTGTCTGTTCATTTCTCTTGCCCATTTCTTAACTGGGTCTTTAATTTTAGGTTGTTTAATTTTTGTTGTGCTTGAGGTTTTTTTATATTCTAGATATTGGTTCTTTGTCTGAGGAGTAGCTGGCAAAATTTTTTCCCACTCTGTAGGTTGTCTCTTCACTCTACTGATTTATTCTTTTGCTGTACAGAACCTTTTTAGTCTGATATAATCCCATTTGTTGAGTCTAGCTGCTATTTCTTGTATGATTTAGGTTCTGTTTAGAAAATCCCTTTCCTACACCAGTGTATTTTTACCTACTTTATCTTCCAATAGATTTGTTTCTGTTTTAGTGTTTAGATTTTCGATCCATTTTTATTTTAATTCACTGTATGGTGAGAGACAGGGCTACAGTTTCAATCAAGAAGAATGTTTTTATTATTGTTTTATTCTTTGCCTTATAAGCATTTTTCACCCAAATTGAAGTCCTACCTGTAATCATATGTAACTAACAAAGTTAGGGAATAGAGATCCACTATTCTTCTGTATATCCTTTTCTAAATGTTCGGTGGATAGTAGACGTTAAGTACATCTTTGGCAATAAAGAAGAAAGGACTTACAAGTTGACCAAAGGGACACTAATATTAATTTTTTTCCTTTTATGGCCTGACATTTTTGAGAAGTAATTTCCAATGCATTAAAATTTAAATTTTCTGTTTTTCCTCCTTGGAGTATAAGCTACAGTATAATTTCATGTACAGTTTATTATTCACTTTGTGTTCCATACTCTTGTTTAATGCTAAATTAGGTATTTTAGGAAATCTTTTTTCCTTAAAGGAAAATTTTTATGAAACAATAAATTACACTAGTCATGGCACTGCAGTCTAGTATTTTTCAAAATATTTAGATCTGAGAACATTAATTGCTTATAAATATGATGGGTTACTGTGTTAATACATTTACATTTTGCTGCATATAAAAAGGTTAATATTATAATATAAATATTTCTCATTTTTAAGAGCTATTTGCAAACATCATCTCTAATACCTATCAATTTTCTCACCATTTAGTCATACTATAATTACTTAATTCTAGTTTGGGACTTTATACTGTTGCATTTTCTCCCTGGTTTAAATAAGAATGTGATGAATATGTGAGCATAAAACACATTGTAGAATTCAAATTATAACTTTAGAATAAATCTTTATAAACATAAGTACTGAATTAATGAATACAAATATTTTTAAGATTTTGAATTATGTTACCAATTTTTTTCCTGATGGAGTTATATGAAATTCAGTTTTAATTCGCAGTTCATTTCTTCACCATCCCTTGTATTTCTATTTCTCTTAAATTGCAGTGGTTTTCTTACCAGGAAATTGATGCTACATTTTCCTCAAATAATAGTGATAACCCAAAAATTCTACTGAGAAAACAATTCTAGAATGTTTTAGTTCATAGAAAGGTAATCACCATTTTTGCAAATCTCTGATTGAATAAAATGGAGGGAATTGAAGTAAAGCATGCCAAAATCTCCAATCATTGTAACATATACCCTGTTAGTCCTTTAAGGAAATTACACAGACTGCTGTGAACTAGCTGACTTAAGTAGTTCTTGAAAAAGAGTGTTGTTGACTTACAGATTATAACAAGAGACTTTGTTGCCATTGTGGCTAATTGCATATGCACAGGTTCAAACCCTATGATCTTTCTTTCTTTTACTCCAGTGGATCTACATCTACTAGATAAATAGGGTTCGGAACTTGGGAGCCTCTTGATTTGCTTTTTAATTTGTAACATATTTCAATTCATACATAGAGATTAAGACACACTTTGTGATTTGTCTCACACTTAATAGAGTCCATCTTCATAAATCTGTGGGTGTGAAATATTTCCTCAGAATTCAGTCCCTAAGTAAACAACAAAGCAGTTCCATTTAAGAAATATGTAAAAGTCTTTTCTTTGCCTATTAAAGGTTATAACAGAATGAGCAGCATAAACACAGAAGTATTTTAGTTAAGAAGTTTAAAATTATGTACAAGACTAATTTTAAAAACTTAATTTATAAACTTGTCTCATAAAATGTTATCATTGAGCAGGAGTGTTGGGTTACCCAGGTTGGCCTGAAGTTTTAGGGCATAAATCATCCTCCAGCCTCAGTCTCCTGAGTAGCATGACTACAGGTGCATGCCACCACACCCACTTCTATCGCTCTCTTTTAAGGGATATTTATTGTGTATTGTACACTGTGCCTCAGGCTTCAGATGTATTCTGTTATGTAATCTTCACATTCATCTTATTGAGGCAAATAATTTTCTTCTTTTATAAATGAGAAAACAGATTCTAAATAAGAATTAGTCCTCAAGGTGGTTTAGAGTTCAGACTCCTTACTAAAGTCATGTTTCTCCCCAGAAATGAAACTAGACTACACTGTAATACAGATTCACAAAGCAATTTGTCGGGCAGGTTTCTGATATAACTCTGTAGAAGATGCACTTTACTGGCTTACTAATTAGCAACCTTGAAAGTGCATCCATATCTTCAGTCTTACTTAGAAAAGACTATATGAAGTTTAAGAAAGTGAAAAAGAGAGAAACCCTAAATCAATATTTTGCATATCTCTTCTTAGTAAACTTTAACAATAGAGTTCTCACTGCGTTTCTTCTTTCCCATTACCCACCATATTAATTATAGTAAGGAAGAAATCAAAGCAAAACTTTTTGGGGTGTTTTTATTATTAGAAATGTGAAATATGTTTTCTTTTTGCTCCCAAGAGTAATGAAACATTTGGGGAAATATACCTATAGGGAGAATAGCTGAGTAAACAGGATTTCTATTTTTAGTTTTTTGAGGAATTTGCACACTAATTTCTAGAATGGTTGTACTAGTTTATATTCCCACCACTAATGCCAGAGAAGGACAAACGTGTCATTTGTAGGAAAATGGATGCACCTTGAGACCAAATTAAATAAAGTAAATCAGACACATAAACTCAAATATTTCATGGTTTCTCTTATATGAGACGCCCAAAATATAGAGTAAAATAAAAGATAGATGATAGGAAATAAGTAGAGAGATATTTTTGTGTAAGGAAAGGATATGAAGAGATGGAACAAAAGAGGAAAGAAGCGAGGGGAAGGAGATGAAAAAAGAGTTAATATGTTTTAAGTACATCTATCAACTACCCACAAAAAGTGTAATCATTATAAATTGCAAACACGTAGTAATAAAATTAATACCAATGCATTACACTAATAAAAATTGAACAAAAGTGTAAGCAAAGCCAAATTAGATAAATGTTACTCCTTTCAAACCCTAACATTCAATTCAAAGGTAATCTTTGTCAAAGAAACTGCTGAGAAACCCTCTCATTCAACATGAGAAAAAGACTTAGGAACAGCTGGTAAAAATTTTTTCCCACACTGTGGGTTGTCTCTTCACTCCATTGGTAGTTTCTTTTGGTGTGCAGAAGCTTTTTAATAAGATGAGATCCCAGGACCAGGGATTTAGCTCAGTGGTTCTGCTGCTTGGCCCACAAGCTCAAGGATCTGAGTTCAGTCCCCAGTACCAAAAATAAAAAAAGATGAGATCCCAGTTGTTGATTCTTTGTGCTAGTTCATGTGCAACTGAGGTTTTGTTCATGAAGTCTTTTCTTACACCAATGTTTTCAAGAGTTCTATCTAATCTATCTTCTAGCAGGTGTAGTGTTTCTGTTTTCATATTTAGATCTTTGATCCATTTCGATTTTAGTTTAGGGCATGGTGAGAGATATAGGAGAGATATAGGTCTAGCTTTAATCTTTGGCAAGTTGAAACCCAATTTTACCAGCACCACTTATTAAAGAGGCTATCTTTCCTCCAGCGAGGGTGGTTGGCTCCTTTATCAAAAATGAGGTGGCTGAGTGTGTCTGGAGTTGTTTCTGCATCTTCTAATCTTGTTCCACTGATCCTCGGTTCTGTATCTTTGCCAGTACCATGCTGTTTTTATCACACTAGGATTGTAGTACAGTTTCAACTTGAGGCTCATGATACCTCTTCCTTGTCATGGTCTACTATCTAGAATATATAAAGAATTTTAAAAATCAGACCTTTCAAATATAAAGACCCAAGCCAAAAATGAGCATCTGAAATGAACTGATATTTCTCAGACAAAGAAATAAAAATAGCAAATAAACATATGAAAAAATGTTCAACATCAGTGGGCATCCAAGAGATCCAAATGAAAACAACGCTGAGATTCCACCTCACTCCAGAAAGCATAGCTGCTATCACAAAATCAACCAATAACAAATTCTGGCTGGACTGTAGAGGAAAAAAAGAACACTTCTCCACTGTTGGTGGGACTGCTGGTGCAACCACTATGGAAATCAGTAAGAAGATACCTCAAAAAGGATTAAAGGTCCCATTTGACCCAGCTCTTCCCCTGCTAGGTATCTTCCCCAAAGAATTAAAAGCATCATACCACAGCAATATATGCACGCTCATGTTTCTAGCAGCACAGTTTGTAATAGTTAAAACTTGGAAACAGCCCAAATGTGCATCAACTGGTAACTGGATAAAGAAGATGTGGTGTTTTTTTTTATTTATATAAAATGGAGTACTATTCAGCCATAAAGGAGATAAACTAGAGAATTTATAGCTAAATGGATGCATATTGAGGCCATACTCTTAAATGAAATAAATAGAACACACATCTGTAAATACTGAATATTTTCTCTGCTGTGAGAAACTGAAAGTGTAAATAAGGACCAAAATGTATATTAGATAATGTGAAATAGGAAGAAAAGGTTCAAAGGGGAAGGGAAAGGGAAACTGGGGGGGGGGGTAAGGGAAAGGAAGGAAGGGAAAGGAAAAATATGAAAAAAGTAAAAAATGAAAACAAACACTTTGTAAATAAGGAGGGGTGGAGAGGTTGAAGGGAAAGCAGGGGAATGGGGAAAAAAATAAGAACCAAGCTATATCATGTTGGGCCAGGGATTTAGCTCAGTGATGCCGCTGCCTGCCTTGCAAGCGCAAAGTCCTGAGTTTGATCCCTGGTAACAACAACAAAAAAAGATATATCATATAAAGGTACAAATTCCCAATGATGAATGTCATCATATTGCATACCTAAAATGTACCAATGAACAATGAAAAATGAAGACTTTTGTTAGATAGAAATTCACATATAATATGATACATAAATATATATATTGAAAAATATATACAAATATGTAAATATGAAAGTATATATTGTAAAATATATAAAATACATTTTATATATATATATGAAATAACATATATGTGTTCACTCCTGTTTCTATTGATTGAACACAAAGATGATATGTAAAGCAATTCTTTAAATACCTCCAAATACCCATTTATTTCTTAAAGAGAAATTTCTATAGAAACTAGAAAAAAATTTTATTTTTCTTATTTGGTGAAGCTGATTTTGAATGATGTTATACATTTCTGCCTTTTTGTCTTCTATTTTTTATTGTGTGAGTCTTTCTTTTGGAGCTTTTATTAGAAGTGTCCCAATTAAAAATCTATGAGTGAAAAATGGCTTCTATTCACAAGGATTCTAAACAAGGGGTAAATTTGGTAAATCAGTTCCTGCCTGGCTCCTTGCCATTCACATATTTTGGTTTTGAAATTCATTTCTTTGTAAGCATAAGGTGGTTGTTATGAGGTGTTGTCAAGCCTCTGAAAGGGTTATTGTGCTTGGTAGAAGGTGATAGTTTTTGATCAGTGTCTTCAAAGTCAATGCTTGGAAAAATAATAGCTGCACATCAAAACCCACTGCCATAATGCAGTTAATATTGGACTCTTTTAGGTGGCCCCAGGGAATTACTTAATTCTCATGTTGAGCTTTACTCTAATTAGGCTAATGGTGTAGTAAGGTTGATGTAAAGACATATAACTGGAGATTCATTATCAAATCAGGTCCAGGGGAAGCATCAGAGAAAAATAAGAAAATCTATCTTCTTTTTGATGATTTTTCTCTTATATTTTTCTGAATTTCTAATTAATTACATTTCTGAGGTTAAAACATCACACCTCTTATTGGCTCAATAGCTTTACAAGTATACATATGTTTTTTAGGTCACTTATGTAATTATGACATCCTGCCTGATAGATACTATTATTAAACCTCTTTATTGTATTTTTCTACATTCTAAACACTTTTACAAAACAAGTTT
>NW_004624736.1:26259112-26293042 GCF_000247695.1 Heterocephalus glaber | reverse complement strand
AAAAATGATGAGAAATGGAAAAAATGGAAATAAAATCTTTGTAAATAGGGAAGGATGGAGGGGGTGAAGGGAGGGCTAAGAATGAGGAAAAAATAAGAACCAAGATGCATTATGTAAAGGTACAATTCCCAACGAGAAATGTAATTGTGTTGTATACCTGCAATGTACCAATAAAAGAATTTAATAAGAAAAATAAAGAAAAAAAATAAAATATGAATTGGCTTGATCAGGTCAACCGTGCTAATCTTGTTACTCCTGCAAATTTTTCAAAAGGGAGGGAAATATTTGTCATATTGCTTAACATGCTAAAATTCTGGTAAAACTAGTATCATCTACATCATATAAGAGTACTACATTTGAACAAATAACACATATTTGGGGAGGTTCCAGTTTCCATTCCAACACATAAGGACAATGAAAGTTGTAATATCTCCTTAGCAACAAATAAAGCTGAATAAGCTGAAAAAAATCAACAACTCTGCTTTCATACATTTGAAAAGTGAAAATGTAGTACCACAACTCCCCAAAGTGAAAAGACAGGCATATATGGAGAATCACACTTAGTGACTAAGAAACCCAGGTTCCTCATGAGAACCAGTTTCAAGACAGGAAAACCAAAACTTCAGGAACTAATTTGTTGCAGGCTCACTGTGCATAAATATGAAAGCTAAAAACTCCAGAAGGCACCACACTTTTATGAATTTTACCTTGAAGAACTCTACTAAGTTCTCACAAGGAATATTGGAGAAAATATTCTCCTGCTTTTGACATGTGGAGGGGAAACATGAGCAACTTAATGTATGATAGAGTATTCTGTTATTTATAAGGTCTGCCTTCAAGAGAAACTATTTTACACAGAACTAACCTAGAGTTTTATAAATGCCTAACCAAGCTGGGAGAAGAGAAATGTATAATTCTAGTTTCCCCTCCTCATCCCATCCTGCCTTATGTGGGAGAGTACCTGAGAAATACTGATGAAATTCACAGGCCGGGGACACAGGCTCAAGACTGAGACCTACTCATAGGACAACAGAATACTTCCCTTTCTACCTCTCCTTATGTTTACATTATTAAAGGACTACATATCTAAGTTCTTTTTATACAGTACATCATGTCTAGCTTCCAACAAAAAAAATCACAAGGTACATTAAGGGCAAAAAAATACACTTTGAAGAAACAGAGTAACAGATGCAAATATGGCAGGGATACTGGAATTAAGAGATTGGAAATTTAAAACAATTCTGCTGAATATGCCCAGGGCTGTAATAGAAAAAGTTAGACAACATGCAAGAAGAAGGCCAAAATAAATGTTGTGCCTTACTTTGTAGAAATTATGCAAGTAAGAAGAGTAAAATATGTAGAGGTAAGAGGAGGAAAAACCCACTAAATTAGAATTCTGAATATTGTGAAATTAACCTTCAAAAGTGAAGGGAAAATAAAGTCTTTCTTATACAAAGAAAATTAAGCGAATTTGTTGCCAGTAAACATACCTTGAATAACAAATTAAAAAATGTTTTCCAAGTGAATGAAAATTATATAGATCAGAAACACAGATCTACATAAGAGCATTAGAGAAGGCATACAGTAACATAAAATAAAAACTCTTCTTTTATTCTTATTGGACCTAAAAGATAATAGTTTGTTCAAAGTAATAACAACAACAATGCATTTCAGAGTTGTAGTTTATCTATGAGCAAAATTCTGAATGACAGCCATAATGCAAACAAAAAAGAGAAATTAAAAGTATTTTGTTATTAGAAGATCCTTGCACTATCATGAAATGATATAGGCTTCCTTATAAACGGACTTTGATTAGTTGTTGCTAATTCTAGGTAACCACAACATAAGTAGAAAAAAGTAAAATTAATATGCTAAGAGAGGAAAGTAGAATAGGTTGTGGTTCAGGAACCTTTGGAACTTGTTTTCAGTAGGATATTGGGAAAGTATGGAGAATTAGGTTGGAAAAAGCCTAGAAAGTTTTAAGCAGGGTTTAATCGGCAATTCTGGTCAGGGGTCAGAAGACCAGACTACTGATTAGAATAGGAATAGTAAAGACCTGGCTTATGAGTTTCAGTTAGGAAGGAGGATTTCATTGACAATTGAACTAGAGGCCATTTATGTTACACTTTAGAAAAAAAAATGTGTCTACGTTTTAGCCCATGTCCTGAGATTTTGTGGGAGACTGGTTGTAAGGGCTATGGCCTAATTGATTTGGTGGAGGACATTTCAAGGTTGCCCAACATTCAGGCTGTGGAATGGGTACTGCTAGCTCCTTTTAGCCACATTTATAGTGAGAATTTGGGACAAAAACACAAAGCTGAAATTTTTGAAAAACTTAACATTTGGCCCATAAAGAGCCATGTGTAAAGTTGGGGCCAAAAGAGGTGTGGTTGCTGAAAAGATTAACACTATTACAAAGAAACAAAGTGCTTTGTACAGGGACAAGAAGGAAGGTACCTTAAGGTCATCTCAGAAATTATCACTCGTCATTAATTACCACTTATCATTATTACCACTCATTGCATACTTAAGGATATAAAAGTGTAAAATTTTCAGATGAGAAAAGAGCCTCTGGGCTTCCTGCTTGAGAAGGGCCACCTAAGGATTTGGCTTTCCAAGATTCATTTCATTACGCTCAGCCATACAGGCATTTAGAGGGCACTACAGCCGTGGTCCACATAAGCCTGGCTACTGCCCATGCTGGTGGCAGAATTTGACATTTTCCTCATGATGCTGGCATTACTGGCATCCAGAATGCAGGAACTGTGTGTTCAGGAAGGCTTCTGCCCAGATTTTAATGGGATGCCTGGAAAGACAGGCAAGGAGCCCCTCAGAGGGCAGTTAAGACTTATGAATGAAGCCAAAAGTACAGTGGAGACCCCAGGAAATTGTAAATTCCAGGAATGTGGAATGTCTGCCAAGTTAAAGCTGCATTCCCTGAAAGAAGTCAGCCCAAGAGAGAGGTCATGTGAGCTACAACTTTCAAAGTCATTGAACGGAGCTGCCCACATCCTCGGGAAGTCATCTCTTACCACCATGTGTTCCTGATGCAGGATATAGAACTACAGAACTTAATGTCTGTCTTGCTGGTTTTGATCATGCATTGGTCCAGTTCTTTTCTATCCACCCATTTTTCTCTTTGGGAATAACAATGTTTATCTTTTGTCCTTGGAATTATGTAATTTGGTTTTGATTTTTACACAGATTCACAGGTAATAGTTTGCCTGGAGTCTCAGGAACTACTTGGACTTGCATTTTTGGAAAATGTTGAAACTGTTGACTTTGGAGAAAGGATTATTGAGTTTTCAGCTTTACATAGGATAGTTGTACTTTGTTAGGTGAAATTATTAACTTGTGATTGTGTTTATTTGGAAATTAAGTGTGGTTTAAGGGGATGTGTTTGGTTGGCAAGGTTAGAAGGGGTGGAATTCTGTGGTGAAGCTTAATTATATATCAAACTGATTGGCTCAAGGGCCACCTATGGGATTAGCAAAGTGCACTTCTGGGTGTGTTTGGGTGGCTCATGGAGGCATGACCTTGGATACTGTATATGGTTCTTAACACCTTCCTCTCTGATATTGTTCTTCTGCTATGCTTCCCAGCTGCTGTGAACTAAGCATCTTTGCTCTGTCACACTCTTCTATCATCACATTTTTGCCTTGGAGCTACTCAGTCATGAATGAAAGTCTTTGAAATCATGAGGCAAATTAAACCTGTCCTCCTTTAAATTGTAGAGATGGGGTTTCAGCAAAGGGGAAGCCAACTAATACAGAGGCATTCTTGAAAAATCAGGATGTTTATGGCAAAATGGCACATTTACTTTTCATTCATCATTTCAAACCAGAGCACAAATGCTACTATATGACTAATCTCTAATCAGTTTCTTTTATCCCTGAAAAGTGATCATAATTCAATTGTAAAAATTGAGAAATCAAAGAAGACCTAAGTAGGAATGGATTCTAAAAAAACACATCATATGGAAACTTTAGGAAATATTTCAGGTTGATGTTTTATACTTGTTTGCTGCTACTGATTTGTTGGTGGTGGTAATTCAAAGAATATAAATAAATTAATTTTAAGACAACATCTGTCCACTAAATGTCAGGCATCTAAAAGTTATTAAGATCAATGAATTTTATTTATCTTACTAATTGTATAACATAAAACAGATTTAAAATTATCTAAGATTGGAAAATTTGGGCAGGGGATTTAGCTCAGTGGTTCCACCACCTGCCTCGCAACCACACAGTCCTGAATTCGATCCCTGGTAAAAAAAAAAAAAAAAAGAGATAGGAAAACTTTTTGAAAATAGAAACTATGAAAATTTTGCTCAGAAACATGTACATATAAAAATCTGCATACAATTTCAGTGGGTTCTAAGAATCCTCTGAAGTCCTTCTGTGGATCCTGCAGGCTATATTGATGGATTATTAAATTTGATGGATTACTAAATTTGATGGAAATTAAAATTGATGGAAATTAAATTTATTAATTTTGAGTATGACAATATACCTAAAGTTGTTCCATTATCCCTATTTCCAATTAGGACTTTCTCATAGGCAATTAAATAGTTTGCATGAAATAGGTGCCTGCATGTGGGCAGTTATAGCCCTCTCTCCATGTATATGCACATTCTTAAAATTTATAACATTCATGTGTGCACGTGCAGGTGCCTGGACATTAACTCTCCTTCCTGAGAATCCCCCTGGTAAAATGGATTGAGACATTCATAGCCCACCATATTGATAGATATCCTTAAATGAAAATATGACTTAATAGACATGGCAGCAGTGGTGTGTTTACAGTAGCTTACCTCAAAGACAGTTACATATTAGGTTAAGTATATGCACAGAATTCCTAATATTCCTATTAAATTTCCTTGAAGAGTTTTTTACTAGGAGTCCTATGCTCCCAAAATAAGTTATGCATAACATTTTAACTGCCAAGAGGACCCATCTATAAAACTAAGAGTAACTGTATTTGTCATGAATTTGTATGCCTAATTTCCAATAATTAGCTCTTCAGCATGTATAGCATTGTCACCATTTTACACATGAGAAAATCAGATCTCAAAGAAACTGATTTTTCACAGCTCCAAACACCAAGCGCATAATTTCCACTATACTACAGACAAACATACAAACATGAGCAAATATACCTAGCTTATGAGGAAATCATTCCCTGGATATTTACAATAAAACATATATCCAGGACAAATGCTTTTGGTGCCCACCAAAATAATAGATATGAAAGATAGTGAGTGTCAAACATATTCTTTCTCTATCATGGTTAACTATCAGTGACCCAGTCTTTTTCCTGTGAACGTCTTTCAAACTCCGGAAGTTGAAGCTACTGTTTCACACTTGCAACAATGACTTAGACTGTCGTGCTGTTATTTTAAGTCATTGCCTTTATTTATGTACATCAATTGCTTGTGCCTTTAGATCTAGCAGGATTCTTTGCCCCACATCTGTTCCTCCTTTCCCCAACCCCTCAACTACATCTCTACCTCTTCAAGATGACAGACTGACAAACATGCCTCAGTGTATCTTGTTTAAACATCTGCCGTATTACTGATGAGTGACTGACCTATGGGTAGGCAAGGTTTTTTTCTTATCTTGCACCCAGGAATTCAGATGATCTGATTAGAAAACTGAATTGCTTGGAGGATTCTGACAGATGCCTCTTACTTTTTTAAAGACCACCATGAATGCTTAGGCATTCCACACAGACAACTTTCAATGGAAAGACAACTGTCTGTTCAGGTACTTTGCTACATCAAACATGCATTTAGGTTAAAAATCTCACTTCCACACTGAGGGATTAGTATTCTCCTGGGAAATAATCAGATGGAGGGTCATTTATCTTGTGAATGTTGTGAGTACGTTGAGGGTCAGTTGCTGCAATTGTATGAGTGATTGCTTAGAAGAATGACTATGAGCAGAACTAAAATGCAGCCCAGAGAAACCTCAACACAAAAAAGGGAAGGAACAAGCCCAAAATGTTATATATAATAGAAAGTATAAAGAAGAATATGGGTTTCATCAAATAGCCCACAAATTTTTTTATAAATGTAACTATTTTAATGCTTCTTTGTGAAAATAATTTAAAACAAAAGATATTTTGAGTTCAAGAATTGGAGGTAATAATTTTGGATTCAGTGGTATAGCTGAAAATAATTACAGATGCTAAAAATATCTATCATTAAACTCTAAAATCTTTCAGGAAAGAAAAATAATGATCCACTTTATGGCCAGTTTACATTTTGCAGAATTAGTTGTATCAGATAATTCTAGAATACCATATGAAGAAATAGAGGCTCAGAAGAAAGAAATCTATTGTGGGAGGTGTTAAGAGGAAATAAGTGCAAGAGGATTAAAAGGGAAGTCAGGAATGATATTGCAGATTAATTTAGGGGCTATCTTTTATCTCTTTCCTCAGCTAACCACTCACTGGTCACACATTCTATGTTAAGATCATGAACTTCAGTTTTCTCCATCAATATCACTATTCCTCCATACCTTGCCTTATGCGTTTCATCCATGTTTAGTTGCTCCCTCCCATTAGGCTGTATCACTCAAGATGTGCTTAAATGTTACTTCTCAGAGAGCACTCCCCTAACCATGCAACCCAAGGAGCTCCCCAGCCACTCTCCATCACAATTCTATTGTTGCAATTTTACCAATTGGCATATTCTTGACTCTTTTTAAATTTTAATTCTGATCCTGAAAATCCATCTCATTCACCACTATATCACTGGATTTTCAGTACTTAGCACATGCTAGATGCTCAATAAAAGTTTATTGAATTAATCAAGTATGGATAGAAGTATTTATTTTATTAAATATGGAACAATTTCTTACCAAACACAGTACCCCCTGGAAGAGCTAAATTTGTGGATGCATCTCCTTTGGTTAATGTGCTCTCACTTTTTTAATGGAAGAGAATTAAACTGTAGGTCAAATACAAGCTTGACATACTTTTCCAGTTTCTAGAAGAGATTCTGGGAATGTTACACTTTCCACATAGAGGATCTAGGCTAGAAGACTTACACTGTAGCTGGTTAAAACAGAAGTGCCTGCCTCACTTACTGCCACTTTAGCTAATGAAGCTGGACGTATCTCCAGAGGCAGATGCCCACTCCCACATTGCCTTTTAATACCTCAACATCACCCCCTACATTATGGTGCCCAGTAGATAACAGTGCCTCACCAATTTTACCAAAGCAGACAAAATCTTTGAAAAAGTGTGCAGTGCAGTACTTCCAACTGTTGGGAATGGATTAGAAATTACTTTCCCTCAATAAGGATGTGAGGACCTGGAATATGGCTCTTTTCTGAGGAATGCTAACATAGTATAATCTCTATAAATCATTAATAAATGTTTTATTTTAAAAATAGAAAAATTTAGAAAGGTTAAGAAACAGGGTCAAAGTTAGAAAGAAAAAATGTCTGTGGCCTATGTTGTCACGACTTCTTAGCATTTATTTTGTTGGGGTTATTGAGATATATATATCATATATATATGACATTTGTATAAACAAGAGAAAGCAAAAGAATAGAAGCAAAACAAGAAATTTTCACATGAAAATCACATCCATACAGAGCCCATCAGTATCTGAAAGTTTCCTTTTGAGTACATTAATTACAGTGAGGTTCTTGAGGATAGGCACTAAGTCTTTCATCTTTTAGTCCTATTCCTTTATTCTTCATTGTCTGGAACGTCAGAAGGGCTCAGTAAGTAATTGCAAATTGAACTGATTATATTTGAGAGAAAGATGATCAAGACTTGCTTGGGACCTATTATGTTTTTCCAGAGAGCTAGAAAATAGATAAGAAGAATTCTATAGCCCTTGGTGGATATTTGCAAAGTGGAAAATTTATCACACTATATGGAAATACTCTCTAACAGTTTGCACTAATGACAAACATAATTGGCTGTTTATTGCATTCTACAGGGGTAAGAACTTGTAAGCATGACTGGCAGTAAACTTGCACTGGGACAGAACTAGGTTTTTCTCTATGTGAAGCCCAGGAGAGGATAGACATATGGTACCTCGGTTGCTTTAGGAAATGAGGATGATGGGGAAAGAGCTATAACAATGCTACCTGTTCACTGCCTCTTCTGCCTGGAATGAAGATTGTCTCCTGTGCCTGTCTTTGTGACACCAGGCACCTGAATAGGGCTTCTGAACATCAGATATTCAAGGTGATTTATTTTTCTGTGTTTTGTGGAATTTGGCACCTCCTCCGGCTGTTTTTACATCTGAAATCTCTCTCTCAAATCCACACAAATCTTTTAGGTGACTACGTCAGAGTACATGATGATGAGTCAAGCAGTCCCTTAACTGTTCATCAGAAAATTACTTGGGAAACTTAAGAGCGTACTCACGATTACATTAGAACAAATGAGAATAACATTTATTTCATTTGTCAGGCTTATTGAGGTAATAAAAATTATACCAAAGAATCTGACAGTTGTCTCCCATGCATATAAATAAGTTATGAAATTCCCAAAGATAAAGATGAAGTAAAATGCATTCTTTACTATTCTACAATTCAGTAATTTTTGACAAATACATGTAGTCATGCAATCACCAACAAAATCCAGCAATAGAACATTTTCATTATCTCAAAAGGTACCTAAATGCCTTTTGCAATCAACCTTGAAATCAACCCATTTCTAAAGTCTGGCAACAAATAATCTGGATAAGTTTAAGGTAACCTTGCCCTTTTCAGAGTGTCATGTAAATGGGCACACACATTTTGCATTCTTTGTCTGGTTTCTTTTATCTAACACAATGAATTTAAGATTCGCCTAGATTACTACAGGGCCAGTAGTTCATTGGCTTTTATTGATGAGTAATATTCCATTCTATTTATGTACCAGAGTTTGTTCTTTCAGTCATCAGTTAATAAATATTTGTTATTTCTACTTTGTTTCTAATGTCTACTTTGGGTTTATTAACAATAAAGCTGTTATAAACATTCTGTACAGACCTTTGTGTGGACATCTGTTTTTATGTCTCTAGCATAATAACTTAGAAGTTATAATCTGTCATATTGTGTTGTTATCAAACTATGCATGTTAAATTTCTGCAGCTTATTGTTTCACAGTTTTACCTGAAATATGTGTGCATATATGTGTTTATAAAAAATGCATGTGGAAAAAGCCTTGTACACTCTTGATGGGAATATAATTAGCATAGACATTATAGAAAATACTATGGAGGTTCTTCAAAAATTTAAAAACAGGGCCAGGGATTTAGCTCAGTGGTTTTGCCACCTCCTGCGCAAGCGCAAAGACCTGAGTTTGATCCCCTGTACCAAAAAAATAAAAAATAAAAACAGAAGTATCACATGATCCAGCAGTCTTACTACTGGGTATCCAAAATTAGTAAAATTAGAGACACCTGTACTCCCATGTTCATTGCAGCACAATTCATAATAGCCAAGAAATGGAAACAACTAAAATGTTCATAAACTGATGAATGGATAAAGAAAATGTGGTATGTTGCACAAAAGAATATTATTTAGTCATAAAATTGACATCCTATAATTTGTGGTAGTATGGATGGAACTCGACATCATTATGTTAAGTGAAATAAGTCAGGCACCGAGAGATAAGGACCACATATTCTCACAGCTGTGTAAAATCTAAAAACAACAAAAAACAAAACTGACCTTAAGGAATTTGAGCATAGAATGGTGTTTAGTGGAGGCTGGAGAGAGTGGGAGGAAGACAGGGATGGGGAGAGATTGATCAAAGAGTAATAAGTTATAGTTAGGCAGGTGTAAGTTCTGGTGTGCTACAACATACTGGGGTTACTAAATACAATGTTATTGAACTGAATGCTTCATAAAGCTGAAATTTTGAATATTTTCACCATGAGAATTGATTGTTTGAGGAGATAGATGTTGAATCTAACTTAAAAATTATTCAATGCCTCAAAACATCACATGTACTCCAGAATTTGTATAAGTTTATGTATTCATTTAATTTAATTCATTTAATTTAAAAAGTTAAAAAGATGAATTCTGAATTTATGTTCTCTTTAATAATACATGGCATACTATTTAAAATATTATAATTTATCATATGAATATATCTGAGATCATCAATAGCACACTACAAGACAAACTATCTCAAAATAGGAAATGTCGGGTACAAAACTACATGTCCACAGAAAGTAGGATAAGATAAATAAGGAAATATTCTTTATTATCAATTTCATATAAAAATGAACTCTTCAAACTTTAAAGTCAAGTATCTGTAGAGAGTAAAAAAAAATTTCATTCAAATTATCCCATAAATGAAATCTATGAGATTTATGAGATGAATAAATTTTAAGCTATTATTATTGTAATTATTATTACTTCGCAATTATTTCTACTGCTAGTTTCTTTTTAATTTACTAAACTTTTTCTTTGATGGTATTTGTCTCCTTTCCTACCTTCCATTGATGTGATTACATTTTCTATATTCATTTGTTTTTCTCTAAACATTTAAAAACTGGGCCAATAGTCCTTTTCTCACAATGTTTACTCATAAATCTTTAACCAAATATTTGATTTAATAATATCTAATTATAATCTATATTTTGCCTTCTTGAAAAATTATACCTTTGTATTTTAGTGGTAAATAGTACATTGACTCATTATATATATATTTAGTTCCACTGTCTTTTAAAACTCCATAAATTATCTATTATTATCATTAATTTTTCTGAATTTTAAAACTCCAATTGATAAAATAAATTAACTGTAAAAATTAAGAGAATTCACGGGGATATTTCCACACATGCTCACATCATGCTTTCGTCACATTATTATTTTTTATCAATGCATTAGGGGCTCACTTTATATAGATTCACACACTTCCTTTTTTTGTAATTTTAAGTTTTATTTTACCATTTCTTTTTTTTCCTTTTTATTTCACTGCTACATTTTAGATATGCATAATGATAACATTCATCATAAGGAATTTGTACCTGTACATGATATGTCTTGCTTCTTCTTTTTTCCCTTTCCCTTCCCCTCCCTTCCATCCTCCTCTGCTCCTTATCTATAAAAGCTTTTTTTCAATTTTTTTCCTCTGCTGTTTCTTTTTCTTGTCCCTTCTTTCTTTTCCCTCTCCTTTCTGCCTTCTCCTTCTCATTTGAATATTTTCTTCCCATTTCTCAATATCTATAATGCATTTTAGTTCTTAGTCACTCTCGGTTTCTCATGCCACAGAAACCATGTGATATTTACACATGTGTATCTTATTTATTTCATTTAATAGTATAGTCTCAAAAAATAAATAAATGAAAAAAATAGTATAGTCTCAAGGTGCATCCATTTAGTTAGAAATGTCTCAAGCTTATCCTTCTTTATGGCAGAGTAGTATTCCATTGCATAAGAAAACCCCACAAATTCTTTATCCATTCATAAGTTGATTGGTATTTGGGCTGTTTCCAAGATTTATCTATTAAAAACTGCACCACTATAAACATGGATGTGCATATATCACTGTGGTATGATGCTTTTAATACTTTCAGGAAGATACCATGAAGGAGAATAGCTGGGCCAAAGTTTTAGATTTTTGAGGAATCTCCACACTGATTTCCACAGTGGTTGCACCAGTCTAAATTCCCACCAACAGTGGAGAAAGAGTCCTTTTTCCCCACGGCCCTGTCAGCATTTGTTATTGGTAGATTTCTTGATAATAGCCATTCTTTCTAGAGTAAGATGGAATCTCGGTATTGTTTTAATTTGCATCTCTCAAATGACCAGTGATGTTGAACATTTTTTCATAAATTTATTTGCCATTTCTACTTAATCTGAGAAATGTCTATTCATTTCAGATGTCAGTTTTTGGATTGGGTCTTTAAATTTGGAGGGTCAGATTTTTTTTTTAGTTCTTTATATATTCTAGATATCAGTCCTTTGTCTAAGGAACAGCTCATAAAAATTATTCCCACATTGTAGGTTGTCTCTTTGCTCTGTTGGTGGTTTTTTTTTTTTTTGCTGTGCAAAAGCTGTTTACTAAGATGAGATCCCAGGTGTTGATTCTTTGTGATGATTCCTGTGCAACTAGAGTTTTGTTCATAAGGTCTTTGCCTACATCAATATCTTCAAGAGTTATACCAATTCTATCTTCCAGCAGATTTAGTGTTTCTATTTTAATATTTAGATCTTTGATCCATTTCAATTTTAATTTAACACACGGTGAAAGATATGGGTGTAGTTTTAATCTTCAACATGTGGAAAGCCAGTTTTTCCAGCACCACCTATTAAAGAGGCTATCTTTCTTCCATTGAAGGTTTTTGGCTCCTTTGTCAAAGACAAGGGGGCTGAGTATGTTTGGAGTTGTTTCTGCATCTTCTAATCTGTTTCATCCCATTGATTCTTGAGTCTGGTGTTTTTGTTGTTATTGTTGGATTTGTTTTGTTTTGCTTTGCTACTACCATACTGTTTTTATCACAGTAGCTTTGTAATATAAGTTCAAGTCAGGGATTGTGACCCCTTGCCTTGCCTTTGTTGCCCAGAATTGCTTTTGCTATACTAGATCCCTTCTGTTTCCAAATGAATTTTAGAATTATTTTCTCTAATTCTATGAGTCATGCTATTACTATTTTGATCGGGATTACGTTAAATCTGTATAACAATTTTGGAAGTATGTCATTTTCACTGTATTGGTTCTTTCTACTCAAGAACAAGGAATATCTTTCCATTTTATACCTTCTTTTATCTCCTTTTTCAGGGTACTGTAGTTTTCAGAGAAAAGGTCTTTTACTTTCTTTGTTAGATTGATTCCTAAGTATTTCATTTTTTTAAAATATTATTGGGAAGATGTTGTTTCCCAAATTTCTCTCTCAGTGAGTTAGTTATTTGTGTACAGGAATGCTATTGATTTTTGAGTGTGACTTTGTATTCAGCTATGCTACTGAATTTTGTTATTAAATCTAGACATCTTCTGGTGGAATTTGGGGGTCTTGTATGTAAAGTACTCTTGTCACATTATTTTCTTGTTGTTAGTTTGCTTTTTTCCCCTCTGTTTAATTGCTTGCCTTGCCTGGTGGATTCATTCTATTGGAGTTCATGGAGTTGTAGTCCTTGTAATCTCTTTCTGGAAAGTCCTTCAAAACATTTAGTAGTGCTGGTTTTGTGGTCATGAATTTCCTCAGGTGTTCTTTGTCATGGAAGTATCTTATTTCTCCATCAATTTTGAAAGATAGTTTTGAAAGGTACATCATTCTGGGTTGGAGGTTGTTTCCTTTTAGGGATTGAAATACTTCACTCCAAGCTCTTCTTGACTTGAGGTTTTGTGTTGGGAAGTCTGCTGTGATTCTGATGGGCTTTCCTTTAGAGGTGATTTGTTTCTTTTCTGTAACAACTTTTAATGTTCTGTTCTTGTATTGAATTTCTGGAATCTTGACTATTATATGCCTTGGTGTAGTTTTATATCAGGGTTAATTGGAGTTCTATATGCCTCACTTATGTGTATGTCAATTTTTTTTCCATGCTTGAGAAGTTTTCTACCATTACTTCTAGGAACAGGTTTTTTTTATGTCATGTGCTAACTCCTGGTTTTTCACTGACTCAGATCAGTCTTATTTTACTCTTCTTTGGATCATCTAACAGCTGTTGGATTGATTTTTTGTGGTCCCTTGCTATTTTTAAGAAATCTTTCTTTTCATGATCACTAACCACAATCCTGTACTCTACATCTGATATTCTGTTCTCCCATTGACTCATTCTACAGTGTATGCTCTCAATGGAATTTTTAATCTCCTGGATAACTGAATCTGTTTTATGGATTCCATTTCTTTCCTATGTTGGGCATTCATAGTTTTCATCATTTTCCTAAGCTTTTCTATTTTTTATCTGTATCTGCTCTAGAGTCACTAAGCATGTCTTTCATTATTGTCACCATCTCTGTAGTTATCTGAGAAATGATTTCTAATGTGATTTTTTTTGTAGAGGCTCATTCATCTGCTTTGTTATTTCTGCTGTTATCACTTTAGAGTCCAGATGAGTGGCTTTTGAATGTGTACCACTTCATTGTCCCCTGTGTTTGCCTTTGGTGAGATGGAAGTCTGGGGTTGCATCTTACTTCCATGTCTTCTCATTTTTTTCTTTCTTTTTTGTTTTTAGTTTAAGTCCTGGGTTGATGCTTATAAATTACTTATGGTGAGTAACTTTATTGCTAGTATTTAGAACCCTTAAGAAATTACTATTTCTCAGATTTGTCTTCTAGGTGTAACTTGCTTTTGGGTTTTGAGTCTGCTGCAAGATCCTGCCTCTTCAATTTATTGGAGGTGAGAAGTTGCTGCCTACTTGGCCCAGCTCCTGGTTCTTTCACATTGGTATTGTTTATGACCCTTAGACAATCTCAGTCTTGGCATACCAAGAGAAGCAACTGATTAGAACAGTTATATCACCTTGGCTAAGGCAGTACAATCAGCAATAACAATAGCACCAAACACAGCCTAGAAAATGATAAACTGGTAACTATTAATTTGCCATCTGTAACCATATAAACTAGATTTGTGGTTATATAACAAAATCTAAAACAAACCAGGAAATGGTAAATAAGCCCTCAGTATAGTGATGATTTTACCCTCAGGGGAAAAATTTTAAAAGGGGTGTGTGTGGGGAAAATAGAGGAATAGAAGAAGAGGAAGAGATTAGAAGCAAAGCTAGAGGACACAGGAAGATTAGAAGAATTCTGGGAAACTGGTAAAGAAGCCAGGAGGGAGAGAAGAAATCAAAACAAGGATGCAACACAACAACAAAGAAAAAAAAACTAGAAACAATGTTCACACTCATAAAAAGAAGAATGATCAAGAAAAAACAAAATAAAAACAAGAAAAGAAGAAAATAAGAAAAAAATGTCCACTTCAAGGCATGTCTCTACTGTCACTGGTAGACAGAGTGGGCAGACAGAGCCCAGATCCATGTTGATTAATCACAGCAAGTCAGCTGTAGATTTACGGAGTAATGGATAATCCCAGCAAGCCTGAACCTTTAGTTCCACTGAAGTTCAGGCTGGTTTCTCGCTGTGAAATGGGAACCCAATTAGTTCCAGACACTCTGGGTGCCTCCTGACATCTGGAACACAGCTCCTTGACAACTGAAACTTGGCTCCTTGACCTCCTGCTGACTACTCAGCAGCCTAGATGGAGCCATCCTGCAGCTGCTCTGAGTTCCAAGCTAAGTTGGCCCCTCTCCAAGATGGCTACTAGCCAATTGCCCTCTCCCTAGGGTGGGGGGTTTTGAATCTGAATAATTCAGCAGCCACTGCACTCTGCTGTACCCACTGCTCCATTCCACTGGCACATTTCTCTGTAGAGGCCTCTGGGGTCACCAGTTGTCACTGTGCATCTGCAGGTTCAAGCCACAATGTGACTCACTATGTGAGTCAGGGCTCAGGGGGAAAGCACTACTTGCCACCTCCTTCCTCATTGAAGTCTCTCTCTTTGCTCTCCTTGTGGGCTTCAATTGTTGCTTCAGATCCTTCTTGGGCCCTGAAGACCCACTTGCCTCCTTCTTCTCTTCTTCACATTCATATTCTTCACATATATACCAGCATCGGACACCAAATCTCAGAGATGCTCTTTCTCTGCTGTTCACCACTCTGCCATCTTCCAGTCATCTTCACATAATTCCTATATCTAGCTTCTTGTTCTAGATTCTGTTTATTTTTTTCCAGAAACAGATCTTTTATTACTTATTTCATTGAGAGTCTGTTAATTTTTAGCTGTGCTACAACTTGGATATGAAATATCCTCCAAAGGCCCTGGAATGTGGTAAAGCCTATAAGAGGGCCTAAGGAGACAGTGGGACACTTGCCCCATCCTCTTGCCTCTTTCTTTCTTTCTTCCTTTCTTTCTTTCTTTTTTCTTTCTTTTTTTCTTTCCTTCCTTCTTTCTTTCTTCTTTCTTTCATTTCCTTGCCCCGTGGGGAAGCAGCTTTGCTCTCCATGCACTCCCTGGTGTGGTTTGCTGTTTCACCAAGGCCCAAAGCAACAGTACCAATAATCTTCAATGGAAACCAAGTGAGTCAAAATAAACCTTTCTCTCTATAAGTTTATTTGTTTTAGTAACAGAAAGCTAAACAACACAAACTTTGTGTTTATCTGAAAATATGTGTAAACAAATTTAATTCTGCATAGAATTTTAGACATTTAAATATATGATTCCATTTTCTGTTGTCTTCTATTGATGCTTATAACTGATCTGCACTTGGTAAAATTGTTGTTTGTAGATAATCTGTCTCTATTTAGTTTAATTTGCTTTTGTTCTTGGTGATATCTACATATCTATCTACTTACCTACTTACCTACCCATCTAGCCACCCATCTGTAACTTCCTCAAGGCTCAATGCACTTATTTCATCTGACCATGTTCTTCAATTCTGAAAAATTCTCAGCTATTATTTACAATTTTTTATCATTAAATCTCAATCCATCTTTTATACTCAAAACCTTTTTATCTCTTTGTGTGCATTCTGCTTTCCCAAAGCTACTTTCAGTTCTCCTAGCTCTTGTTCTAGCTTTGTGTGTTGTGCTATATTATTATTTTGAAGGTATTTTTTAACATAATTTTCAAAAACTATAAAATTTCCACATGATTCTTTTTCAAAACTGCCAGTGATGTATATAATATATATAATTTTTTAAACACTGGCCTTTGCTTTTTGGTCCTCCAAATGAGGTCTGAATTCTGTGTTTTTATGTAAAAACAAATCTTCAAAAGGGACTTTCTAGAAGTGTAACTGTGACTTTTCTAGGGTTTTATTCTTGTTTATATTTTCAGTAAAACATATCTCAAAGCTTAAATCTCTGGGAACCCTACTGGTTTATGAGAAGAATAAACATAAACAGTCCAACTCTGATATTTGCAGAGCTAAGATGCAGCAGCTTGCCTGAGATCTGATGCATACTTTCACTATACCTCTTTGTTTCCATAAAGCTAGGAGGTTTGAAAAGTTCAGTCCTCTTAACAGCTGAGAGGGATTGGAATCAGATAAGTCTATCAGACTTTTAGAGCTTACTTTATGCTTAAGAAGGCTCAACATCCATGCCACAACTACATTTTGATGAGATTTGACAAATATTTACATCCATTAATTCAATAGCACATCAAGATGTAGAACACTTCCATCACTCTACTCTCTTCATGCCTCTTTATTGTCAAATCTCTCTCTTCACCATCCTCAAAGTCACCATCTTCTGATTTCCAATCCTATTATGCCAGATTTTGAATGTCATAGAAATGAATCACAAAAATTGTACTCTTTTGTGTCAAATTTACTCAACATAGTGGTTTTGAGACTCACTCATGTTGCTTTGTGTATCAGTTAGTTTGCTCCTTTTTATGGCTGACAATATTTCCTTGTTTGAATTTTAAAGTTTTGTATATAGACAGGTGACATTATCCATACATTTTACTCAAGAATAACAAAGAAATCTTTCAGATATGTGTTTCAAAAGGGTTGGGAACACTGAGTCTGATAAATTGAGAACCACTGATATAGTGCTTAATAGCACAGAATTGATGAAAGAATACTCAAAGTGGACAGTTCTTGATTCACTTGCTCTCTGAATTGAGTCACCTAAACTCTGTAAGCCTTCGTTTACTCATCTTGCAAACTAGAAATCATATAATCCCTACTTCATGTGTTGATATAAGGATTATTTTAAGGAACTCAATGTATATATTGTTATGCATTGATTGGCTTTGCACCACTATAACAAATATCTGAAATAATCAACCTATAAAGAGAAAAGGTTATTTCAGTTCATAATTTTGGAGGTTTCAGTGGATTATTATTTGGTCCCACCTTTACTGGGAGTGTCAAATAGCAATATCATGGAACATATGGTGGAGCAAAACTACCCATGTCATGGCCAAGAGCAAGGACACAACAGGGGCTCCACAAACCCCTTTACAGACACTACCTGCATGACTTAAAGATCTACTAGGCCCTTCAACATATGGATCTTTGGGGGATGTTTAGATCAAAAGTATAGCACCGGAGTGCACATTTAGCATTCAATTCGTCAGGCAGACATTATAGTAGAAAATGGTCCAATAAGTATTTGGTTGACTTTTTAGATCTGACTCTCACTCTGAGTATATAAATTTCAAAGTAAATACACCTACTGACTGGATTCTACCTAAGCTGGACACTAGTAAGATTTGGTCCTATTCCCAGCAGAAAGTTCACCCCTTTATCAGTTGTCAAACTCTGGTGTGCACTAGGGTCACCTAGATAGAAAGTTTCAACAAGAATTTTTAAACCTTGCTCCCAGAGTTTATGATTGAGCATTTCTCAGATAAGGTCAGAGAATTTGCATACCTAAAATATATTTCAGATAATGCTACTGCTGCTGATCTTAAGAATATTTTGAGAATCACTGTTTAGAGAAATACCTATGGCCAGAGAAAGTTTTATTACAATGTGACTTTTGTTTGGATCCTTTTAGGATCTGTGAGAAAGGAACTATCCTGGGAATTTTTTGCCAAGGTAGCACGTCATGGAGAAAGTAGACTTCCAGATTATGACTAGAAATAATGCCTACTCCATGCTTGAGTTTTTTGGTATTGAGCGTCTTTTGTTTGATTTTATCTGGTCCAGAACTTCAGCTTCAACTAAATATCACAAGTCACCTCCAGAAAGTCATAAAATCTAAGGCTGAGTTAGCTAAAGACAGAAGGAATAGTTCACAGCATATAATCTTTACAAGTATGAGACAAAATAGGGCATATACTCTGTAAATCAATTTTTTCATGCATTAACTTAGAAAAGCAAATTAAATACAATGGACCCTTGACTTACAAACTCAATTTATTCCTGAGGGCTGGTAGTAGCTCAAGCTGGTCAATTGAGAGCTCTGGCTCCTCTACACAGCCTTCAAAGTCTCTCTCCTGTATACAGTCTCAGTGTCCTTAGAGAGACACTGGCCCAGGATTTCTCAACTAACCCCATACAGGAGAGGATGTTGTAATGTTCCTTCCAGAACTCTTTAAGGGTTAAATCTGTATCTGAGACCATCTAAAAGCATGAGTGGCTGGCATTTGGTTACTCAAAACTTTGCTCATAAGTTAAAACTAAACTTCCAGTTGTAACCCAAGTTGTTTGTCAGGCTGGTCATAAGTGGATGGTTCACTGTATTTATCTCTGTTTATTTATTGTTTTTAAATGATGTAAAAATACCTCCTCTGTTCTTCAAATTTTCTCTATTTTATATAAAAGTATATGAAAACAGTGAGTGTCCTTGGGATAAATAGTATATATTCAAATTTTTATTTTGAAGGCACAAATAATCAAATTAAAGATGCTATTATATCATTTGGGTCTTTTTTCACACTAAGGCATTAGGATCTATGGTTGGAATTACTTGAACTACTTGTGCCAACACCTACACATGTGGAAATTTGCATTCAAGAACAAACTATATTGGCTCTGGGACAAAATGAAACAATCAGTCATTCTTAGAACTTGCTCAATCTTCTCTGCCCTTCTTGTCTTAGAAGACACTTAAGGTAAGTGTTTATCTTTCTTTTGTTATTAGCTGGAAACCTAGGTTCAGCTTTTTTGTTTGGACGCTACATTTTTAATATTAAAATTCACTTAATCTTTTGTAACGCTGGGAAAACCTAACTTCCTGGTTAGGAATAAAATAAAATAAAAGCCAACAAGGCTAGTAAGGCAGATACATATGGATTGAATTTCCTCTCAAAAATAAATATTGGTTTAAATCTTAAATGAAAAAGGGCCAGCCCAAATGCATTTCATTAGACTTCTGTGACATATGATGAAATCACTTAACATTTCCGTGTTCTCCAACTATCAAATGCCCTCCTGAACAAAGAGAGAGATGTTTGATTCTCTCACAAAGAATCTGGATTGTGTCACTGTCCTGTTAATAGAGAATGAGATCTTTTATGGCCAAAAGAGGCTATTTACCATACAATAGATGGATTTAAATTTGATACACCTCATAAAGGAAGAACAGAGTCAACCTGCAAAGGTCTTCTCAAAGTTCACCTAAAAAAAGTCACAAGTCTCGACTTTATACTCAAGGAACTGTATACACTAATCTTGGAAGAAACCATAGAATGGATTTTAAAACAAGGAATGTCTTTCATTTTGGAGGGAAAGACATTTCAGAACAACATACACTATTTAAAGAAAAAAAAGCTTATTCTGGTTTGCGGTTTTAGAGGTTTCCATTCATGATTAACGGGCTCCACGGCAAAAATCAGGGCAAAGGGGCATAGTAGAGAAAATCTGTTCAGCCTATCACACCCAGAAAATAGAAAGAGTAGAAACAAAACCAGAGCAAGAGGATGGAGCCGGTGACAAGAATTCATCATTCTATCTCACGCCCTCAGGAATCCATCTTCTCCGTCCAGGCCCCACCTCCTAACACATTCAGATATGAATGGATTAATCCACTGATGAGTTTGGTACCCTATGATCCAATCACCTTCCAAAAGCCCCACATCTGAACACTTGAGACCTTTGGGAGACATTTTTTATCTAAACCATAACAGATTGTTTAAATTGATTCAAGAATTTAGAATTTTCAAACTGAAGTTATGTTTTCTGTTTTACTTCCAAGCACACTCTCTTCATCTGTTGTTGTCCTGTAAATATTTAAAGAAAACACAATAGCCAAAGAATAATTAATAATGATTTTTCTTTTTCAAAAATTCATACCATTACTTCTACCCTTATATTGTATTCTGTCCATACTACTTATTCATACCCCTAAACACCATTCACATAGACATAAAAAACCCTTTTGATCTTCCTCTCTTCATGCCTTCACTGCTTTACCATGCCCTACTGAGGTGCAGGACAAAGAATGCAAGGTTCAGGACTTAGAGGATCAGATTCAGGTCTCGGTTCCACTAGTGACTAGCTAATTGAGATGGTCTAAATCATTGTATTAAAAGAAAAAATGAGATCAATGTCTATCTACTTTTCTTATGAATTCAAATTGCTACATATACATATTACTGTTGCTACTAACTTTCTCCTTGAGTAAGAGACTCTATTTTTCATGTAGCTTATGGCATATAATCCAAACCTATAGTCTTTTGAGCCATGATTAAGAATGTATCATAGAAAGTCACCATTGGGTCATTGATTTTTACTGGTGAGGAAAGAGAGGCATGGAGACGTTAAACCATTTACTAAGGTCTATCCAACAAGAACTAGAACCTTTAGTTCTCCCCCTGTCTTTTCAATATACTCTCTACCTCTCATCCTACTTGTTTCATGGAAGAAAGGTGAAAAGTAAAGAAAGAAGTGACTTTGAAGGATAAGAAAGAGGATAATGTGAAAGAGGTACAAAATATAGAGTACATCCAACAGCCCTAGTTTTTCAGGGCTCTAGAGGCTGAAGAACACCTAGGTAGCCATGGGCACATGAAAAGAAAGGATCTTCGAGCTAGATAATAGTGGGAATAAGAAGAGAGGGCTACTTTTGGAATGTTAACATAATATAAAGAAGAGGGGATAGAATGTGATCTACAAGATGTAGACCTCGTCCACAAGATGACAATAATAATACACCTTTGTAGACCTTCCATAAGTATTCAGTGAGATTATACTGGCAAGCAAAGTACCTGGTTTGGTGCAGAAATGCCTGGTGGGCCTCAGAAATGCTAGGTCCCTTTTCAAGCTAAAAGGGGAGAAATGGTTTTAGGGAAAATAATCTAAGTTTATGTCTCAGGCTACCAAACCAAAATTTTTCAAACTGTGCTTCAGTCTAATGGAATGAATTGTGGCCAATTTTTAATATAATTTGTGTTTTTCCATACAACGGAGACTGTATGAAGCACTTGCAATATCATCTCCTTTTATCCTCACCACTTGTAAGGTTAGTGTTGTTATCCCTATATTAAGTGAGGAAATTAAGACTCAGAAATATAGGCTACAAAGTAGGGAGTCCAGCCCAAGTCTGAACAAAGAAGTCCCCTTCTTTCAGTATTTTCTGGTCTTTACCTCATTTTATAAATCTAACTAGATATAATATTACATAAATAGTGTATAAAACTTGTCTTTGACTCAATAGGATGCTCAAGTTTTAGTTGTTTTTTACACACTCTTATACTCTTTATTCCAAAATGAGTGTCAATTCTTTACTCTGAGTTTAAGCAGCCTGCATCTGGCCTTGTCAAGGGAAACCCTGCAAGTGAATTTCAGTTTCTTCCACTTCCCTGCCTGGATTGATGTGGGATCATTATGAGGCAATCAATGCCAAAGATTGTTGTCAATTTTCCACTGCCTTGGCTTAAATAAACACTTAATGTTACCCAGGGGCATGGTTAGGGGGCACACTCCCTCACACAGATGCACTGCTGCACAGACACACAACCTACAAAGACACACTTTATCATGGTTCACTTGGAAAAATCCAAGTGGAAAAGAACAAGGTGGATGAATAATAAAGCAAAGGAGAAAAGGGAATTAATTTAGAGATAATGAGCATCAGAATGCCTCAATAAAGAAGAACAACCCTGTATGTCATTAGGTAGCAATCTTAGCCTTTGGGCAAGATTACACTAAGGCCTGCTCCAATTACCTGTTTTTAAGCATAAGTGAAGGGGAAATATAAAAGGGGTGTGTGTGAAATACTTATTCTCCCTAAACTGTGGTAACATTCTGGGAGAATTAATTGTTATTCTTGCAAAGAGGCTCTCTGCAATTGTAATTGTGAATGATAAGAATCCACCATGCCCATATGAAGCCATACATTTGGTTATAAGATAGAACCCTATTTCTTCCAATGGTCAAGAAATAAAGAGAGAAGCAATGAAAGTTTTTCCCTGTGTTTGCATCTTGTCTCAACATCTGGGAATCTCAGAAGCCTCTGAATAAATCAGCAAGTCTCCTTCTCAGGTGACCTGCTTGGAGCATGGGTCAGTTCCTGAGAATGGAGCTCTTTTGCCACTAGGCCTAATGACAGGGCAGGAAAGGCTGTTGATGAGAAAGCCCTGAGCCTTGGACAATGCATACAAAAGCCTGGTTAAGGAGTACTTCCAAAGTCATTCCTTCCTCATCCCACCACCATATGTAAAGGTAGGGGTGTGGCAGAAGGATAAGGATGATCAATCAAAAGGAACCATACTAAAAGGTTTACCTCTGAATGACTCATATTTGCCCCTTCCCAGATATCAACTCTATTACAACTGTTTGCCTTATCTAATCCCAACCCAATTTTGAAGTAATTGTTGGCTTTCACAAAAGTAAGCAGGACATATTCTTTTCACAGTTGCCTGCTTTTCTTAAGTTTCCAGCTTTCTAAAATCCCCTTTAATAAGGATTACTTGCATGTAAGTCAGCTTCCTTTTTGATGTTATAACAACAATGTTCCTTGTAATCTAGCCAAGTACAGACTATTTTTAAAACTATATAGCTAACAGGTGTGTACTTCCTGCCCACACATGAAATTGGCACCTGCCCCTCCAATTCCAAAATGCTGTATATATATATAATCATTGCTTCCAGGGAAGGTTGGAAATTGTGTCTTCTTTCTCACCCAGTTTTCCAGAGAAAAAAGCCAAGTTTGAAAATAAGGATTTCTTTCGTCTAAATATGCTCTTCCTCACATACTGTGGAAGGGACAAGACAGGGATGCCTTAGGGTGACTACATCAGATGAACATATTTACCAAATTCAAATAACTGCAAAGCATTTTAAAATTTTTTTAAATTCAACTTTTAAATCAAAAGCTAATCTTTCAAAATATAACAAAAGGACATAAAATAGTAAAATCATTGCTTGAGACAGATAAAATCATTGGCTATGTGACAGATATTTAAATACATTTTTTAAGCTAGTGATTCTCAAATTTTGGATTCAATCAAAATTTTCTTTAGTGCTTAATCAACAAACTCAGAGCCCCAAGCTTTACCCTACTGAGTTTCTATTACATCTCCAGACATCTGATATCTACCAAAGTTTGAGACTCTTCAGTTTAGAAAATCTGGAAGTAAATATTTAGGTTGACTACTACCCACATCTACTGTAATGGCAGAGCCTCATTAGATATCTTGGCTCTTTTTGCCTTATTCAGAGAAAAAAAATCACCTGAAGGTTAAATCCTCCCTTAGGCAATGGCTCTAATTTCAGCACTCAAGAAGCTGAAGCAGAGGATGGCTACGGAATACTAATCAAGACTATATTTTAAAAAACAAACCCCACAAACCACTAGGAATGAGAAAAACAGGCCAAAAAGGAGCTTGCATTTGATGTAACATGTTGCTGATGTTCTCAAATTTCTTTCTCCAGTCCTGGTCCATGTCTCTGGAGATGAGGTCTCAGATATTTGACTTCATCTGGGTATGTGACAAACAAGAAGAAGAGGAAGAAGGAGAAGGAGAAGGAGAAATTAAAAAACAGTAGGACTTCATTTCTCCCCTCTAAAGCCTTCTCTCTCATAAGTATTTTCTCTTTGATGATATAAAAGATTGAATCATTACTTTTACACAATCTTTTAAGTACAAAAATAACCAATGTAAAACTTCTGTAGCCTACTGGATTGTAAAGAATTTATTTTTAAAGTTGGACCCAGGTTATAATTTCAACTGCCTTATGAAATCAGAATGTAAGATTACTTATAAAAATTCTAGCCCTCTTCCTTAGCTCCAAAATGAGGACAGTCAAATCTATATTAGTTATGTAATTAAAGAGCATAATTTTGATACAACACATAAATGGACATAGTTGACTAAAAAAATATTAAATTTTTTCCTAAACAGAGACAAATCTGAGTGAAATTTGCTAGGTCAGCTAATTACTAAATTCTCAGGGAAAAATCATGACTGAAAACACAAGTAAATAAAACAGTGAGCTCAAATCTCCACAGCCTAGGAAAGGAAGGAAGAATAGTATGGAGAGTGTTCTACCATTGGAGCAAGGGGTGTCACTTCTTTATTCAAGACCACATCTAAAGAGAATATAAAAGAGACTAGAATCATATTCCTTAACTAACAGTCTGAATAACAAAGTAGCAATGTAAGCTCTCTGCTATATCCCATTACACTAAATAAACTGATGCAAATGTAGTGGGTCATGCTTCATTCATCTTAAAAAATATAAGCATTCTTTTTTTTAAGAAACAAAAAGAACTAGAAAAAATTGCTAGGTTATACTGTTTAGCATTTTTTCACTCTGGATTATTATTCCATAACACTGTATTTAATCACTAATAACATCCCTATATAATTACTATAAATGTACCGCTTATTTTTAAAATTTGAAATGCTTTGTTTTATTGTCAGCATCTTCCCTCCCAGACTATTAAAAAAACATTCAACTTAAATACTCTCAGTAGGAGAAAATTTCCCTGGAATATATAGTATTACATTTTACAGCTCACAAAATTTACAAAGCAGGCACTGATAACTAATGATACCCTTTGAAAACAAAGAAATTGGTACACAACGTTCTCGGTCTTCTCAAGAGCAAAATGATGGCTGTGTGCCTGTAAAACCAACTGAGATGATTAACTGAATGCTTGGAGATTTAGACAGTGTGTCATAAGACATACACGAATCCAAAAATTCTTTTGTAAACACAAGGATCAAGTCTGAATGCATTTTTGAAAATAAGATCTGTTCTCCCTGGGGCCTAAGTCACTCACTGGTAGTTGGTTGGGCACTTAAGAAATCATATTCAGGTCTTTAAATACCTAAGTACCCAGAGGTATTATGATGAATCAGGCTGGTTATTTAATCTGAGAGGAAAGAAAAGAAGCATTTATCAAATGTCAGCTATGCGCCATATGCTTTTATTTACTTATTTCATTGGTACTCACAATGGCTCTGCTGTGGGAATGTTATTAATCCCAGCTTGACAGGTGGAAAAACCAAATCTCAATGACATGTCCAAGGTTGCACAGAGCTGGTAGCAAAGCAAACTCATGTTTGCCTGACCCCAAAGTCCATGCCCCTCATTATTCTAGGGCATTAAGACTTTTTAATTAAATTTTTCACATTTAGATTTGTTTTATTTTTTACCTCTATTGATATATCCTGAATTTTCTCATCCAAACACCATTTCCTTTCATCATTAACAGAAGTATAGCAAGCAATTCACACTTTAAAATATACAAAAAAAATTAGTGATAGTTAATGTTGTTAAAAAAAATCCCATGTTATAAGATGTTTTCACACATACTACCACATTTTTACCTCACTACAAACAAGAAAAGACTAAAGTATGCAAAATGTCCTCTCATAATAGTAGAAAAAGTAAGCAGCAAAAAAAAATAGAATCAGCATGCTGATAATTTTACAAACATGGGGGTTTTTCTTCCTAATGACTTGCAAGTAGTAATCAATGTACCTATTTTGTAGATGAGGAACAGACTGATGGTGTCAGAATTTCAATATTTACTTAGGTTAACTTCAAAAGATGCCTCAAACTTCAAAGATACTTCTCAAAACTTCCCTTCTCCTTCTTCATTTCTGCTGTCTTGATGATTGCATCCCACACACTTGTTCCATGTTGAAGTCTATAAAAATAAGTAGCACATTGGTCCTTCCCTCATGGAATTTACCATCTAGAAAGGAGGAGGAAAGATTGGCACTAATATCTCAGAACATACTTCCAAATAAATGTTGATTGAAAATATTAATGCAACATAAAATGTAAACTAGAAAAATATGACTAATCTTAAGGAGTGGTTTTATAAACAAAACAATAGGAAAACAGTGCAAAAATACAATTTATCTGATGATTTTATTGTAATAGGTTGTTATGTTTCTTGTTCCCTTTCCATAATCATTGTGAATTTTTCCTATTAGTGTTTTTCCTTGCCAATTTGTAAGGGAGCATAATATTGTAAAGAAATATGTGTATGCCACATATCTTGGAAATATTTCCTAGATGGTCATTTGCTTTCAAATTTTGATCATGAATTTCATGATTATATTTTTAATGTTTATATTACATTTAATTTTTATATTATTCTTTATCCTTTGTTTTCTTTTAACTTAAAAGACCTCTCTAATTTTTTATATTTGTCAAGTATTTTTAAGAATGTTTTTTACATTTAACATTCTAATTAATGTAAAAGTTATTTTGTATATGTAAAGATAAGAATCTAACAAATATTTTAAACAATTATTCATAACTATTGCATGAAATATAGTTCCTTATGGGTATGCATTGCCATCAGTACTTTCTGTTCCATTTTAGATGTAGTAAAATGTCTCAGCTTTCTCTTCTGTTCCACTGGCAACCTTCTTCACTTCCTCCTCTCTTCCTTCTTTTTTTTCCTCCTTTCCTTTTCATTGCCTTACACTATTAAAAATTTTTGAGCTATAGAATAATATAGTTATTCCGGATCTTTAGGGTAATTCATTAAGAGGCAACGTGCTCTTAAGGTCCATCAATATCCAATGTCCAGTGTCTCAATGTCCATCAGTTTATGCTGATAACAGGAAAAGGAACAAGAGTCTGGTGCAGGATAGACACAGTGAAATAAGAAGGAAGAGGACATGGGGCCAGGGATTTAGCTCAGTGTTTCTGCCACCTGCCTCACAAGCGCAAGTTCCCAAGTTCCATCCCCGGTACCAAAAAAAAAAAAAAAAAGAAGGAAGAGGACAGATGTGAGATGCTGTGAAAAGAGAACCTGCTTAATGGAGCAATCATCTAGTGGCTGGATCCAGATGAGTATTAGTATTAATAAACAAGAAGAGTGCTTAGAAGAAAACAAGTAGAAAAGGGAATGAGATTTCCAAGGGTCTGATGATTAACCACACATTATGATCTTAAATGAATAAATCCTAACCTGTGACTTTGAAAATTGTGTCATGTCCATTACTTTATTTAAAATGATTTTTTAAATGACAGCTACATCTGGGTTCTGGGGTCAACTCCGTCCGTATTAAAGACACAAAAGAAAAGCTTACTATACCTGTGACCAAACTGAACAACAGTTAAAGAGTAAGAAAGTAAATATTCCACATGCTCAGGAAATCCCAGTGTCATTTCTTTCCCCTAACAGGATGGGAAAAGCTACAAAGAAACACAATGCATGCTACTGCAAATTTTACTCTTAGCATTTTATTCCTTCTGTGAAATGCAAGATACTGTGAAACAAACAAAAAGCATAGTATCCTGTTTTGAACACCATGAATTTTGGAAGCCAGTTTTTTTTTCTTATTTAATGATAAACTACATTCTCTAAATAAAGTATTTCTCTTGGAAAGTCACTGAAGCTGCTGGGCTAGATTATCAGGACTCTCTTGAGAAAAAAAAAAAAAAAAAAAAAGCACCTGGAGAGCTCTTTATCTTCCAAACCATTCGCTTCCACCGGTGCCCTCTACCTCGAGGTCTCTTACAAGCCACTGATTTCAACACTCCTCAGCAAGGTCTGTCCTTCACTGAGCAGCTGCAAAGCAAGAGGAAGGATAAAGTGGGATCAGCAGACAACAGGGAGGGATAAAAGCTTGCCTGACTGAGGCTTTGGATCGGATGAAACTGTTATCTCTATTTGGTGAACCAGATGTTAACATTCCATGCTCATTCAGAGAAAGTTCTTTGATTTGACAAAGGTTTTGAGGAATGTAATTTATTAGTACGAGGACTTTGTCATGGTTCGGTAACTGCTAAGCTCTCTTCATTCAGTAATCCTGGATACACCTATGCAGTACTCCCTGACTTATTACAGTAATATTATTTCACAGCTAAAAGAGAATTCTTTATTTACTCAGGTTTATGGATAAAGGCATGAGCTTTTTATTATTTTCTTTTTTATCTTTATTCTCTGGTATTTACAAATTACTCTTCTCAATAGTCCTTTTTTCTTCTTCTTCTTCCTTGTCTACAATCCCCACTCATCCTCTCTCTCTCTCTCTCTCTCTCTCTCTCTCTCTCTCTCTCTTTACATACATAAATACTAATTTGTATTTTGTCTTCCACTTACTAACCAGTTCCTTCTCTGAGCACTTACCCTAGGGCATTACCACAAGGAAAAAAAATAACTTTAAAAAATGACATCTAGATCTGGGCCCTTGGGTCAACTCTGTCCATAAGTAATCATATGACCTTTAACCAATGCTTTCACTCTTCTAGGGGTATTATTTGAGGTTAGGAGACTTCCCCTTTCCGTCTAAGACTTCTATTTTTCTGATTAAAATAATATCAAAAGATATAACCAACAAATTAAACCTAATTTTTATTCACTTGTGAATTGGTGAATGAAAGATACACTGTTCAATATGGTAATCACTAGCCATATATGGCTATTTAAATTTAACTGTGAGGTAATTTAAATTAAACAGTATTTAAAATTCTATAACTTAGTTGCACTAGCCATATCTGAAGTGCTCAAAAGTTACATGTGGCTAGGTGTACTATACTGGATAGTATGGCTTATAGGACATTTACTCCCTTATAGAAAGTTCTATTTGACAGCACATAGGGCAACTTAGTATTATAAGGTCCCATGCAAAATATTTCATAGAAATAATAATCCTTACCTGAAAAAGCCTAGCCTTATTAGACATACTTGCAGTGTTAAAAACAATATTGTTCAAAACTGCGCTTATAAGCATGTTGAAATGTAGAGTATGGCCTGTTTTCACGTCATTCCTCCCTTCTACTCGGTTCCCAAATCTGTAAAATGAGCTGGTAATTTCTACTAGAAGTCCTCCACATTTCCTTCTGCTTTTAATTGACTAAAATATTATCATTCTATTGGATTTATAAGTTTATATTATTGTCGTTTAAGGAAATGGTAAGATTTAAATTGAACTTTTATTGATGTTTGGTTTGAGCAATAAGCAGAGAAATGAGGGGTGGGCATATGTAGAAAATAGTGAATTAAAGACAGAAAGCATTAAAATAAGTTTAAGATCAGCCAAGAAGGACCCCCAATCCTGATAGCTTTTAAGGAAGATATAAATGATCATAAATCAAGAATGGGGCTTCTTTCATAGATTGAGACTGTTCATCTTTAAATATGCTTAATTGTGAAAGTATGAATTTTTGTATATGGATGTGGTGAGATTTAGGCATGTGAAAGGAAAAGGAGACAGAGATTATTGGTTAGGTTATGGTATCCAAAGTTAAAAAAAACAAAAGGTAGCTTGGATTCTTTTCCAATTTGGATGGGGTGGCATGGAAAAATACTACTAGAGCAATCTGAAAGGCAAAACACCATTAAGGTTCCTCCATCCTGTTTATGAATTATAAAAAGATCCAAATATCATGATTTTGGCTATCTAGAATTATTGCAATTTATCCAAATAAACCTAAACATCATCTTAACCTAGATTGGTTCAGAAACTGGAAGCAAAGCTCTGATTCCAAGGCTGAAAACATCACCAAGCCATTCCAGAGAACAAAATAGTGTGCTTTCTCAAGGATGAAGAATGTGTTTCCTGCCTACTCAGGAGGATGTTCTTTCAGCATGTCTACCTGCCTGGTGGGAAGGAGTGTCAGAAGTTAGTAATCTCATCAAAGGAAGCCAAGTGGCAGAGACTGTCTCCACAGGGGGAGCTAATCAGCAAGGCTTTCTTTTCTTCCATTCCCTATTCATTGTTTTCTGATAGACCAGGTTCCAAGCTATTGAAATTTCTCTTGATCCCTCTAAATCTTCAATCAAATTTGAAGAAGGGATGCTTTCTCTTGGTTTATTTCTTTCAAACTTACCCCTTTGAATTAAAGGGCTTAGTGAGATCTTAATACAATACATAGCCTGGCATTTGGCACTTTGCAGTCTTAGATATTAGTCTGAAACAGGTTTGAATGAGGAAGCCTACAAAATAATCATCTTCATTCAGTAAATTTTCCTTCATGTCCTGTCAAACAATTTTGAACACAAGATAATCTGATGCCCTCAGGATGTTTCAAGAATCTTCAAAACAGAGTAACATAGAGCAATGACTCAGAGATGAAACTTTCTCTTTCAAAAAAAAGGGGGGCACTGTGGCAAATTCCCCAGGAATTTCAGGAAGTTTTGTTATAAAGGTAATTAAGTTTGTGTACTTTTATTACACAAATCCACAAAATAATCCTAATAATTCTTTTTCTTCTTATACAACAACAACAACAACAACAACAACAACAAAAGTAGCAATCCTGCCCCTTTTCTTATCTTTCCAACTAAACAGAGGATGGTTTCTCAGCTGAATACAGATGCACACTTACTAAGTAACTCAGAGTTTTCCTACCCCACCTTAATAATCTCTTGGCTTTCCATTCCCACACAGGTTGGAGAAGCAAATTGGAAGTCACTGTTAGCAGTCCTGAGATAGGTCACTGGGAGCTTAGCTAAAGGTAAAAGGGAATATCTGAGTTTAGACTTTTGAAATTAAAAACTCAAGGTTTTAATTATGGAACTATAGTCCTTTTGAGATTGCCATCGAGGTCAACAGTTGATTCAGCCCTCACTATCTCTGGTCATTGAGGAAGAGGTCGCTCATAAATATGGCAGTGCACATTCTGTTCCCTGCTATAAATGAAACAATGTGGAATTGTATTGTTTCTGATATAAATTATCCTGCTACCTGCTAGCCAAGACAGACTAGACATTGTGTGGCTTCAAAGGTCTCCTTAGTTTGCTTGCTTTTCCAACTCCCACTTAGGGAAAGCAGTAGCTGAAATCTGAGGAGGAGAAATGCTTCTCAGATGGTCTATGGCCTCCAGGGACTGCCTACTTAATTATAATCTTTATAACCAGCACTGAGGGAATGTAACACTATCCCAGACACACAATAAATGTTAGCAGTTGTCAAATGATAAAGTTTCCTTTCTTTCTTTGCACAGATTTTCTAATGCTAGAAAAGCCTCCTGTATTGTGTACATTTTTCTAAACAATGTATTTAAGACATTTAAATACTTCTATTTAAAAGCACCAGAAAACAGCTGTTTAGCTCCAAGTTATGGATCTTGGAGGGTGCCAGGGAAATAAACACTGAACTACGTAATGAGTCTCATAAATAGTTGAATTTATCTCTTGGCAACTTTTCACAACACCTTTGGCAAACAGGGCATGCATGCATGAAAGAGAAATAATTAGGAACATGCCCTCAAGTGACAAGTTTTGGCATGTACTAGAAAGGCAATCTTTTTATTCTCCCACATCCTGCTGCTCACCAGCCCCCCATTTCCAATGCAGTTTGAGACATTAGTCAGTACATATAGGGTCAAACAAATCTCAATCCCTCCAGAAACCTTTTTGCACCTCAGGATGGTTTTTCTTCTGGTGAATCTCTGAAGTTTCACTCTAAATGTATTACAGGCTGTGGCAGCAATAACATGTCATTCTCTTCCTTATTTAAAGAAAAAACAAAACAAAACAATGTCTTCTAAGAGTCCTTCCTAGCACTGCATGGGGGTGGTCAACACTACCATCTGAATTAAAAACTGTCCTTTAGTCATATATGTGTCAGTAAATTTTTTATGCAGGGTATCATAGTTAGGCTGTGACTCTCTGACTTTCATATGGTAGCCATTCTTCCCAGAAAACACATAACTTCAGACTAGACACACATTTGTCCAATAATTCTAGCTTCTGAATTATATATAGAATTTAAACACAATTAGCAGAAGAGGTCTACTTACGTGGAATTTACTATATTGTAAGTTTCAAGATTTCAAAACATCAAAATTTTCAGACAATTTCTGAGGCAGCCAATATCAAGTTTTCCATCACCCAAATTAGCATCAATGCCAGGAAGTGATAGGAAGAACAAGAGTGGGGAGGAGTGCTTGAAATTGGGCTCGACCACACTTGTGCTTGCTTTTTAGGGTGCAAAAGATTTTCACAAAAACTTCATGAATTATTTTTTTGCACATTTGCTGCCCCCAAGGACTAGAGCTCGTATTAAACTATCTGCAATGAGTGTTTTTTAGCAGTCCATTGATAGTTTAAGGTTCTCCTTTTTGAGCTAACATGGATGGCCCTGAGATACACTACAGTGAGCATCTTACTGATGAAACAGCAAAGGCAGGTCACATATGTTTTTTTTTTTTGCTTAAATTATTTTATTGGTACATTTTAGGTATACAATACGTTTACATTTATCATTGGGTACTTGTACCTGTACATGATGTATCTTGGTTCTTACTTTTTTCCCCATTACCTGTGCGCCCTTCATCCCCTCCACCCTTCCCTATTTACATAGACTTTGTTTCCATTTTTTTTTCTCTTCTTATAATTTTTCCTTTCCCTCCTTTCCTTTCCCCTTCCCCTCACACCACCCTTACCCCCTTTGGATCTTTTCTTCCTATTTCAAATTATCAGTTATTCATTTTAACCATTTTAATTCTTATGTACACTTTCAGTTTCTCACACTAGAGAAACTATTCAGTATTTACACATATACAGGTCACATATGTTTTGAGGACACTTCTGAATTCCAGTCTGGATGTAATTTAGATAAGGGTGAAAATTGGAGGACACATGCAAAATGTTCCGTCCTCTCAGTGATTTAATCATGACCACACCCAGTGAGTGTAGTGATTTTATCCAATATTTGTGGGCAATTGCTAAGACTAGTAAAGACTAAGTCATAAATACAAGGTGATGCAACCACTAAGGTCTGAGCTGAGTATTTTCTCTTAAATTAATATTCATTTACTTAGTCATTTAAATTATTTACTTCATTGTTAATAATAAAAGTGCTATCTAGTGTCAGGGCACTAATAAGTGGGTCATTCATTTAATATGTACTATTTCTATACTTCATAATTATACACAGGGAATTATACATAGAGAGTTTACATTACTTGCCCACAGGTAATAAGTGAATATGGAGCTCAGTTCATCAGAGGTGACATTGCTTAAGGTGCTATACTTATGTCTCCAAGTTTATGTGGCTATAAAAGTGAGTCCATTATTTAAAATAATGAAATTAGGAATACAAGTATTTCTGAGTAAGAGTGTATGTTTCATTTAAGTATTTTT
>NW_004624736.1:26202435-26244680 GCF_000247695.1 Heterocephalus glaber | reverse complement strand
TTTGTTTCTTTTCTCTAACTGCTTGTAAGATTTTGTTCTTCTGTTGTGTTTCTGGGATCTTGGCTATTATATGTCTAGGTGTAGATTTTTTTTGATCATGGCTAGTTGGAGTTCTATATGCCTCACTTATCTGTATGTCCAATTCTCTACCTCTGTTTGGGAAGTTTTCTATTACTTCTGTAGACAGTTTGTTTCTGTCAATTGTACTTTCTCTTATTTTTTCGTGGACTCCTATCAGTCTTATGTTATTCTTCTTTGCATCATCTAGCAGCTGTTAGATTGATTTCTTGTGGTCCCTTACTATTTGGAAGAAATCTCTGTCTTTAACTGCAATCCTGTCTTCTATATCTGATATTCTATCTTCAGATTCCCCTAATCTCCTCTGCATGCTTTCAATGGAGTTTTTAATCTCCTAAGTATCTGTTTGAATCTGTTTCATGAATTCCATTTCTTTCTTATGTTGGGGGATCATGGTTTCCATTTCTTTCTTATGCTGGGCATTCGTGGCTTCCAGCATGTTTCTGAGCTCATCTATTTTTTTTTTAATCTGTTTCTGTTCTAGAGCCTCTAACCTTGTCTTTTACTCTGCTCACTATCTCTGTAGTTATCTGGGAGATTATTTCTGCAGATTAAATTCTGGATATTCCTGTGCTATCAGTTCAGGCTGTCCAGGTTGTTGATTATCAGACTTTTCCACCTCCTTTCCCCCAGAATTTGCCTTTTGTGGGGTAGAAGTCTGAGTTTGTGCCTTACCTAAATGCCTTCTCATTTTTGTTTTTGGTACTGTTCTTTGTTTAGTTCCTGGGTTGATATTTTGAAATTGCTTATTGTAAGTATCTTTGTTGATGTATTTAGAAACCTTATGGAATGATTGCTTCTCAGAGGTGTCTTTCAGATATAGCTGGCCTTTAGGTTCTGAATCTCTAATGGCTCTGAAGGTGTCTCATTTTCATTACACCAGGAAGGACAATTGATTAGATCAATCACAACATCTTAGCTCAAGTGATACAATTAGCAACACAATAGCATCAAGCACAGCTTAGAAAATGATATTTTGTGGTAATTATTACTCTGTCACCTTTATCTGTGTGAATTAAATCAAAATCTAAGACCAACTTGACATATGTCTATATTGAATCAACTCTTCAATATAGCCACTTTACCCCTCAGAATGGGGAGTTAGAAGGAGTTGGAGAGGGAGGGATAGGTAGGTAGGATAGGGAAAGGTTAGCTGTGAGGCCAGAGGACACAAGTGAGAGAAGGAAAGAGATGAAAAGAAAAATAAAGAAGAAATACAAATTAGGGCCAGAACAGAAACACAAAGGGAGATGAAGAACAATGTGGAACAGCAAGGGAGTGAGGGAGAGACAGAAAGAAAAAAGAGAAAAATAAAAATTTTGAAAGAGTAGAAAAAGAAGAAAAAAATTAAAAATGAGCAAAAAAATAGTGGTAATTTTGAAAATAACAAATAAAAGATAAAAATGAAGGGACTCCTTCAGGGTATGTCTCTTCTGTCACAATAGACATTGTGGGCAGCAGTGTGCAGTTATAAGTCAGTGAATCTCAGCAAGCCAGTCACAGACCCATGAGATTCAGGCAGATTTCTGGCTTCGAGTCCCAAGTTGAGCTCCCTGTCCTCCTGCAGGGTTGAACTGTGCAAGGTTCTACTGCAGGTTCCAGCTGCCTTTCCCCCGAAGATAGTCCAGGTTCTGATGGGAGGTGATGATCCCTCTAACTTATGAAGTAAGGTGGTCTGGTGTGCCTTTATTGCAGAGATTCTCTTCATTTTTCCAGTGGGCTTCAGTTATCATCAGGGAGCCTGAGAGAGGCCCTCTCTCTCTTGTTCACTTCTGCAGCTCAGGACAATGGCCTTTATGGCCCCCTGTGCCTCTGTAGTGTGGAACCAGGTAGCTGCTCAGCCAAGACAGCAGGAGCAGGGATGCTCTGTTGTTGCATGCACCCGTGTGGCTCTGTGGGCGGCTGGTGGGCATGCCCGGGGGGGGTCTTTACCAGCTCTTGGTCACAATTAGGAGTAGCCAGTAGGTCAGAGCTGGCCTCAGTCAATCCTGGGCTCTCTGCCCACAGGCTTCACAGGCAGCTGGTGGGCATGCTTTGGGGAGTAAGCTATGTTCTCTGCTTGAGGGTTTAAAAATAGCCTTTCCTATGGAGATAGAAAAGGAAATGGAAATTGTCAAATATGAAGAATTTGCATAGAAATTATTAAAATTTTGGTTTGATAGAATGGGAGGTGACAGAGTACAAAAATAAAAGGAGTAAAAATGAACCTGAGCTTCGAGATTGAGGTTTATGTTGTCCTTCATTCTAATTCAACCCACACAGTTAAACTTAGCAACAGACAAAGCATATTCCTCTAATGATTTGTTATGGATTGAATTATGTGCTCCCAAATTTGTATATTGAAGACTAATGCCCATTGACTCAGAATGTGTGACCTTAGTTGAAGAATAGCATTTTAGAGGTAATCAGGTTAAAGTCAGGTAATTCATATGGGTCCTAATCCAATATGATGGGTGCTCTTATGAAAAGGGAAAATTTGGTGGACACAGATAAGCATTAATGGAAAATTAAGTGAGAGACCAGGGAGTAGCCATCTCCAAACCAAAGAAATTTTTCTGGAACAGATGCTTCCTTCATAGTCTTCAGAAGGAATCAATGTTGCCATCACCTTGATTTCATATATCATTGATCCTCAGGAACTATGAGGTGATAAATTTCTGATGTTTAAGTCATAAGCTTGTGATTCTGTGTGATAGAAGACCTACCAAACTAATATGGAACTGTAGGTAGGACACAGCTCTTGACTAAGCTGAGCCTCTATGATTTCTTTGACAATACCTTTGGACAAAGATGCTAAGCATACATGTGTAATGAAGATGAGTAAGGGCACTGGCTAAGGTACTTGTGGTTATTGTTTTATGAAGACTGTGAGAAACAATATGAAGCTATTAAGTCACTGTCAAACACTAAGGCAATTAGATGCAATTTTAGTTCCCTTTCTTATAGTTTGGAGTTTAGGAATTTAACCATTTGGTGAACCCCATCTGGGCCTACCAGTTTAAATCTTGCCTCAACAAGTGAAGTAGGGAATATTCCTAATCTTTCTGAGTTTCAGCAATTCCCATATCATAGAAAGAGTAGCTATGAAGTCTTTGGCCTAATGCCCAGCACAGAATGCAAGTTTTAAAAGTAGGTATAATTATTATATTTAAAATCTAGTGTGGTGTGTTGGAGTATGTGGTATAACCCTTACAAGTATTAGTTTGGCTTGCTTTGTTTTACAGTAAGTCTTAGACTTACCAATATTCGAGTTGCGAACTTTCACAGATATAAACAGACCTCCCATTATGAACATTCATAGGTGAAAACAAATCACAGAAGTAGCCCATGTGTCTGCCAGACATTGTCACAGTTGTGCTGTGTGCTTACTCTGCAGTGTGATAGTGTACATAATAGAGTGCTCAATGAGAGCCCAGGAAATAAGAGGAAAAGCAGTGGTGATGTTGACGGGACAGCTAGGAGTGCAAAACAATATACATCGTATATTTATATCAAAGACATGTAAGACTCACTTTGTCAGACCTAGGAATGAGTCCAACTTAGAAACATTCTCCCAGAATGGAACTTGTTTGTAAATCGAGGACTCACTGTATTTTAAAAACATATTGAGTACTTTTGCCAGTTCTCTGTTATCATCTTCACATGCCTGTATGATTTTATAATAATCATAAATCTTTGAAAGTGATTTCATATTAACATATTATCTCTGCTATACAAATGAAAAAAAGTGAAGCTTAGAAGGTCAGTTAATTCAACGAAGGTCACTTAGCTAATAAGTGGCGGAAGCAGACCAGAACTCTGTCTTTCTATTCCCTATCATTGCTTATCAACCAGGAGAATGATTCTGCAACTACACTTGGAACTGTAGCCCATGAAAATTATCAGGAAGTGCGGTGTTTACCCGAGCATACAGGGTTTTTGACATTGGCTTGCCAAGCCCTACTTCTTTCATGCTGAGCTCTAATAAAGGCAACCTGGAATTTGGATTTTGGGGAGAAATTACAATTATTTTTAGGAAAACATGGGACTTGTCTCCTGTGACATTTCCCAAACAACCAGACTAGTAACTTGGTGGGTTAGGGATGGAGTTTGCATTATGATCTGAGAGGGAATGATCTCCTCCTGTCAGCCCCTCTCCTCCTGGTGCAGGAGAACAGCTGGTGTGTTGCCTGCATTCCAGGCAATATGCTGTGTCTGACCTCAGGCTTTAGTCCATATGGCATTGCCTCTCTGAGCAGAAAAAGAAAGTTGTTTTGTTTTATTGAAAATTAGGTTCATATATACATAGTGTTGACAAAGGCATTGTAAGAGTAAGAACCATTTGTTAACTTGTAACTTAGCAAGATGCCCTAAGAGAAAGGAGAGAGCTTCAAGGAGCCAGGAAAGCCCCTGCTTGCTGTTTTCTTGGTACTAATCCCCAAAATCTACTGCCTGAAACCAGACAAAAGACAAATTATACGGCTGTTGAGGAGTTTATTTTTCCAGATGGCCAACCTGAAGCTATAGTTCACAGGCAAATTAAGTCTCTGAATACAGAGAAATCCAGCCCAATACTGTGTTTAATAAAAAGCACAAAGTGTGTTTCTCAAACAAATTATTTGAAAATGTGGAAAGTATTGAAAAGAGTGCATAAAGGGGAGCCCTTGCTACATATTAGGTTTCATCTTTCATGTCTGGTCAATTGGTAAAACAAAGCTGTGAAACCTACTTTCCAAGTTGTCTTAGAGTCTCCTGTTTATATTGGTATAATTCTTCAAAAAACAGCACTTGACTTACTAGCCCAATAAGTCAAGCTGTTTTTGTTTCTGGGTATACCATAAGCTGACAATCTTTAATATTTCCCTAAGGTGAGGAAAATATATATACATGCTTATATATATTTATATTTCCTAGGACTTTGACTACAGAAAGAAAGCAAGTAAGTTGGAATAATGAAAGAAAATAAAAGTCTATCTATTCTATTATTCAGCAAGTTTAGTAATGATGATCAATGCTTCCATCAGTGCAATTTTCCAAAGCAGACTTATATTGGGAGCAGAGAGTAGAAGGAGGAGGGAAAACAAGAAGGAATTAAGTGTTATTGTCTTCATAATATTAACATTGATAGTAATTGTAACAACTCTGCTTTAATTTTCAAAATGTCTATTGTGTATCAAGAAGAAAGGTAAACACCTTGTGTATTTTTGTGTCATTTAACCTCACTGAAACATTGTGATGTTGGAATTTCTATCTCATAAATGAGGAAACAGGCTTAGAAGATTACTATCCTGCTAGTAATTGATGATAGACCTGAGATTCAAGCCCAGTCAGTCTTATTGCAGTGATCTCATACTTAAGACTCCTATGCTCTCATTTATTTTCCCATTTATTTAAACAACAATTACCGAATATGTGCTCTGTGCAATATATTATCTAAATATTAGGGTTGCAGAAAAAAGATACTTATCATTCATTGAACACCTCATTTAATGGAGAGGCAGACACTAAAAAATAAGTATAATGTGATGAGGTATGTGCTTGGAAGGAGTTGTGGAAAGCTGAACAATGGTCCAAAATAAAATGGTCACTCAAGATCTTAAGGAAATGAGGGTGAGAAAGTTTAAAGGAGGGAAATCAAATCCAGAATATCAGATTCCAGAATATATTTCTGTTTTCCCAAACTCAAACGAAATGTCTCAAAGAAATGTCTTAAATAAGATTTGCCTGCTTAATAAAATACCTGTATTTGTGATTAGTTTTCCCTGAGATTCTATTTTTAAATTGGTGGAACAGTCCTGTTTAAGATTTAGAAAAATCTGTCTCCAAAATTCCACTTGTCTCTGTTCCAAGTCCACAACTTCTCTTTACTTTATAGGCCATCTTCTTCTATTTTAATAATTTCCTAATAAGTACCCTGTCCTAGTAGATATCCTGTCTTTCAATTTAGTTCCCTTACAGTAAACCCCTACCCTACAAGGTGAACTAACATGAAAGTAAGATGCTAATTAACTAATATGCTAATTAATGTAACCTGGCATCACAGATCTCCCCTATACATCCTCCAGTGGTTCCCTATTACACTTAGCTGAGTGTGCAAATTGATCCTCCAACTTCAGCTCTCTCATGCTCCACCTTCATTACAGTAACAGCTATTTATTCAGTGATGAGTTGTTTTAGTTTATATGCCCATCTCTAATATTCAGAGAAAATTAATAATGTAGAAGATTTTACCCTCATTTATAAATGACAGCATAGAAGATTAGAGCAAATGAGTGACTCACTGGACTTCAGGCTGCCAATAGTAGATTGTGTAATAGTTACATTTACCCAGGACTGCTGCATACAAAATTTGGTTTTCAATTCAAACATGCCTTGCATCTTATTCTCATGCTGACTGCTTTACATAGAACTCCTCAAATAGCTGCTATAAAAGAAGACCAGCCTTCTGTTATTTTCCTCATTAGATTCCAATTAGCAATCTCCAATCCATGTAGACTCTTCTTACCCACAAGTAGAAAGTCACAGTGTGCATGACCATTCCAGCCCTTTATTATGCTTATTTGCAAAATGTTCTTAAAATCTCTAGATCAGGATTATTTGAGTTCCGATACCTCAATTCATTTCCCAGTTTTTATCATTAAGTTGTAAGTGCCTAATCATCTTGGTTGGAGCATGTAGAGCAAATTGGAAAAAGAAAGCATTTCAACTTCTCTGTTGTGCATATATGCCCATTACATATAGTTCTTGGGAGAATAGCCTTGTTAATATATGTAGAATATTCAGAAGAGGAGTTGACATGGAGGAAGTATTCCTGCTGTTTACTATTACTTATATATGCTCATCTTCTGTTACTGCCCATGTTGCAATAAGTGGTATAGATGTTATTATTTTAGCATTGCTAATAAAAACATAGATTAATCATATTCCAAGATTGTTGAGCTTTAACAATTAGAAAGCTATGTCCAGAAGACTTTTGGCCACATGATATATGAGAATAAAAGGGGCATATGAAATAATGAAGGTTTCTCTCTCTCTTTTTGACATAGTAAAGAAGCCTCAAGTAGGAACACATAGGTAGAGTGTTTTTATGCTTTTATGTTAGAGTTATGCCAATTGCATTTCCACTCTATTGACTTCATGCCCTGAGGACCAAATGAATAAAAGAGATTTTAGAAAATCATATTGTTTAATAAGTGGTTGCCCTTAACCATGAAAAAAATTATGAAGATGTAGACTGAGATCATTATATGCCAACCCCCTTCCCACCCCCACTTACTAATGCTATTTACTATGCACTCCATACATACTGGTTTATTTAATCCCATTTTACAGATTTTACTGAATTCCCATTTTACAGAAGCTAAGAGGCTATAGCTCAGTATGAGTGGAAATAAGATTCAAACCCAGGACTGTTGAGCTTGTTAACCTGTGCCCCTGTAGAATTCTGTATAGTCATACACACAGCTCCAAGCCCATGTTTGTATATGGAGAACTAAGATGCATCGGCTTTTCATTTCTTTCAATTTAATGATTGTATAAAGTGAAAAGCCTTTCTGTATAGTGGGTCATATGTTTTGTCCTGCCTGATCTAAATGGTATTACTGATGTTATAATAGGTTTTTTGGATGCTTGTATAAGGCTACTATTTTACGCTAATTCTCAAACTAATGAGAATGTTTTAAAAGAAATCAAAATGTCACCTGAAAGAAAAAACATGATGTAATGTGATTTTGCCATTACATTATCAATGACTCTCTAAATTGATAAGAGAAACTACCCACAATAAACAAAATGATATACGAGGTCAAAATCATAGAAAACCATAAGGATTCTTTAACTCATTAATATCAATTTAACATCAAACTTTTTCTACAATAATCATAAAAATATAGGGCATTCCTTGATGATTAAAGATAGGTCATCTAAGATTTACAGATATACAAAGGATCATTCACCTCTGTTGCTCAGTAATCCTTTAGAAATCAATACTCATTTCCAGGGTCATTTTGCACTGATCAATTATCCTTAGGGATGAAGAGGCTAAAGGATCTAACTACAAATATTTGAAGGTTAAACTTAAATTGTATTAACTTTATTGGCTTGAGAGCTTCCCAAAGGATATGTATGGGTGGGTCATAAAAGCACAACTTACGGTAGCATATAAGGTCCTTAGGTCCTTTGTTTCTGGCTCTTTTCCCCTGCTCTGCTCTAGCTGCCATGAACTAAGCATCTTTACCATGCCTTTCTACTATATTTCTGCTTCAAAGTCAGCTGATCATGAAATGAATCTCCTGAAACCATGAGCCAAATCAAACCTCTCCCCCTTGAAGGTGTGGGTGTTGCATACTGTGTCTCTGCTGCAGAAAGCTGACTAATATAGAATACAGTGGTACCTCAGTTCATGAATTTGATTTGTTTCACCATCCTGGAAAAGATGGCCATGTCCGTGTTCATTTGGGAAAGATGGCCATGGCTGTGTGATCACCTGATGCAGAGTATGAAAACAAAAACAAAATTTTACCAAACACTTCTGTTTGCAAACCAAATTGTTTGCAAACAAAAGTGCTAGTGAACTCAGGTACCAGTGTATATGAAAATACTTTTGAATGGTTAGACAAAAATACATTATATGTCAAGGAAAATCAAAGCATAAAATTAGTATAAACCTTCATCGTCATACTCTCCTTGTTTCAGTGTTAGAAGGGATCTATAAAGATAAATGACAGAATCTTCGCTTCTTTACTCTTTCCACTAAAAATAAAACATGCATACATCTTTTGCATAATATTCTTTGCATGAGGTTTTCTACCCTCTATTATCACATTATAGTAACCATCATTTGATATGTGAATGCAATGGGGAGGTAAAAAATAATACTTTTGGATCTTGTAAAAGAAATTTTTTAAATTACCCTGAAAGATTGGATTGGCAACAATGTTCATTCATTTACTAGATAGTCAATTGTCCTCCTCAGTCTAGATTGTGCTAAACCTTTCCCCTGTGTCTCCTATTTTGCCATCTTAACTCTGCCTATTAGTAATGGTTCTGTCTTAACCTACCTCCTCCAAAACTTCTAATGACTACCCTAAACTCACTGTATGCCCTCTCTGAATTTCTACATCCTTATGCAGAAATGTGTTTCTAGAGTTAAAAAAAAAAAAAAAACCTGCACAGACAGGCATGGTGGTTCATGCCTATAATCCCTGTGATCTCAGTGTCCTGGGAGGCTGAGCCAGGATGATTGCAAGTTTGATCCCATTCTGGGAAACATAGTGAATTAGCAAGACCCTGTTTTAAAATTAAAAATCAAAAACGAAAAGAAAAGGGCTAGGAATATAGCTCAATGTAAAGACCCTAAGTTAAATACCTAACTCCCTCCAAAAAAACCCCAAAATGTTTAGTGGTGTCTTATATTTTATTTTCACTCTATCTTTGTGTCCCAATATACTTACTAATACACAGGATAAAGAGGGAATCTTCAGTAAATATGTAAAGTTAGAAACTGTGGAAAAAGACCATTCAGTAATTTCACATAAAAAATCTTCACAGTGCTCAAAATCCCTACATATTAACAATTTATCTGGCTTGTCTCATTGAAGCTATTTGCATGCAAACATCATCATCAGGAAATTGAGAAGACTATATTATTCTCAATCATTCAGACCTCAAAAGGAATACATTTCTAAGACCCACTAGTCACTCACCAATAAAGCTCTAGGTAACTGAAGCCCATGACCAATAATATAATAGCTTAAAACCGCTAAAATTTATTTAAGGTGTACTCAGCACAGTTCTGGTTGCCTCACAGGTCTTAACTCATTCAATCTTTTTGTTTGTTTGCTTAGTTGGTAGGTTTTGTTTACTAGTACATGTATGTAGTGCATATTATTTTCATTCTTCGGGGGAAGTTGTTACATGTACATAACACATTTTTATCCCCTCTACTTCCCCCCGCCTCACTCATCCCTTGATCCCCCCTTTTTTTGTACCTGTTTTCAGTACGTGTTTACATTCTTTGTGTGGAACTGATATATGTACAAAACACATTCTGACTCCTTTTTTTCCACCCCTTATCCCTTCCTTCCTTTCCTCCATTCATCTCATGATCCCCTTCCCCTTTAGTAATGATCTATCTCCCTACTTTCTATTATGTAACTTGTATTTTGCTCTTCATTTTTACTCTGGGTTTCTCATATAAGAGAAATCATGTGATATTTATGCTTGGGTATTTTACTTCGCATTATGGTCTCAAGGTACATCCATTTTTATGCAAATGACTCAAGTTTATCTTTCTTTATGGCAGAGTAATACTCCATTGTGTATAAATACCACATTTTCATTATTAATTTATCTGTTGATAGACATATGGGCTTCTCCCAAGATTTAGCTATTATAAATTGTGCTGCTACATACATGTGTATTCATGTTTCACTGTAATACGATGTCTTCAACTCTTTCAGGAAGATATCTAGAAGGCTAATAGCTGAGTCAAATGGAATTTCTAGTTTATTTTTTTGAGGAATCTCCATATTGATTTCCACAATGATTGTACTAGTTTCCAATACCACTAATGATATAAATGTGTTTCTTTTTCCCCACAGCCTCTCCATCAGTGTTATTATTTGATTTCTTAATGGCTGCCACTCTTCCTGGGGTAAGATGGAATCTCAGTGTTAATTTGCATTTCTCTTAACAGCCAGTGATGTTGAGCATTTCTTCATGTATTTATAGGCCATTTGTACTTCTTCTTCTGTGAAATGTCTATTCATTTCATTTTCTCATTTTTTGATTGAGTCTGTTATTTTGGGGGGGGTCTGAAAAGAGAAAGTAAAGAGGACATCAGAAAATGGAAAGATATCCCTTGTTCCTAAATAGGCAGAATCAGTCAAAATGGCTAGACTTCCAAAATTGATATACAGATTTAATCCAAACCAAATCAACATTCCAACAGCATTCTTAACAAAGCTGGAGAAAACAATCCTAAGAATCACTTGAAACCAAGAAAAAACAATCGTTGGTAAAAAGAGCAAAGTGGGAGGCATCACGATTCTAGACTTGAAGTTATATTATGAAGCTATTGTGATTTAAAAAACACAACATAGTACTTGCACAAAAACAGACATAAGAACCAATGAAACAGAATAGAGGATGGAAAAACAATCCTAAGCACATCCAACTATTTAATCTTTGACAAAAGGGTCAAAATACACACTGAGGGAAAGATATCTTCTTTAATAAATGTTGGGAAAACTGGCTATCTACATGCAGAAGATTGAATCTAGACCCATATATCTCACCAAGTACTAAACTGAACTCAAAATGGATCAAAGAACTAAATGTTAAGCCAGAAACAACCTGTTGGAAGACAAGACAGGTAAAACTCTTGAAGTCATAGGTGTAGACAAGTATTTTCTGAACAGAATCCCAGTTGTACAGAAAATAGTTCCAAGGATCAACAAATGTAATCATATTAAATGAAAAAGTTCCAGCACAGCAAAAGAAATAATCAACCATGTAATAAGAGGTTATACACGATGGGAAAACATTTTTGCCAGCAATTCCTCAGACAAAGTATTCATTTCTAGACTATATAAAGAATTCATTCAATCTTCATTACAAGGCTGTGTGGGTTCTATGATCAAACATTTCATAAGTGAGTAAATTAAAAGACAATAAATAACTTGGACAGATTTACACAGCTTATAAATAATGGGGTCAGGATTTGATTGCATTTAGTCTAATCCCCAAACCCATTTTTAAACTATATTTTAACTGCTATTAAATTTTGGCGAAAGTATAGGAATTAAAATCTTGTACTCTTGAGTTCTTTACCAAGGAAAGACTTGGGTAACACCCAAGTCAGGTGTTAGGTGGTCAAAAGGCAGTGTGAAATTTCTATACAGATGGCTGGGGAGAAGGGTCTAAATCTTGTTTTTATCTAGTACTGAAAAATTCTAGTTGCTTTTCTTTCATTCATCCGTACAACAAATGCTTACCGAGCACTCACTTTGTGCCAGGCTCTAAGCTCAGTAATGGGAACATAAAAATGGATAATATTTTTAAAAGAAGGTTAAAGTTTATAGGAAACTGGTTGATTGGTTCCTCTGTCTGAGGGAATAAAGGAAGATTATCTATATGGAAATAATATTTTAGAAGGCTTTGAAGGATGCATTTGAGTTATCTGGATGAAAAAGAGAAAAGTCAATTCAAGAAAAATAAAAGACAAATGCTGGACCCAAATACAAGAAAAACAAAGTGCGGGGGGCGGAGGATTAGGTATTTAGCTCAGTGGTTCCACTGCTTGCCTCGCAAGTGCAAGGTGGAAGTTTGATCCCCCCACCCCCGGTACCAAAAAAAAGAACAAGGTGCATGGAGGGGGACAGTGGTTGGTGATCATTGAAGGCACACTTGAGGACTCAGTAAGGAGTTTGGATCTAAATCTATACACAATGAGGAGTTGTCACAGTTTGTATTTAAGGCAGTAATTTCTGTATTCTGTAAAAACTATTCATAGAGCAGAGACAGGAACTTGGTTTTAAAAGTCTATTACTTTGAGACAACACTTTGAACTAGTCAAGAGTGGGTAAAAAGAGAAAAGAGTAAGAACTGATGTGACAGATGTTTGAGTTAAAATTTGGAGAACTGGATGACAAACTGGGAATTGTGACTTAAGGACAGGAATATAAGTCAAATATAAATTTGAGATTTCTAGCATTTATTACCTGGTGAATTGAAACGACATACATTGACATAAAAGATAATTTAAGCAAGTTGGAAATAAGAACATGAGTCAAAACTATGCATAGTTATTTTGATAGCTTTTTATGTTTTTCTATATATAGATCCAAACCACTATCTTCATCTTGATAAACAGCTGATTCTTATCATTCAGATTTGGAGTATTGACCATAATTTAATAATAAAACCACATATGATTACATCTCCTTATTTAGCCTTCTAGGAACATCAAGTTGCTTAAAGTAAGATCAAGCTATACTAGGAATGAGCCACATCTAAGATATAAACTCAATCAATTCCCAGGTATTTATGCATATCTGCTTCCTAGTAGGAATGACTGGTTGAAAACCTTACTTGTCTTCAGTCCAACATACTATAAAGCCCTCAGCTGTGTATGTACAGAAACTATTCTGACAAATTTAATCTAATGCATACAATATATTTTAACACTTAAAATAACTTTCATGGAGGCTTTTTTATGTTTTCAATGTTTTGGGGTTGTTTGTTTTGTTGGTTATGTGTGTTCGCATACTATAAGAATGTCAAATCATTATCATCAGTGATAGAGATGAACTAAATATCATAATCATGTCAATAGATAAAGAAAACTATTTTTAGAATTTTTGTATGCTTTCTTTTCAATCCAAGAGCTATAAAATTTGTAACATTATCCCTTTGACCAATCAATCATCTGTACAACTAGCCTCAATTAATGAAGTTACTGTTTCATATACTCTGTAAATCTCAAAAATACACTATCTTAAATATCAACAATGCTTTTTTCCCCACACACCCAGAAATTTGACTTTGTCCATCAAACAACTGTGATACAATAAGCAAACAATTGAAGATGAACAAAAGGAGGATGAAATAATCTTCATTACAAATAATAAATATAATCCTAAAAAGCAAATTTAAGCAAATTTTAATGGCTCTTTTGCCTTGTTTCTAAAGATGTAATAACACTTGAATTTTCCTATCATCTCTATTCTCAACAAAACAATGAAGACACCTATGTTCTGTGTTTTGAATTTTGAAGCAGATTGATATAGTAGGATAAATAATTCTTTCACATAGATATCTCATTTTAAAAGGCAACATTTTGATGCATTTATTCAAACTGAAAGTTTCCTGAAAACAGCTTTATCTTCTAGTGTTAATATATCACTGTGCTTTTAATTGCATATAACTTTGTAGCACTCACAATCACTGCGTCAGCCAACACAGAAATTATCTTTTTCAATTAATGATACATACCCTGAAAACCCTTACACTGAATTGTTCACCTAATACACAATAAAAATATATACCAGTATCCTTTTGCGGGTTTCCTATTGCTATTTCTGTTCTGGAAAGTGTCCCGAGTTAACCAATAAACTGGAATCCCACTAGTTCTAAAATAGTCCCCTGGTAAGTTGTGTTAAATTAATATTGTCGGTAAAGGCTTTCAAGATGACTATACAATTAAAGCCAGATGAACACATTCCTCATACAATTTCAGGATTAATATTTGTCCCCTAACAATTTAGTAACCAAGATCATAATTACTGTCATTTCTCCATATTGTCCAGGTAACTGGCCCTCAATATATGACCGATTTGAAACCTGGGAATCTTGGGAGAAAGCATCAGGTCTGCTGTTGGAAAATTGAATTCAAGTGCAGCCTTACTCCCTGAACACTCATATTCTTCCTTTCTCTTCGTGCTATTTGTTCGTCCCTATTGTGCAGAGCTATCGTTTGTGCACACATTCTGTGTTAGATTTTCTACCCGATTGAGTTTGAAAAACCAAAGCTTAAGTACTAAATGTTTCCCTAAGGCCTGAATGGATTTAAAAGGACATAGGTGCAAAAAGAAAAGAAAGGAAAATAGGGGGAGAAAACAGGGCTTGTTAAGTTGTTGCAATAATCTCATGCTGAGAATAAAGACCTTCAGAGTTAAGAGAATGAAAAACACTCTTCTAAATAGATTGCTTGCTTTTGTTGCACAGGTGGCAAGGCCTGGAAATATAAGATACGGGGAACAGCAGGGCAGCCTGCTAGCATTTCATTAAGCTTAGAGAATAACAGAATTGTGGAGTGGTTTCTTCCTACTTTATAAGAGACATGGGCTTTTTGACAACATGAACTTCAGAGTGCTGGTTTGCTGGTATGTTTTCTACCAGGAAATACTCTGGGCAAAGAGTATTTTGTAGGGATTGCCCCCTCTCTCCCTTCTGTTAAAACAAAGTTCTTTCATATAGAGCATAAATTTGTTATCATCATTATTTTGAACTTTCCATCTTTTAATTACTCACATACCAGCAATATGAAGTCAGTACACCTTTAAGTAACACCACTTTTGAGAAAATGCTACCTATAAACAAAGCTGGTTAAAATTATGCAAGGTTAATGCTCCATGGCTTTAGTCAGTCCCATGAATTCAGGTACTAAATCACCCTTTTGAGCAAATGAACAATAAAGCAAAATAAAAGATTAACTACTATTGGTGAACATGAAGAATGAAGAGAAATTTAAATAAATACATAAATGTTGGCTGCTTTCATCTACTTCCAACAAGAAGTAAAAAATGAATTGGCTACCACTACTAAATTGTATTTCCCTACTCTAACTTAAAGAGACCTAGTAAAATCCTTAATCTCATGCACCACTGATTTTAATTTGGTTATTTCCAATTATATTGAATATTCTTGTTACTATCTCATTTTATACCAAAATAATCATTTCTTACTTTAGGAATTCACTCTAAATATGGGGATGTAACTTGGGAAAGTATAGAAGCAATTAATAGTTAATATTTATTAAAGGCTTGGCTGTATTCCAAATCCTTTGTGAAATGATTTTTAATGTAATATTTTGTTTAATCTCACAACAACTTTATGAAAGGATATTCTGGTTTTTTATTTTAGAAGTAGAAAACTAATACCATGAAAGGGTGAGTTACTCAAAATCACCCCTGATTTAGGGATTACTCCACAATGCAACACTTTTTTCAAATTCTAAATGAACTTCTACATTGCAGAACCTCATTACAACTTCTCCTTTATTTTAAAGTCACAAAGTGTTTGTGAAGCAAAAGTTTTTGCACATGAAAAAGAGAAGAAGGAAAAAAGAGAAAAATTCACACTTCCTGAATACTACAAGGGGATGGAACTCTGTGGCATGGGCTTCCTTTTCTGTAACTCACCACAACACTATAGAGAATGTCATCTCCATTTCAAAAATAAAAAAGCTAAACTTAGAAGCTGTAGGGTAGACTGCCTTAGTCCTCACATTTCATATGGAACCCAAAGAGAAAACTAAGTCTCTACTCCATCTTTCCTATTTACCTCTTTCCCTAAATAATCCAGTTCTGCATGAGCTGTTTTGCTTCCTCCCCTCAAGTTCTCTCCCCGCAGAAGAATCACTTCACTGTCATGTACTGAGAGATATTTCTAATAATTCATGGAGCCAAACAGCTTCCTTACTTGGTTATGATTCATCCAAGCATTCGTTTAGGAGTAATTACCAAGGACTTACCATCTGTCAGGTACAAACGCATGAAAACCACCTATATTACCACTTTAACCCTCAGGATGACCTTAATTTTATTAGTCCAGAACAGAAGCTTAGAAAGCTGATTATTTGTCCCAATGTCATGTAACTAGTAACATTTCCTATCTGCCATACTCCAGTGCTTCTTTTAGGAAAATAGCCAGAATATATATAACAACAACAACAAAAACACAATGTCTCCTTGTGGTAAGCTGTTATAGCATCACTTCAAGGATGAGATAAAGTGTTGCTCAGAGAAAATAAATAGGTCTTTTTAAACAAGTAGTTTAAGAACTAGTCAGAATGAGGGAATTGTTGTTTTTGAATTTCTGGTTAGTTGTTAAATTCATGTTCCTCCATATTTACTGTCTTACATAGTTCTTTAGACTATCAGAAGAAAATACAGAAGCAAAACACAAAAAAATTCTATTTTATACATTTCCAAAGAATTATTAAATATATGATTAAGAGTACAATGAAAGTTTAGGTCAAATAAAACAGGATGGTGACTTTACATATACACTAATATAACCTTGTCCCATGTAACTCCATCTGAAAGAAATGCAAGGTTCTAATTCAAGTCAAATTATCTGAAGCTAGCTTTATGTGGAGTCTCTGCTTTCTATTCTTTCATTTATTTGTTCAAAATTAATAATTAAGCACTTATGTGCAAAACACAAATAGTCCTAAATATTTTCTTGCCCTAACCCAACTAAATCATGGTGATGGTTGCACAATCTATAAAAATACTATTAAAATTATTAAACTTCATACTTTAAATGGGTGAATTTTATGATATGTAAATTATAATTTCTGTTAAAGATATAGAATAGAAGACCTTGGAAGACATTATAACACAGTAGAAAGGACACAAGTTCTGGAATCGAATAGATTTTGTTTAAATCTTTCAACTTGGTGGTCATGGAAAATGTAATTCCCTCAGTGAGTCTTATGCTCCTCACAACAGTATCATCACAGAATAATTATGGAGATAATTGATAGATAATATGGAGGCACATTGATGAGTGCCTAATAAAATATAAGAGTAAAGTTCATTACTTGCTGAAAGTTTTTTAAGAGTTGGTAATGCACTTTCTGGAGTGAAACTGTAAAATGATGAAGACTTTAAAGTCTGACATCCTCTCCATGGCTTCCAAAGTGCCCCAAGCCAATGCTGCCTGCTGCCTTATTTTTCATGGATGCAATATTTCTTGCTTCCTTCAACTATTCATGAATCCCAAGACAAGAGTTTATACAATCAATCTCTCTCTCTCTCTCTCTCTCTCTCTCTCTCTCTCTCTCTCTCTCTTTCTCCTTCTCTCTGAAGGGCTCACAACGTCCCTCCTGAGTGCTCTAATCTTTGCTACATAACTTCCTGAAGCTGGGTTATAGAAATGGATCTATGTACCCCATCTTTTAAGAATCAGACCTGATACCCAACCACTTCTAGTCATTCCCTACAGCCAAACAGATTATGACTCTGATTTAACTTGATATCTACATTTAGTAAGGGTAGCTCCCACTGGTTGTTGTATAAGACCTACAGGTTCTACCAACAACTGTTCACATTGTTTCACTGGGCACTTACCAGCTGATTCTCTTTTTCCTGTGACTCTATGACTTACAATTGATCACCTGGAAGTCAAGTTTTCCAAAAAGTTCCAAAAGAGATATGCAAAGAAAAACTAATAGTCTAATGATACCTTCATATGAATATTTAAAGTCAATATTCAGATTCCAAGTAGTATATGATCCAAGAATTATGACACAGTTGGAGAAAGCCCTTCAAATTAATAACATTGTTTCCTGAAATTTTGGCTGATCACAGTTTACTTACCTTATTCAGTCTTGAAATGAGATAGTAATTTCATCATCAAGTAAGTGATCCTGATAGTTAAAATGAAAGGACTTATTTGTGGAAGATGGCTATTCTAGGATTAAACTATGCACATACTATGGGAAAAAATGTCATTATATTTTCTAGTCTTTTTGAAAGCTGTTATAACCTTTAGGGGAAAAAGTTTTTCAATCTCTGCCATTTGTAAGCCCTGAACATCTTCTATAGAACAAGGGCAAATATCCAGCATTGGGAAGGCTGAGACAAATTGTCCAGCTAACTTCTCATTTGTATGTGCTTGAATAATAAAAAGCAGTTAGAAAAATAACACATTTGTGGTGGTTAGAGTGGAATATCAACTTGATTGACTTTGAGATTCACCCAGGAGCAGACTTCTAGGTGTGTCTGAGTGGTTCATGCAGGCGTGGCCTCGGGGTCTATGACTCATCTTTCCCTTGCCCCTTCCTCCCTGGCACTGTTCCCCTGTTGTGCCTTTTTTTTTTAATGCTATACACAAAACCATCCATTTTATTCCAGAATACATCACCTTAATGAGAATAAAAAGTTTTGTATGCACATACTGCCAATACATTTTAAAAGGTCCAAAATTTAACAAGTAGAATAGATAAATTCATCAGACAAAAGATCATAAATTACTTTGGCCGAAAAAAATCTTTAAAAAAAAATCTGGCTCAACATTCTGCTTGCAGGTTTCTAAATATACTGTATATGTGGAGAGTGTATATATGTGTGTATAGAGAGAGAGAGAGCGTTTTTCTTTTTTTAAAGGGAATGGAGTATGGTCTAGCCCACTTTCCCATAGTTATGTAGCAACTACAATGTTCTTTGCTAGCAAAACAAGAAGTGCAAGGTCTGCATTTCCTCCAACACGATGCAATGCCCCAAGAGCTTCCTGCAAAGTAAAGCCAGCCCAGAGAATCCGGTCAATATCTGTGGCAGGAAAAATTAAGGGTGAAAGAAGGGAAGGACTTGATAGATGACTGGTAAGTGGATCCAATTCAAGAAATGGCCTTGCAGTGTCAGGACAGGCATTTTCTCTGGTTTCGGGCCTGTCTGTTGCCAGATTCTGTATGCCATGACCCAGGTCTTTAACCAGTATAAAACTAGATGGCAAAGACTCAGTTTGCTCAGAAGTCTGACTGAGGGCATCCTCACTGGCTGTGAGACTGGGCGAAATTTCTACACCTAAGGTGCAATGTAACTGATTAGATGATTCAGCTGAGGTTATAGTGACAGAACTGCTCTCACTCACTGACTCTGTAGATCTGGGGACACCGTCCTTGTCAGCTGACAGACCATCACTTGGACCCTGGGAGCTAGAATCTTCTGTGTCTTCTGTTCCAGTGCCAGGCACAGCGCCTAAGCTTTCTGACTTCACTGATACAGAACTGGCCTGATGACAGAAGACTTGTGGACACGGTTCTCTGTGGGGCAGATGATCATTCTGAGTCCATCTTTCTGAAAAGTCTTTAACACCCTTTTGGCCCTCAGGTATCGTTTCTGACTGACAGATAACTTTAGATGTATTTTCTGGAGCTGGCTTACTACTACTGACCAAAAGTTCATGAAGTTCTTTCAAGGCTGCTGTTACAGACGAACAAGATTCTTCTGTTGACTCCACAGAGGGCTGACAACTGCCACAGAGACTGAGAGTGGGTAGGCTGTTGCCATATTCATTATTTGTTCCAGACATTTCAATGTTACTTTCTGGGGCTGTAAATTCTGAGTGGAAATGGAATTATTCACACTTGCAGATGAAGGATTACATTTTGATGTTTCTACTTCCATCAAGGGATTATCTGAAGTGAGACTAGATACACCAATGTTCTCAACATTGGCATTCTGACTGCATGTTGACTTAAGCACAGAAACTATGGACTGTTCAACCACCTCTATTTCCATAAGCATTTCTGAATTCGAGGAGCCAAAGCATCCTGAAGGTAGAAAGCTTTTCTCTGGGCTGGGTAGATCTGAGTTCTGCTGTAGTCCCTCTTCCTTCATCGAAGCTTTCAAATCAACAATTTTCTGTTGATCCTGTTGCTTTTCTTCAGGAAGTTGAATGTCCCCCAGGTCACAAAGATGTCCTTGGTCATGAGGAGCATTCTGCTGTACCTCATGCTGTTTGTTCCCTGGCTCTGTGTGTTGGTGAAGGCCATTGAGTTGATGCAGGTTCTGATTTTCTGGGTGCCAACACTTTTTGTCTACAAGCATCAGTGGTTCATGCATCCAGCAGTTGTGACAGATAAACTAGCTCCCTGTCTTGTATGGAGAGGCCCTGGCTGCTTCTTTCAGCAAATTTCTCCAGATTATCTCTAATGACTGCTTCTTCAGATGAATTATGCAAAGGCATAGCTGGACTCTGGTCTGCTGAGGAAACATGATCAGAAGGATCCTGTAGAGGAAGAAGTTCTTTCTTTTTTGAGTTCATCTGGAATTCAACTGAAGCCTTCAAAGCCTTTACAGCTTTAGGTTGAATGCTATCTGGGTCACTGAGCTTGATAGGGCAGACTGAAGCAAAGGCAGAGTGAGCAAGACTCATAGGATTACCAATCTCAGGACTTGGTCCTGAAGAATGGGCTGGATGGGTAAATCCATCTGAAGTTGGTAATGATGACATTCCTAGTGAGGTAGATGCTTTACTGCTTTTCTCTGGTCTGGGGCCCACTCCAGCTGCAGTACACACATACTACATGCATCATGGCTTCTGACACTCTGCATCCTCTGCTGATTTCTGAATGGCTTCTGCTAACTCTTGGTCTGCAATTTCCTCTGGCCGGACATCCTCTTGCCCGGTACCATATGCCAAGCGGGTACACTCTGGTAGCTCTCCCTCGGGAAGGAAGGTCGTCTGTGAGCCTGTGGTGCCGATCACCAATACATTTTTCTTGAGATCAGTGGAACACTGGTGCCATTTAAGCATGTCCAGTCCCAGAAGCATGTCCATGGGCTGCTCCTCAAGAATAGAGAAGGAACATACCAGGAAGTCTCCTTCAATCTGAACCTGAGCTAGGTGTACCCTTCCAATAATCTTCTGGGTGCCCACTCCTTTGGCAATTCCTGCCCACCAACGGTCCACCAGTCTCATTATATTACACATTTCTGCACAGGATTGGCTCATGATAGTCATCTGGGCACCTGAGTCAACAAAGGCTTTCACAGGATGTCCATTCACTTTGCAGTTAATATAAAGCATCACCACTTGGCCAAAGCTTTCAGGAGCCTCTTCCATAGCTATTGTCATGTTTTCCTCAATGTTTTGTTGCCTGATATCCTCTTCTATCTTTGCCTGAGCTTCAAGATCAAAGGGGTCAGCAGAAAAGAGAAGATCCTTTCTTGCTCTCTCCAGGCTCGGTCCTGCTGCTGCTCTACCAGGACTCTGGAAAATCTCTCAAGATCTCCACTGAGCAGGGCTTCTGCCAGGGGCGGGTTGCGCTCCTTCAGCAAGGACAGCGCGTGCGGGTTGGCCAGCAGCATGTCTCAGAGCAGGGCCGGGCTGTCCAAGCCCTGAGGAGAGGATGCTATTTCTCCAGGAGAAGAGTGGGGCTGCTGTGCGCCTGCTGCCTGGCGCTGGCAGGGACTGGACGTGCCAGGCACAGCTATGCTGCTGAAGTCTATCCGTGGTAAGTTTGGGAACTGCACTGCAGGTCGAGGGTCTGCATTCTCCTTCTGTCTTAAAATCATCACGTCCCCATCTTTCAAGCCATAAGAAGCCAGTGATCTGTGGTTGTCTGTGAGAGGTCTTTCAGCATAGACAAGCTGGCTCTCGGCTGCGGGGATGCCCGACTGGAGCTCACATAGCGCACGGAAGTTGTGCAGCTCGAAGTCGGCGTCGACCTGGAGGGAAAAGTTTACCTCGGAGAGGTCCCTCCGCACACAGTACCCGGTGAGCAGCATGGCCCGGACCCGGCTCGGCTCGGCCCGGCGCGGGGCGGCGGGGAGGCGCGGGGCCTGGTGGGTGCTGCGGACGGACGGCGCGAGTGCCCGCTCTCTCCTTCTTTCCCTCACACACGCTCAGTTGACTCACTCCCTCACTAGCGAGCCCGGCCGCCGCTGCCCGCCCGCGAGTCCGTCTGCCGGCCTGCCTGCCTCCCACAACTGCCGCCAAGCCCCGCTCCTGTTGTGCTTTTTGAGCTACCCTGAACTAAGCAGCTTTGCTCCAGCAAGGCCTTCTGCCATGATGTTTCTGCCATGGAGCCAGCTGTCTGTGGACTGTATCCTCGTAAAATGTGAACCAAATTAAACCTTTCCTCCTTTAAGTGTGTGTCCCGGTCACAGAAAAGCTGATTAATATAACTCTGTTATCCACTCCTGCTTCGTCATATAAGTATGATGACACTTACTCACTGGACTTTGTGGCATCACTAAGGCATTTCCACTATTTCTGATTGTCTTTTCCATTTCTTTAAGTCTTGTTATCATTATGCTTCTGTTTTTGTTCCCCAAATTTGGTCTTTTGCATACTTCTTTTCTCAAAAAAAATGTTTTCTTTCTTGTTGATATCATTTATTCCTCTAGTTTCAACTAGCGCAGAGTTTGATAATAACAGATTTAGATATTTCATACCCAACCTTCTTTTATGAGTTCCTTATTCATTTAATCACTTGCTTGGAAAGCATTTTTATCCTAGTAATACCAGTTGTATCTCAAATAAAATATGTCCTAAGTTAAAGTGATCATCTCTCTTTTCTTGTCTATTTCTCTTTCTGTGTTCTGCATTTAATCTAACTTTTCAAACTGATAATTTAGGGCTACTCTGTTTGTCTCTTATCCCTTAATTACATTCATTTAGTTACATTCATTCAGTAACCAGGTCCTTCCAAATCTATATCCATATTCTAATTTCACTGGAATATATCTTTTTGTTCCTGGTACTCTACTTCCATTTCTACCCAAGTTTGTCACCTTCCTTATAAAGTATTTCAGGAGCTCCCACCTAGTAATGCTACTTGCAACATTACTTACCTCTAGTCAGTCCTCTATGCTATTACTCTATTGAGCTTTCTAAATGCAGAAAAAAAATCTGGTGAACTCTCTGGAAGTAATAATTCATAATACAGAATACAATATAAAAAGGTCTTTAAATTGGACCTCTAATCCCACTTGTGAGACTGAAGCAGGAGGATCGCTACAAGTTCAAGGCCATCCTGGATCACATAGTGACTTTGAGAGCATCCTGAACTACATAATGAGACAAAATTAAAAAAAAGCTTTTCAAATCTGCCCAAACATGCCTCTCCCAAAACCATCTCCTACCCTACTAATAATCACCTGTGTGCTTTTCAAATTGTCACAATGAATTTCTCTACATTCTCCAATCAACTGGTGCACTTAGTAGGTCATCGGTAATAGTTCTTTATCTGAAGATATGGCAGATTAAGGATAGCTACAAAATTTCTGGTGGTCTATTTCCTCTCCCTTTGGATTTTGACAGCCAGTCAAAAGTGATGTGGTCTTTGCTGGTCCAGGTCTCAAGGCACTTACAGCTTTCATTTCCTATCTCTTGGAATACACCCTCTCTTCCCAAGCCTCATTCCCTAATCCAAGGCCTTTACACTGAGCTACAATATCAGCCTTTTTTTATTTTTTATTATTTTATTTTTAAAACAGGGTCACTAAGTTGCCCAAGCTGGGCTCAATTTTGCCATCCTCCTGCCTCAACCTCCAAAAGTGTTAGGATTATAGGTAATTGTCACCGTGGAATACATGCTCTTGAATGCCAGCTGCCATACTGTGAAAAACCCAAGAAGCTTGCTTCATAAAAAGGTCTCAAATGACAGCTGTAGTTGATCTCCCAACCAGCAATGAGTTGTTCAACAATTTGAAAAGCCATTCTAGCTGAAGCCACACTGAGTAGAAATAATGTCAAACTCTGTTCAAATTAAAAATTCATCAGAAAAATAAATGATTGTTGAGGTAAGCTACTAAATTTTAGGGTGTTTTCCTATGGAGCAATAGATGCCTGGTGCATCACTAAATAGCATCCCATCTTCTCTGCCTGATTGTTTTTTCTTATTTTATGGATTAATTTCTTATCATTAAAGGTAAATACCATTTCACTTAAAAGCTTAAAGTCCTCCCCAGTTTGTTGAGGCAAAATTAATTATAGTCTTTTGTGTTTTTCCAGAACTTACTTAGTACATTCTCTTTTGTGGCATTCAATGTCCACCTTCCCCAAAAATCATTGTGAATTCCTTTTTACTGGGATGTGTAATCTTTGTACCCTAGTAACTAATGCAATTGAGTTACTTGAATACCTAAGGTAACAAGTCCACTTCTATGATAAATTCTACCTTTAATTTTATTTTAGTTCCACAAACATTTATTGGTGTGCTGGGCAGTTTGTTATGAAATAGGGATGTAATACAGATAATTCGTGCTTCCTGCCTTCAATAAGCATGTCACTGAGCTATCTCAAACCATCTTCTCTATGGCAAACAGCAAAGGTTTCTGGAAAGCCAACCAAGTGTTTGGACAAGGTTCAAGCAGATTCAAAAATCTTAGTGGAGAAAAATATTTGTCCTTTCTGCTGGTCTCCATGAATTCTGAGAAGAACAAATGGTGACTCTTCTGGTATTTTGGGGAGGAAAAATGGGAGGTAGAGTGAAAACTCCAAAACTTCCATCAAACTTTTAAAATTTTCAGAAGAAAAAGAAAAGTCTACTTCCTAAATTTATAGTATCTAAAGTTCTCAATCAATACATAGTGTTTAAGACCTAGGCTCTTTTCTTATGAATAAACCATGACTGGCCTGTGACCCAGAATTTTACAAAGCTTCATTCCATGCAGTTATTTGAAAAAGATCCCCAAGTTGAAAAAAAAAAAGACCATTTGAATAAAGTTATACTCTTATAAAATCATTCTGCCTCACTTTGTCCTTTTTTTTTTTCTTTTTTCCAGTACTGGAGACAGAACTCAGAACCTTGCCCTTGAAAGTCAGACATGGTGACGCTGAGCTAAATCCCCAGCCCCAGTGCAAGGAGGGCTGCCCTGCATCACTTTGTATATGTAGACTGTTAGCTCTTTGACAATAGTGACTGTCTCATTTCTCTATAAACCTCTATACTTAGCACAATGCTTGACCATACAGTAGGTGCTCCATAAAAGAAGAAAACTGATTCACTCTCTAATTTGTACTAGTAAATACTTAAGGGGCAATAACTTTAACTTTGGTTCAATGCCTGTAAAAATGTCCCTTCTTAGAAAATTGTTTTGCTCTTATCTGACAAGAAAGATTTCAATTTTTTTTGTCTCAGCTATCAGGAAGCTCTAGACTAAATTTTGAATGCTAGCATAGTATTTTCATGGACACCAAATTATGAGAAAATTACATGCACTCTTATTCATGAATAAGCAAATAGTGTTAGCCTGATTTTCATTACCAAGCATACTTGAATGCAGTAAAATTAATTTCACTTAAAATAACCTATACTTCTCAGTGATTTTTCCCCCGTTTTCATAATTCAAGCCAATGTGATTAAATTACATATATATTTCTTAGGCAAGAAAAGCCAACATATTAAATATTTCTAGAAAGTGTTATTTCAAGACATATAAATCTATCTTTCGAGGCCCAGATGGACTACAGGAACAAACTCTATGTCTGAACAGCCTACCTGTATTCCACATTACAGGGATATGAGATGGGTTGCAAGTGACTGGGTTTCATAACATAGTTTTTAAACGTGAGTCCTAGCATATTTTCGAAGGTGAAATAACTGTTTTAACAGAAGCAAGCAAAACCATGGTCTCTAAGAGGCGGACAGATAATTTTTACAACTTTGGTCACACAAAAGCATAAGGCTCAAAATAAATGGGATGCTACCAGCTGCATATAATTCAACATGTATGGTAGTTCACTGATAAGGAATGGTAATCTCTTTTCCCCTGTAAAAGAGATAAATCTTGAGTTTGTTTGCATAGACTAAGGTTACATAGAACACCTGATATAAAGGGCTCATAAGCTTATTTGGATACAGATATGATCTTTAACTTTCCTTAGCCAAAGAAACCAAAAGTAAACATTTCATAACTTTTAATGTGTGGTTAGCAAATAGAGCCAGCCCATGGTAGTGTCCCTGAAGCCTGGAGTCTTGGAGTCAGCTTAGCTGGATCCCTGTAGTTACCAACTTAGAGCCTTTCCCTGTAGTTTCAAAAGAACAGGATCTTTTTCATCTGCTTAGCTCAGTTGCTATAAACACTTGCTGTATGTCAAATAACTTTTCAGGTCCACCCAATCCCATTTGCACATCATTAGTCTTTGGAGGCTGAAATGAATCTCTTAGCATAGTTGACTTTGTTAAATACTAAGTCCTTTGTAAATGAAAAGCCCTTCATATAAAATATCACATCAGGATTGGCTAACATTCCTGTTTCATGAGTCACTGCTACCTAAAAGTTGTCCTTGAAATTTCAAATTCACTGTTGACTCTTCCAGACATGTACAATACTTTTTTGCTTTTTTAATTTATTTATATTTTCATTTGGATGCCAATTTTACTAGGATAGAATGTGGAATATTTAGCATCAGAGCAAATGACCTTCATGTACATCAAAAAGGGAAAAGAAAACTAGTATTAATGACCACAGGAGAAAATGCTAGTTTAAGATCTGGCAAAATACATCATAGATCCATGCTTTACACTTCCTTACAATACAACACTATTACTCATGGCCTATTACTCACTTTCCCTGCTCCTCACTGATAACAACCATATTAATACCTGCTACAAGCTTCCACCTTTTACATAAATTGAGGTCCGAGTTTTTGATAAAATAGGCAAAAAGTTACATGGAAAAACCTGATGAAATATATTGATTATGATTACATATAGCAGATGATCACTTTAAAAAATAAATTTTCATTAGAACAATCACCCGTCACCATTGGAGCTTCAAAAACTACTAATGTGATATTATTACATTGAGGTGACTCTGATGTTTCAAGGCCTTTCCTATAATTATGCCTTACATGGTCCTCTGAGATCTACCTTCACTGAGATGTCATTTGAGGCAATACATTGCTACAGTAGAAGCTATACAACAAAGAGAAGCTTGGCAGTATGAACAACACGACTATTATTTCTTAGGATATCCCAATACCATTTTTTCATGAGGTTTTCTTTCTGCTATTAGATTATAGCCAAGTATTCAGTAAGTATCCAGGTATTTAGTAAGTATCTAGAATACTTACTAAATTTCAGTTTCCTATCATTCTGCTTTCAGTGTTTCTGGCAGCAGATTTTATCGGAGAATTTCCAGATATTGTAGATGCTTTCAAAATATCTTCTTTGCATTAATAATAGTCCTACAGCCATTAGATCAGAATTTTTTTAATGAGGTTGGGTTTTTGTTAAGACTAAGGGAAAGAGAGGTTGTTTGATATCTATAAGTGAACTATATGGTAAGTGTTTAAGATACATATATGTTTCCATTATACTCCAAAATAGTCTACTGAAAGAAGGTATCATCAGCCTTGTTTTACAAATGCAGATACTGAATCTCACAAAGGCTTTGCTAATTTCCCCTAGAAAATATTTTGAATAACTTTCTGAAAATGTGGTAAGGGGAGTACCCAAATTTGTATTAAAATTACCAAAGATATACAAAAAAAATTTTAAACCCAAGCCATTTCTGGGAAATAAAAAAATAAGACAGAGAATTTCTGAGTGAGAGAAAGTTGATGGGATTATAATGAGAAAATCAAATCCAGAATCAGAAAAAAGCAAAGTTCAAAACATAGAGAGGTGAAAACCCTGCAGAGAAAGGAATGGTTGAAAGATCACCAATCTATTGTTAATAGACCCAGGAGAGCACAACGATTTTGAGGAAAGCATCAGGTGGACTTTGGAGAACTACATGGATTAGTGGTTTTGCAGCCAGGTAAAGCCAGGAATGCACATTGAAGACAAATAGCCAAATTAATCCAGGTAGCTGTGATTATAAGAAGGCCTATGCCCAGAAGAAAACCCATGGGAAACCTAACAGTATGTTCTATATTTTCCCCACAGTAAAGTAGCAACCTATATAAAAATGTAATCCATAGACAAATGAATAGGCAAGCTCAAACATAAGGATGACTCAATAGAGAAAACCGATAACTATAACTATAGTTATACCAATAACTATAAACTCAACATAATCTCAATAAAATTCATATTAGGATTTTTAAGAAATTAGACAAGGTTATTAGGAAGAGACAATTGGGGTGACTTGCCATAACAGACATCAAAAACACATAATAAAGGTATGGGAATACAAGCAGTAGATTAGGACAGGAAAAGACAAGTTGGTCACTAGACCAACTAGAGAGTCTAGAAGAAAGAGGGCTGTGTGTGTGAGAGAGAGAGAATATATGAGGGAATGTGAAATTCAAATTGGTGGAGAAATATGTATATATTAATATGATTAAAAGTGGAAATTTGAATTAGCAGAAAAAATTGGATTATTAAATAAGTGCAGTTGATCCTTAATTAGAATTAGGTGAGAGTTCTAGTGAATCTCATGCACAAAATCAATTACAAAAATATTAAATAAGAAAATTTTAACAACATCTTAAAATAGAATAATGTTCTTTTAATCTTGGAAATTGGGAAAGGGCCTCCTAAGAAAAATATAAAAACCATAAACTAAAGAACATAATTAACATATTAATTACATAAAAGTCTAAAACTTTTTAGCAAAAGTCATTAATGATAATAATAGTAATAAAGGGCCATGCTAGGAAATATTTATAAAAAGTATAAGAAACAAAATAAAAATTGTCATTATATACAAAAAAAGCCTTGTGTTAATAAAAAAAAAGTAACAGAAATGGGTAAGATGGAAGTAAATAATTCACAGGATGGAAAAGTGTTTCCTAAATATATATGAGACCATGCCAAACTGTATTTATTAGTCAGTTTTCTAGAAGAAGAGAACCAATAGAATATATGAAGACTTACTGGACTGTCTTACAGGATCAGACACTGGATAGTCCTAAAATAGCTGTCTGCAGGCTGGAGACCTAGGGAAATTAGTAGATACTCAGTCCAAGAGGCTGGAAGACTCAGAACAAGAGGGATCAAGAATGCAACCCCAGCTTGAGGCTAATTGCCTGGAACCTTCCTGAAAAGTCACTGGTGTAAGTTCACATTCAAACTCTGAACAATCTGGAGTCTGTAATCTACCTGCAATGACAGCAGCAATAAATGCACCTGCTCAGATGAATCTAGGTGGCGCTCCTGTGTGAGCTTCCCCTTCTTCCACTTTTTATTTCATTCAGCCCTCCACCCTATTGGACAGTTTCACTCACAAAGTGAATCTTCCCTCTTCACTTTGCTGACCCACATACCAACTGTCTCTGAAAAAATCCTTGCAGGCACACCCAAAAGTGTGCTTTACCAATTTCCTAGGCATCTTTCAATCCAGTCAAGTTGATAACCAAGATTTACCATCACATAAAACCTCAATAGAAATCAGGGAAATTGAAACTAAAACAATGCTGCTATTTTTACTTATTAGGTCATAGAAAATTTTAAAGTTTGATACTATCCACTGAGGGAGTGTAGAGAAAAATAGGCACTTTCATAACGCATTGGTGGAAGTTGGAAGGCATGAACCATTTTTAGAGGACATTTTTGTCATTATCTATCAAAATGTAACATTCCTTGTAAGCCAAATGCATCAATTTTTCTTTTATGCATTTAACCTATAGAAATAAGTACATATTTGGCCAAAGATTCACATATAAGGAAATTATTTTAACAGCTGTTATTGCTTATATCTGGATGTCCCTCCCAAACCTCATGTGCTCACAGATGGGGCTTTTGGAAGGTGATTGGGTCATGGGTGTATGATATTGAATCCTGGGTATGTGATACCTATGTGTTTATAGCTAAGTGTGATGTTGAGAACTAAAACTTGATGGGAAGAAGTGGGTCACTGTAGGTATGGCCTAGACATATATATATATATATATATCCCTCTTCCTGCCTTAAGCACTTACGTCTTCCTGTCTGGCATGCCATGGACTGTTTCTTCTCTGCCATGCCCTTCTGCCATGATGCCCTGCCTTGGAGCCAGCTGACTACAGATTGAAGCCTCTACAAACTGTGAACTAAAATAAATCTTTCCTCCTTTAACGTGTGAGTGTTGGATATTTTGTCCAAGAAATGAGAAAGTAACTAAGATCAAATATATCGAACCAATCTAACTTCTGTCAATCATAGAGTAGAAAAATAAAACATGACATATCAGTTCTATGGAATACAATGTCCATAGTAAATAATAATGTGTCTTATATAGACTGCCACTAAGAGTTATTAAGATAACATGCTACTTAAATAATAACTCATAATAATAACATGTTACTTAAAACAATAACTCATTTCATAATATGTGTGGCAAGATCTCATTTACATTTTTCAAATGTATGTGAGTGTGAATATGTATAAGTGTGTCTGCAAATACATAGAAAATGATGAATACAAACACCTGCTTATCTTATTCCCAGCATGAGATGATGGATTACTTTGGAATAAGTTTTTAGTGGTGAAGAAAGAGTAAAGTTTGTGAGATGTCTGTGAAGTTAAATCAAAAGGACATGTGATAAATTGAATACAATAATGAGGAAGGAGGCAAAATAAGGATTTCTTGCTCTATGAATGACACAATCAGTTGAATAGTGGTGACATTTATTGAAATTGAAAGATGGAAAACTTGAGGAACTTTCAGTTTCCAGGTGCCTTTGAGGTATCATGAAGTGATAACAAAGACACAAATATAAATCTGTACAGATGATCCAGATTCAGGCCTGGCAATCAAAAGAATAGTCCGGCCTGGCCATCTGTAAACAGATAACCCTGCCTATGAACAACTGAAGATGTGGAGAATATCACACAGAGAATAAGAAAAGAGGAGTGCCTTAATGTATTTCAACAGTAATGCTAGATAGAAAAAGATGAACTTGGAAAGGGAACAGAGAACATGTGTGCAGATGATAGAAGAAAAATCAAGAAGAACTTATAGTATCAGAGACAAATTTCAAAAGAAGAATTATTGGTGCTAAAGTAGACTGAGGACCTAAAATACTGTCTACTGTGTTTAACATTACAAACTCCACCTGACCTTAGTAAAATAAGGTATAGAAAGTTATTTTTTACTTGAGGAAATATTTTTATAAGGTATATAGCAAAATTTTAAGTATCATGTATCTGGGTACAATTACAAGTCAAATACATAAACTTGTTCCATAGAACCTAAATAAACCTTTAACATCAGCTAATAATAATTCTCTAATTTAATAAGCTTTATCTGGTATACCAGTCAGCTTTCTTGCTGCTGGGCACAATACCTAACACCCACAGCTTAAAAGAAAAGAAGCTTAATTTGTCTCACAGTTCAAGGGATTCAGTCCATGGTTGGCTAGCTCCAAGACAGAACCAGCATGGTAGAAAGGCAGGGCATGGGAAACTTGCTCACTTCATGAAAACCAGAAAGCAGAGAGAGAAAGGAGGAACCAGTGGCAAGAATACACCCTTCTAGGTCATGCCCACAGTGATATAGCTCCAACAAGGCCCTATCTCCTAACAGCACATTCAGCCATGAACTAATCAATGGATTAATCTACTTGAAATCCGCTAACCTTTCAAAAGCCCTGCCTCTGAACACATGAGTCTTTGGGGGCATTCTAGATCCAAACCATAATGCCTGTCAAAAAATTTCTTCCTCCATCCCCATTGGAAATTTAATGAAAAGAAATTACAATATGAATGAAATCTAGCTGATCAATAAATTTGTTTAAAACAACATTTGTTCTTCAATAAGTAATTCAGCTGTTTAGAATTGCTTTTCTTTTTTGACTTCAAAATCAAGAGTACAAAATATTTAAATAAAAAAGATTAGTCTAGAGGGAAAAACAACTTTAAAAACTTAGTCATGAAAATATCCCCTTTTAAATTTTACTCCAGCTTTTTACTAGACTTTAAACCATTTTAGCACTTACTCCATGAATAAAAATTCTGATTTAGCTTCAGTTATTTGGGCATTTGAGACCACATGAATTTGAAGTATGAATAACAAAAATAATTGCCATAAACTTTCCTTCTATTTTGGCTAGGAAAACTATCAGGCTCATACTTGGAAAGATTTCCTAACGTAGTCTAATATGCAAGCCAGCTAATACATCTGGCATTTTTCTGTAGACATAATTTATACACTGGTGTTATAAAATAACATTACAAATGGGATAGTCTTGAAGTTTAAAAAATTAATTTTAAACTTTTATTTTATTTCATTATAAATATCTAAAACTAAAAGTAGTTGAAAATAAGTTTTTATAATTTCAGTATTAGTACTTAATATTAAATAATAATCCACTATGTAACAATGGAACTATCACTCTCTCATTGAAAAATCACTTCAAGAAAAATTTTTCTCTCTTAACTCTACTCAGAATCCATAAATTCCTCTTTTTTGTTTGTGTATATTAGCTTTAAGGATCTTTGCAATGCTCATATAATACCTGGCATTAAGCAACATATGAGAGATTAGGTAGAATTTGATAAATTATATCTCTTCTTGCATTTTGATTTGTTGAGTTCCTTGTGAATAATAAAATTTCAATACTATTTTCTGAATGTTGGTCTTTGGAAGTTGCAATGAGTGGGTACAGGCTTATATATGGAAGGTAGAAGGAGGAGGATTTTGAATTTAAATTAAAGTTGTAGACCAAGAGTTTGAAATGAGGTGAGCCACTGAAATGTTCACTATAGTTAAACTATGTAATTCAGATTTATTGGTCTGAAGTTTTAATAGTTATTTTACAGAGTGATATTTTTATAACAGTGGTATAGTGGTACTCAGCTACAATTTAAACTGTGAAATGGACAAAATTATTCTCCTTTGTAGCTCTCTTTTTTATGGACTCTGAGTTCAATGAGAATGAGGATATTGTTTTGGTTTTGAATTCTCAGGACCTAGTACAGTGGGTGTCACATTTATTGCTTAATAAAGGACTAGATAAATATACAAAATAATTCATTAATCAGTTGACCAGTTAGAAATCAAGTCAACATATCCCCTTCCAAACTCTTAGAAATTATTCTAGCTTTCTACAGATTGATACATAAACCAATATGTATTAAGAGAGGGCTTACCATTTATTTAGTCATATGTTTAACCATCTTGGAGAATATTCTTAAAGTACAAATAATAGTTCATATTCTCAAAAGCTACAGTGTAGTCAACTGACAAGATAACACCATGAAGACAAGGATAACACCATGAAGCTACAAAGAACCCAGCATGTGACTAAGTAAAAGTGTGCAAAGATTCAGAATAAGGAAGACAAGTGGCACAGATACCTAACTGAGCATAGCATAGACAGTCAACTCACAGAGGTGAGAGGTTAATAAATGGTTATTGTTGTCTGCCATGGAGATTTTGTGGATGCTTTTTATGCAGCAGTGGTAAATTTAAACACTCCCACTGCTCAATCCACCATAACACTGTATTGTGAAGTTTACTTACAGAATTTCTTAGTCTAAGCCAACCTTGTTGCTTACCTGAACTTCTGCCACCACTCTGCATTTGATGTCCCAGCATCTATTTCCCCCCATCCAGTGGGCAGAGTTTTGCTCACTGCATCCAAAGTAATCTTTTAAAATGCAAACTGGAAGATCATTTTTTTCTATGTAAATTCTTTCAATACTTTCTCACTGAACTTAAAGCTTGAAATGTGTACATGGTCTACAGAGCCCTATATGAAAATACTTTCTTTGTGTGAATGGCCTGACCACAAGTTTCTCTTCCCCACTCAACACTCTCTAGTCACATTTGTTTATTTTTGTTTTAAGAATACATCACATGCATTGCTTCTCCTAGAACCTTATACAGAAGTCCCTTTGGATTACTTAGCTTGCAATACTCCTAAAATGCCACTTACCTGCCCTGATTAACTCCTATTTATCTTTCAAATTTAAAATATAAAAGTTCATTTTACAAGCCTTCTCTGACTCAATGTACTCTATAAGAACTCCATCCTATAAAATCCCATGACATTCTGTATTTTTTATTCTTATCACATCACAATTAGTCATTACTATTTATTACCGCATTTGTGCATTGATATCAGGCTACTCCAAATAGGGATGGCAGGGATCATATTGACCATTATTTATTCATAGTCTCTTGTACATTCTATCCCATCATAGGATCTCAATAAATATTGATTTGATTCTGAGATCTAATGAGCTTGTCTAGGTTCTTTTTCATCATATGAAGAACATCAAAAGTACCTAAAATAATTAAAACAAATCTTACCTCTAGTATGTCTTGCTTTGAAGTTGGAATCTACTTTTATAAAGAAGATATGTACTTATGTTCTTTAAGCCTACTGCACCAACTCTGCCTTCTTACCTTCTTTCTATTCATAATCCTTGGGAAAGTTGGATAGGTAATACCTCTGTTTTCCCATGAGGCATCTAGATTCCTAAAGATTTCAAATTTTAACCCACAACTGATACACAGGGAAATGGATGGATCATGATGATAATGATGATAGATAGATAGATAGATAGATAGATAGACAGATAGATAGATGATAGAATGCTGATACACATTTAGTTAGATTGATTTGCTCATATATCCATGGGTCCACTGGGGTCTGATAATCAGGATTGAAAATGATTGGAGCAGCATACAAGTTCTCTTATGTCTTAGGCTTAGAGTTGACATACTGTTGCATCTTACTTTTTCAGTTGGCCAAAACATGTCACACATCAAAAGTGAGTAAAAGTCAAGTGTTAAGACCAATATGCAATGTTTCTTATGATATAAGAAAACGGAAATATCAAAGTTGAACATAAGATAGATATATTCTGGATAGAACACAGGGATTTTGTGGCATTTGTAAAGAATTTATTTCCCTATATTATTCTATTTTATGTTGATCTGTAAAAATTATTCATAACATTTTTATTGATTATCTTTTACTTTGTACTTATGTATTAGGAAATTTATGCTGTGCATTCTTATTCTAGTACTCAACTTCACTTAAAACAGCAATTTTTGTCTATTTGAGATAAATAATAGTAATAAAATCTACCTCACATAATAATGCTTCTCAACTTTGTGTTATTAAAATTTATCATAAGGTATACATATAGTTAAAGATGAATTAAAAATATCACTCATCTTCATGAACATAAAAGAGTTTTGGTTCCCTTGATAATGATACGTAATTTCCTTGACAGCATAACTGGGATCTATAAGATGGGAACATTTCAGAGCCTTTTTACTCAATGCCTTCACAAAATACTACATAATTCAATTTTAATTCACAACTATCTATATATTTTATAATTTCCAAATACATATGATGTTGGCCAACTATGCTATAAGACAGGGCTATATGAAAATAGTCCATCTCAACAGTTTCCCATTTCAATAAACATTTTTGGAATTTATTCTAGTTCTAACACAAATTATATATCCTTTAGAAAACAAGGAGATCTTACAATCTGCATCAAATCACTTGTAATACAAGACTCTACAGATTGAATCAAAAAATATAAAAATTAGGGCCGAGGATTTAACTCAGTGTTGCTGTGCCTCCCTCGCAAGTGCAAGGTCCTGAGTTCTATCCGTGGCACCAAAAAAAAAAAAAAAAAAAAAATATATATATATATATATATATATATATATATAAATTAGGCAATGGGATATTTAAAAGATAAATCAATAGACAAGAAGCAGAATGAATCAAAAGTGTGGAAGACTTAAGGATTTTAACCTGTGGGAATGTCAATTAAAGTTCAGAGGAAAGTAAATGGCTATAATTAATATCTGTTAACTGCTTTTGGCCTTCAGGCTCACCCTGCCCAGTGATGCATAATAATTAGAAAACATTTCATTACCAGCTGGCATCAAAGGATTAAATGTGTGTGAAAGAGCACTGGAAACTGTAAAGTTATGAAACAGGGTATATGTTATTTCCATTATAACTATCAAATGATCCACCAAGTAGAATATTTGCAACTTTACCAATAATAATTTATTGACTGTGAAGTTTGAATGTCTTTTAAACACTATAACTAAAGAGATGTGTGGGTTATCTCTCCCACTAATCATAAAAGCCCATCAAATATGTATTTTGACAGTTATCTTTCTAATTTTGTGATGCTAATCATGCCAATTTATTTTCCAATGTAAATTCTTCACAGAATTAATATAAATAAAGAAGATGTTTTCTCTAGATTTTTACATAAGCTGTTATGGCTTATATCTAGATGTCCCCCCAAAGCCTTATGCACTTGTAGGTGAGGCTTTTGGGAGCTGACTCGATCATGGGTGTGTGATACTAGAATAGTCCACTGATGGGTTTATAGCTAAGTGTGATGTTGGAAGACGAGGCCTGGTGGGAAAATGTGGGTCACTGTGGGTGTGCCCCAGAACTTAATATATACTTCTTCCTCCCTTGATGGCTTCGCTCTTCCTGCCTGCCTTACCATGAACTCTGTCGTCTCTGCCCCTCTGCTGTGCCATGCTCCCTCGGAACCAGCTGACTATGGACTGAAGCCTCTATAAACTGTGAGCCAAAATAAACCTTTCTTTGTTTAAGATGTGGTTATTGGATATTAGCCCCAGCAATGAGAATGTAACTAAGACATAGGCTTAAAAGGTAGGGAGTCTTCAAAGTAACAGCATATACCAGTCATGTTTACTCCCATTTACAGATTTTAAAACAAAGCAAAACAATTATGGATCAGAGAGTATCAAAAAAACATTGCCTAAAAAAAAAAGACATTGCCTGCTGACATAGAACCAGTAAATATGGGATGTGAAATGTAAACAAGTCTTTTAAGATCCCTTTGTTCCATATGCCTTTCTGATGCAAAATACCAACTTAGAGATTTAATTTTATTACTTAGAGATAAATATATATTTAAAATAAAAACTAAATTTAAATTTCATACACATTTTTTCTGTGTTATGAAGCCTCTGAAAAATGTAAAAGAGGTGTGAAACTGTAAGCTCCTAACTCTTTACATCTGCAGCATTAATCTATTTACAAAGGGGAACAATAACAATTGGATTTGCAATTGTTGGTATTGTTTCCTCAGATGCTTTTCCCATGTGACCTGATTACCAAAGTACAGTCTTTTACACTCAGCAGTTAAATATGATCTATAGATTTGCTTATCTAAATCACTTATCATGAACTTGCTCTACTCAATCATCCATCTATTAATTTACTCAAGTACCTAGCTCTAGGTACTGGACATTTTTCTAGGAGCTAGGGATAAGGGATTGAACAAGTCATATTTTCTGTCTTCAAAACATTTCTATTTTAATAAAAAGATAGCAAATGAATAATCTCTAAACAATAGGATAATTGTTTTAATGGAGAATAAATCTGCCTAGAAAGTCTTTCAATTGAAAATTGATGGATGCACTTTCAAGACTGTGTCAGGCATAGTTAAGGCAGAGGTAAAACTGTGGTTTTTTGCTGAGAATAGTACTTGGTTTCATATGGCTGGAAATAAAGTAGAAGGATTATAGTTAGAAGAGTTTGACAGGCCAGAGAGTAAGAAACCAAAGAACAGTTTACTGTACTCAAAAATAAAAGGTGAAGAGTAACTGATCTATAAAAAATACTTTTACCTTCCTTTCTGTTTCTGGTCCCTCATTCTGCTTCCTGGCTTCCATGAAGTGAGCACCTTTGCACTGCCATGCCCTTCCATTACGATGTTCCTGCCTTGGTGCTAGCCGATTATGGACTGATTCTGCTGAAACCATGAGACAAATGAAGCCTCTCTTCCTTTAAGTTTTATGTGTTGGTTATTGGGTCCCAGAAATGGGAAAGTAAATATCACAGAAAATTTGTTTTGAATGGGAATATATGACTTTATCTGACCATGTGTTTCAGTAGCCTTTGGAGCTGGTTTAACAGAGGTGTTTAGAAAGGTTTGGAGACTCAGGAAAGAGGAGCAGGGAAGACTATAAACAGAGCTGGACGGGTGATTCTAGTCAGAGCTCTAAAAGTCCAGAATACTAATAAGGATGTAGACAATAAATGCCCGGCTCAGGAAGTTTCAGTTCAGAATAGACTTCATTGACAATTAGACTTGAGGCTATGAATGCTACACTCTTGAAAATAATAATAATAATAATAATAATAATATGCATGTTAGGTCCATGTCCTGAGACTTTGCAGGAGACTGAGATTAAGGAATGACTGGTTTTCCAGATAAAATTTCAGGGTAGCTCACATTCATGCTGTGGTATGGGTACTGCTTGTTGCTTTCAACTAGATTTATAGTAAGATTTGGGGGTAAAATACAGTGGAGAAAAATTGAGAAACTTAAATATTGGCCCAAAAGGAACCACACATAAAGTTGGGGCCAAAGGAGGTGTGGTTGCTGAAGATATTAGCACCATTAAAAAGAAACAAAGTACTTTGTACAGGGATAAGAAGGATGCCTTGAAGACATCTCAGAAATCAGCGAAACTTCTGCCATCACTAGCTCATGGTGCAAAATTGCTAACCATTTATTTGAGAAAAGCCCTATTAAAAAAAGGTCTAAGCATTGGTCCCTGGGATTCCTTTCACCATACTCAGCCATTCAGGCACTCAGACGCCACTGTAGCCATAGTCCAAGGGGTATGGCTACTGCCTAAGCTGGCAGCAAACTTTGGTTTTGTACATATGATCCTGGTTTTATAGACATGCAGATTCCAAGACTTGTGGTATCAGGGAGGCTTCCATGCATATATCAAGGAAGATGTGGGAGGCCAGTCAAGAAGCCTCAAAGAAGGCAGTGTGTAAAACTGGGGGAATGAAACCAAAGGTGTAATGGATACCCCAGAAAGTCAGAAAAGGCAGGAACATGGAATGTCTTCCCAGAAAATCTGTAGGCCATACGTGAATCCAGCCCAAGAGAAAGGCCATATGGGTTGCAACCAGCAAGGCAATAGCGTGGGACTGCCAAAGCCCTCACCACCACGTGTCCCAGATGCCAGACATGGAGGTACAGGACTTAATATTTGCTCCATTAGGTCTTAGTCTTGCTTTGGTTCTTGTTATGGCTTATATCTAGACATCCCCAAAGCCTTATGTGCTCATAGGTGGGGCTTATGGGAGGCAGCTGGATCTAGGGCATGTGAATGTGGATTAAAGATGTATGGACATGGATTAAGGGTGCAATAATTGGATTAGTCCACTGACTGGTTTAGTGTTGCTCTAGATGTGGGTAATGGGAAGACACACCCTAGGTGTGAGTGATACAACCCAAAAAGCTTGGAGTCTCATTGGAGTAAAAAGGAAAGGGAGGCTTGCTGCTGCTGCCTCCTGTCTGCTCTGCCATGGACTGGTTCTCCTCTGGCATGTTGCCCTGCCTTGGACCCAGCTGACTAAAGACAGCAACCTCTACAATCTCTGAGCTGATGTAAAGTTTTCCTTCTTTAACTTGTGAGGGTTGCATATTTTGTCTCAGCAACAAGAAAAGTAATTAAGACAGTTTTATTTTTTTCTTTCCCCTATTCTCCCTTTTTGGAATGGGAATATTTGCCCTGTGCTTTTGCATCTTGGGGTTATATATTTTGTTTTTAATTTCTAAAGAGGTTCATAGCTAGGAGTTTGCTTAAGTTATTAGAGGAGACTTTGACTTGAATTTTTTAGGAATGTTGGTAGTGTTGAGTCTTTAGGAATGAGATTATTGTGTTTCAGTTTTATGCAGGATAGTTGTATCATGTTAATGAAGCTATGTATTTATTTGGTGATTAAGTATAGTTTACAGAGATGTGTTTGGCTATGAAGTTGACAAAAAGAAAGAGGTGATGGAGTGTTAACTTGATGGGCTGGAAAGTGACCCAGGGGATTAGCACAGCATACATTTGGGTACGACTGGATAGGTCATGGAAGTGTGAAATTTGGAATCTATACCTGGCCTCTTCCTCTCTTCCTCTGTTTTCCTGTTTTGCTGCCTTGCAGCCCTGAAATGATCACTTTTGTTATGCTATGCCCTCTCACCATGCTGTTTCTCTCTTGGAGCCCTCTGATCTTCAATTGAATCCACTGAAACTGTGAGCCAAATTTAGCCTCCTGCTTTAAGTTTTGTGTTTTCTACTTGTTCCACTAAGAGGGAAGTAACTAATACAAGCCTGCTTCAGTGTTGATAGGCAGGAGATGATCAGAAGAGGACTAGAATGACTTTATCTCCATCTGTCAAGATAGACAAATAACAGGAATAAAAAACCACAAAAATATAGAAAATTATTTTTCAAAACAGAATGAGAATGAATCACATGAAATATTTTTAATAAAATCAACAAACAGCATCAAACAGGAGAAAATAGGAAAATGTGGATACCAATTATTGCACCTTTAATCCATATGCATACACCTTTAATGCACATTACATCCAGCCACCTCCCATAAGCCCCACCTATGAGCACATAAGGCTTTGTCTATATACAAGCCATAACAAGAGCCACATTTAATATTCAATAAAACATTGCAGCGTCCTCATATTAAAGTAGACCATCATGAAAGTAGATATCCTTCTGAAAAGAAAAAAAATAGCATGGAAACTAAAAACTCAATTGTAAAATTATCAATTACAACAGAGATAGTAAGAAACACATACAAGAACATGTCATGAAATTAAAAACTATAAGACAAACTCTTGAAATTGCCCTAGAACTCAACCTTTATAGGTAAATAAGCATAGTCAAAGAAAAGAGATGTGTAAGACACCTATGGTTACCAGAAATAAGAAAGCACATGAAGACTGAACATTTGTTAAGAATGATGGAAAAAGTACTGCAATGAAGCAAGTTATGACTCTTCAGATAAAAATGATTATGAATTATTATAGTAAGAGGTAAGATACTAGATATATATAGGGTGGAAACAATTTCTAATCTTATATTTTTTAAGCTTGTGTTTTAAAAGGTGTACAATTACCACAACCAACAAAAGAAAGCAGTCTTAAGTTAAAAAAAATGACAAACAAGAATAAATTTGGAGTCAGACTTTTCTTCAGCAGCACAAAGTAGCAGAAGACAATGATTTGTACTGGAAATGGTTCCGAAACAAGTTTAATTCACAATTAATCTGCCTTGCATGCATGTTCAAAAGTAACTAAAAGTTCTCTTAGACAAGCAGAGGGTGTAACACCTATATTCTGTTCTGAGAAATTGTTCAGACATATTCCAGCTAAGAGGTAACTCAAAGAACTCAAATTACAAAGATTTTATTATGGGGCCAGGGATTTAGCTCAGTGGTTCTGCCGCCTCAAAAGCACAAAATGCCGAGTTTGATCCCCAGTACCAAAATAAAAGATTTTAGTATGAAAAATTTAATAGTGATAAAATAATATAATTAGATACTCTTTGTATTGTAAAACTTAATTTTATAATTAAAACATAATTATTAATAAAGTTTATAAACTTTAAAATAAATGTCAAAACAGTATCTAAAGACAAATTTTTGAAAGAAATAATACATACTGAACCTTAATGCCAGATGACATCAAACGATGGAAAGGGTAGAGAAGGAAGAAATGAAATATTTAAAAGCAACATTTAAAGCTAAATGGATGCAAATTGAGACCATTTTCTTAAGTGAAATAAATAGGACACATGTGTTTAAATACCAAATAGTTTCTCTGATGTGAGAAACTGAAAGTGTAAATAAGGATCGAAATGTATACTAGATAATGTGAAATAGGAAGAAAAGGTCCAAAAGGGAAGGGGAAGTAAGAGGGGTAGGGAAAAGAAAAGGAGGGAAAGGAATAAATATATGAAAAGGAAAAAAATTAAAGTTTTCATGGTATTTAAGGTAAATAATTGAATATTATTTATTCTTGACATTTATAATTACAGAAAATATACTCGATTATATGTATTTTCCAAAAATCTCTCATGATAAAAATGTACTTTTTAAATTATTAGAAAAATAAAAGCAACTACAAATTTAAAGCAATTTTTAAAATATTACTCATTTTTTTCCCATTAAGTTTATTGGTACATTTTAGGTATACAATACAGTTACATTCATCATTGGAATCTTTTTTTTTT
>NW_004624736.1:26176658-26186853 GCF_000247695.1 Heterocephalus glaber | reverse complement strand
GGAAAGGAAAAATTATGAGAAAATGAAAAAATGGAAACAAAGTCTTTGTAAATAGGGAAGGGTGGAGGGGGTGAAAGGAGCACAGGGAATGGGGAAAAATAAGAACCAAGATACATCATGTACAGTTACAAGTCCCCAGTGATAAATGTAAATATATTGTATACCTAAAACATACCAATAAAAGAATTTAAGCAAAAAAAAAATGTAAGCAGCATTCATGGTATCATTAGACTTCAGATAAGGATATATAACAACTATTTCTAGGAGCTAGTTGGATTATTATTTGGACCCAAATGGAAATTTCAAGACAAAAGAAAAAATAGTCTTGTTTCAATCTCAAAATCCTGGGCTGTACTTCATTTACTTATTTCCTTAATGTAAGGCATACACTCATAACAAAGTATGCAAATATCATTATTCAAGAGGAAAGAAAGAAAGAAGGTCACTTAGGATCAAAACTGAAGCTCCGTTTAATTATTCTTGGTCATATATGGTCATATACCAGTAGCACTATTTGCAGTGATCAATAAAGATGAGAATGTTAGGTAATGACTTCTCTGTGAGCAAAGTAAATTGTAAATATTGCAAAAGTGATTTGAAGCCTATTGTAAATTTATTACCATTTAGCAATTAAGTCCAGAATTTTTTGTTTCCTAGTTTTCTTTTTCTTTTAATAAAAAAATTTTAAATGTATTTAGTAAGTATTCAAACACAATGAAGTGACTTCAAATATTTATTTGAAATTTGAAAATTTTTATTCTTCTATAGAGACTTAATACAAGTGTCTACTTGATGTACTCAACCATATTGTGAATAAATAGAAAGCACTGATTGAAACACAGGTTGAAATTGAGCAGTCCTTTTCTCTGAGAAAACTTCTTCGTAAATTCTTATAAGTCAGGCTTAAAGAATGTAAAGGAGACAAACACAGGACATTGTTACCAAGAACAATTCCTCAGGTCACTTAAAAACCAAGGGACTAGCCTACTTCCATCATGAGGCAATGTCTACAATTTATGAAATCATTCCAAATGTTCTATAGAAGTATTCTGGCTTTTCTTTTATCTCATTGAAAAATATTTATCATATTTTTATTTAGTATATATTAAGTAATGGCCACCTTTTCCCCAATACTCTTCAGAGTGCCAGAAATGCAAAATAAAATGTGAAACTAAAACTATATGGTTTATTGTCTACCAGGTAGTGCTGAAAATGCTGAATTTTGGAAAATCACTCAGTTTTGAGCAAACAAAGACAATCCATTATCCTGATAGCAGGAAATATAAGACTTCACAAAATTGGTGTTTAATGTAGTATATTATTAAGTTGTTTAACGTATGATATTATTAAGTTATTTAAATGTCACTTGTTTTCTTGGCACCCTTGAGATAGAGACACTTATGGAACAAATGTAACATCATCTCACATTTTGCCTGAATATGAGATGAACATCCTGAAATCAGTCAGTCATCAGGGGGAAAATTAAACCATGTCACAGCCAGAAGTCAGAGGCACATCTTAGTTGGCACAAGAGCAGCTCCTGTTACTCCTTAGCTTCTTAGGACTATTTCTCAAGGAAAGTAGAGCAGATCATGTTCATAGGGAGTGACCACATAGAGATCTAAAGCTGATCTCCATGCAGATAGGTGCAAGTTAGAAGCTATCTTGTTAATCTTATTGTCTTGACTTGGATCCACTCTCACTGAAATATAACAAACTTGTACTTGTGTTACATAAAGTCAGTGGTTCTCTGCTCATGTACCTCTTTGAGAGGCTAAAACATACATTTTTAAAGCTATGTATTCCATGTGATAACAACATAAGTAAATGTTTAAATATTTTAAAAATTTATTATAGTAAAAGACATATTGCCATTAATCTCTCTCAAAATGCTCCCCCTTACTTCAAATACACTTATCCCATAGTTCCTGCCACTTTCTGGAAGTCTTGTTTTATTATTCTCTTTCTTGTGCTTTCATGACTGCCTTGATTTACTGAATCAATTCAAAATGTTTCCCTTTAATGGTCATTTTGACTTTGGAAAAAAGCTAGAAGTCAAATGGTGCCAGATCCGGTGAATAAGGTGGGCAAGGACACACAATAATATTTTTATGATCCTGTCTTCCCTTGGATGGCACTTGGCAGCAGTAATCATCATATTTTTAATCACACTTTACAAAGATACTTATGAGAGAGAACTTCCAGAACTGCTTCAGAAAGGGAGACGAACAACGGGATGGATGTGTTTAAAGAGAGGGGATTATTTTGACAGGGATTAAGGACAAATGTGTTTTTTACTATAATAAAATTTTTTTAATTTAGACATTCACTATATATATTTTAATCACATTTTGGACATAAAGCTAACAGGATTCACTGAGACATTAACTATAGATTATAGGAAGGAGAATGAAAGACTCCTATAATTTTGGCCTGAGTAACTGAATTGATGGTCATGACATTATTTGTAGTTCTTGTGGGAAAGCACATTTATAGACAGATACTTTTGTTATTCAATTTTGATCATATTTATTTGACATGGGTCTTGAAAGAAAGTTTCTTTTCAAACACAAAATTTTAATTTACATTATCAATCACATATGCCTTAATGAACCCCAGTCTTCTAATCAACAGGTTCCTTTAAGTAAACTGTTAGCCAAACTAGAGATGCCTATAAATACCAGTCTAACAGTTAAAAATATCTCAGTGGCTATGCAGTTAGCTGATCACTACATCAACAAAAGCCAAAAGCTCAAATGAAAATATAAAACACATCTATCTTTCAGAAAGCTATACCACAACAAATGTCACTGAAGTAAACTGCTGAGCAATGTTCAGGGAAAGATCCCATGAATTCCAAATAATCTGACTCTGTCCTGACTTACTGAATAACTGCTCACATGCTAAATCACATGGCAGACAAATGTTGTCAGGGGTTTCAGTTACCCTCGAAAACAGATATCTATTAACATGGTGCACTTCTCAAATAAAAGTAAGTGATGGGCTCACATTGCTTCCTTTGAAAGTATCCCTTGATGATTTCCCTCCTCCAGGCTAGATAAGATACCCTTTTCTCATGTGATCCCATAGGACCCTGACCATGCCATCCAATTCACTGTTTTGCTGACTACTCCTCCATTAGATGGAAACCATATGAGGGCAATAATGAGGCCACGAGCCCTTCCAAACAGTATCTAGAGAAGAGGATGTTGGTTCTCATGGAGTCAATGTTTCTATTTCATCGGAAAAGCTATCTCTGCAGTAGGAAACAGCAAGTCACACAGCTTCATTGAAGTGGGAGAAGGGGTAAGAAGCAGCAGAAATCTTTGAGCTATCCAAGTCAACGCTGTCATCCTGACTTCATGATTATCAAACAATTTCTTGATTAAATATGACTTCCCTGGAAGTATTTTTTATTATCCTGGTCATGCTGATTTGAAAGTACAGGTGATATTTTCTGTTGTTTTGACATTCATATATCAGTTAGTCCCTGAAAGATGGATTCACTTTGAAAGGTTTGCCAACCCAGGTTCTGATTTCATAGATAATGGTGACTGCCTCCTTGCTCAGACTCTTTGGGAGGTAGCCAACTGACCTCTCCAGGTAACAACTTGATTTCATTGCATTTCATTCAGTTCAAACTTCAGCCTTCTGAATTGGCATTCTGTGGTTTGTTTCATTACAGATTAACTAACAAATGTCAAAGTATGTCATATTAATGGTAGATCCAAAACAATCATTATTTTCATTTGTTTACTTTTAAAAGATTTACTGCCTTTAGTGATTTTATTATGTTTTGGGCAAAAAAATGTATAAAGTGAATTATACTTCCAATTTTATTACACATTTTAATGAGAAAATTCCATTTCATATGATATCAATTCAATTTACAAAAATGCTTTTCTGGCAAATAAACATTCCATTCTGGAAATGATTGTTTATAGTACATTGAATTTATCATCATACCTACTTTTTAATTGTACAATATAATATTTATAATAGATTCTGGTAGTCAAAAATTTATCTCTCCCACTGACCATGTTTCTGTACATTCAAGTGGATTACTGCTTTTTAGATACCTCTCCTTTGATCATGTTTGTAACATGAAAAGTATGCTACATTATAAAACAAATAACATAACAAATAAGAACCTCTCCATGGCCATTGTTTCATACTGGCTTCTCCCCTTCACCTCTTGCCACCACATACACATGCATACATGCTCACACACACACACACACACACACACACACACACACCTCCTTTCCAACTTTACAAAAGCACTTCAGGCAATCAGCACATTTTAAATTGGTAGGTTTATACTTCTATTACATTCTTGGTCTGTAGATGTTTAAACTACAGCAGATTATGATTATAAGCACCAAAACTGTTATGTCTTCCTAGCTGCATCACAAAGCAATTGAGAGTAAATGAAATTGAACATTTATTCTGGGTCAGCATCTCTCAATGTTCTTTTCCAGATTAAAAAAATATATATCTGGAATAGGCTTTAAGACAGAAAGAGGAATCTGGACTGATAACACAAGCTCATTTTTCTTTAAAGAACCTGGTTAAAAAGGATTCTCACCAGAATTATCTCAGGGATTTTGAAGTACATGAAAGGGCTTATGGTTGCATTTCCCAATAATTATTCTTGGAGATTATTTTTTTGTTGTTGTTCCATTTGCTCCAACTCACCTCACCTCTAAAACTACTGCCCGTTTTTTTCTTTTTCTTTTTCTCCAACACATGGTATTAGTTTATATTGCTTATGCAGATTAATGCCTTTCATTTTGGCAGATTAGAACACACATAAAACATAACATACTCATTTGTTCCCATAACCCCCACTCTGCCTCTAGATTTATATGATATGTTGGGAGGAAGGTTCAATGTGTACAATGTATTTTGATCCTGTTCACACCTCCTGTTCCCTGCCATTCACTGCCCCCACTCTCTCTCTTGTTTTGCATATGGACAAAGTTCATCAGCCATGCTAAGAAGTGCAGGAGCTCCCTCTCGTGGGTTTTGGAAGTTACTTCAGAAACTTGAAGCTACAACAACTGGGTATCCTGGTTGCTGAATTTATAATTAAGATTTTGTCTACAAGGGATTCCTATTTCAAGCTATGCTTAGTAACATTCAGGACTTCTCTTGATTCTTCAAATTGATAGAAGCATTATTAAGTATAAAAAATGAAAATTTTATAAAGGATTTATTTGAACACAAGATCAGTAACTCAGTTGTGAACATAAATGTCTGTCATTTGCTTTACTAAATTTACATTTTACAAGGAAATTCACTTGATATTATTTTATTTGAACCACATAATTAGTCTAACATCACGGTACCATCATTGTCAGTTCTGGGTTTTGGGTCATCAGAGGACAAACATAAACATGCATCTTCTGACACCAAAACTAGCCTTCTTTTCATTGCACTCAGCCCTTTCCCTCTGCATTTGCAGTCTTCCTTCTCCCAGGGTGAGACTCTCTCTCAAGTTTCAGTGTCTCAGATCACTGTCCCAATATCTCATTCTTCAAAACTTTTATGCCAAATATATGATTGAAACAATATTTTTTTTAAATCTGGCTTAAACCAGATGTTTCTGACTCTTTAAATGTGCATCAGTTTATGCTAATAATATGCTCCACAATGAAAATATTTTTGCATAATTTAAGATAATTTTGTTAAGAATAGGATCACATATAAAAAATTTTTTGGAAAACAGTGTCTCTGAAATATTCAAAACTTAAGGTTTCCACTCCTATACTTGTGTTTTTATTTGATTGTTGAATTTGCAAGAAATTAGGTTGAAATCCCATTTATGCAAACAAGGTCATTGACTGGATCTTAATCAAATGATAAATGATACCCGTTAAACACCAGGAAATGCATTGCAAGACTCATTACAGGGAGATAAGTGACATTTTACTTATCTCCTGATTCCCCAGTCCAGTTCATATCTTCTTACAATGAAAAATCCGCAGAGTCAAAAAACAACTCTTCTTGTTACTGGGAATAGTTTCTTAACCTTTCTAGTACTTGACTTTTTCTAAAGATAAGCTAATAGCAGGACTTACCTCATAGGTTTATAGTAAGGATTAAATAACACAATGCATTGAAAGCACTTATCAGTATCTGGCACAGAATAAACAGTTAATGAATGTAACTTATAGTAATATAAATATTGTTAATTCATGAACCCTGTAAATATCTCAATTCTTGCTGCTTTTTCTTATTTCTGATGTCTGAACAATTTGTCTTGTTTTGACCTCTCTTGTCATATACCCATGTGTCCTGGTCTCTTTTTTTTTGTCCCTGGTCTCTGTTGCCTTTTATCACACACTCTGACCTTGGTAGTAATGACCAACAATGCCCTGCCAAACCTCCCTGAAAATCTTACTTGCCTTGCCTTGGACACTGACCCTGTCATACCCTCTCTGGCATAGTTTAAACTCATCTTGACTGCACATGAAAAACCTTATGCTTCAACTTCAACCTTATGCTGCTGGTCCTCTTGTGTGGAATCAGAACAAAGACACAGGCACTAGCTCTGGAATCACAGGCCTCTTCCTCAAAAACAACCTTTTTTCATACTTTTCCAATATTAACAAATCAATTTATCAGTCAGTTCAATAGAAACGCACAGTTTGTCATTTAGTCATTCATTTACTTACCTACTTAGAGAACAACAGAAGATGAAAGAGCCTATAACACTCAGAATGGAGATCATCCCACCCCACACTTGTTTCCTTAGCTCCACAGTTTTGGCCCAAAACAGCAAAAACGGGTAGAGGGATGAATGCCTGGGACTTGGAATACCCATGGGAAAAATGAATATCTCAAGGATACAAGAAGATGCTGTGGACTTGTCTCATATAAAAAGACAGCTCAACCCCCAGGAAAAGAAGGGGGTGTTAAACAGGAATTCCAAGAGGACAAAAGTTATCAGTAAGATCTGAAATACAATACAATGGGTGTAGGTAGTATGAGAAGCAAAGAGGTGACAATTCTGTGCAATTAATACCCATTTAGGGATCACATAAATATCTGATCAATGAGGTCCCACAATTTTTGATCATGAACAGGAAGAAATTCACTAAATTAAAGCAATTAATAATGACTGTCTCATGCTATTATTCTGCTCCATTTTGGTTGGGACTTCATAACCAGGAAAGTTGAATAAAAAGCCACACAGGCAAATCTCAAAGATTAAGACATCCACATTCATCACAGCATTACATACAATAATCAAGAGATAAAATCAACCTAATATTCATTGAAAATAAATGGATAAATAATATATGGTATATACATACAATGGAATATTATTCAACCTTTAAAATGAGGGAAATTCTACTACATTATGACATAGATGAACCTCGAGGATATTATGGTAAATGGAATAAGCCACTCACAAAAGACAAATACTATGTGATTCTGCTTATATGAAGTCAAATCTATAAAAATGGTAAGTCTAGATGGTTAGCTGGGAACAGGGGATGGGGCAATTTTCCAATGTGTATGGAGTTTCAGTTGGGGATGCAACTCAATGGCATATCACTTGCCTAGCATACATGAGGCCCTGAGTTCAATCCAAAGCATCACCCAAAAACATCAGTATAGAGTTTCAGTATTAGAAAATAATGTTTTTAGGATCTGTTGCACAACAAGACCTTAACACTCCTTAAGTGCGAATTACTTAACACTACTGAACCAGAATTGAAAGTGACCCAAGTGGCAAAGTTTATGTTATATTGTGTGTATTTACCATAATTTTTTAAAAAATTTTCTTGGACATTCTTCAACTTTGTGTATGTACATGTGTTTTGCTTGAGGCAAGTAAATAAATTGTGGTGAACAACTTCCTCAAGCAATAACAACCTATCGTGAAAACTCACTGTGGGGTGATGAAGGGGCAGTGGGATTTACTGGTGGAGACAACCCAGACAAAAGAAATGAAGGACAATATCCTCTTCCTCCTCCATAGAAAAGAACTTACAGGTAAGCCCTGTAGACCAAAGCCAGCTGCCAAGTTAGAAAGATTAAAAGTATATCCTTTGTGAGACTGAAGCCCTCTTTCCTTGTTGTAACTTTTGAATTACCTTAAAAACTCCTTACCTCCCACCAGGTGTGGTGGTGCACACCTGTAATTCCAGCCCTGGGGAGGCTGAGGCAGGAGTATCACAGTTAGTTCAAGGGCAGCCTGAACTACATAGCAAGACTCTGTCTCACAAAGTACCCCACAGAGAGAAGAGAGAGAAGGAGAGAGAGAGAGAGAGAGAGAGAGAGAGAGAGAGAGAGAGACAGATTCCTATATGGTTCATGAAGATCCAAGATCCAGGCTTTTCAGTATGTTCAGTGTAAAGTCTTAAGCAATCATCCCTAAGAGTCTCTCTCTCTCTCTGTCTCCCCCCCACACACACACACACACTTTCCCAGCCTAAAATTCAGATATCTTGAGAAAAAATCAGTTTCATCACTGTGATTACAGTACTAATAACTTTATAAATTTTATACAGTTAATCTGTATAATGGCTCTGTCTGTTTTGTTGATGGTATTCTAGTTTCATGCACATCTACTTAGGTTACATAACAAGACACAACCAACTTGTACAAATTTTGTGTTTCTTCTTGAATGACAACAGAAGGCATGACTATAACTCATTATCAGTATGTATGACAACCTGGAATCTTTGGAAAAGTAAAAAATCATTTTGTAAATTTCTACTCAAATTTTTCTTTACAAAGACTCATAGATACTGATATTTTTGACTCTCTGTTGAGACAAATTCCACTTTGGGATTAATAACCTCATAGCAGCCTGCAGCTTCATGAATTCTTACAGTTTAGTAGGAGGCATTTTGCTAAGCATTGACAAACATGACCTTTTTCATTCTGCAGTATGAATTTATGAAAAAGATATTACTATTATTAACCCTAATTTATGAATGAGAAGATTAAGAGCTAGAGAGATTAAACAGCTTGCCCAATGTTACCTATGTAGATTTTAACTCATCTGACCATAATCTCTAGGCTTAGTCCAGATCCTGGCAGAAAACTCAGATTTAACTTGGTTTTCATATCACCAAAACAAGACTTGAGTATTTTTTTTTAGTTTTTTGTTTGTTTAGCTTTTTGAGACAGCATCTTTCTGTGTAGTCCTGGCTGGTCTTGAACTTACTTTGTAGCCCAGGCTGGCCTCAAACTTGCAAAAGTTCTCCTGCCTCAGCTTCCTGAGTGCTGGAATTATAGGCATATGCCACCACACCCAACATCCTGACTATATTTTAAAATGCTTGTCAATTTGTTGTCATTCCTTAAAGGATTCAGTTAGCATTGTTCTGGGCACTAGATGTATAGTGATAAGCAAAACACTACTCTTGTGGAATTTATGCTCTGTCTACACTGAGGGTTATAGTATTTGGACTCAGAAGAAGAATTGTCACAACATGGAAATCAGACAACCGGCACAAGACAGAAAACTCAGGCAATATGTTGTAGGGGAGAAAGCAATCACTCTGTGAAGAATAGTATTTCCTCTATTTCCATTTGTGTTACTATTTACAGATTCAACTCACCTAAGTTACAAGAATTTTCACAAATATATCCTATGATAAAACATGAGTATGTGTAGCTGTGTTCTAAACTTTTCCATTTAAATGCACACATTCTGATTTTTCAGATTTCTTCTTTAGCTGTGATTAAAATCTTGATCATCATCTCAATAGACACAGAAAAGGCATTTAACAAAATCCACCACCCATTCATGATAAAAACGCTACAGAAATTGAAATAGAAGGTCTTTATCTCAACCTGATTAAGGCTATCTACGAAAAACCAACAGCCAACATCATACTAAATGATCAAAAACTGAAAACTTTCACACTAAAATCAGGAACAAGACAAGGATGCCCACTATCACCATTTCTGTTCAATATTATTCTGGAAACATTAGCCACAGCAATTAGACAAGAGAAAGAAATAAAAGGAATACAGATAGGAAAGGAAGAAGTGAAACTGTCATTATTTGCTGGTGATATGATACTTTACAAAGAAGACCCAAAAAACTCGGTCAAAAGTCTTCTAGACCTAATTGATAGATTCAGTAGAGTAGCTGGATATAAGGTCAACACTCAAAAAACAATAGCCTTCTTATACGCAAATAGCAGACCTATTGAGAGAGAAATTC
>NW_004624736.1:26153318-26175097 GCF_000247695.1 Heterocephalus glaber | reverse complement strand
GGAAGAAAGGAAAGGAAAAATTATGAGAAAGAAAAAAAAATGGAAACAAAGTCTATGTAAATAGGGAAGGGTGGTGGAGGTGAAGGGCACATAGGTAATGGGGGAAAAATAAGAACTAAGATAGAACATGTTCAGGTACAAACACCCAATGATAAATGTAAATGTATTGTATACCTAAAATGTACCAATTAATATGTAAATTTTAAATAGGGAAAAAAAATAAAATAAAATCTTGATCATTACCCTAGGAGCCTGGCTTAGGTTCTTTTTCCCTAGCTTTCTTACTTTACTATTTACTTGCCCATTCGTGAGCTTAAAGAATTCTGCTCCAAAGCTAGAAAACATGTTTTCACAGAATAAGCCAGGATCTTAAAAACTGAAATTTTATTTTCTCATCACAACAAATTTATATAAAAAATTATAACCTCTGTATAGAAAAACCTGAAGGGAATCACTTACAAGTTTTCAAGTCTTTGACTTCAAAATTGCCAACTGGGCAACTTTCATGCCCCACTAAATGTGCGGACTCAAAAATCCTGAATTTACCCTTGCTCTATTTAATAAGGGTTGATTAGCTTTGCAATTAAGTTATATAGTGCTTAGGCTTTGCTTGGAAATGTACCCATCTACTTACTGCCACTTACAAAGTCTTCCTTTTGGTATAATAGCCCTTTCAGTTAGTTTCAATTGGAAAGAACAGACAATATCTCACAGCACCATTTAACACAAGCTCAGTCTATGAGTACACCAAGGAACAAGCAATCCTCTCAGTCTGCAGTTAATGAATCAAAGTTTAAGGCGACAAATTGGCTCGCTGAGGCAAAATAGTTAATTAACTTTTAGTCAGAAATATTCATCCTGCTTTCCTGGCATAAACAAGTCTCATAAACTCTGTTTACTTACTCAAGTGTTTTTCTCCTCTTCTACATCCCTAGGCATCATTCAAGGCTCTCAATATATCATGTCAGGGAAGCTTCATAATTTTAATCCAATTTTTTATGCTTTCAGCCTCCAAGACCAAAAGAAAAAAGAAAAAATGCATCTCATCAGGAATTTGGGATCTGTAAACGGTGAAGTATAAACTACAAAAAACAAAATAGAAACAAATAAGAACCTCCAACATTAAATTCTGCAGCCTCCATGACTTTGGATGCTAATTGAATCAGACTTTGTGTTTCTTAAAGTAAACACATTAATTCCAAATGTGAGTTTAACTGTTTATCCTGTCAGGTAAAGCTACAAACTAATACAGCAGTAGCTGGTGTGCCCAATTAGTCAAGAGGTTTAATGGCAACCACACCAGAGCCTCTTGCCTCTGGTACTTTACAGATGCACTATTTCCTTAAAAAATTTTTTTAAGTTAGCTAATAAGAAAACTATGTCAACAGCTTTGATGAATATGCATCTGAATGGCCAATACATTATATACTCCCTAACCAATCTTCCAAAGTCACCTTTTGCTAATTTTTCCCCAATTATTTTTCCGTTGGGACAACACTCATATTTTCACTGAGAACAGCATCTATTTGTTATCTTCTGTTGTTGGCCTATGTTTTCTAAAAGAAGACTGTCTGCTACAGTGAATGCTTATATTTAATAGCTACTGACGGTAAATGCTGCTAAATGTTGTTCTTTGCAGTGATGCCACAAAGTTTACTTTTTTGTACCTCTATGCCAGATTTCTTAAACCTCAAGTCATCCATCATCATTTTGTGAGATGATTTTTCCACAAGTAAATTATAGGGTCATGAATTAAGTAAGTGTTGGCCCAGAAACAGTGCTTATTATTGAAGTGATTTATTTGTAGGTGTATAAAAAATCAGATTAATGCATTTCTGCATGCATTTAGAAATAGGGTATGCTAGAGAAGCCTAACCTCAACCAAAAAATAATGTCCCCAAAGTTCATCTGGAATAATATATTTTCCCATAAATAAGTTAGACATATTTTAATGCATATAAGTATTTGACTTAGATGAGTTAAATCTTTTTCCCATAAAAACCAATCCTAAACAAGATTGATATTGTTTATTGAACAAATAATAGCTGGATTCCTACAAGGTACCAGATGAGGTTCTAAGAGCCAGGTGTACTAAGATGAAAAAGACGGAGTGCTGTCCTCAAATATTTGTAAGGTAAGGAGACAGACTTTATTTTTCTAATTAATTGTATTCATACACTTTAGGTATACAGTATAATGACATTCATCACTGGAGATTTGTACATTTACAAAATATGTCTTGATTCTTATTTTTTTCCCATTCCCCTGCCCTCCCTTCAACCCCTCCACCCCTCCCTATTTGCAAAGACTTTGTTTCCATTTTTTCACTTTTTCATATTTATTCCTTTCCCCTACCACTTCCCCTTCCCTTTTGCACCTTTTCTTCCTATTTCATATTATCTATTATACATTTTGATCCTTATTTACACTTTCAGTTTCTCACAGCAGAGAAACTGTTCAGTATTTACATGTGGGTCTTATTTATTTCACTTAAGAGTATGTCTTCAATGTGCATCCATGTAGCTATAGATGTCTCTAATTTCTCATTCTTTATGGCTAAGTAGTACTCCATTTTATTTTAAAAAGCTACATTTACTTTATCCAGCCTCCAGTTGATGGACAATTAGGCTGTTTCCATGTTTTAGCTATTACAAACTGTGCCACTATGAACAAGGTGCACATATATCACTGTGGTATGATTCTTTTAATTCTTTGGGGAAGATCCCCAGCAGGGGAATAGCTGAGTCAAATGGGACTTCCAATCCTAGTTCTTTGAGGTATCTCCGTACTGATTTCCACATGGTTGCACCAGTCTGCACTCCCACCAGCAGTGGAGAAGGGTTCCTTTTTCCCCCACAACCCTACTAGCATTTGTTATTGGTTGATTTCATGATAGCAGCCATTCTTTCTGGGACGAGGTGGAATCTCACCATTGTTTTCATTTGCATCTCTCGAATGACCAGTGATGTTGAACATTTTTTCATCTTTATTTGCTGCTTTTACCTCTTTGTCTGAGAAATGTCTGTTCATTTCAGATGCCCATTTTTGAACTGGGTCTTTATATTTGGGGAGTCTGATTTTTTTTTTAGTTCTTTATATATTCTAGATAGTAGACCTTTGTCTAAGAACAGCTGGTAAAATTTTTTTTTCCAAATTATGGGTTGTCTCTTCACACTGTTGGTGGTTTCTCTTGCTGTGCAGAAGCTTTTTAATAAGAAGAGATCCCACTTGTTGATTCTTTGTGCTAGCTCATGTGAAACTGAGGTTTTGTTCATGAAATCTTTTCTACGCCAATATCTTCAAGAGTTCTTCCTAACCTCTCTTCCTGCCAGTTTAGTGTTTCTGTTTTAATATTTAGCTCTTTAATCCATTTTAAGTTTAGTTTAGTCCATGGTGAGAGATTTAGGTCTAGTTTTAATCTTTGGCAAGTTGAAGCCCAATTTTTCCAGTACCATTTATTAAAGAGGCTATCTTTCCTCCAGTGAGGGTATTTGGCTCCTTTGTCGAAGATGAGGTGGCTGAGTGTGTCTGGACTTGTTTCTGCATCTTCTAGTCTGTTCCATTGGTTCTTGGGGACAGTCTTTATTTTTATAAGAAATGCATCTCAAGTCTTTCCTTCAGAGCCTAAGTATATATTCTTCTAAGCATGTATTCTTCTCTCAACTGTTTTAGAATCCTCATATCCCTCCACCTACCATCTTCCAAACACCTGGATCAAACACTGTCCTACACACAATTCCAATATAATGTGATTAGTGCTCTGGTGAAGCAAAAAGTGTGCCTGCCTAAGATGGGAGGAGTGAGGAAAGTAAGAATAGATAGAAACCTTTCCTGAAGGAGATGATAGCCTGGTCAAGCCATGAAATACAGGGAGAATTTATTAAATCACTGAATTCCAAACAATGTGGTTTTGATCACAACAGCATCAACATGTTGTAGAGACTTGTTAGAAATATAAATTACTGGGTCCTGTCATAGAGGAATAGAACAAGAATCTCTGGCCACAGAAGTCAAAGTCCAAGTTTTTCAAGCTTTTAAGGTGATAAAGATTTGGAAACCACTAAGATAAATTGTAAGGCAAGTTTTGAGGCAATAGAGCAGGAATATTTTTCAAGGAGTAAATTATACAAGTGTGGAACATAGTTGTATTAGATCTTACACCTGCTCAAAATGTTGGATATCACCAGCTCACAGCTGTATTCTTCTGAGTATTCCTCTTAGCTTGTGAAAGATAGCTCACCTGGGAATGCCTGAGAAGCATTCCTTCTCCAGATATGGTCTATAGCCAATGAATGATTGATATGGAGGTATAAAAGGCCAGTCTCTTTACTTCAAAATAGAGTGACTTTGTAGTATGCTTTGTGCTCCTGACTTCCCCAAGGGAGCAGCTGAGCCTACATGTTTACCTGGCTCCTTTATCTGTCCTTTCTTCCCTCATTCATCTCTAGGTTTCCCCTAAAAATCAGTCCTGCAATACATCCCCAGTTTAGATTGCTTCAGAGAGCTCAACCCAAGCCAGCAGTATACAGGATAAGAATGAATGTATGGACAACAGCAGGAGGTTTGTACCAACGAAGCAGGAAGTGTAACTCAGGAAAAGGTGGGAATGGAGGCTGGAGGAGTGGGAAGACCCAGGGTATGAAGTACTTTGGACAACAATCCATAAAAGTATGAAAATACTTATACACATATACAGATTGAAGTTTAATTCATGCAAATTACTGATGTGGGCAGACAACAGAAATCATTCAGACTGCCACCATTGCCAAGAAAATATCTTTCCTATTTACAATTAATAATATTTTACATTCTACTAGGGATCAGAAATAAAGAGACCCTAAATTCAAGCCATGGAGATCGAAGACTGTGTGATCATTTTTAGAGATAGTTTTTGGAGATCTGGAGGGCAAAGAAGAACTAGAAAAGTTAAGAGCATAAGTAATCCTTCAGGTATAAGTCAAAGGAAGGAGCTTCGTGGTAAGTCAACCATGAGTTTTCTTTCCTCCTCCCCTGGCTTCAGCTGTTTCTTTCCTTGGCTCGGGTGTCTCCTGGTGCAAACTAGTAGGGCCATATTTCCAATCTAAGGGAATTCAGCGGTCATATACATTGTTTTATTCCATGATCTTGAGCTTTCCTTTCAGCTTATACTGGTTGCTTTTACTTGATGACCTGAATGGGCTCAGGGATGCCCAGAGACCTGGAAAAACACTCTTTTTGCAGGTGTCAGTGAGTTGTTTCAGGATGAGACTGACATTTGACTCAGTAGAATGAGTGACGAAGATACTCTTTCAACAGTGTTGGCAAAATCCAATCCATTGAAGGGTCAGAAATACCACAGAGGCAGAAGGAGAGCAAATTTCCTTCCTCCTTGAGCTGGGACATCTATCTTCCTCTACTGTCTTATGTGAGACCTCTTTGTTTTCAGGCTTTGGATTCAGACTGAAGTACTTCGCCATTTTTCCTGGGTCTCCATCTTGCAGATTCATAATGTGGCTCTTTGCAACCACCATCAACTCATAAGCCAATTCCTGTAATAAATCTCCCCACGTATATGTTCAGTTATGTATATCCTGCTGGTTCTGGATCTCTGGAGAACACTAACTGATAACCCTGTTCCATCAATGATTGCTTCTGAGTCCTTTTTCAGCTTACTTTAGTGCAACATGGAACCCTTCAATACTCTGAGCTTCTCCCCTTCTCCAGATGCTCCCATAAGCACACATAACTCTTGAAGATGTTCTAAGGTTTTCATTTTGTTGTTGTTTCCTTGTTTGCTTTCCTGTTCACACAATGTAAAAAATAGACCAAAGAGACAATATCAATCCATGAGACCTAAATGGGACTCCACCACTAACTCCAGCAAAGAGGGACCCTCTTTCCCACTGCAATAGATCCTGAAATGACTGGGGATTCTACAACTATTATGCTGTCACAAATGGCAGATGAATTGCCAGACTCTACCAGACCCTCACAATAATGATAGCACTAAAGGTGGAATAAAGCATTGGTTGATTCCTGAATTTAGCAGTATCTAACACCAAATTCAGAACTTCAAAAGAGTTCTTTTATTAGTTTCAACAGAAGCATAATATAAAATGCCTTTTGTAGAAAGTAAATACAATTAGAATCTCATCTTATTCTGGGTTTTACTATTTTACTAAAGATCCTTTAAATACCTTCACCTTTCTTCTTTCATTTATACACAATATACCAAAAACATGTTCCAAAGCAAATTAGTTTAGGATATTAATCATATAAAATGTAAAAGATAATGCAATGCTTCTCAGAGCCTTTAACATAAATTTATGTGCTAAATGAAGGTCTTGTCCAGGGGAATGTAATACCTATGCCTATTCTCTCAAATTGTTTGGCTATGGAAATCTTATTTTCATTGAGTATCTGTGGGATAAGGTTACATGAAATACATTTCAGAAAACTGAGATCCAATTATAATTCAAGACCCTTACTATTCTCAAATTCTTAGTCTTAGGCTTTGATTCTCCCACATGGGCCTTTTGGTCATTCCATTTTGTAAGCCCCAGAAGAAGAGCTCTACATTAGAGCATGTTTGGAAACCACAACAAAGGAGAATGGTAAATAAAAGAGAAGTGTAAATAACTGTGCTTTCCTCTATCAGCATGGAAAAAAGTTTCACCACCTTTTGAGTAAATTTTAGGTTTCCATTATGATATGGTCATTTTCATCTTCATTGATGCATGAAATATATATATATTTCTTAAATATATAGTTATATATAAATATATAGTTGTTACCTATAAATATACATAGTTGCTAAATTTAAGGTAAATATAACTATGTATACTTCTGAGCTACATTTATTAACTTAAAAGAAAACCTGTACCCAAAACATGAAAACTACTATGCCAATTAATTATCTTGACTACATCTGAGTAGAACAGATTTTAGAAAGTCATTTATAAGGCTTTGGCTGTACTTCCTGAAATGTTTTTGATGGGCTTTTAATGTTTTAAAAGTCTGACAGCTGCTCCTGAAAATGAAATACTGTTTGTCAGCAAGCTACAGTTAACTCATTTCAATAAATAGGTAATTTGTTCTTTTAGAAAAGAGTGGAAAGCATTCACTGACATTTGCGTAGAAAAGAAAACTGGGTGATTCGTGGAGAGGGAGAGGATGAAATCTCATCTCAACCCTTCTGGAGGTGTGAGAGAGATTTAACACAGAAGGGCAGACTACTTTGGTGTACCTAGTAAAAAGGAAGAAATTGCAAGTGATTCTTTTAATTGAAAGTGATGTAATGCAAAGAGGCTACAATATGGAAATCTGGTTCCTCAGTGGGGACCTTTTTCATTTATTTAAAAAAGACATATCATGTAGAGCTGATTTCTGGACTTCAGATTTCCAGCATTAAGAAAAATTTTTATTGTGGCTGACATGAAATCCAGACATTTCTTTCCAATGGCTTCCTGGCCAAAGGAATGCATCCTCTAACAAACTCCCTGATGTAGCCAGTGGTTTGCTGGACCAAATTAGAGTCTGTTCTTTTTTTCTCCATCCTTTGCTACTCTTGATTGGCTATCTATTCACTCCCCACCTTACAAACACAAATACATACCATTAACATCTGGTCAGAAAAATAGAAACCACTGTCACTTTTCAAAATAGAGATGATTTCTTGCAGGGAATTTGTTTCAACAGGTATTAGATGACTAAAATAGTCAAAAGAAAGCACTGAGATAGCCCTAGGAGGGAAACTCACCACCATAAGATGAGAAAAAGAAAGGAAAGAGATGTTGATATAAGAACTTACTAGCTTAGACCATGCAATTGATGGAGGTGGCACACCATTAGCCACATCTGTTACTAATGATGGGATATGAAGGAACCATTTCTTAGGGTGCTGAGAGCAATAAGAGGACAGAGACAACAATTGCTTCTGGGGCTACCCATTGCCTCTGGATCCATAGCATAGGAACAGGTAAAAGAAACTTTCCAGTCTCTCTCTCCCCCCGCCCATCCCACCCCAATTGACAGATCCTGAAAGAGAATTCCCTTAGCAAAGAAATCTGGAAAATGTAACTAGCATATTCCCACAACAGCATCAAAGAATAGAACAACTTGGTGCTGAGAGAAAATAGGAAAGTAACTAATCCTACACCAAACTTCTCTCCTCCATAGCTAGCTCCAGATTCTACACTCCATCCTCCTGCTCAAAATCTAGCCAACACGATAGAGGCATATATCATTACATGCTTTCCTAAGCACCAAACATTAAATAACTTGTCCTGAGCCACATTGCTGATATCAGAGTCACAACAAATTCCCCTAAGGAAAAAATGACTGAGCAAGTTGCATACATTCACTGGGGCTTAGTTTCATTATCTAGAATAAGTACATTTTCCTTGGAAGGTATTATCAAGTATACAAATAGATCATCTGAATGAAGGGTTTAGCACAATGCTAATTCTATGACAGACACTACTTGACTTCCTTCTTTTCCTTCCTATTTCTTATTCTTCCTTGTGAAACAAAAGGCTATAGACCCTGTTACTGGAATTTTACATGTCAATAAAGACCTGTAAGGTCATTGGCAGGAAATGCTCACTTGTAGCTAGAAAGATTGTACTAGTCTAGTAGGTCAGATTCTTGAAAACTCTGAGATGAACAAATTGCTTACAAGAATAAATTTATTATACTGACTCACAGGAAAAAGAAAGAGAGGTATTAAAGAACAATTTCCAGTTAAGCACACTGTAGCAAACTTCATAAGAACCTGGACAATTCTACCTAACTGTAGGAAGGGCAAGAAGCAAGCTTTAGTGTCTTGCCATTTCCTTGCTCACATGGTATTTTTATCTTCCAAAATTTGTGGATTTTAATGAGTCCTTTTACCCCATCCAATGACAATATGGCTCTGGAACAAGATAATTAGAGTTAATGAATAAAAAATATTTTTTATATCAGGATAGAAGACAAGTCAGTGAGCTCTAGGTAGGAAATATTGTTACTGAATAGAGGTCACAGAGTCACCTCAAAGATTATTGGTATTTTAAACTCAGCCTATATTTGCTAGATTCCATCACATGTATCCTCCCTTTCATAATCACTGTGCTATTGCTAAGGTGACAAAATTCAAACCGGTCTTTAAAAGGCCAGTTTCCCCTAATCCATTCATCTAAAAATCAAAGGCTACTTAAGCATTTTTCCACAACTAGAGCTTATTGGCTCTTTTCTTTTTGCTTGATATAAAGAAATATTTTCTACTCCTCCTTCGTAATTACCCTGTCCCAAAGCATATTGCCATTGGTAGAACTTTATGAAGTGTGCAGGGGTATACCAAGAGGCTATCAAGGTAAGTGAGAATTCCAGGATAGAAGATCCTTTCTACCGTGTCATTATATGGATCTCAGAAAAGGGAACAAAGAAGGAGAGGGGGAACTCATGCCAAGATTTCTAAACTGAGAAAGTAAATGAATATGATAAAAGCAAAAATAGATAAATTAGTCATGGGGTACACGTGATAAACTAGTTGTAAGAAAGTGGAATTGAGGTACTTTTGGAGTGGTCAAACACAGAGATGGTAACTGAAATCAGACAGTTTGTGGGCCTTTTTTGTTTTATTTTGTTTTTTATCATAATTCCTACATCTTGATGCCTTATATCACTATCAGCATCATATAACAATTCCAGAAAAGAAAAGCAAAAAAATGTTCACATATTGCCAGGCTTGAATACCATCCCCCCAAACTTCATATGTTGAATACTCAATCCCTGAATTTATATGTTAATGATATTTGGAGGTGAGTCTTTGGGAGATTATGAGGGTTGAGCCTGCTTCAAAGCATTAGTAGCTTTATTTAGAGAGAAAGAGAAATTTGAGCTAGTAATCTTGTTCTTTCGGCCATATGATGCCCCTACCATATTATGATGCAGCAAGAAGGCCCTTCCCAGATGCTGGCACCATGCTCTTCAACTGTCAAGCCTCTAAAACCACAATCTAAATAAATCTATTTGCTGTAAATTACCTCCCTCGGGTATTTAGTGATAGCAAGAGAAAACAGACTAAGGTAGATGTACATACAGCCAAAACCATTTTATATTTCATATAAACATTTTTTGAAAGTTCCTAGTGAGCCGGAAAATGATTTCTGAACAAATAATGGTCTTTCCTGAAGCTAGCTGACCTAATTGATAAAGAGCCACCCCCAGCTCATACCCCCTCCCACCCCCAACACACGTCCTCCTTCATTGTCCTTTGTTCTCAGAAGTGTCTGTATCCAGTGTACTTTTCTATCAAATCATGTAAACTAAATGTAACTTCCTAAATGCCTTAAACTGATGATGAATGCCTTGCTTCTGTATTCCCACCCCTCTTCCCTTAAAACCCTGTTCACTCCAGGCTGAATGCTTTGTGGAGAAATCCCCAATCAGTCCCCCAGCATAATAAACTTGCCTCCAACCTCCAGGTGTGTTCCCGATTCTTCTTGGCCTGATCGTGCTGTATGGAACCACCAAGAGCTGCCATACTGTGAACTGTAAGTTTGTTGTTATACCAGAACTCCTAGGTCAAGTGAAAAACCACCTCTACCACACCTAGTGAAAAACAATTTTAAAAGATAAAAATCTAAGTGCTGAGTCTGTAAAGTATTAAGGCCTAACATTTCCTCTTCTTGCAGTTCACGTACCTCACCCTAAACAAACTAAAGTTCTATGTGTGCCAAATAGCTTCTCACCTAGCAATGCTTTTCTGAGATAATGAGAAACAAAGCAGGGCAATTCAATTATAAGAATTTCTAACCATTGCCAGGCAAAGACACAAGGTGTACATTTTCTCAATTACTGTAATGCTCACTTTCTTGTTGGATAGGCAAATGCTCCTAAGTAAACCTTGGGGCTTATTGTATATATCCTGGCATATACAGTGTGCCCCAAGACCAGAGGCAGCAGCTAACAATTGTATTCCACTGATTAATGTGCGATCATAAATTTACAGGCTTGATAGTCCAAGGAGGTTTCCTGCAATGTGAGATAATGAATAGAAATTGTCAGAACAATTAGCCAAGTCAGACTTCACAAGTCTACCTGTGAGTTAAAAGTAAAAAAAAAAAAAAAAAAGGTGAAGAATCCACACACAAACAAAATGCCTGTCCTTTAATAGAATTAAAGATTGAAAGATGGAGTGTGGGAAAATATAGTCAAAATATTCCTTTCTATTATTTTTGCTTCATTTCTCTCACTAGCCAGGTATCCATAATGGATCAGATCACTCCTTCAGGGAACCAGGACTGTCCAGCTTCTGGGTGTTCTGCTACCTCTGTGGTCAGTCCTGTACAAAATTTGTCCTGAGCTGGAGAGAGCTATGGTGTCCATGGTCAAGCCACCTTCCAAAGAGGGAGGGAAGCAACCTACATTCAATGACTGGTCAAGGTCAGGTGATAAAGTCCTGGCCCCTCTTTTTTACAGTATACAAAACAGAAGGGCCAACCCAGCTTCAAAGTTCTCCCAGGGTGGGCCGGCATTTAGCTCAGTGTTTCCCCTGCCTTCCTCGCAAACACAATGTCCTGAGTTTGATCCCCAGTACCAAAATAAAAAGTTCTTCCAAGGGATTAGCTGAAGCCTTGAGTAAGACTGCATCACAGACCAAATTCTCCCTCTTCGCAGTCCTCATTCCTTCCCAGAGAACACTCCTTCGTGAGATTCCTGCACACTACCTGCTGTGGGAGTTTGCTTCCTGGAGAATCCAACATGCAAGACTGTCCAAGCCCACATTGCTACAGGAATCCCACAAAGAAATGTAGCTCATTTAATTCAGTGTAACAAAAATTTTATGGATGCCTATGTAAAGCAACTCTATAACCACACTGAAGTAGGTTTTTCCTTGAGGTTTCCCCCTGGGTATTTGTTTAGTGGATTGGTTGGTTTGGTTTGGTTTGGTTTGGAGAGTCCTGTGAATCAAATATTGTATAATGAGACACTGTCCTCAAAGGTGACTCTTCTGAGTAAAATTCAAAATTCCTTTTGAATTTTCTCTAAACTAAATGCATGCACGTATGTGTGTGTATGTGTGTGTGTGTGTGTGTGGCCTTAAAAATATCCCAAAAGAAAAGCTATTCATCATAAAAGTCAACAGTATTTCTCTGTTGAAATTGAGTGATTTTTTAAAATAATTCATTATAAAGTTTAAAAAATATTTTATTAAATATATGCCTCCAATTTTTAAATATATTTACAATCAACATTTTATCAACATATTTTATATCTTTGTTTTAGTATATGACACTTCTTTTCTGTACCACCTATGTTCTGTAAATTATGCTATTGTTTTCATTTCTTAACCTGTTCTTAATTTTCTCCTGTCATTTACCAGCAGTGTGTTCTTAGGTGCGTTATTGACCCATTCAAAGCCTCAATTTCTTCTTCTGTAAAATGGAATTGGAAATAGCTAGCTAAGACTTTTGAGAAGATTAATAAAAACTGTATGAGAGAATGTGTAGCCAAGTCATCAATGGTTATTATTTGTCAATAATTTAAAGTGTTTGGTAAAAATTGCCACAGAGATTTTTAAAAGAGCACTTCCAAGTAATAGAATAATTTAGAATACATTCAAATCATTTGTAGCTTACATAGCTATGTATATTTAACAGAATATTTTAAATAAACCTTTTAACTGTATTTGTAAATACAGATGCAGAACACATCATTATCCCATCTTCAAAGTGGCCTAAGATAAAGGAAATTGCTTTCAAGTTAAGAATATCTGCATAAGTCTGCTCTACCAAAATACATAAATTTCCTTTTTCATTTGGTGCTGGGAAGGAGGGGCGGATCTCATGAAAAGTGGCAACAGACTCACTAAGTACCCAAGTATTTTGTAATATAGGGATCCAGCAAATGTAATAGGCCTTAAATAATTTTCCTAGAAGAAACTGTACTGTGTTTAGTAAATAATTTTGACTACTGGGATCATTTACTTTAAAGCTGAATTTGCTGAAAAGCCAAGGGCCCAGTTTTAAGAGTGTCCCAAAGCACTGTAATTGGGCAATTATTGCCTAATGATAGAGAAGAAGGCTGTAGAACTGTCCTACATAAAATTGAAAAAAAAGTATTGCTTGAGCTGTTAAGACCATGGAGGCATGTATTTTCCATTGTCAGCATTATAGTTTGTGTGTGTGTGTGTGTGTGTGTGTACATGCACGTGTACAAATATAGTGACAAAAACATATTTCATCTAAAGGCAATTCATCAATACTTAGTAGCAAAGATGTAAAAAATAAGGAAAAAGTTCTTTGATTTTAATGTTCACTGAGAAGTCCAGTTGAGTGAATAATAGATTTGTGCATCTAGTCACCTTCCTTTCTTTTTCCTTAATTTTGTTTCATGCGTGACATTAAGGCTAACTATATTTCCAAGCATATGCTTCCAAGCTCTACCATTTAAAAACTTCTCCAGTTTAAGACTTTTCTCCCTTATGTAGACAAGACTTCTGTAAAATTTGGAAATTTTAAGAAATAGTTCCTTGATCCACAAAGCCTATATAGTGACATTTTGAAATAATTTAATTAAATAGATATTCTAGTCCCGTACACTGTGCTAGGCACTAAGAGCATAGAAATGACAGCATTTGCAAGCAAGAAGCATTCTCTCTGACACTTGGCAATGAGATTTTTATTATAACTATAACCCTTTATACAACTAGTTCATTTGAAATTAGGTTATTCTTTTGTGAGGCTGATGTGAAATGACCTTTCATGGATGAATTGTTCTTCTGAAAAGTGACATCAAACAGAAGCAGTAATTCATACAGCGATCATAAAAAACAAAAGAACTACTTTCTTCATGAGAGCAGACTGGTTCTGAAGCATAATTCAGAATAATTCTAGCTGATAATTCATCCAAGAGATAGGTGTTTAACCACTAGCAAGACTGAAATAAGGCCAGAAACGGGCCAAGGATGACATAAATCATGATGATAAATACTGTTGCTAGATAGTTATATCCTCCAAATAATCATTCTATTTACCATGTAAGTATAAAAGAAAGAAATGGATTTTTAAAAATACATTTGAGAGCCTATGCATCCAAATAAAGGTCAGGAGGCCTGAAGCAAAATCTCAGTTTGGTCACTCACCAACTGTATGTCTCAACTCTTTGTAGGCCTCAGTTTCCTTACCCATGAGTATGACACGTTTGCACTGTATGCAAAGTACAGGTCTTGAGCATTAAAGCCTTTTAGGAAATAAAATTCCACACAAACGTGGGTGAGTAAACTGGCTGCTGTTAAGTGTAGCTCCTTAAAAAACCACAAACATTCATTTAAAAATAGTTCAAGGCTATCAGACACAGAACTCATTTTAGGAATGTACTCATCCTCAATTCCACTGACCCAAACTTCAGATGATGTGGACTATGCCTGATGAGGAAAATAAGTGTGGTTAATTTTAACAATAAAATCAAGATATTAAATATGTAGGCCTATTGGGTGGGGGAGTAAAAATTAAATTCCTCAATTAGAGAGTACAGAAAAAAATGCATTTACAAATAGAAAATATTTGCCATGGAACAGTGTTTCCTTTCTTAGCCCTAACCCTCTATTTTTTTTTCTGGGTGCAGAGTTAAGGTGCTTAGCCTCCAGCTAGGACTTGCAAGACACTGTGAGTAGTGGCCAAATACATTCCATGGCCTTGTGCTCCTTCAACATAATTCCTGTGCCAATATCCAATTCCCCTGGAAGTCTAGTTTCTTTCTTTTTTTATTAATTAGACTTTTTTCAAATTGATTTTTAATGGAAGGATTGCTTCTTTTCTCTAAGTGAATAAGAAAAGCAAGCATGAGTACAGATCACACCAACCCCTATAATTCAGATCCCTTGCAAACTAAAGCGATATTACTTCCCGTCAATATCAGGCCCTGTCTCAATATAACAGCTGAATTGTCCTTCAGAGGCCTACCTCCAGGGACTGAACACCTAAGCTAGCAGTTCAGTATCTGAAATCCATGGACAGCAGGAAAAATGGTGTGTCAAGAGTTGAGCAAAATCATGGATAAAATATTGTAAATATTAGCATTTTTCTGGGTAAAGGATCCATTTCTGTCATCAGGCTCTCAAGATGGTATAAAACACAAGAAGAGGTAAGATCTCCTGCCCTGGGCCAAATAAGAGGGAGGATTTCAGGCCTGTCAGAGCTCCTGCAAAAACTGCAGTTTTATATGCCCTTATCCTGTAAAGAACAAGTTGGCAAACAGTCAGCAAACCTGCTCTTCCCTTATGTAAGTATTTTTTTAAACTTTGACTTGGCTCTGTAATTTCATGTGATGATGAAAAATTATGCACTGAGCTGGATCAGCCAGTATACACAATCTGGACTCTAACTCATGACATTACTCAACTGAGCTTTTATTTGTTGGCACAAAGAAATGAATGCGGAGGTTCTTTCCACCCCATTTTTAAAATTAAAAGATTTTTGAAATGATTTCTCTGATTGATGTACACTGGCATTTTAATGAATTTTTTTAAATGTAAGCTCCTTGCTTCCCTAGCAAAGAATGCATGATTGTAATGAAAGATTCCAATTAATAAACCTGTTTCCATTTCCTCTGCTTAACACTTTTAAAACTCTTGTGAACTAAAGTTAAAATAAAATTCTCTGGAACAGTAGCAAATGAAGTCATTTTTTATTAGGAAAAATATTTCTTTCCTTTTTGAAGGTATTTCTTTCCCTTTTGAAGGTATTTCCTTCTTTGCTTTTACATGAGACTTCATAGAGCCTGGAAATTATCATAATTCAAACCTATGAGTTTTAAAACGTTATTTTCAAATTAAATATAAATAAAAATAGTTTTATAATCTAATGTTTGTATTTAAAATTACAGACTGCTTTAGCAACGATAGCAAATCCTAAGCTTGATATACGATTTTCTTGTGGAAAGATTCATTTCAGAAATTCTATCTTTATTTGATTTTCACAATAATAGTGTGGGATTAATGTCATCCTTGTTTCTGTTTTATAAAGGAAACAGATTCCATCTGTGCTCTGGATACTACAGCTTCAGAAAAACAAGTGTTCTCACTCAAATTCTTGAGTTGCCAAAGCTTATTCTCCTCAGTGTTATTAGTCAATTAGGAGGAAGACAGGAAGGGAAGGAGAAGAGGAGGAGGAGAAGAGGAAGGAGAGAGGAGGAGAGAAGCAAGGGAGGAAAAATGAAGGAAAGGAGGGAGGGAGAGGGGAAGGAACAAATAGAAAGAAAGAAAGAAAGAAAGAAAGAAAGAAAGAAAGAAAGAAAGAAAGAAGAAAAGAAAAGAGAGAGGGAGGGAGGGAAGGGAGGGGAGGGGAGGGAGGGGATGTAACTCAGAGGTGCTGTGCCTGCCTTGCAATCACAAGGTCCCAAGTTTGAGTCCTGGTACCAAAAAAGAAAAAAGAAAAGAGGAGAGGAGAGAAGGAAGGAGAGAGGGAGAGAATTATGAAGGAGGGATAGTGGGAGGCAAAGAAGGAAGGAAGGAAAACATCTTTCCTGAATGCCAATGCTGCTTTATATTCTCTCCTATCCCTCTCTTAATCTCTAATCTAAACATTTTTATAAAAGTCATTTCTCACAACTTATTCACCATTCAGTACATTCCATCATGGCTTCCAAGTTCACCACACAATCAAAACCATACTTACTAAGGTTGTCAGTCATACTACATTGAATAAAACCACTAAGAAATTTTTCATCTTTTACATGCCCGATCTCTCTACAATATCTCACTCTTTTACTCAAATCTTTCTCAAATTGCCAACTTTTGACTTCAACATTATCATTCCCATTATCTGATTGCTACCTTTGAGCCTACTTTCCTTTCTTTCATTGTGAAGACATTCCCTTTGACACGATCATGTAACAGTCAAGAGACACTTGGGTCTCAGAGGAAACTGTGACTCTTGGCACAGGGCTAAGCTGGAGCCAGTTACTGTCTCACAGGTCTGCCTGACATGACTGTACCCTGTGGCCAGCTTTGCAAAACCAGCAATAGAGTCTCCAGGTTCTTGGTTTGTGTGCATTGTTTAATGGCTATCAAGCTTCAGTTCTACAAAATGAAAAGAAGTACCAAGATTTTGATGCAGATAAAACACAACATTGGATATATTGTATGCTACTGAATTGTACCCTTAAAAATGGTTAAGAGGCGAGCTTTATGTGTATTATTCCACAATAAAAATATTTGAAAAAAAATTGTTGCTTTGAAAATGGTGGATCCTTCTACCTGGAAGTTGTTCTAATGAGAACTCTTTTGTTTGGCTCTGAATAGATAATAGTTGCTCAGATTCTACCTTGTAATTTGCGAAAACCCTTATTAATGTGGAAAAACTGTACATCTAGCAAAACCGCCTATCACCTCCTCCACAGCTTTTTGTTCTATCTTTGGGTCACCCTGAACTTCTTTCAAACTGAATATAACTTGTTCTCTCACCATCACAAAAAGTAGCTTTTCTCTTGTCTCCTTACCAAATGGGTAACTCTATTTCACCTTTAAGATCTCAACCTTTATGTCATCTCTTCTATGAAAATTTCATAACTCCCTACCCCAGCTTGGGCAGGATTTGAGCTGCTTTCTTCCTATCTCTATAAAAGATAAAATCCTGGTAGCAGAAATTGCTACTGTTTAATTGTAACAAAAGAATTGTTAATCTATTTGAATGCTCTTGTTGGTCTCATTAGTTCCCCCTGGCAAAACACTCAGTAGGCTTGTCTCTCTATAACTCGGAGGTCCACGGGAGAGGGGCCATATATAGTTTGTTGCACATTGCATCTTCAGTATTTAGTATAGCCTAGAAAATGCAGGCTTCTCAACCAATATATAGGAGATAAATAAGTAATTAATTAACTTTTAAAATATGAACAGAGGTAAAATAGGATTTGGGCCACATAATAAAATATGATCTGGAAATCATTACCCTGACAACAAAGAGCTGAAGATTTACCTGTTTATTGAAAATTGGAGAGAGGTTGAGGTATCACATTTCCATCATAACCTAAGCAGAGGATCAGGCACACCAACTGTAACAGCTCTGACAACCTCACAACATAGATAATAATATTATGTTCATTTTACAGATGGAGAAAGTGAGGCAGAGAGGCTAATTAGCTTCAAAAAGCTAACAGAAAATCAGGATTTAAGTTTAAAGAGGGGGCTTATATAGTAATAAGATCATTTTATCTGAGGAGAAAAGGTTTAGCATCAGAGAAATGAGAAACAGGATAAATGATATTACAATTTTGGTCCAGAATTGAGCTCCTTGTTCCAATATATTCAGAATAGAAAATGGCTCTTCCTGGTTCCCTAACAACTAGTAAAGAATTATGGACATGAAAATCCCCCTCAAATAAAAAACCCTACAATTTCAAAGAACGATTCTCAACTATAATTTCACCTTTATTTACTGCTAAGCAAATAAAATCAAAGAGTTTTAAATTCTGAGTGTTCTTTCTTGGTCCTGAGGTGTTTTTGTTTTTTGAGACAAGTTCTATCTATGTAATTCAGGCTGGCCTTTGAACTCACTGCAGTCCTCCTGCCTCAGCCTCCTACGTGCTGGAGTTACAGATGTGCACCACCATTCCTCATTCTGAGGTTAAATATTGATACTAGCTATCATAAGAAATTCATATAGACATCTGCTTTGTAAAAATTTTAAAAATTAGAGAGTGTATAAAATATATTTCATGAGTTCTGAGCTTTGCATAATTTTATGGAAAGAATAAATTATAGAAATTCTGGAATGGTAGGTGAAGCTAAACAAAAATCATCACAGCAGACCTACTCAAGCCTTTTTTATGCTATTCAGTGTGAACCCTTATATGTCATTTGCAATGTTTCTCAAAGCTAATTAGTTGTAATTTTTTTTTTCTTTGGGAATTTTCTCAGGATTTGCATGAAAAGGAACTTTTTGATGGGAATTAGAGTTCTAGTAGATGTATTATTTTGATTTACAAACACTACAAGGTTAGCCACTGGAGAATTAGAATTTAGTTTTTACCAATTGCATATAAAATCATACAGAAACAGAATAAAAACTATCTAGTAGTTGCTATGAATACTGAAATTGGGGGAACTATAAAAACTGACTTGTTCTAAGATCCTACATAAGGTAATACAGTTTGGGCTCAACTTTTCCAGTTACAATTTGGATTAAATTTCCTACTTAATAGTCTTACACTAAAGGAGTAATAGAACCAGAGTAAAACATTCCTGTGCAAAGAGATCATAACATATCCTACAGAAATAATTAGAAGCAACATCAGCTTCACTAATAATTATAATTATAAAGAGAAAATCTACAGTTATAATGAAATATGAATTTCTATTGTTGTTTTTCTTAATTGGACCAAATAGGCTAATGGTAACTTTGTATCCTATAATGAACTTATGCCAGGAAAGTAACAATAACTCAAGCCTAGGAAGAGGGTACATTTCAGGTCTCAGGTTTCCAGTTAGCCAGAATTAATATCTAGACAAAAATATGTGGAAGCAATCAATGAATCCAAACAAGATAATTCAGAGACCAAAATTATGAGAAATTAAAATGGAAAATTAAGCACTTTCATCATTTCTTCTAAGACTGGAACATGACAAAGATGTTTGCTTTTATTATTCCTATTCAACATAGTACTGGAAGTCTTAGCCAGGTCAATTAAGCAAGAGAGAGAAATAAAAGGGATCCAAATAATAAGTGAGAAAGTGGAATTATCCTTGTTTGCAGATGACATGATTTTCTTTCCAATGCTGTAGATTGAACCCAGGACCTTTGCACTGAGCTACATCCATAGCTCTTTTTATTTCTTATTTCGAGACCGGGTCTCACAAAATCGTCAAGTTGCCCAGGCTGAGCTGGAACTCTCAATTCTCCTGCCTCAGCCTCCTGGAGTGCTGCCAGTACAGATCTACCATCACCATGCCTGGCTCAGATCACATGATTTTATATAAAGAAAAATGTTTTGACTTGAAAATTGTTAGAATTAATAAACAAAATCAGTAAAGTTGAGTAATGAGCAATCAACATGCAAAAATCTACAGCATTTCTATATAATAATGAACTTTCTGGAAAATATACCAGAAAAACAATTCCACTTAAAATAGCTTTAAAATATATAGATATAAATATAATCAAAGATCTGAATGACTTCCACAATGAAAATTATAAAACATTTATGAGAAAAAAATTGAACAAGACACCAAAGAATGAAAAGACTTTCTCCCAAGTTCACCAATCAAGAATATTAATATTGGTAAAATATCTATACTACCAAAAGTGATTTACAGATTCACTGCAATCCTCAACCATATACTAAATTTAAAAATCTTAAAATTCATATGCAACCACAAATAATCAGATAGCCAAAGCTACTTAGAACAAAAAGAACAAAGCTGGAGATATCACAATACTTATTTCAAAATACAAAATCAAACTGCCTGGGACTGACATAAAAACAGAAAGAAAAAAGAAGACTAATGAAGCAGATATAGAAACCAAAACTATGTCTATGCATCTACAGCTAACTGAATTTAGACAAAGGCACCAAAAACATTCACTGGAAAAAGGACAACCTCTTCAATAAATAATGCTGGAAAAAACTGAAGAACCTTCTTCAAAAGACTGAAACTAGACCCTTATTTCCCACCACATATAAGCATCAACTCAAATGGATCAAAGATTTAAATGTGAAAATACAAGAAGAAAACACAGGAGAAACATTTTAAGACAACAGTATAGACAAGGGGTTTGTTTTTTTTTTAAATAAAATCTCAATAGTAAAAAAACAAAAGATAAATACACAGCAAGATTACATCAAACTAGCAAGATTTTGCACAGAAAAAAATCAATACAATAGAAAAAAACTTGAAAATGTGAGAGAATATTTGCAAACCATCCAAAAGAAAATAATATCCAGAATGCATAAGAATCTCAAAAAAATTACCAAAAACTCCCAAATAATCCAATTTAAAAATGAGCAAATATTCTGAATAGACATTTTTTTAACAAACAATGTGCAGTGGCCAGCAAGTATATAAGAAAAGCTCAACATCACTATTTGTCAGAAAAATGCAAATAAAGACCAAAATGACTTCTCACCTCACCCCAGTATAAATAATAACAAATGTAGGAAAGTGTGCAGAAAAAGAGAAATTTATGCACTGTTGATGGAACATAAATTAGTACAAACAATATGGCAAACTCTATGGAGATTTCGCTAAAAACTAAAAATGATCCATCTATTGTACTTCTCAGTATATATCTAAAGGGAATGAAATTAGTCTATTAAAGAGATTTCTGTGCTCCCATGCTTATTACACTGCTAGTCATAACAACCAAGTTATGGAATCAACTCAACCCATCCCTCAGCAAATGGATAGATGATGAAAAAATATGGTATATACACAATGGAATATTACTGGGCCATAAAAGAATAAAATCCTGTCATTGGCCATTCCATGCTCCTAGGACAGAGAAGCTGAGCTGGTCCCAGCACCCACCAGGGAGCTCCCCCACCGCACCTCCACATTCCTAGGACAGAGAAGGCAAACCAGTCCCAGCACCCGGAAGGGAGCTCCCCCGCTGCCACTCTATGCTCCTAGGGCAGGGAAGGTGAGCCACACTGGCGCCAGAAGCACACCCTCCACCCACCCCATGGAAATGAGAAGACACATAAACAAGCCTCAAAAACAGACTTCCAGATCACCTACAGCAACCCTAAAGGGAAATGAGATGGAACAATCTGATACTCAACCACCTGGACTCTCTGAACTGGCAACAAAAGAGGATCTG
>NW_004624736.1:26136616-26150602 GCF_000247695.1 Heterocephalus glaber | reverse complement strand
TATCCTTTTAAATTCTGTAAAATCTGTGGTAATGTCTCCTTGATCTTGATATTGTAATTTTAAAAATGTATAATTGATATTGTATAATAGAAAGTAAAGGTCTAAAGGAGCAGGGGAAGTGGGAGGGGTAGAGGAAAGGCAAAAAGGGAAAAGAAAAAATATGAGAAAAGGAAAAAAATGGAAATAAAGGCTTTTCAAATAGGGTAGGGTGGAGGGGGTAAAGGGAGGGCAGGGGAAGGGGAAAAAATAAGAACCAATATACTCATGTTAGTACAAGATCCCAATGATGAATGTAACTGTATTTTATACCTAAAATGTGCCAATAAACTTAATGGAAAAAAATACTAAAATCCTATCATTAATGGCATAATGGATAGAACTAGAGGATGTCTTATTAAATGAAATTAGCTAGGCACAGAAAGACAAATAATGCATGTTCTTACGCATATGTGGAAGCTATAAAAATGTTGATCTCATAGAAGAGAGTAGAATTGTGGTCACCAGAGACTAAGACACAAGGAGGAAAGAGGGAGATTTGATAACAGGTACCAAAATACACTTAGGAGGAATAAGTTCTTGTGTGTTACAGGATGGTAGGATGACTATAGTTTAAAATTTATGATACATATTTTACAAAGAAATGGCAGAGAGAAATTCAAAGACTCCAAACACAAAGAAATAATAAATATTTAAGAAGATGGAAATGCTAATTATCCTTATATGATCATTATATTTTATACATGTATCATTCTCATATTCTACCCCAAAAAGACGTATAATTAAAAATAATTTTTAAAAAGAAAAAAATAGAAATGGATCTTTCTAATCAACACTTGCTTCTACCATTTAAGAGATAAAAAGTGAGGTACAAAGAGGACCAATACTTACCAAGATCACAAAGAAAGTGGAAAGCAGAACATAGCAAAGGAAATAGTCAACAGAAAGGGAGAAAATATTTTTATACTATACATCTGACAAGGGATTAATGTAACGAGTATATAAGGAACTCAACTCAGTAGCAACCCAATAAAATTGGGTAATAGTTCTAAACAGGCATTTTTCAAAAGACGATATACAAGTGGCCAAATAGTATATTTTAAAAATGCTCAACATCACTAAGCATCAGAGAAATGCAAATCAAAACTTGCATCTCAAAAAAAAAAAAAAAACTGCATCTCATTTCAGTAAGAATGGCAATTTTCAAGACTAAAGATAAATGTTGACAAGAATTGGAGGAAAGGGAATGTTTGTACACTAGTAATTGGAATATAAGCTAGTACAAACATTATGGAAAACACTATGAAGGTTCTTTTAAAAACTAAAAATAGAACTAGATAGAATAGAATGGAGATCATTATGTTATTTCAAATAAGCTAGACATGAAAGACAAATACCTCATGATCTCACTCATATGTGAAATCTAAAAAGGTTGATTTTATAACTGTTGAGTATAGAATGATGGTTACCAGGGTCTGGGAAGAGAAGGAACTAAGAAGAGGTGGGGTAAGGTTGATCAATGAGTACTAAGTTACAGTTAAACAGGAGCAAAAAGTTCTGGCATGCTGTTGTACAGTAAGGTGGGTGACTATAGATAACAATTATGTATGGTATATATCAAAAAGCTTGAAGAAAAAATACTGAATGTTTTGAATGGCACCCTGCCTGCCTCACAAGTACAAGGTCCTGAGTTTAATACCCAGTACCAATGCTTTCACTATGAAGAAATGATAGATGTTTGAAAAGAAAGATATGTTTAGGGCCAGGCATTTAGTTCAGTGGTTCTGCCACCTCCCTCGCAAGCACAAAGTCCTGAGTTCTATCCCTGGTACCAAAAAATGAAAGATATGTTTAATCTGATTTAAACATTACACACAGTCCATAGGTATCAAAACATAACATGATATCCCATTAATATATACAATTTTTGTTTTTGTGTATCAGATTTGTTTAAAGTCAAAGGGAGAGCCAGAACTACTAAAATGAACTTGTTACAACTGCTAATATATACTGTTTGACCTACATGAATGTTTTAATTCTTTTTCAAAAGAAATTTTTTAAAACCCTCAGTGCTAGTCCAGAGTCTACGGGTATTTTTCAAAACATGCCAGATTGTTGATGTCTGCAACCACATTGCACTTTTTCAAAAGGAAAGTTGGATTCAGGTAAGGGTTAGAGAAAGATCTCAGGTGCTGAATCTCAACTACTAAATAGAACTTTTACTTAAATATTGAAATTTGTCTCCAAGTATTGGGAAACTGGAAGAAATGAATTATAAGACCTTTCCACTTCAATACTAATAAGATAACTACCAGAGCAAAAAATGCAGTGGGGAATGAATGTAATTAAATAACTGGTTCAAATAAGGCACTCATTTGCAATACATTTTTTTCAGTTCTTAAACTATTTTGAGCACAATGAGAGGATTTTGAGCTTCCCTGCAAGGCTCCTTAGCTCCACCTAGTGCCAACCAATCAATAATGACACCATTACTAGAATATAATGGAATGTAATTGTACTGGTACTCTTTTCTTTAGAACAGCAAGCTACCATATAAGTAGTAATGCATTTTGGTTCATTATAAACTTCAAAGTTTATAACAACCATATATAGTTGAATATGTCTCACACATTTATATCCTTTAAAAAATCTCAATATACAGTCAATCTTTCATCCACAGAGTGACCAAGTACCACCTTTGTGCCAAGTATTGTACACTGGACCAGACATAGGAAACAGAGTTAACATTCTGGTGGAGAAAAGAAGTGTATAATCAAATACAATAGAGAGAAATAGGTGATTATTTCCTGAATTGACTTTTAAGAATAATGAGTATCCAAGTGAAGAATGAAGGTGAAAGGCATAAAATAGTAAGTATTTAGAAGAAGCAACCTGTGATTGCCTGTAAGCCTTCAGAGAGTTGATTACATCAGGCAGCTCTGAGAGACATGATGCGTAAAAGATAGGCTCCAAAGCCAGATTGGCTACCCCTAACTCTGCTATTTCACTTCTCTGTGCCTACATTTTCACATTTGTTGAACTGGGATAATGTCTCTCACAGAGGGTTCTTCTGAGGGCGAAAGGCATTATACAGGGAATGTGCTTAGAAGAGAAGCTAGCATACAGTGAATGCTCAATTTATTGGTTGTAACTATTTTGACTGTGGTATAAAGGCTTGTAGACTGGAGAGGGAGGCGGACACAAAATGATGACAAATGGCCACTTTAGAAATAAATGGGAACTAGGCTGGGGATTTAGCTCAGTGATTCTGGTCCCTGCCTCAAAGGTGCAAGGTCCTGAGTTCAACTCCTGGTACCAAAAAAAAAAAGAAAGAAAGAAAAGAAAAGAAAGAAATAAAACTGAAACATACCTCTCTCCACATATATATTCTGTAGTGGAGCTACACAGTGATGCTCACAACCAAAAGTGTATTTCTTTCATTTAAGGACAGATAAGGGAGTCTAGGAAACCAGGTGGGATTCTGAAGTGATCATTTTTACCTTGAGGCCCTTGTATGAGAAGAAATATAGCCAGAGCCTCAGAATGGAGAACTCTGTGGTTCCTGAAGCCTCTTCTTCTAGAAAAGAGAGGAACTGACCATGTGGACATAGAAGTGAAGGAAAAACACCACTGCTCAGAGTAATTATCTGACTGACTTCATTTTCTAGTGTTCCTTATATCTTCTGGTACATTTTTTTCTTCTATCCTCCAGGGGACTAGTAGGAAAAGAAGGAAGAAGACATAAAGAATAAAAAGTAGAAAGAGAAAAGAGAAGAGGACAGAGTCTAGAATTTATTGACTACTTGTGTCCTAAGCACTTTATATGTATTAATCTCATCTCATTTGCATAGTCCTATGAGATGGTCTTATTATTATTCAGATCTTACAAAGGAGAAAACCTAAACAGCCCAGAGAGATGAAAAAACTTACCCAAAGTCATACAGCTAGTAAGTGGGGAAGCTATGATTCTACTACACTTTAGCCACCATATTTATTGCTTTCCATGACTCATTAAACTTTCTGAATGACGAATGAATCAGGTTTATAAACTACATGGGGTGTTCCATGCTAGAAAGTACCATTTCCCTCTCTACTCACACGATTGTCTAAATATTAATTCCTTCAAAATGTCCAAATTCAGGGAGGTAGTAAAATAATGAATATGCATGTGTGTATATTTGTATCTGCATTTCTGTCTGAACAAATTGATACTAAAGATAAAGAAGAATTGGAATTCTCTCCCAGCAGTATACGCCATAACACACCCACCAACAACACCTAATACTCCACAAAGCATGTGACTTTTAAAAGATTGTTACCTTGAATTGTTCTTGAACAAAACATAAAGAAGTCTAAATTCTTATTGAGAATTTCTTACCTCATTTCTTCAGTCTTATCTTTATTATCCTCTGATCATCAGCGTTCTTAAGATCAGAACCTTCCTCAAGTTCCCCTAAACCCTCATGCAGTCATAGGTAGGGCTTTTTTCATAGGTGGATGGATCTAGAATGTGTGACACTGGGATTAAGGGTATTGATTACTAAATTAGTTTACAGATTGATTTGGCACCACCCTAAACCAGGTACTCAAGATAGTATATATAAGGAACAGAAAGAAGCTGTTATTGTTGCTTTTCCTGTTTTCTGACTGCCATGAACTTTTTCTCCTCTGTGATGCCCCTCTGCCATGCCACCCTTGGAGCCAGTCAACTATGAACTGAAACCTCTACAAACTGTGAGCTACAATAAACCTTTCCTCCTTTAACTTTTGGTGTCAAGTATTTTGGTCTCAACAACCAGAAAAGTAACTAAGACAACCTATCAGGTATTTATAGTTCCATGAGCAATAAAGTTCAAATGTCACTTCTCTTGGGGATTGCTTTATAAGCCTCACATTTACTATGAAATGTAAACTTTTCTCCTCTGGTTAAAAGAACTAAAGACATCTGTCATGCATGATTTGTTTTTCCTATAAGGACCACAGAGGGTAGAGTTTTCAAAATTTAAGGGAATGTTCATTTTCATACTAAGAATGTATTATTTGACCCTATCTATGTAAATTTTTATTATTTATTAAGTTTATTGGTACATTTTCAGTATAAAATACAGTTATATTCATCATTGGAAACTTGTAGCTTTACATGATGTATCTTGGTTCTTATTTTTTCCCCATTTCCTTCACCCCCTCCACCCCTCCTTATTTACAAAGACTTTGTTTCCATTTTTTCATTTTCTCATATTAATTCCATTCCCCTCTTTCCTTTCCCCTACCCCTCCCACTCTATGTAATATTTTTTATATTGTGAGAGCATTTTAGATCCAACTAAAGCTGGGCTATAAAAATAGGAAAAAATAAAACTAAATATTAAGGATTATGTGAAGACATTAGCTTAACAAATTTATTGTAATGTAATCAATTCAAAATCTCCCTTTGCAAATGTGTGGTCATTTTCTTTGGTATAATAAACACACATCAAGACAACTTTGTTTTGTGGGTACTGCTACACATAGCAGGAGAAAGCTCAGGCACACAGTGACCACAGAGGTTAACCAGTTTCTCATTCCAAGCCGAATTTGACTCATCTAGTGCCTCCTCTACATATTTTCTCACTTTTCTTTTCTTTTGAAATAGCACGAGTCACTATTTTGATTTATAATTTTAAAAAGAAATCTTATCTGCAGGCCTCTAATAACTTGAGTCACTGATGTTTTTATACCTAGTGCTTCTTAAATAGAAATGCAATATGTAGATGTCCACTGACTCTAGTCAGAGGTGTTTTTATAGCCGCAGTTTCTTACAGAAGCAAAAGGAGATTTCAGGGGTTTTCTCATAGTGTTACACAAATATTTTTAAAAACATATACTATACAAGTCATTATGCTAGACTGTGAAACACAGAATTGAATAAAACAGGATCACTAAAGTTAAGGAGCTGGATATCTACATGAGGAAATTAAACTCAATTTTATTGCATGTGTATTATGATAAGGCAGTGTTAGTGAGAGCTAACAAAAAACAAGCTACTTTCCCTTGAGAATTGTGGTCTGGCAAGGGAAGTCGGCATAGAAGATGCTGTAATATTCTCACACAGAGTGACCCGGGTAAGATGGCATAAGACAGGTTATTTCAAGGATTGTCTACGCTAAACCATTAAGGGCAAGTGGGAATTAGAGGTTTACTGAGTAAAGTATTAAAAATTAACCAAGTTTTTTAAAAAATCAAGAAAGGCAATCCAGAAAGTAGAAACAACACAGACATAATAGTTGAGCCAAATAATCAAATAATTTAAAAAGAGATTTTGACAAATCCAATTAAAATTTTATGATAAAGGACTACAAGAGTTCAAAAAGAGGAGAAATTACTTCTGACTACAAGGATGTGCAAAAGTTTCCTAGAAATCCAATATTTGAGGATAGGTAAGATCATATAATCAATGTAACAGAGATGGGCCTAAGATAGCTAAATATTGTAAAAGAAAATAGCCCACATTGTTAAGAGCTAATTCAAACAATTAGTTAAGCTTAAAAATAAAGCCCTTTTCTCCCAAGAAAAAGATATACTGTACTATGTTAGTTGATAGCTCCTCCCTAACCTCTGGGCTGGATTTAACACAAACTTAAAAATACAGAGTAACCAGTTTCCTTTTAACTCAGTTTCCTGTAAACCAGTCAAATAACTAATATTCTTTAAACTCTAAACCCACAAAGACACCTGTTCAAAACAAGTCCCTGTGCTCTGCTCATCTATCTATATAAGGGCAAAACAAAGAAATCATATTGACATTTTCCACTTCTGGAAACTCTTCATGGTGGACATTCACCATCAGCTTTTTTCTTCTTATTGTTTCCAATAAATACTCCCCTAACTCCCTCCTTTTGTCTGCTATTTTATTCTTCAACTTGATGAGACAAAAAATTAGGGTTTACACAAAATTAACTATTTCATAAGCACAGGGTAGAAGTGTGAGAGAAGCAATGAGAAGGGATTCCAGTTAGTTTCATTTTTAGGAAAAGCATTCTGCATGATGCTACCACATCTTAGGGCAAAAAGACTCCCAGGTTTATATACTCACCTATCCTGACTTTCTAATAAATATTATTCAATACCAGTAATAAAATCATTGCACATTCTAATTTATAGGAGTAGTTATGTACATATTTAATCTATCAACAGAGGTATGAATAGCTAGCAGCCACTTCTGGTATCCACAGCACAACTCCTAGGAGTACCTCTGATTTCAGCCAAGCTCTAGCACACACCTCCATATACACCGAGACCCAAGTCAACCATATGCTGCAAGCATCCCACTAAAATCCCTGTGATCTTCTTACTTTCTGCCTCACAACAGTCACTGATCCTGTGCTTTGCAAACTCATAGTGCCTGAAAGTCCCCGAGGTCAACCCTCAAAAAAACCAGTTATATACAGGATTTGTTATACACAGTTCAATAAAGATGGGGGGGATTATCTAGAGTGTCACACAAGGTGAACCTTGAAAGTTCTCAAGGTTTCTAGAGGACCTAAGTCTTCAAAGATCACAGCAGCACTTTCCATAATATAACCTTATGCTGAACTTTCCTCTTCCAGTCTCACTTTGTCCATCCCCATATTCTTGAAATCAACTCTCATAAATCTTTGTTTCAGGCTCTGCTTTCAGAGAAGCCAAAATGAGACAGAATGAGTCATATCTTAATTATAACATATGCACATTTGAAAGTCTAGTTTTTGAAAAACAATGAGCTGAAAATGTTAGTGATCTAAATATACCTCTCTTCATACTATAACGTTAACCAAACAATTTACAAGTCAAATAAAAAGGATTAAGTTCGATGAAAAACTATTTCCAATATAAAAAAGCAATATTGATAAGAAATCAAACACAAACCAATTTCAAAATTATACCATAATAACTAACAATATATATTTCTGGAAACTTCAGTTTCCTGGAAATTTTGCATCACCAGGACATTGTGCAAAGTAGATACGTCAAGAGAAGGAGAAATTCAAATCCTCAATAAACTTTATCAGTGTACTGGTTCTTATGAATACTAGATTTTATTAATCCTTAAAACTTTTCTTAATAGTTCATTAGCAAGCAAAGCTTCATCACAGGTAAAGAGGAAGGTCTACGGAAATGTTTATTATTCACTGCCAAGACTGTAAAGAACAGACTTGGATTGTTTCACAGAGTCAAGGATTGAAACAAGTTTTCACTACATAAAGATATTTGTTGTGATGGGAATTTGTCCCCATGGGATGTGAGCTAAGAAAAATTTGCACAAAAGATATGTAAAAAGTATAATCTGAATTGACTGTTTTAAGGCCGAAAATATCTGAATAAAAGAAAAATAATCTTATAAAGAATCTTTCTAAAGAGCTAGTCATTGTTCACCTGAAACTCTCAGTAAGCAAAATAACCTCTGAGGCAAAGGGGATTCCCCAGAAGACTGCTGAACAAAACAGAAGTTTTGTCAAGAGAAATGTAGGACATGTGGAAATGAGTCATAAGCCATAGATATCATTAGAAGTGCTAGGCTTCATCCCATTAATATGGAATGCCCTGAATGAACCAGGAAACTTGTTAGGAAATAAACAAGCAAAGAAGGCATGGCTTGGTTCTTATTCCTTATACATTATAAGTGAAAGGGGGGGGGGGGATGATCTGTGAGGAGAAGGAGAAATAAAAGGAAAGAAAATAAAGGAAAAGACCAAATTTGGATTAGGGTCAGTAAAGAACTCTCTGACGGAGGAACAATTAAGCAGATCCTAAAAAATGAGTAGGAAATAGTTAGCCAGTGAAGAATAGGAGAATGAGGGCCCAAAGAAGAAAATTCATGCACTAATGTCACAAGCCAGAAAGCAACTCAGTTCAAAGGAGATCTTAAAAAGTAAATAGAACATGATGATCAAGGCCAAGAAGGCTCAAGATGAAGCTGACGAGATGGACAGAGTATAGCTTATGTGGCTCCTTGAGGTAATATTAAAGTGTTTGCACTTTATGTTAAATGCGGTGAGGATCTCAGAAACCATCTTGTCTACACTTCTGCCAGATGAAAAAAAATAGATATCAACAGCTTCCCTGTCAACAAGCTGATTCACCTCTTCAATCCACAACAGTCAGGGACTTTACTATTATAACAGCCAGTTTTGAAGCTAGATACCATAACTATCATGCAATCTGCTTGTACAGATTTAATTCTGTATGGCTTACTTTGATCTTACAGAACATTGTTGTAAGGATCCATGACAAGTCTGTAAACCTGAATTGCAAATGGGAGCTTAAGCTATAAGACTGAGATTGGGTTCAGGTGAAGCAGAGTGCCCTTCACAGAGCTCCGTGTGGAGCACTTCTGCCCAGCAGAGGACTGCAGTCAGGGCCATCTCAAGGCACGGGGGACACGAGGAAATAGGCGGAGATGCGGGTAACAATTATTTAGCATGTGGCAGATTCTAGGCACTGAGTTGTCTTGAGTTTTCATACCATTCTCACAACAATTAAGCACAGTCCCCTCCATTTTACAGATGAGAGAAAGTAGTGTCAAAAGTATTAGCAGGTCGCTTACTCTGAGAACACAACTAGAAAAGAGCACTTTGCCTCCAAGATTTGAATACATGTTGTCGCTCCTTTAATCAGAATGCTAGCCAAAAAAAAAACCCCAAGCTCAAGCAGAAGAGGTCAAAATTCCCTTTCTCTTAGATCTTTGTCTTTGTCTGAGTTCTGAATTCCCCTCAAAATGTCTGCCCAAAGTTATCGATGTCTGTTAATTAGTTGATGAGTTGACCAGGTTGTGACCATTCTGCAGGTTTTAAAAACAGGTCTACTTGAATGGAACAAACAATGAGCTCATTAAAGCCCCCTTGTGAAACAATTAGGTCAAAAGAACTCTAGCAGTGAAAGGCAGCAGGAATGAGGATCTCGCAAGGGCCTGTTTTTCTCCGTGGGATATAGCAGCTAGTCTTCAGGCTCAAGGCAGATGCTAGCTACCAGTGCGAAAGAAGTGAGGAAAACTGTTACTACATCCTGCAGCTTCAGTTTGCCTTTGAAGAGCACAGCCAAAAACCTGCCACTAGGTGTCCTCAAAGTAAAAATAATCGTGGGAGGAAAAATTACTTCACTTTTAGGAACAAAATTAACTTATCTGCTCAGTTCTTTGACTCTGGGATCTCAGGAATAGGACCTGATGGTTAAACAGAAATATCCTTCCTTTGTGACTTAAATGGAGTCCTGTAAGGAAAGGGCATGTAATTGCTGGTTTTCATTTTAAACCAGGATTTTTTTTATTAGTACATGTTTGTTGTGTATTATGTTTACTTTCCCTGTGGGAGAGTTGGTAAGTGTACATAATACATCTTGTTTCTTTTTCATCCTCTTCTCCTCCCCTCCCTTCCCTCTCCCTCCATCTGTTTTCCTTCCCTTTTGTTTTCCTCCCTATTTCCCATTAACTATCTTTTATTTTGCTTTTTATTTACATTTTTGGTTTCTCATATAAGAGAAATAATGTGATATTTAAGCTTGTGTGTCTCATTTGTTTCACTTAATATTATGGTCTTGAAGTTTATCAATGTTCCTACAAATGACTCAAATTTATTCTTTATGGCAGAGTAGTACTCATTATGTATAAATACCACATTTTCTTTATCCACTCATCTGCTGATATACATAAAGGCCACTTCTAAGATTTAGCTATTATTAATTGTGCTGCTGTAAACATAGGTATGCATGTATCACTGAAATATTATGTATTTAGTTCTTTTGGGAAGATATCCAGAAGGGGGATGGCTGAGTCAAATAGAATTTCTAGTTTTAGTTTTGCAAGGAATCTCTATACTGATTTCTATAATGGTTATACTAGTTTACATTCCCATCAACAATGTAGAAAGATTCCTTTTTCCCCCCTCAGCCGCACCAGCATTTGTTATTATTTGATTTCTTCATGACCATTCTTTCTGGGCCAAGATGGAATGTTGTTGGAGTGTTGTTTTAATTGGCATTTCTCTAATGGCCAAGGATATTGAACATTTCTTCATATGTTTATTGGCCATTTGTATTTTTTTGAAGTGTCTATTCATTTCACTTGACCATTTTTTATTGGGTCTTTGATCTTGGAGGGGTCTTTTTTTTGAGTTCTTTATATATTCTAGATATTAGCCCTCTGTCTGAAGAATAGCTGGCAAAAAATATTTTTCCCATTATTTAGGCTTTCATTTTACTCTGATGGTTGTTTCTTTTGCTGTGCAGAAAATTTTTAATTTGATATAATCCCATTTATTGATTCTTGATGTTATTTCGTATGCAATTAGGATTCTATTTAGAAAGTCCTTGCGTATATCTATGTCTTCAAGAGTTTTACCTATTTTATATTCCAGAAGATTATATGATTCCGTTTTAATATTTTGATATTTGGATCTATATCTCCTGTGCTTCAGGAAGGCAGGCCAAAGAAACTTTAAATGGGTGAGATAGAAACACTACCTTCATCAAAACTAGCCAGGCTCCTTAGAGAGCACTGAGGAACGTGCAAGAGAGAAGACCTGAGGCCAGCTTTGCATTACTTCAAGCCACTTTGCAATTTCAAATACACAAACTAGGCTGGAAATGTATTAGCATCTAAAAAATTAAATCAGGTGAATTGCAGTAATAGGTTTTTCCTAAAAGAGCAGCTGCAATAGCCTTTCTTTTCCTTAGTCATGGAATCTACAAATGGAAAAGCAGAATTCAGCAAAGGTTGTCTCCAGTTTGTTTTAAACACAGACTCCTCTTTTCACCACTGGGTTCAACAGGCCAAGTCTCCTTGCCTTCTCAACTTCCTCTGAGTTCCTTTTCTTTCCCAGATCTTTTCTCCATCTCTGCCTCTTCTGTCACTCATAATTAATTATCTCCCTAACACCATCTAACTATACCAGTTTGTTTACACAGACATATGCACACACACACAATCAAATTTCCTGATTATGACCCTTTATATTTTCAACTGAAATAATAGTATTTCATACCTTTAGAAAGTCAAGAAAGGGGAAAGAAAGAATTAATGAGAAAGAAGAGAGAAGAAAACAGGTTAGAAGACAGGTGACTCTATCTGTAGCTGTTCAAAATTTAAGAAGGAAGATAAAACTTTAGGACCAGAGTGGCAGGCTGAGAGCTGTAGAGGACTTCTTCCCTTCATCTTTGCTGCCCCAGACACTGGACTTATATATCACGTTGTAGGAATTTCTAATCTTGCCACAGCCAGATGACTCATACCCACTGACTGACTAGGCTTCTATAAAACACCTGCAAAGATAAATGCTCACTGAGAAAACAACACCCACTCCAGGGCAGCCTTTCAAGGTAGACAGGGAAGTTTTCAGCTTCTATTTCTATTTTATTCCCCAAAGACTCACAGGCTTTAATCTTAACTTCATAGTTGTGTCTGACAGGCAGACACTATTTCCAAATCAAGGGAGAAACTGGCATGGACTGAGACCTGCTTCTGGCTAGGGAGGGAGGCTGAAATGAGTCAAAGATGACTATCTAAGGCTGCAAAGAACGGAGGTTACTGTGGGAAGAGGCATGGATCCTCAAGTCATTCTACCCCTCGGTCACCTCACTGCCCCAGGCTGCCCTTTGGGGATGTGTTGTTTTCTTCTTCCTCCTCAAGGTTAAGACATTAAATTCTCTGCATGCAAGCCATAGGTGAAAAATGGGGCCCAGTGTCTAACGCAAAGTATAAATGTTACCTAGACCCATAGAAACAATTATATACTGGCAAGTTTCTTCTATCTATATAGGAATGAGAAAAGAAAAAAATCAAGAAATTGTCTTTTTTGAAAGCATATACAAGAGTCCTGCATTTAGACACTCTGCACAGAGTTAAACAATACACATAAACAAGTAATTATCTATTCAACTATTGTTTCTAAGACAACAGCTAACATAAACTGAGTTCTTTAAAATATTTTGTTCCTTCATACTCTACAAGCATTAGTGTATTTAATACTCTCAACCTTTCAAGGTGTATGTAATTATTATATCCAATAATAGGAAAATTAATGTACACAGAGATTTGAAACTTACTCTACAGTGAATAGCAATTTCTACTACATAATTTGACTAAGACCCTGTGCATGCCTGGGAGTAAGAGACAGGAAATTTTTTAAAAGTTAATTTTAACTTAGAGTGGGAAATTAAACCACTTAATTATTTTGGGGGTCTTCAGAAACTAAAATGTTCAATATTTCTCAGTATCCAGAGAAAGTACACAAGTACTCTCTGACTACTCTTTGTTTTTACCTCTTTCTTTCTGTTCCAGAAAATTATCCATACTCTATTACAGAAGATTCCATTTCCCATGGAATGGGAATTGAAGTCTTCTCAAAGCATCTGCTATCACAGTGGTAGAGAGTAGAGATCCAGGATATGAATCAAAGATGGTCTAGTCCAGAGCCTGAATTCCTATTTACTACTTGCTACTATTAGTACTGCTCACACCAGTGCAATGGAAGTCAATTTTAAGGGTGGAGAGAGAGGAACTTGTAGAATTCTGAGGGTTCCTTTATGAATAGAAGGGATAACCTATGAAATACCAATGGAGTGGAGGAAAATTCATTCTCAGAGCCAACTTCTATTCAGAACTAGCTTGTCTGTAGTACTATATATTGCTTCTAAGTGATTGCCTATGGGTTTTTAAAATTTATTTATATATTAATTGGTACATTTTAGGTATACAATACATTTATATTTATCATTGGGTGTTTGTACCTGAACATGATGTATCTTAGTTCTTATTTTTTCCACCATTACCTATGCGCCCTTCACCCCCACCACACTTCCCTATTTACATAGATTTCATTTCCTTTTTTTTCTTTCTCATAATTTTTCCTTTCCCTTCTTCCCTTTCCTCTTCCCCTCATGCCACCCTTCCACCTTTGGACCTTTCCCTATTTCAAATTATCAATTATTTGTTTTAATCATTTTCATCCTTACTTACACTTTCAGTTTCTTACACTAGAGA
>NW_004624736.1:26102525-26128660 GCF_000247695.1 Heterocephalus glaber | reverse complement strand
ACAATTTGTGGTAGTTATTAATCTATCACATTTAACTATGTGAAGTATAATCCCCTGTGCCTCTGTAGTGAGGGACCAGGTAGCAGAAGAGCAATAAGGAGGGGTGGGGGGGTGGGGGGATGGAATTGGGCCTTGCAGGTGCCCGCGTGGCTAAGCAGAACACCGGATAAAGTCGGGGCCCGAAACCACTCCCAGGACCCACCGTGTGGTGGACAGGAACCGGAACACAGCCGGAGTAGCCCCAGGCTGCCCAGCTGACCTGCGAAGAGAAGCCCCCGATGAAGGCGGGGCTCCAAGCCACTCCCGGGACTCCACAGCCCCGTGGACCTGACTATGGTTTTTTACTTCTGTATCACTCAAACTGATCCAAGAATGACTGCCAATCATGAATGATTTATGAACAGCCAGAAGGAGATAGGAACAAAAAATAAGTATGTGTAGAAACCTTTCATATTGCCTTATCATCCAAGCAAAAGATTTGGTAAGTCCAAAACTATCCATGTGTCCAAGAGAAAAACCACTAGTCCTTCATGGCAGTTTAGAAAGTGCTGTACTAATTTACTCCATTAGGGTCTTTATCAGCATCTTAAGATCTCTTATGAGACTGAAGAATTATTCCACAAAATTCAAGTCACTTGTCTGCCTACCCAGCTAGAACCAAATTACCCAGCAGTAGAAATCAGTTTTGTTCACTGTTCCTTCCCTACTTCACAGAATCACATCTGAACTCAGTGAATACATCTTGAATGACTGAAAAATATTCATTCTCCTGAATGGGAAATGTTCAAAGTTTTGTCCAGGGATTTCCTAGAGCCACTTTAAAAATTCACAGGTGACAATACCCAGGTAGTAGCTAGTTCTGTGGACCCAGCCTGCCTCCTCACCTTCCTCCCATCTCCAGCCCTTCTTACCCAGCCAAGACCTTCACCCACCTAAAAGTAGAAGAGAGGAAATTATTCTATTTTTTCCCCAGGTAAGCTTCAGAATCATGTGAGCACATTTTCCAAAATAGTTCCATTGAAATTTCAAGGTATATATGTATTTTTTAAATAAATCCATCAACACTTTTCTCACTCATGAATATAACCTGTTCCTTTATTTTTTTATCTTCTTCATAACTCATAGTATAATTTTGTATCTTCTTATAATTTCTTTGTATTTATTAATAAGCTAATTTCAAGGATGCTTTATTTTTACAGTGGCTATTATGAGGCAATCTTTCTATATCTTTTTATTTTCTAACTGTTGGTTTAAAGAAAGATCAATTTGTGAATGTTTAACTTTTTAGCCGTCATTTTAACTAAACTCTTACCAATTTTAAGAATTTTTTTATTATCTAGGGCATGATATCACATTGACAAAAACCAATCATTTCATCTTCTGTTTCCTTCCTTTGCTTGTACTTACTTCTGTTTTATTTGTTTCTTATTGCATTCAGACAAGTGAATTCTTAAATAAAATCTTGTTAGGGAAAACGTTTAGAATGCAACAGAAGATTTAAGGGACAAAATTATGAATGTGCCACTTCTCAAACTGCAATGTAGCCAATGCAGCACTTGGAGTGAGATTTATTGCTCTTCATGTTTATACTGGGGAGGGAAAAAGAAACAATAAGTTACATCAGTACCCAATGAACTTTGTCAGTTAAAACCAAGACAAAGAAGAAAAATGAAATAATAAATTTAAATAAAATAGAGGAGAAGAAAGAAAAATAAAAATTGATCCATCATTACTAATAGTTTAAAAAGCAGGAGTTTCTTACCTAGGTCCTTGGTAGGTGTCTTTGGATCTCCCTTATAAGCCCTAATGATAATTAAGAAAAGCCACTCATAAAAAGACATCTTCTTTCAGCAGACTACTTAAATCCCATCAGCAGTCAAAAAAAATTATGATTTGCCAACTATGAAGGATAAGAAGTTAACAAAAATAATAAAGGGATATGAGAAAAATAAACAGACTTCCAAGAATGAAAAATATAATTGCCACCATTAAAAACTAACAAGATGACTGACTAAATGATTTAAATAGCAGATTAGAGTGAGCTGAAGAAAAAATTGGTGAGCTAGGAGCTAGATCTGATTAAACTGCTTTACACAAAGAGACAAAGTGATGGAAATGATAGCTTAAGAAACAGAGAAGAGTACAATGAAAAGAAGTAATAATTATCCAAATTAGAGTAATAGAGAAAGTAAGATCATTTATTGTCCTTTGCCATGTAACTAATTACCCCCAAATTTAACTACTTTAATTATAAGCACGATAATATGTTTCTCATGGTTAGATAGTGCCAGGAATCTGAAGCATCTAACTAGTGTCTCTTATAAAGTTGTCATGCTTTTGGCCAACGTTCTAGTTGTCTAGAGATTGGCTAAGAGCATATAAAAAAATTCTAGAAATTCCATGTGACACAGATATTCCTCTTCTAGGTATCTTCACAAAAGAGTTTAAAACACTGCATTACAGTTGTGATACATGCATACTCACATTTATAGCAGTACAATTCATAAAATCTCAGAAGTGGCCCAAATGTGCATCACAGATAAATAGGTAAAGAAAATGTGGTATTTACACACAATGGAGCATTACTCTGCCATAAAGAAAGATAAATTTGAATAATTTGTAAGAAAATGATTGTACTTTGAAACCATCATGTTAAGGGAAATAAATCCAACACACAAGCTTAGATATCACATAGTTTCTTTTATATGAGAAATCCAAAGTATAAATAAAGAGCAAAATAAAAGAGAGATAATAAGATGTAAGGAGATAGATCTTTTCAAAAGGGAAGGGGATCAAGAGATGGAAGGAGAAGGTAAGGAGGGAAAAGAAAGAAAATAAAAAAGGAGATACAATGTGTTATGTACATGTACTAACTCCCTGCAAGGAATGTAAACATAATGTACAACAAATATGTACTAATAAAAAATTCTAAACTTTTATGTATCTGTTAATATATGATCACCATATATAAAACACAAAATTAACAAAGTTGCAAGGAAAAGTTGACAAAATCCACCCTAACTAGAACTTTTCATACAACTTTTACATGATGAATAATACAACTTTCACATGAAAGTGAACCAAAACTATCATAGGAATATTTGAACAGCATAATTAGTAATTTATCTGATGGACCCAAATCAAAACCTACATATCAAATAACTAGAAAATGAATATTCTGTAAAGGATACATGGAACACTTATGAAAATTGACCACATATCATTCCATTAAAAAAGAACCTAAATTTTACTAAGTATCATTCAGACTATATTTTCTGTCTTCTATGCAATTATACTCAAAGTCAGTAAAAAATAATTATTACAAAAAAATGAATTTGGGAAAATCTTTGGCTTGGAGTTTTGAGGGTTGTTACTATTTCAAAAAGTGAATCATATGTTAAAATAATTTAAATAGAATGGAAATGTTATATTCAGTCATGCCTACTCTACACTCAAGACAAGTAAGGCTAAGAGAGAATAGATGTCTTTTTCAGGGTCTAATGACTACAATACCTGTCCCTGATTCCTGTAATTTGTCACTATCCTGTTTCTATACAATATGTCTTCAAGATCTATATGATTCCTTTTTGTTTGATTGATTCATTTTTGAGACAGGGTCTTGCTATGTAGCCCAGGCTGGCCTCAAACTCATGACAATTCACCTTAGCCTCCCAAGTACTGGGATTACAGACATGTGCCACCACACTTGAATGGAACCATATGATTCTTATTTTACACATAATATTTTCCCTTCCACACACCTTCCCTCAGGCTGATCTCTGAAGAAACTGACCTAAGAGTATAAATAACAATCTTAGCTATTTGAAGGGATGACCTGTTCTGTATGCCTAAATAAATTATAACAAAATTATCTAGATTACTAGAGAGCTCTTGAGTAAACAGAACTGAAATTGTATTTTACTACAAAGTTATATTCCCCTATATACTTGTTCTTTATAACTTCTACCATGGAACATGGTCACAAATATTTCTGAGCTGTGTACTTATGTCATCTGGAGAGGGTTTAGGATACTAGATCTCAGTAAAGAGTGTTTATTCTAATTGAGGATCTCTAAAGTCTTAGACACTGGATTGACAAGCAATGTTTCTAATTATTTTCCACAGATTTGCCATTTCACTGTGAGGCATGACAGCAGCACACATTCAGTATTTCTCCCAAGCTCAGGTTCAGAACTGTACGCCGTGCTCCCCTGCCCAATTCCGAAGTGTCTCTGTGAACATGCAGTTGGAATCAAATTGTTTATGTGTCCATTGGGGAAAAGAAATTTTCCATAAAGCAGGAAAGATGCAGCCTCTTGAGATTTTCCAACTCCCAGCATGTTAAAAATTGTATTTTTAGGTTTAGGAAAGAGATTTTATTTTCAGGTTTTTACATTTTTCCAATGTTTATATTAGTCTTTAATTAACATAAAATTGTACATATTTATGAGGCAACATGTGATGTTTTGATATATGTATACATTGTGGGATTTTCAAATTAGGGTAAGAAAATATATTTCTTTAAACATTTATTGTTCTTCCTTTGAAGCTGTCTTCTACTCTGTTTGAAATATACATTACCTGACTTTTATTTATGTTCACCCTACTCTGTGCTAGAACACCAGAACTTATTTCTCTTGTGTAAGTGTAACTTACAGCCCATTAACTAACCTTTTTCCCCTCTTCCCATTGCTTTCCCCAGCCTCTGAAACTCTAAACTTCTATGAAATCAACTTTTTTTAGATTCCATACATGAGTAAGACTATTCAGTATTTGTCTTTCTGTGCCTGGTTTGTTTCACTTAATGACCTCCAGTTTCATCCATGTTGTCAAATATAACAAGATTTCATCTTTTTGTGACTGAACAGTATCCCATTTGTGTATGTGTACCACATTTTCATTATCCACCCATCAATTAATGGATACTTAGGGTGACATCATTTTAAAAATATATCTTTTGGTCATAAGTTCCTAAAGTCTGTTATCCAATAAAAATATTTAAATTTAAAATTTTGAGTATTTTTAGCTGTCATCAAGTAGCTGTGTCTGAAAGTCTTCATCTCTGTCCTGTAAGAGGTTAGTCATAATTTTCTCACTAAAAACTGACAGGAGGTTGTATTTGGTATCAAAATTTACTTTATTATTCTAATACCCTTATTTTTCCAAATCAAATTCTTTTTAAATCCACTTTGTCAAAATATGAATACAACAGTGAAAAAATTCTAATAGCTATATTCTTCAAAGTAGATACCTATATTATATGACTATCATAGCATAATAGTTCACAAAACAGTTATTTTTATCTCTGATCTTACTACATATTAAGTTTAGAGAAAAACGATGCTCCTGGGAGCCATAGAAATTTTCCAGTTATATGGATTAACTAATTTATCTATTCATTATCTATTCCTTGAATACTTATTGAGTATTCAATGAGTAAGATGTAGACATTAGTCTTGACACTGAAAACCAGCTTTAGACAATCTGAAGTTCTTTCTACACCATCATTCTGTGCTGTGGAGTCCAAATTCTAATAAAGAAAAAGACAATAAATACATAAACAAATGAATGTGTAAGTACTATCCAGTTTTATGAAGAAAATAACAGCAAGAGGGCTGGATAGTATGGGGGGTGATAAGGTGGCCAGGTAAGATCTTCATAGGCTGGCACTGAGACTGAAATTTGAAAGACATGGAGCGAAAGCCACAGTAATATATCAGAGAAAGGTGTTCCAGACAGAAGAAGTGACAAATACAGAGGTCATGAAACAGGAACTTGAGGGATATGTTAGATTTTTAAAGGTGGGTTTAATCGTGTATGTTTCTAGTAATATTTTGTCTATCTAATCTTATATTTTAAACAAAGGACTGATGCTCACAGCCAGAGGACACCAACAGAGTGCCTCCTATACCAATGACAGACTGACAGTTTTAGAGAATCAAAGTATTTCAAGGAACTATTTCAAGCAGATTTGGAGAACTGTATGATTCCTCAGGATTTGGGTTCAAACATTCAACTAGAATCTGAGAAACTGAAGAAAAGCTCTTTTTTGCAACAAGTAATGCAAATTTAATTTCTTAAGGGACAGGGGAGAGATCACTTATAAAATAGAAATAGAAGTTTATCTTTCACAGTCTGAAGTATTCCAATAAGTCATAAATCAGCTTGTTATTTCTCTATTTAATGATTTACTGGCTTATCAAAGGCATCTCCTTGTTAGCTTTTTATGAGGCTTATCATCTGAAGCCAGCCTCCAAAGCTAGAGGCTAATAAATTATTAGCTACAAGTTTAGATGTGCAACAGCTGACTGATGAATAATAAAATGAATAATAAAAGATCTGTCCCTCCTTCCTTATCATTCATTTGGATGATTAGTCTGTGTCTACTGGGCAACCTTGTAAAGGTCTGGAAATCATTCTGTTAATGAGTTCGATACAGACAGAAAGGTGAGAGCAAAGCCTCTTCGAAGTGGCTTTGGAGAAGCTCAGTAATCTGACTTGACTGCTTGTGCCATCATATTTAGATATTTCAAACTCTTACCTACCCTGTCTTCTGTAGACAGAGACAAATGCTGTTTTTTAAATTTTATTTATAATTTTGAAAATCAGGACCTTTGCAAGTGTGTTGTCTGATTTCAACCATCTAGTCTCAGATCCCATGAATTTTAGAAGCCTAAATAAAAAATGTTGACTATATCTGTAAAAGAAGATTCTTTTGCCCAATAAATTCATAAGAAAATTATGTAAAAAAAATCATGAGGGGGAGATGTTTCATGTTTCTTCACAGAGTGAAAGTTATCATGTACTCTGGAGGTATCCTTGCTAGCCTAATATAGATATGTAGGCAGTACTGCATGACAGAACAATAATAAAAAGTTTAGATTGTTAGTTTAGATTGTTAGATATAGAAGAAGATAAACATATTGGCCTCATGTAGTACAATGATGTATTCTAAAGTTTCCAGGTCTAAAACTTGATGTGCTTGAATTTCTTAGAATTTATCAGTCTCCTAGAAGCTGGCTCAGCCTAAAAACCTCACACAGAATATTTGGAAAAGGCTTGTATTTGTAGCCATTTTAAGATGTTGCTAAAAGAAATCTCCATGGCCAAGATTTAAGGCAATCATCTTTCTTCACATGAGATGTATTCAGGAGTAAAGTTTGGTTTATAGAATGAGACTTTAGAGCAAAGGAGCACAGATACAGGAAAAGCAGCAGCCAACGTGACCTGACATCTAAGGCAGAAATATATCAGTGGCACTGTGGTCATGGGATCACTACACTCAGGTTGTGGTTCAGAGATCTGAAAGTGCAGAAACTCAATACTGTTGTTAAACTCACAAAGGAACAATCAGAAAGGGAATAATTCTAGTTAACTTAATTCATAGCAGTGGGTGTATCTACTGCTTATTGCTATCCTCCACCAAATTTTCTGGCTTTCTACTTTCCTGACACATGGTAGGACCACATTTCCCTGCCCCATTGATATCAGACATGGACTTGTTGCTCTAAAAGAAAGAAAAGAAATGGAAAAAAGGAAGAGGAGGGAGGGAGAGGACAAGGTGAAGGAGAAGGAAGAGGAGAAATTGTGAATAGAAATGAAATGTATCACTCCCAGGCAGAATCTCTAAGAGGAAATATATTTTGCCACATCTTTTGCTGTGATCATCATGAAAATGTTTTGAGATGACTACAGTAAGCAAAGGTCCATACCAGCCCTTGTGAAGTATGTGTATAAGAAATGGTTGTTGGACTAAGCCACTAAGATATTTAAACTATTTCTTACTGAAACATAACCTAGCTTGTGTTTCCTGTTGTGGCATAAAACCCAGAATTTTAACTTATCTATTTAAGATACCACCTTCTTGTAGTCAAGATACATCGACTAATTAGTACATAGAAGTTGACTTAGTGTTTATATAATCAGAACAAAGTGAACTGAAAAGCAAAATGAAGTGGACAGTGTTTAAGAAATGTAGAAAGCATGATGAATTATTAATATATTGTTATAGATTATTCTCCTCTGGCGATTACATCATACTTGCTTGTCAATGATCATAACTCATTCATTCATTTATTCAACAAACATTTTTAAAGTGGTTATTATATGCTGGACACTTTGCTTGATTTTGAAGATACAACTATGAAAGACTGGGATAGATGCAACCTTACAAATGCACCAGTATAATAGTTTCTTTCTCATTCATCTAGATTGTGTGATGATCCTTTCCACCAACATGTATTTTTATTATAATTCCTTAGACAACCACTTTTCTGAGTCACATTCTTGCTCTAAACATATGTTCAACATCAGTGCTGCTTAAACTATTAGGCTTTTTTTTTCCTAATCCATGACAAACTCATACTTTTGTAAAATACAGTGTTACTGGAAAAATATTTCATATGATTGGATATCAAAGCAATGTCAATAAACTGCACAATCTTCTAAATGATTACTTGCATCTTTTGTACGTATCATATATCCTTGCTATGTGCCTCACTTCCCTATTGGATTAATATAGCTAAACAACTATGCTTGAAATCCTATAGGTTGATTGCAGTTTGATTCATAACTACCTACATTGTGCTTTTGCTGTATAAAATATCCTCGGACAAAGACCTCAAACCAGCAACCCACTTTTGGAACACCCTCCTGTCTCAGGAGATATCTTCCTATAAACCTTTCTTACCCTTAACCTCCTTAATCTTTGAATCTGTTCTTCTATATCAAGAGACACGAACTCAGCGCATCTGACATCTAACAGGTTGGAAGTTATTTTCCTCATGATGCTTCCAGATGGACAAAGAGTTCACAGACCGTCACTAGTCTATGGACTACTCTTTAAGAATGATTTTTTGGGGCAAGCCAATGGGCCTTAAACAACTTTCCTTTCTGTCTTTGTTTACAAAAATATCTTCCCCTTAATAACCAAAGTTATGAAGTTTTTATATAAATACATTTTAATGTCTATTCTTTGTAAATGGAAAATCAATTTCACTTTCCAAAAGTAAAATGTATCTTTAAAAAAGGAAAAGAGAAGTGCTGTGAAAAGTAGTTACTCAAGTCCAGGAATATAAACCTACTGCTCTGAGAAGAGTTAAAATTTCACTAACTTCAAACTCTCTTAACTTTCTACTTGGCATAATCAGAAAGTTGAGAGGGGATTAAAAAGAATATTTTCTCATTATGTATTTCAACGCTAATTAATTTTTTCTCATGTTATCTTAAAGCTACAAGAAAGTCTACGGATCCTCACAGACATGGTTTAGCCTCTATATTTTCATGTCAACAACTTTATGCAACTTAGAGCATTGCTTTGACATTAGCCAGCAGAGACTCCAAAGTATACACAGCCATTTGTTTATTCCCTATGAATTATTCCAACTCAAAACCAGATCAGAGCTTCTGTAGGTACCAGATCAAGCTGGGAATTTTCACAGACTGAAGTTACATTTTTATGATATTCCCAAAGACATGTACACAAGCAAAATCTTCTAACAATGGAAACATCCTTCCGCAGGCATTACTTACCTAATGTTGAACTGTTATCAAAGGACTTTTCCCTCAGCTAGCTGTTTCAAATAAATACTAACCATAAAGTGTCTCCTCTCTCCCTTCAGGATATACAAACCACAGAATTCCGATGACTCACACCAAAATAGCTTATGAATATGCCAGGGGCGGAAGGGCATGCTGTTACGTTCTTTAAAACTTCCTGCAAAACTGAAGAAATTGAGAAACTGAACATACACAGATATTTGAGGACTAACTGTGAGTAATAATGAGAATTTAATACCTTGTTGTCTACATGGTTAGCAACAGCTTGCCTAACATGTCCAGTTACATCCTGTTTGCTACACATGTGACTCCTTAAAATATAATAATATAAATAGCACAATGTTTCATTGTTAAGACTGTGTACATTTATAGACCAGATCAGTTCTTAGAAGAATTATAAATGAAAAGCTTTATGATACAAACATATTGCTATTTTGACTTTAAAATTAAAAAGTCGGGATTCAACATATGAAATTTTGACAGTGTAAGCCCTAAAAAAGGAAAAGCAGTAAAGCATACTAACTAAATTCTTGGTTTTGAACACTAGTCCTTACATCAACTATACCACCTTTAGTTGTTACTTGCCCTAAGTCCTGATTCCCCATATGTAAAATCAGGATGATAATAATACCATCTTTGTCCAGGGATAATGTGAGAGTTACATTTGCAAACAAGCGTTACTGCTTATAAAACAAATTATCCTGTGCATTTTGTTTTCCACAAATAATGAATCTGAAGACCAAAGCCATTAAGTAACCTAAAGTCACATATCTTCTTGCTGCAGTGCGAAGACAGGGTATAATATGTTGTAGTCAAAAACACAGGCCTGGAGCTTTTCGGCCCAAGTTCAAATCCCAGTTCCAACTTGCCAGCTATATAGCCTTGCAAAAGTTACTTAGCTTTTCTGTGACTCAATCTTTTTTTAACCAGACAATAGTTGATTATGGTGTCACATGCCTGTAATACCAACTACCCAGGAGGCTGAGACCGAAAGCTCACGCTTTGGAGGCCATCCTGGGCAACATAGTAAGACTGTCTCAAAATGAAATAATACCAAGGGTGAAAATGTAGCTCAACACTCCCTAGATTCAACCCTAGTACACCCCCCACACACACATCAGACAACATCACTCTTCTCACAGGGCTGTTTAGCAGTTTAAAAAGGTAGTATGTGTAATACTGCCTGGTATATAATAAGTAATCAATAAATACTACTACAATGCAATAAAATTGGGAAGTTCTGGTTCTTCCTAAAACAAATTTTGAAGTAAAATAAATGTCAATAGAGCCAGACTTTTCACATATATATCCATAAAAGTGGCCCTACTTTTAAAAAGTAAATAACTTTAAAATTTATTTAATTTAGTTTCTATGTTGATCAAAATATTTGTCTTCTCAGATCAAGGTGCATGTCTTCCTCAAACATATTCATGTATCATATTTCCCTTTTCTCTCAGAGGAAGGATACAAGCAAACATCTTTAGGATATTTCAAAAATCAACTCCTTGCTGAAGAATCACTTTCATTGGAGTTTGAAAAGAATGCCAACATCCGTCTGCCCTTGACATTTACAGAGGAAACATAATGCAGTGGAGACGGGCACCAGAACTCCCCCTTTCTACTTTGGGCTCTGCCTCTTGACCAGTTGCTGCACAGTTACCTCTCTTCTGAATCTCTGCCTACAAAAATGAGCAATAAACTATGGCTCCCTTATTGCAAATACTACATGGGAACAAGTATGTGACATGTTTCATAAAATGGAACATATTTTATTCATATTAAAGATGATAATAGTATTTGACTAGTTTAGTCAAAGAATTAAGAACCAGAAAAATAAATTTTCCTTTCTTCGCTTAATACTCAAATGACACAGAGACTCATTTTAAGGAATAGTGAAGGAGAAAACTACTATCCCAGAGAAACCAAGGCCATATATTTTTTATATATTTAGATAAGAATTAGCACAGAGGCCTACAGGTAGCAGGTGCTTAAGATATGCTTGTTAAAAGAAAAGGTAGAAGACAAACTAAATACTTTAGGACATACTGTATCTAACCTCCAGTTGACATCACTATATCCTTAGCCCACTGAATTAGGATCTATCTGAAAACCACTGACCTAGACCCAACCATTGATGGCCTCCCAGGGTTATATGCCTATAATTGCTCATATCCTCATAAAAAGGTTAAAATGGATACAAGGGCATTAAGAAAGTCTCCCCATCCCCATCTTTCTTCTAGCAAAATTTGACACTTTGCTTATGTAATGTCTTGAAGACCTACAAGTGATTGAAATCTCAAATTAAAGCCAATTGGCCAAATGACCTTAAAAACCACACCTCCTGCCTTCAATAGGCATCATTTGCAAAATGAAAATGGAAAGTGTCCATGTGGTCTTTGTGCTCTGTATGTAACCTCAAGCACCATAAGGAACAATGGGAAATGTTTTGTGCCTTGGGAGATAAGATTTGGACAGGTCATGTCCCCTCACAACCCGTGAAACCTTTCAGAGGAGATCTTCCTGATCAGACTTCTGAGAGGGCTTCAGAATGCATCATAATTGAGACTACTCCCTCCTGAACATATCACAACCAAGGATCAGATGGAGTTGTCCTCCAGGATTTCAAGCGTCTACTGGAAAAGCACTCTCTGTGTATCAGAGCCTGCCTCACCTGATACTGACTCACTAGCAGAGAAGAAGCTAACACATACACACAATATCTTGGTCAGATGTAACTTTCCATTTCCAGCCAAGTATTCCAAGACCCTGAAATATCCCTAAGATCCAAGCCACCAAGACTCCAGAGCTCTCCTGGCACTGCGAGTTTGTTCTTATCACCTTGGATGGCTTCTCCCATTTTACAGCCCACCTCTATACCAACCCTACTACAGAAGCTGGAGGCTTTTTTATTGGGCTCTCAATAAATATTTATTTAACTCAGTTCTGTCACACTCAGAGATAACAGGCAGCAAACCTCACATTTCCTAAATGTATCTGAAAATCATTGCCTGGGGTCAGGGAGATAGGGGTTGTTTCCTTACAGAAAAAAAAAAAACTTCTCAAATGCACTGCATTAAGCCTCTGTACAAATAAATACCAGTGTCTTGCTCAAGCCTCCTGAAAATTCAGCATGTTTGTCACTGCAGCTTAAAATCCCAAAGTAGAAATTTTAATCAGTAACAAGATTCTCTCAAAATAATAGATGATTCATCTAAAAGAGTCAAATCCATTATGAAATACATACTGTGCAAAATGCAGAACCTGCTCTTTTTTCTTGACATATTCAGTGTATTTTCTCTTCTAGGGAAGAGTGCATCTTACTAGTTTGTGTACACCCTGTTCTTGCAAAGTTCTAGGAACACAGATACTATATTTTGGAATTTTTGTTATAGAAAAAATGAATGGCCATGTAATTGCAGGAAAGAAAAGAAGAAAATGAAAAAGAAAAAGAGGAAAACTCAAACCTTTGGCAATCAATATTTATTCTATGAAGCTAAACATTTTAGTATTTTTTGTGTATAGTAACATCTCAAATCTAAAAATAAACCTATGATGCTCAATTCAAAATGTATAATGACACAATCCATTAAACAAATCTAACTCTTGCACTCCAAAGAATTAATTGGGGGAAGTGTCACACAGGTTTGAAAAAAAAGGAATTTTTTGAGTAAACATACTGGATTTGTTGTAGAAGTTTCAAACCACTAATTTGCCAAAAACTGGCATGGACTGGTACTGGCAAAGAAACAGACTTGAGGACCAGTGGAACAGATGAGAAGATGCAGAAACAACACCAGACACACTCAGCCATCTCATCTTCAATAAAGGAGCCAAACACCCTCACTGGAGGAAAGATAGCCTCTTTAATAAATGGTGCTGGAAAAACTGGGCTTCAACTTGACAAAGATTAAAACTAGACCTGTATCTCTCACCATGAACTAAAGTAAAATCGAAATGGATTAAAGATCTAAATATTAAAATAGAAACTCTGAACCGGCGGGAACAGAGGTTAGAGAGAACTCTTGAAGACATTGGTATAGGAAAAGATTTTATGAACAAAACCTCAGTTGCCCATGAACTAGCACAAACAATCAACAAGTGGGATCTCTTCTTATTAAAAAGCTTCTGCACAGCAAGAGAAACCACCAGCAGTGTGAAGAAACAACCCACAATGTGGGAAAAAATCTTCACCTGCTTTTCCTCAAAGGTCTACTATCTCAAATCTATAAAGAACTTAAAAAGATCAGACTTCCCAAATTTAAAGACCCAATCCAAAAATGGGCATCTGAAATGAACAGACATTTCTCAGACAAAGAAGTAAAAATAGCAAATAAATACATGAAAAAATGTTCAACATCACTGGTCATTCGAGAGATGCAAATGAAAACAACACTGAGATTCCACCTCACTCCAGAAAGAATGGCTGCTATCATGAAATCAACCAATAACAAATGCTGGTGGGGCTGTGGGGAAAGAGGAACCCTGCTCCACTGCTGATGGGAGTGTAGACTGGTGCAACCACTGTGGAAATCAGTATGGAGATACCTCAAAGAACTAGGACTGGAAGACTCATTTGACCCAGCTATTCCACTGCTGGGGATCTTCCCCAAAGAATTAAAAGAATCATACCACACTGATATATGGGTGCCCATGTTCATAGCAACACATCTTGTGATAGCTAAAACATGGAAACAGCCCAAATGCCCATCAACTGGAGACTGGATAAAGAAAATGTGGTTTTTATATAAAATGGAGTACTACTCAGCCATCAAAAATGAGAAATTAAGAGACATTTATAGCTAAATGGATGCACATTGAGGCAATACCCTTAAGTGAAATAAATAGGACACACATGTATAAATACCGAATAGTTTCTCTGGTGTGAGAAACTGAAAGTGTAAATAAGGACTAAATGTATAATAGGTAATGTGAAATAGGAAGAAAAGGGGCAAAGGGGAAGGAAGTGGGAGGGGTAGGGGAAAGGATAGAAGGGAATGGGATTAATATGAGAAAATGGAAAAATAGGAACAAAATCTTTGTAAATAGGGATGGAGGGGTTGAAGGGAGAGCTGGTCAAGGGTGAAAAATAAGAACCAAGAGAGGCTATGTAAAGGTGCAAATTTCCAATGATGAATGTCATTACATTGTATACCTAAAATGTACCAATGATTAGAATGAATAATCGATAATACAAAATAGGAAGAAAAGGTCCAAAGGGGTAGGGGTAGTGGGAGGGGCAAGGGAAAAGGAAAGAAGGGAAAGGAAAAATGATGAGAAATGGAAAAAATGGAAATAAAGTCTTTGTAAATAGGGAAGGGTGGAGGGGATGAAGGGAGGGCTAGGAATGGGGAAAAAATAAGAACCAAGATGCACCATGTAAAGGTACAATTCCCAATGAGAAATGTAAATATGTTGTATACCTAAAATGTACCAATAAAAGAATTTAAGTGAAAAAAAAACTGGCATGGTCAATACTTTTATAACTTGAGAAATAAGAAATTCGCTGGGAGGTAAAAGTAAAATAAATGAGTGCATAAATAAACTAGCAAATAAAAATAGATGGGCATCTAAGAATTGTTCGGAATTGGATATATGAAATAGAAAAGAGAATTTCAAGAACAAAACTAGGCAAGGTGTTTGCTAGGTAATCCTCTGGATGAAGAAGAAATAGAACCAGACTTTTCCTCTCTTTGTGGAGATGCTAATGATTCTTAATAACCAAGAACTAATAACATCTATTAGTAATTCATAGACACAAATCTAGACTAGAAGGAGGATGAAGTGAAGGAAAATGCTGAGAAAAACTGTCAAGACCATGTGAGGATAAACAGGGAAGGCAAGAGCAGCTTCAACTAAAAGGCAAGTGTGTGGAGCCATCCCTACCCACAGCAAAAGAGCTCTTAAGAGTGTTTGCACATATTCAGCCTAGCAAGTATTCTTATGTGCTACTGATTTCCTTCTTTTCCTTGCAAATTTTATTCCCTCTTACATGGCATGGAGTTAACTTACACCAGGTATTTAGAAACAGTTGTTGATTTTTAAAAAATCAATTTATAATACAAACTCTGACAATGAGATTTCTCAAGCAGCTAAAATGAGAGTAAGTTCAGCTCTAGTTCATGCTTCTTTAAAAATCCTAGACCATTCTATAAATTTGACCCTACACTACCATAGCCCAAACAAGGAAACTCAGTAAGAATGGTCTTCCAACCTGGACAAAGCTGAACTCTTATCTATTCTCTGCACCTGTAACTGCTTGACTTATAAATAGTTTGCAGTTTTACTTTGCTTCATGCTCAGCCGCGCTGCAGAAGAAATGCCTAAGATCACGTTTCTGTTGTGACTAATCTCTACAAAGAATAGCACAGGAGATGAAAGGGAGCCACCTCCAAAGCTCTCAGAACCAGGAGCGTGGAGTCCATCAGCCTAATGTAGAAACTTGAGATGCAGGAACCCTGGGTTGTGACCTGATTTAAAAAATAAAATAAAGCACTGGAAACGATTTGGACAATATTGGATAGATAGTAACAGGAAAGAATGAACCCATTCCAGAGAATTTATTTACAAGACAGATACTACAATATATAGATCTTCCCTTTTTTGTTTTTTCAAATAAGTTAAAAAGATACTGCTTTTGCTTCCCCAAAAAAGGGATTTTTAGCTAATAAACTTAATGATATGTTACATAGCCCCAATCATTCCCATTATGAAAATTTTATGTGGTAGCATAAAAATTCACTTAATCATTGATCAAATAAATATATACTGACCTTCTCCTATGTGCCAGCCCTCCCCTAAAGTCTGGGTGTACAAAAGAGGACAATAGACAAAAATCTGTCAGAATGGTCCTATCTTTCCAATACAGTGTACATGATATAATGCTATGTCAACACATGGAAGAATAACCAGAAGAGCAGAAAGGAAAGAACATGCATTTTGTTGACATGGCAGGTATTTTAAATCCCAGCATTGCCACCAAAGTGCTATATAATGTCAAGAAAATTGGCTCCTCTCTCTCTCTCTCTCTGAATCTCTTTTCTACATGTATAGTTAAAAGGAACATAAGAGCTAGTTCACAAAATTATTATAAAAATAAAACAATGTTAAACAGTATATCAATCAGAATTAAATCTGACAAGTGTTTTCTAGCTGTCCAAAGAAATACTCTCAGTAGAGAATGTCACCAAAGAAATAAAAGTAAAAGCTTTATAAAGTAATTTTTTTTTGGTACCAGGGATCGAACTTGGGTCCTTGTACTTGCGCAGCAGGCGGCGAAACCACTGACCTAAATCCCTGGCCTATAAAGTAATTTTAAAATAAACTAATATATGGCTGAATTATCAGGAAGGTCAGAGAAATTCTCAGATCCCAAAAAAAGGATTCTTAATCGACATAACAGTGTATTACACAATCTGAAAAATTACCATTATGAAAATTATGTAGCACAAAAATTCACTTATTTAGTAATCAAATAAATATTTATTATCCTCATCAGAAAATACACAAGCAGAGATGTAAGTAAGTGCTTGAGGAAGCATTTGCATTGTGGCATCTGCAAATCCACTGAAGGCCCAGGATTAGGGAGTCAAGAAAGTGGGGATCTAATCCTTTCCAAAAGACCATACCTTCACAGAAACATTAAAATAGTACTCCCCTGTCTCATTCTTACATGAGAGTGGGGAAAAAAATCTACCTCAAAAAATTACCAGGTATAATCCTGCACTCACACAAGTATTACAGCCTCTGGTCACAAGACCCATATGGAACATAATAATAAAAATAAAGCTGGAAGTTTAGTGGAAAGGATTCCTAGGTTATTGATGCTCCCAAGCCCGAAAGAAAAAAAAAAGTCACTTTAAACTCAGGCCTCAAAGAATTGCCACAGGTAAGGTAGCAAGGTAGGCATATCATGTTCACAGTCAAAATTAATAGAACACATCACAAAACAAACCCCTATCAATGAAAGTCAGTGGAAATAACAAATTTCACCAAGAAACAAAATATTAAATGAATGTGATAGTTTTTAAAAAAGTAAAAGATCCATAAAAATATGTAATAGGAAATAAGACACAAAAACTACTGGACAGATTTTTTAATTAAATAAAATTCCTGGAAATTAAAAATGGTACTAAAATTGGTAATGCTCAGGAGTATTGGTTAGCTAATACAGGAGGGCATGTTTATCTTTGTAGGCTTGTATCCTCGTCTATACTTTTTATATTAAGATATCACAAAATATTATTTCTTAAGGAAAAGATTCTTATGTGGGATTCATAATTCAGGGTGTCTATGATCTTTAAAAGAAAAAAATGTATTTACTTTCACTAACTGGAGTCTAATATTTCTAGAATGTAAACCACAAAACATAGTCGTGATAATAATAAATTAGAATTTTTATCCTATATCTCAGATATTTTCATATTATAAAACAGTTGTTGAACATATCACAAAATATTCTTTATACTCACCATAATCATATTACTCATTGATTAGTAATAGGCCTAAGAGTTGCTTCATTGTTATTTAATGTATTCATTTTAAAGAGAATATGTATTACTATATCACAGTGATTTTACTTTTTGTAATTTCAATATAATAATATATTGGTTTCTTTTGTAATCTTATATATTATTTTATCTATTTAAAAATCATTGCTGGAGGTATCTTTGGTCTTCATATAACCAAGTTATCTGTGACACAAAAAGATTAAGAATACTGCAAAAACAAAAAACTTAGAAATGTACACATATATCAAAATATCCATATATATTATCAAAATTGAAAATTTTTAAACTCAAAAAGAATGTAATGACTATTCAAAAGTGTAAGTCAAAATTAACTTTCTTATTTTTAATGTCAAAAAAAGATTATTAAATTTAGCCTTCTAACAAGTTAAAATAAGGTGGTTTTTGTCTGTTTTTGTTTACTTTCAGGCTTTATTATAGATGTTTGTCAAATTCAATAGTGAAAGAGGAAAGGAGTGAAGAGAGAAAGAAGTAGAAGAGGTGTTTTGTAATTTATCACCTCTTACCAAAAAAAGTATTTGAATACTTCCACTTTCTCTTAATTAACTTAAATCACTTATTTAAGAATTTATACTGAAGGGATGGGGATTTATCCCCTCCTTCATCTCTTTCCAAAATAAAAAAGTAAAATTTCTAATGTTTGTGTCCAGGTCTGCCCTAGATCTCATTCCAAAACATAGAAGTGAAATTTCTACGTGTTTTTGCCCGGGTTCATTAAACTCGACTGACCCACCACACCCGAACCAGAACTTCAAAAGAAGCTGTGAACAGTAGTGCTTGTTCTAGCTGGAAGATCACCCTGAGTCCCTGTTTACTCTTGCAATGTTTGGGCCTCCTTTCATCTCTAGTTCTCAGATTCTGACATAATAACCCAGCTCTAATGTTTGCCTCTAACCCTCTGAGTCCCAGGCTGTCACTGACGTTTTTATGCTTTGCTGATTCCAAAACTCTGCTTACTTAGTTTTGCTGCCTCCACTACCCTGGAGGAGAAATCTCCTTGTGTGGGGCAAGCCTTGGGCAAAGGACAAGGATTTGGACCTGTTTTTGGACCTGCCCTTCCCTTCTTCACAGGCCCCAGACAGACTCAGAAGGGCGTGCTACCATTAGCCACATTTGAAACAGGATTTTTAAATGATTCACATAATATGATATCACTGATGACCAATCCAAACTTCTTGTTTCACTCTCAAAGTGACTACACAATAGAGCAGAAAAGTAGCCCTTTCTGAATGTTTTCTAGGGGGTGGGGAAGTACAGTGAATTGCACCCTACAACTCAGAGAAAAACTTCCATAAATATTTTTCACCCATCTTTCTCCCCCAAATCCCCATATTATGCAACAGTGGCTTCGTTCTCTCTTTAAATTTCTAGCTCACTGCTCTCTAAGTTCTGTGAAGTTGGAGAGAGAGAGAGAAAGAGAGAGATCTGTGACAAAATGCTAAGCAGTTTCTCAGAGATATTAAGTGACTATAAGCACAAGGCAGAAGTACATATATAGTCTGCCATTATTTGTGTAAAAAAGATGGAGGAAAAATCATACTTACACCTGCATATCTTTACAAAAAAGAATAAATCTACAAACTGTGAATTTGGTTCCAGGCATGATACCTCTCTGATAATTCCTACTTTTATAGCTTTGGTGTGACATCATCTTAATATTCTACATACTCAAAAAATGAGTTAAAAAATTTAAAAGAATAATAAAAGAGAAAAATTGAATGCAAAGTGCAACAAAGAACCCAATATTATTTCAAAAGAAAAATGTGGCAACACTCCTGGGATGGGATGGCAGCAGAGGCTAGACTCTGAGGAACTTAGGACAAAATGTCTGACTATATCCCCTTGACCTTGGTGAGTTATGGAGAGAGGGGGCAAACATATCCTGAAATTATTTCAATAGGTTTGTTCTTTAATGATCTGAGCAAAGCAAATCTGAAATCATTTTACATCAATTATAAGAATGAGCAAATGAGTAAATGTGCCAAAATTACCACGTACCAAGTTTTTCTCACTGCAGGAAAAAGAGCAAACTATTATAAACTGAGGAAGGTCAGAACTCATTGAGGACAGATCTGAACTGGTGGCATCAGGATGCACTGAAGGTTTATATATGTAAATATATATGTATGTATACATGTATACTTTTATTATTTATATGTGTAGAAATATACAAATAGCAAGGATGTGCTGGTGCCTGCGTGTGTAGGTCTATATACCTATAAATACCTTATATTTCTTAGCTCTGTCCACAGAAAGGCTTAAAGACAAGCTACCAAAGTAGAAATGAGCACACTTAGTCCCCAGGTTTTACTCTGCCATGCAATTTCCCACAGATAGGAACAAAGAATCCTAGTTTCCTTGGCAACAGTCTTCAATGCTCAAACTAAAACTTTTGAATTAGCTGTAAAAAAAAAAGAATTTTATTATTAATCGCTAAAAATAACCAAATGCTCAAGTTCTCTTGCATGACATATATATATAAATATATATATATGATGCTTCATCCTTTAATATTTATAAATTAACTTAAAATCCTTGATATTTTGGCCAATAACTTATTGAAGTCTTTAAAGAATCCTATTTTATAATTAGGGTAACAAAAAGGTTTAGGTACATACTATGCTGTTTGTACTAATGTCATTGAAGTAACTAGGAAATAATTAACTTGTAAGTAGAGTAATGTTAATGTGGGAAACATATCTATCTTTGGTTTCAATGGGATTTTTCTAAATTAAGTAGAAGTTACTCAGAAATATCTCTAGGATATGGGTTAAACTGAAGGTTTATCATTAATACTTTTTCTGACCTCTTTGCGAATAACTAAATGGAATTTTTTAAACTCAAAATAGTTAACCACATGAAGTTTCTCCAGCTGTATATTTTTGTTCACCCCAGACCTCCTTTTTCCGAATGTTATTTTTCTTTATTTATCTTTTCAGCACCAAACTTACAGTTTTTTTGCCAACAAGAGTTAGCAGATTGGTAGATTTTTGAAGATCGGCTTAATCATAAAGGGGAAAAAGTACACAGTCTTAACATGCTTTTCTGGCCATCGGGTGGGGCCAATGGTTCCTTCCTGGGACCTGAGTTTAATGGTAGCAGGCAGAGCGTTTCAATCCCCCCACTAACCGACCAGCAAGTGTTTCATCCTGTTTCCTATTGATAAGGGCAATGAAGAAGGGAGAGGCCAACACCCAAGGGGAAAATTTCTCATCAGTTAATCCTATACCCAACTTAAGATCTGATCATAGTCACCTTGCCAAACAGTCATCCAGTGTGGGTGTCAGGAGAACTTAACATAGGAAAAATAATCTGCATTTTATTTAGGTCTACTAACTCAACTTTGAAATAAAAAGTGAGGTTAAGTGAACTTCTCAGTATAAAATTGTGGCACACCTGGAAATAAAACTTAATCTTTGGTCTTGAATGTAGAGTTTCTCCAGAACAGAATCTGTGTAATGCTGATTTCTTATTAAACTGTTTTAATCAGCTAATGGTAACACAATATATCAAATGCATGTTTTTAAAAAAAGCACACACAGGCTGGGGATTTAGCTCAGTCTTAACACCACACAGGTGCAAGGACCTGAGTTGAATCCCCGGCACCAAAAAAAAAAAAAAAAAATGCACACACCTATAATCCCAGATTATATATTTGGAAGACTGAGGCAGGAGGACAAATTTGAGGCCACCCTGGGCAACTTACCAAGATTCTGTCTCAAAATAAAAAAGGGGGGTTGCTGGGGTATAGCTTAGTGCGAAGCCTCTGGGTTCATTTGCCAGTACCAAAATAAAAAAAAAGTTGAAGTAAATTTTCCAGTATGTGAAAATCAATGCAGTTGAAAAAAGACGCAAATAATATGTATTTCCAGGCCTCATAATGACAGAGAGGAAAACAAAAAAATTTAAAAGCATAACAGTTAGCATTGAAAGATTATCTGCTTCGGGGTTTTGTCATACTGTTGGGGGAGGACTGTTTTGTTTCTTGTTTGTTTAGACTGTTTTAAACAATGTCCCCCAGAGACATCTTTTCATTCTGAGAGATTCAACCACAGTTTGAAACTCTCCATTCATTCAGTCCCTTGTTGTATTAAATGACAACTAAGGGCCAGATACCACAGGTTTCCACTATGAAGTGAAGGCATTAAGCAATGAAATATAAATACTTTTTAAATTCGTTCTGTCTTCACTGAAAAGGATCCAGGGAGAGAGAGAGAGGGAGAGGGAAAAGAGTAGAGAAGAGCATCTATTCTCACACCTCTAAGCCTAACTAGGTTGGGCATTCAACCCAGCATTCTCACCACAGGAAGAGTACAGGGGGTTAGATTCTATGGTCTCTCAGAGGTGGGGAGGGGCTCCAAGGCCTTAGATGGCCTCCTGCAGCCTGGATACAAGAGGGAATGCTGCAGGGTGGGGGCTTATTCCTGTAGTAAATATCTGTTGAATTTTAGCAATCTCTCTCACCATGTAGTTTTGGCTCCTGGCCTTTAACAAGGCTCAAATCTTAGAAGTGTCCTAAAGGTAAAGTATACAGCATGACCCGTGGGGAGGTACACTACATTCCTAAAGAATTTCTTGAGTGTTCTAATTCTTACAAGCAGAGGTCTGGGGAATAGGAATGGGAGTGGATTTTAAGAGTGTAGGATAATGGTGGGAGAAACATAAACCTAGATCAGGCTGTTTCTTGATATAGTCCTATTAAGCAGAAATTCTGGATTTAATGTCCACCTAGGAAAATAGTGAATAAAAAACAATATTGCATTTCTAGAGAGATTGCAGAGATTAGTGCCACCATCAAGGACTTGAACATGCAGGGGTGGTTGTTTCCAGCACATCCTCATTTAGCTCTCCTGTTTAGCTTGTGCAGGAGATGGTTGGATCTTGGAGAGTAATGGTAGATTACCATAAGCCTAATCAAGTGTTGAATCTAACTGTAGAGCTGTACCAGATTCGGTTTTCTTGCTTGAGCAGATTAACATATCTTATACCTGATATGCAGCTGTTAGTTTGGCAAATGCCTTTTCTTCATACCTATCCATAAGGCCTACCAGAATCAATTTTATTTCATATGGGAAGACCAGAAATATACCTTTAATATACTACCTCAGGTTTATATCAACTCTCTGGCCCTATAGCACAATTTAGTACCCAAAGATCTTGATAATCTTTTTCTTCCATAAGGTATCACAGTGCTCCATTGCATTGATGGCATTATGCTGATTGGACCAAATAAGCCAGAGATTGCAACCATTCCGAACTTCTTCCTAAAGCATTTATGTGTCAGAAGATAGGGAGGGAAATCTGACAAAAATTCAAGATCCCTCTATCTCAGTGAAACTTCTACTTCAGTGGTATTGGGCATGCAGAGATAACTCTTATAAGGATAAATTGTTTTGTATCTTACCTCCAACACACAACCGAGAAAGAGGCACAATACCTAGTGGGCCTATTTGAATTTTGGATGAACCACGTTTTTCCACATTGGTATGTTAATCCAGCCCATTTACCAAGTGTCTCAGAAAGCTGATAATTTTGAGCCCAGCCCAGAAGAAGAGAAGTTTCCACAAGTCCAGGCTGCTGTGCAGGGTACTCTGCCACTTGGGCCATATGAGCCAGCAGAACCAATGGTGCTCAAGGTGTCAGTGTAGATAGGGAGGCTATTTGGATCCTCTGGCAGGCTCCCATGGGTGAATCACAGTGCAGGTCTTTAGGGTTTTGAAGCAAGCCTCTGCCATATGTAAACAACTCTTTTTCTGAGAAATAGCTCCTGGACTGATAGTGGGCCCTAGTGTAAATTGAATGTTTGACTGTGGAACAATAGGTTACCATGTGACCTGCCCTTCCCATTATGAACTAGGTGCTGTTTAACCCTCCAAAAGTCAGATTCCATAGCAACAGCCCTTCTTCAAATGGAAGTGATATATACATGATTGGGCTTGAGCAGCTTCTGAAGGTACAAGTAACTTACGTTAAGAAGTGACCCAAATGCACACATTTTCTACTCCTGCTATATTGCCTTCTGTTCCACAGCAGTATGTTGACATAGGATCGATTGACAGAAGAGATTAGTGCCTGGTTTATAGATGCTTCTGCACATTAGCCAGGTCACCTGAAAGTGGACTACTACAGTATTATCGCCCCTTTCCAGGACATCCTTGAAGGATAGTGGTGAAGGAAAATCTTCATAGTGGGAAGAAATTCAGGCAATACACCTGGTCTTCCATTTTTCATGGAAGAAAAAGTGACTGGATGTGTGACTATATACTAAATCATAGGCTACAGTCAATGATTTAACTGGATGGTCAAGGACTTGGAAGGAACATGCCTAGAAAATGGGGACAAAGACATTTGGGGAAGAGGTATATAGATATACCTTTTCATATGGGTGAAGGATGTGATGATATGGGTGTCCTATGTAAATGCTTGCCAAAAGGTGACCTCTAGAGAGGAGGACTTTAATAATCAAGTGGATAGGATGACTCTTTCTATGGATAGCAGTCAACATCTTTCCTCAATCACCCATCTTCCCAGATGTGTTCATGAACAAAGTGGCCAGGGTGGAGCTCATACATGGGTTTAACATTGTGAACTTCCACTTACCAAGACTAACCTGGAAACAGTCACTGCTGAATGCCCAATCTGCCTGCCACATGCATCAACACTAGTCCCAAAATGGTACCACTTATTGGGGTGAGAAGCCTGTGTCATGCATGTTAATTATATTGGATCACTTCTACCCTGGAAAGGGCAGTGCTTTCACTTATGGGAATGGACACTTAGTTAGGGTATGGATCTGCCTTATAAGAATATAATGCTTCTGCCAAAACTACCATCTGTGGGCTTACAGAACCCCTTTGCCACCATCATGGTATTCCTCACAGCATTGCTTCTGACCAAGGAATGCACTTCACAGCCAAAGAAGTATAGCAAACAGCTTATGTTCATGGAATCACTGGTCTTACCACATTTCCCACCTTCTAGAAACAGTGGAATGCCTTTTTGAACATGCAATTACAACATCAGCTGGGAGGCAATACCTTAGAGGGCTAAAGCAAGGTTTCTCTGGAAGGCTTTATATATGCTCTGAATCAGCATCCAATATATGGCACTGTTTTTTCCATATCCAGGGATTACTGGATTCAGGAATCAGGGCTGAAAATGAGAATGATACCACTCACCATTACCTCTAATAACAGACTAGCAAAATGTTTCCTTCCTGTTCCTGCAACCAGATGTTACCCTGACTTAGAAGTCTTTGTTCCAGAGAGGAGGCCCCTACTAGGAGGCACAAAAATAATCCCATTGAACTAGAAGCTAAGACTTCCCCCTTGTCATTTTGGGCTCCTTATGTTTCTGAGTCAACAGACTAAAAGAGAGTTACAGTGTTGGCAGGGGTGATTAGATTCAGACTACCAAGGAGAAATTGGACTACTCCATAACGGAGGCAAGGAAGAATATGTTTGGAGTACAGGAGATTTCTTAGAGTATTTCCAAGTACAGTACTACCACACTCTGTTATTAAGGTCAATGTGAAGCTATACCAACTCAATTCAGGCAGAACAACAAATGATCAAGAACCTTCAGGAATGAAGGTATAGGTCACTCCATCAGATAAAGAATCAGACCTGTTGAGTTGCTTATTAAAGACCAAGAGAATACAGAATGAGTAGTAGAAGAAGAAAAAGTTATAAATATTAGATATGCCTGCATGACCAGTTACAGAAATGAGCATTGTAACACTCATAAATATCTTTCCTACTTTGTTGGTATTCTGGTGTGTGTGTGCACACATACACACACACACATGCCCACATAAACACACGCACAAGATATCTTTGTAACATAACATAAATTGATTTAATGTCAGTACTTAAGTATTGCTAAATCTACATTATAATTTTAACTTATGAATGTCAGAAGAATAAGCATCACTGTATCATTCAACCAAAAAAACTGCCTTCTCAGAATGGGTCAAGAAGCAAAATCCAACACTATGCTGCATACAAGAAACACTTAATTCAAAAGGAAACTCATAGACTGAAAGTTAAAGGG
>NW_004624736.1:26024506-26087181 GCF_000247695.1 Heterocephalus glaber | reverse complement strand
TATTAATTATGATATATTATATATCATATGTTGTGCATAATTATATAATATATTATATATGTTATTGTTTTATTTCATATTTAAAATTGGATCATTAATTTCAAATTTAAAAGTTTCCAACCCTAACTATTCTTACCACTGTGTGAAAGCTGAGTCATTGCAAAAGTCCACAAAAGCCAAAAAGCCTAGACTCTGAAGACGAGCATGCAGTCTTGAAAACAACTTCTGCCTCTGCCTGCATTTACTGTTATGTGTGGATAAGTCACCTCTCAGAACCTCAGTTTCCTGCTTTTTAACATAAAAAAATTTCTTCCTCAGAGATTGGACTCAAAAATTAAATACTGCCTAAATTACTCTAGTACGTGCCCAGAAAATAGTAGCTGATGTGGTAAATTCCCATTCAGGAGCAAGTTAACTGATTTGCAGATTAAAGATAGTATTAAAAACACATCCATACACATAATGCTATATATTTATTAAACACACACAAGCTAGGAGATTATGAAGTAAAAGTCATGACAATTAACGCTTGCAAGATGGAACATGTAGTGTTTTGACCTCTCCAACTCCACCAGTTGAGGCTCCTTTGGCCCGTCCTCTCACTCAGCCCCATCCCTTATGTCATTCTTGCCATCCCCACCCCGCACACTCCCGCTCTCCCAGTCCTGGTCTAGTCTTGGTCTCTTCTCCTTCTTTTATCATGGAGGTGATTAGTCCCCTGGTCATGTACTTCAGATGGAGGTGATAAAGAGTCAAGTTCCCTTTGCACCCAATAACATTTAATTTTCCTCAGCTTCTATGCTTAAGTTAATGGATTATTTGGAATTATTTGTGATCTTTCAACATCTTGCCACACTCCACCTCTTCCCCACACATACCACCTCCATTATCAACACTTTTCTCTCACTTAATTTATATTTGATTTTTTTGTACTGACTCTAGTTTATGTCTCAACACCCTTAAGAAGAGAAAGTAATTTCCTTTTAAAGATACATCCTAGTTGATAGTTTCATAACTCTGGGAAAAAAATCCTTTCTCACACAAGCCAAACTCTCCTTTGGGGTAATATGTAATTAGACTTTTTCTTCCCTTTTATAATACAAAAAAATCATAACAAAACCCCTCGTCTAATCTGTTTTTCATGAAATCAGCTCTTCAGATAAGATCTTAGACAAATTAGGTTATATCACATAGATACTAAATTAAGTGAAAATGCCCATCCCAAAAGATTACATATAATAGCATTCCATTTATATGGCATTCTGAGAAAAGCAAACTATAGGAACAGAAAACATAAGGGGCAAGGATCTGGAGTTAGGAGGTAGAATGTCTGGCTCTAAAGACACAGCAAAGGCAATTCTTTGGGAAGTTAAAATTAATGCGGATCCTACTGTGGTGTTACGTTGTTGATTACAATAATCGATGCATGTATTTATATTCATAGAACTAACTGTACACTAAAAAGACAAATACTACTATATGTAAATGAAAAATTTTAAAAGAATAAAATGTATTAGTCTCTTATCATGTGCCAGATGTTTATCATTATTATTTAATTTTAATCTTCATGATATAGGTAACATTCTCATTTTCATTTTTTAGATGAAGAAACTGAGGCATAATGACCTTAACTATTCCAGAACTAAGTATCCTTGCCAATGTCCTATAATGCCTCTAAGAATAGCTGACATAGAACTATACCAACACAATTTAGCTTGCAAATGGAGCAGAGCTTATGCCAATAAGACAAATATTGTTAGGGACTCAAAAAGTCTGTTTTAAAAACTAGTATCTAAACTTTCCAACTCCTAGTTTTCTTTGCAATTAACTGTCTTCCTGTTTATATACTAAAGAAATTTCACAATCTATCTCTAATGTTTATGGGCACTGATAAAATTTTTTTCTCAAGTACCCCTGAAGAAATCCTGATTACAGTTTACAGAAATCACAATATATCAAATTTAAACTCAAATACATTGCTTAAAAGGTCAAAAATCTTATTCCACTCCCTACCTACTTCCCCAAAACTAAATCCTTCCGGATATTTTTTGGAACTAAAACCTCTTAGTAATGAAACAGACGGATGAACACTCCTACGTCTGTGCCTTGTGGTCATTCTTACATACTCGTTCAGATCTTTCACAGCCTGAAATCGATATACTTACAAACTCCATTTTGTGCATTTTTCATGCAAAAAAAAAAACTGTTCTTTACAGAAGGGGTACACAGCAAACTTCATAATTCAGCAGTACCCACAGCTGGAAATGGAGAACAAAGGGAAAGAATTGTGATGCTTTTTGAAACTAAGATTTACAAAGATTCCTGAATTTAAATTATCTTGAGATAATAATGCTGCTTAGTCTTGATGCAGTTGGTAGAGGATTTGCTTCTAAATGTTTAATGGTCAATATTTGTTCATGATGAATATTATTACCTCAGTACTATGCTCAAGACAGATTACACACATAATCATGAACACATTTTTCTTCTATAGGTGTGAAGGCTCAATGTCTGTGTTACATTTCTGCTTTTGTTTGACCTTCCCAGAAACATTCAAGAGTTCTTGTTTTGTTTTGTTGTAGGGCTTGTTTGTTTGTTTGTTTTGCACAGGGGTGTTTTACCACTGAGCTATATCACCACTGAGCTATAAAACTATATCACTTTCTAGTTTTATTTTGAGATAAGATCTCTCTAAGTTGCCCATACTGGCCTTAAACTTGGGATACTTTTGCTTCAGCCTCCCAAGTAGCTGGGATTGTAGGTGTGCATCACCATGCCAGGCTTGGCCGAGAGTTTCTCAGACCATCATTTTCCTTCTCCATAGTTAGCCTGAACCTTAAGATTCAGAAACAGTTTTTCTAATGAACTCTACTATATACCTTTGCAACTACAATCTGATTTCATATAGTCATATTAAGTAAAGGATCCAAAGAGATGTGAAAAGAGCCTCGTGGTCTTTGGAGCCAAACAGTGCAGGATCCCATTCAACACCCAATCCCTTACTATCAGTGCAACATAAGACATGCTATCTGAATTCTCTGTTCTCTCTTCTGTAAAAGTTCTATAGACATATTTACCTTTTAAGGCTACCAGGAGAATCAAGTAAAATGATGCTGGTCTAACAAAATTCTTGCCACAGATGAGAGTCAATATAAGTGGTAATTTTAATCACAGTCAAAAAGAAACTGCAGATGGAGCATGTTTATCTATGGCCTTTTACAGTTGGATTTTACATACTTCCTTAGGCAAATTTCTTACACTTTGCCTCAATATCTAGTTTGATTGTGTTATAAATTCATAGGCCTTTTAGTGTTAATCATTAGTTACCAGCACACTTCTAATGGAATATAATAGTCTTTAATTTATGAAATATTAGATTCAGTAAAGAAATGTTTAAGAGATGTGAAATGACTTTGCAACCTGGTGCAGCAAGCAGGGATATTGCACAACAGTTCACAGACACACGTCCGCCCACACACCCAGGAAGTGCAGGGGGCTGTGGAAGTCAGTTGCTTATCTGTTATGTACACTGCAGAGATGTAAACAAGACCATGTGAGGACTCAGCTAGAATGCTTCCTCTGAGTCATTATTAAATACACTTCCGAACTGGTAGCGAAGGAAATAAAGCTGCTGTACCCCAAAGACACCCTGGACAGAGTCCCAAGGATTATGGGAGTTGCATTCAATATTCTCTCAGAAACCGATGTAGCAATTAAAATAGGTTTTATAATTCAAAAAATGCTGCTTAATAATCAACAGCTGGCATGAATTAGAAAGTGTTGTAAACTCATTAAAAGTATCCTATCACAGGTAACTGACTTACTATGTGGAACGGCAGAATATTTTGAGATCATTGCATGTTTTGCTCCATAGTTTGACCTTACCACCAAGAGCCACAAGTTACAAATTGAGTAGGTCATTTTGTCTCAAAAGGTTAATTATGAAGCACTTAAAGCTTTTCCAATATAAAAATAAATTCTCTGGGTTCTGGTATGACTGAGACTTTTTTTTTTCTTATTGTGGGTTTTGATTTTTCCTCCCATAAATTGGTTTTATTTGATGTATCCAAGTCTTAAATTTCTCAATAAAGAAAAAAAATCTGTGTAAAAAAAGAATGCTAGCATAAATTTCTACTTGATAATCACCTTTTGTTAGAGTTGTCTAGTATTTTAATTCAGGATTAATGAGTCAGAGAACTTCCCCACGGTTTTTTTAAAAAAAGAAAACAGAAAATCACAGATTCGCATAGACACCACAGCATGGTACAGAGGGAAAGATCCAGTTTTGAAATCAGAAGTGTACCAACTTTACATTTTCTAATTTTGTGATCTTGAACAAATTATTTTTTTTACTAAGAATCTATTTTCTCATCTACAAGATCATGACATTCACAAGGTTTTTATTAAGAACAGATTAGACAAATGAGTACTTTAACAACCAAAAAGATTTATATGAATATGGGCTTTAACTTATAAATGTCTTCAGGTCAACTAAGACAGAGTCAAAAATAAACTAAGTTTAGAATGCACTAGAATTGTTTTGCTTGAAGTAGATAATGAGTTCTAAAGCTTACATTCCTTTCTGCCTATAGTATATTTGCTTTTTAGGAAGGAAGTTAAGGTAACATTATCATCACCTGTAACTGGAAATCTCCAATTATAACTAAATCTAGAGAATACAGATCTTCATGTAAAATCTTATTTCTAAGGTTCAGAATACTGAATACTAAAATAATAAATCATGAAAAGAGGAAAGAACTAAAGCATTTTAATCCTCCCCAAAGTTCACAGAATAGGATGTTTCATTGTGTGTTGTCTGGATGCTCAGACACTAAAGGACATTACCATTTCCAGCAACCCAAAGTTTGACCTCACACTTGGACTTCTGAAGGTAAACTTCCTGAGAGGAAATTAAATCCAGAGAACCTCTTCCAGCTTGGGAACTGGTCCTGCCAGTAGGAATATGAAAAATATTGAGAAATATTGAGATTAAATTAATCTTTAAAAATTTATCTTTAAAATACTAAAGCCAACAAAAAAGGCAGTAATTTTAAATTTAGTAGAGGAAGTGAAATCAGAATCAAAGATATCCAAAATATCCTTCTCTTCTTGACTCTGTTCCTATAAAAATATATTCAAAAGTAAGATTAAAAAGTTCCTCCCCCCCTTCCTATAACAATTTTACTTAAACTCTTATCTTCAACCTTATAAATGAAAACATTAGACCAAGAGAAAAAGAATTATGGCAATTATAATTTACATATGTGACATGTATAAATTAAACAAGAAAATTATTTATCTTATTTTTATTACTCAAGCTATCCACCATCACTTGGGCTCTATTTCTTTTTTAAGGTGTGGTCTACCTCCTGGGTTTAGTAGACAATTTAGAGGTCAAATAGAGTCCATCCTTCAAGCAGATGAGATGCTATTTTTAAAAGACCTCAAGAGAAGGAAATTCCACAAGCTTTCCTAGATACATATTCCAGTGTCTATCAAACCTCACTGTCTGAAAATTTTTCTTTTTTTCTTATCTAAATCCCTCATACTGAAACTTAAACCTGTTGCCTCCTGTCTGGTTGTTAGTGAAGACCATCCTCACTCTTCATAACTCAGTCTCCTCACACAAGGCTCTTTTTAAATTCTCAAGACAGGCAGTACTTGATTTCTAACTCTATTCACAGCTCTTCAATCATCATTGTTACCTAGTTTTCTTCCAAGTTTTTCTCCTGAATTCTTTTATTTTTATATTTATTTTGGTATTGTGGATTGAGCCTTTACACTGAGCTACATTCCCCAGCCCTTTTAAAATTTTAAAACAGAGTCTCGCGATGTCAGTAAGAGCCTAAAACTTTTGATTCTCCTACCTCAGCTTCCTGAGTAACTAGGATTAAAGGCACCCAGCATCTTTGTCCATTCTTGTATTCATTTCAGATATCCTTTTGAAATAATCTTTTAAAAGCAATGAAAATGAAAATTATTCAGTAATTTTATGGTATTAAAACAATCTATTTTCAATATTTTTTGCTCCTCCATACACATACATATATCATTGTAACCATAATGCATAGTTTTATGAAATTTATTCCAAGTTTGTAAATTCTTTCCTAAATTTCACAACCCACAACATGCTTAGCATAAGCTATTTTATCATTGCAATTTTGATAATGCTGGTATAAAGTTTATGATTTGAAACATCTCTTCTTTAATTTGAGAGAATTAAATGATTGGCTACAAAGTACCAAAACACTGTGCTAGGTTCTAGGAATTCAAAGCATTTAACAAATAGTCCACCTTCTTTTTTAAAAACTAACTATAATTTTAAAGATACTCTATGGATGATCCGTACATCCACTTAATACTGTCAACCTTGGAGGGTGGGTTAACAGAGCTGAACATGGGGGAGAACAGATCCTAAAGAAGCCAGGCAAGTGATCAGCAGAGGCAAGAAACTAGGATAAATTGCCATAGCAACTACCACTTACTAGAACGCCAGGGAACCTGAGGACAGAATGTCCAGCGCAATCTAATTTATCTAGAGCCCTTGGAGAGATACTTGGTTAACATCTCAGCTCAGTGCAGCTGCCTTCCAAATCTTTTCTTTACCAGAATAGCAGCTATGCAATAGTGTTAATCAGTGTTGTGATACTGTGACATAATACCTGTTACAATCAACTTATAAGGGAAAATTTTTCAGTTCACAGTTTCAGAGGGTTCACCCCCTGATGGTTTGACCCTGTTGCTTTGAGACAGTACATCATTATGGGAGCACAACGTATGAAGAGCCAACTGTCTCATGGAGACCAGGAAGCAAAAGAGAGACAGGAAGAGGCCAGCATCAGTTTCTTCACCTTAAAAACAAATGTGGCTTGTGGTGTATTCCAGAGTTCAGATTCCAGCAAATATCAAATATTAAAAACAATACATCACCTTTCTAAAAACTGAACACACAATCCTTTCTTTAAGGGAAAAAGGCTATGTCTATTTTTACTAAATTTTAGGCTGAGATTTTTAAATGGCCAGAGATGAGCTTTTAATGATACAAACAGCTCGCTGTGGCACATGTGCCATAAATTTGCCACCAAAGTATACAGTTTTCCCTAAGAAGTTCAGTTTTTAAGATTGGATCTTGATTTTAAAATATTGAGGAAGCTTGCAGCTTAATGGACTATGGTTGAAGAGCAAAGAGCCCAGTCATCCATCTATTCATTCAACAAAACTATGTTAATAATTAATTACTGTATACAAGGTTCTGTGCTATGAATTGGCAATATTTTGAAGAGCAACATTCAAGGTCCCAGAAAAGAAGAAAGAATAGCATATTTGAAATAGATAATTGGGAGTTTAAGAAAGGATCTCCTTGTAAAGTGTGGACAGCAAAGGGAAACAGAAGCACCCTGAGTCCAGCAACAGTAAGGAGCTGGAAGAGCACCCAAGTGTCTGAACTTTTACACCCTTAGGCCCAAATCATCAGAGAAAAGAAATAATTATACAACCTAACAGCTGTAGCAGAGGACCATCTGAGAAGACCTATAGCCTTCACTGAAAGCATGCTGCTACCACCCAAATGTCCCACAGTCCTCTGATCTCCACTTAAGTGAATGCAATTGGAAGGCAGGAGAACCCAATGAAACAACTCTTATAGATAAGCATAATGAGGAATTACAGCACATGCTTTTCTCTTTAAAACATGGTTCCTTGACAAAGAGATGGAGACATTAAACAACTAAATAAATGGACAAATAAGATAATTCCAGATAATTATGAGGGTTCTGAGAAATTTAAAACCAGGATATGACTGAGAAGGTAAAATTCCCTGAGAATATAAAAATAAGTCATGAGCCAGGGATTTAGCTCAGTGGTTCCGCCACTTGCCTCACAAGCATAGGACCCAAAAAAAAAAAAAAGAAGTCATCTGCAAAGATTAGGATGGGAATAGTTTCCAAAGGAGGAACACCAAATCCAAAGGTCATGGGGTAGAGGATCCCTTGAACTGTTTAACAATTGGAGAACAGCCAAATGGCTGTGGAACATATTAAGGCAAGGAGAGTAATCATGGAGGTCAGAGTAGTAGGCAGGGCCCATATCTTGTAAGGGGTCTCATTGATCATGGCCAGGACTCTGCTTTAAAGAAAAGGCCCTACTTAAGCACAACAGGAAACTATTGGATGATTATACACAGGAAAATATTGTTACTTTGTTTACAGATTCTAAAGATTACTTAAGCTGCTATGTAAAGACTGAATGAAGTTCAAGGATACAGGAATGGAAATAGAGAGGCCAGTTGTAAAGGTGTTTCAGAAGTCCCCAGAGTCAGTAGTGGTTTAGAAACAATGGTAGCATGGAAATTAAAAACAAGATAATTTATACTGCTATAACAAAGTATCATAGTTGAATGATTTATAAACAATAGAAGTATACTTCTCACAGTACTGGAGGCTGGGAAGTCCAAGATCAGGGACAGATTCTGGTTAGGCCTGCTTTCTGGTTCATAGATGGTTATCTTTTTTCTGGGTCTTCACAAGTGGAAGGAGTAACAAAGTTCTTTGGGGTCTTTTTAATAAAATCACTATCCTAGTAATAACTGCTTTCATGACTTAATCACCTTACAAAAGACCCACCACCAAATACATCACATTAGAGATTAGGATTTAACATACAAATTTTGAGAGGACATAAACATTCAGTTTGGTCAGACACAGATGGTCAGACACAAAGGATGAAAAGAGAAAAGAAAAAAATTACTCCCAGGTTTTTTACACTTACTCATACACCACTTCTTGCAAATTATGTAGCACAATTTGCATTCCCCTTGAACAGATAACATTCATTCTTACCTCACTAAATTCAAATTTGTAATTTTCTCTTTCAGAAATGTTCATTTTCTCCTGGTCTACATAGTTGATCTATATAATTCATTGTTCAAGCTTTAGAATGTTTACGTCAATAAGCTACCCCTGATCACTAGACAGATCTGGCTTCCCCCCTCACATCTTCCCACAGCAACTCTTACAAGCAGCACGCATCACCTACCATTTTAGGTGCAGAGATTTCTAGTGGATGGGAACAATATTGTTCCTTTCTCTTATTCTCTTGTGCTTACCATGGCTTACGGCATGCTGAAAGAATTCTAAATGAGCAAAACAATGAAATATAAAGAAGCGTCTTAGTAGAAAATTAAGTCACTTTACACTGGGAAGATAAAGGTAATTTTCAAAGAGAAGTTGCCATTGGAGTTAGATCTGGAAGGAGTTTAGCATTCAAATATAGACGCAATGGTGTCCTGGGAGGAAAAAATTGCATGAACAAAAGAACACAGTGAAACATAGGATAGATGTAAAGAAAACTAAGTACATCATAAACTGCAGGAAAAAACAAGGACATAGGGATAATCTTGAAAACAGCTGGAGGAGAAAGAAATATTACACTCAGAACAAAAATGATAGGAATAATGTCTGGCTTCTCATCAAGAGCAATGGAAACAGAAGACAATAGAACACATAAAAGTACTGAAGTAAAAGACAAAAACTAGATTTAAAAAGCTATCACCTCAGAATCCCAGTGAAAATGTCTTTTGAAAATTAAGATAAAAGAGTTTTTTTAGATAAATGGAAACTGAGAAAATGTATTACCAGCAAGCTTAGTGCTAAGAGAGAAGTTATTCAATTACATCAGTTTCAGAAAGAATGAAAAACTGCAGATATTGCAAATATGTTAGTAAATATAAAGATTGTCTTTTAAAAGTTTTTAAAAATTTATTTAAAATACATCTGAAAATTTAAAGGCTTCCAGGGATTTTCAAACATCTGTGGATATCTTTAATATACAGATCAGAAATCAAACAACAGGTATTTTATATCAAGGTATTTTATTTGACATTTCAGAACACTGGGCCCTAAAGAAAACTATGCTTCTAGAGAGGGGACAAAAAGCCATGTTTACAAGATTGTAAATAGAATTGCAGGAGGGCCCTTTTAATAACATCACTGGGAAAAAGAATATACTGCCTTCAAATATGTGAGGGAAATTATTTCTAATCTGTAATTACATATTATTTAATCATGCAGAAGGAAAAATAAGGTTTCTTCAGATTTTCAAGCTTTTAAAAAGAAATATCTTGTACTTCCCATAAATTCTTTCTAAAACTATTGAGGAAATTCTTCATTAAGCATGGGGTGTAACATTAGAAGTTTTCCACAAGAGAAAAATAAAGATACTACAGAAAAGAGCTGTTCAACAGACAGAGATAAAAACAGAGTATTTAGCAAAAAATATACATATAACAATCAATTTTTAATGACTTTCTAGGCTACTTAGTGGAATTCTTCAATCTTGCAACTTAAAGTCATCGGAAAATTCTATTGAATCATTTGTTGATGATTCTCTTTTATTTCTCCATTTATTTATTTGTCACATACCAGGGAAGTGGCAAGGAGAAGCAGCAAACGATGGAGTAGAAAGTGGAAAATAGAAGCACATTGAGTTTAAGGACTTTTGTTTAAGCTTTAGTTTCCTCAAAAACAGAATCTGAGAAAAAACTTACAAACAAGGCAAAGAAGTCAGAGACTAAGAGTGGAAAAGCAAACACTTAAATGCATTCTTAAAATCACTGTTGTAGGCAGGTGGTGCTCAGTGATTCCTGGAATCTACACCGGGTTATGGAGACTGTCTTTTTAAATCGATGTCCTGAGGACTGATCATTTGTGTCCATCGCCTTGCAGCCCACATCAGTTGAGTTTTGCCTTGGGATGTAAACCCCAGTGTATTTTCAGACTCAGAACACCTACTTGAATTGTTTCCCAGTGACAATTACGAATTATGGCACTGGAAAAACCTGAGGGCAAAAGTGCAAAACATCTAGGGCTTGAGGAAAAATATCAGCACAATGTAAGCCAAACTGCCCACTGCATCCACACTGTAATCAGAGATGAGGCCAAGAGGATATGAGTCAGGAAACCAGAATAATTCACAATCTATTCTTTGTGCCACTCAGCCATCCTTATGCCTGCCCACAAGAAGTCTCATACACCTTTAAGTCTTCAAGGTACTCGTCAACCACATCTCTATACATGACTTAGTAGATAGGTATTAGTAGAATAAGATACAGTCTTTACTGCTTCTGAAGATGTATTTGATATTTATCTACTCATTTCTCCACCACTTATATTAAATCTCTCTTAATTGGGTGATTCATACCATCAGCCCTAAGTGGGCTATGCCCATGGCTACCTTGCTCTTGTCAGGCTATGGTTGCTGCATTTGCCATTCACCATGTCACTGGGTATATGACTGCCAAGAAATTCCCATGATTTAAATCACTGCTATCACAAAGTATCAGAAATTAGCCAATACCTGTCTATAGATAGTATAGAGTTAGTTGACTAAATCCATTTTAAAATTATGCCAATAAATGGATTATAAGACCAGTTACAATTATGTATATGACATACATATACATATAAAAATAAATTCGTGCTGTGATGATAAACAAGGAAAAGGTAAAGAAGAAATTAATGCAAATTTTCACTTTTTAAATGACTAATTTTGTGGCATTTTGTTTTTTGAAATGAGTTGTTATTTAATATCAGGTTCTAAAATTAGGGGACAAAATGAAGATCTTGAAAATAAAAAAGTAGAACTTCCTCCTTGTGCACACATGCATGCAAAATAAAACTCTCTCTATTCTTAGGTCTGGAAAATTTCATCTTATACACTTGAAAAAGAATTTTTACAACAAAAAAGGAAAATAAAAAATAATGTAGTGAAAGAACTTTGCAGAAACAAACCAAATGTCACAGAAATGCTTTCACACCAAAGTTTATCATTTCAAATGAAGAGGCTGTTTAGTTGGAAACAAGTCTATAAAACACTAAACTTTCAGTTTCCCTATTTTGGAATGGTTTTGTGCTATTTTCTTTTCCTTTTTTTTTGTATTAAACTCTTTTATTGGTACATTGTAGGTATACAACACAATTACATTTCTCATTGGGAATTGTACCTTTACATAATGCATCTTGGTTCTTATTTTTTCCCCATTCCTAGCCCTCCCTTCACGCCCTCCACCCTTCCCTATTTACTAAGACTTTATTTCCATTTTTTCCATTTCTCATCATTTTTTCCTTTCCCTTCTTTCCTTTCCCTTCTTTCCTTTCCCCTGCCCCTCCCACTACCCCTACTGCTTCGGACCTTTTCTTCCTATTTTGCATTATCGATTATTCATTCTAATCATTGGTACATTTTAGGTATACAACATAATGACATTCATCTTTGGAAATTTGCACCTTTACATAGTCTGTCTTGTGCTATTTTCTGCATCTCTTTAGTTATTACTTAATAAGTATCAAATTCATATATACACCTTTCTTTTCTTCTATAGAACTTACATTCTTCTAAAAACCTAACACCACCCTTTTTGGTTTCTATTTTATTTAATAATAGTTAATGAATAGTTACTGTATACCACTGTGCATGTGTGTTGATATTACCATTAGTAACAAAGGCACAGGACATACCCTTCTGATGATTAGCATCTAGATTTGTGTTCTGCATTTGGAAAGTGATTAATGCTCCATCTTCAAATAATTCACTTACTCTTTCTGACCCTCAACTTCCTCATTGTTAAAAGCAGGAAGGTTTTTAATATGCTTCAGAATTGTGTTGACACAAACATATTCATTCATACATGCATTAAGTCAATATACAGTAAGTTTCCTCAATATCTAATACGTCCATTTTTGTCAACCAAAAATCAATATGCTAATAGTATGAGTTAACATTATGTGTATGCAGTGAAATGAAATGACTGTTTTTTTGGTACCAGAGATTGAACTTGGGACCTCACACGTGCAAGGCAGGCGCCGGAACCACTGAGCTAAATTCCCAGCCTGAAAAGACTTTTTTACCAGAGAGTATTTTGGTTTTGTTTAGATTTTTTTCAGTCATTATATTATATAAATTTGCTTTCTAATTTAGGTGCAGCAAACATTTAAATGGCAAATTCAACAACCAACTTGTAAACTTGGTAAAGGAAATTGTATTTTACTTCTAAATAGTCAAATAGAAACTCAGCCAAGAAAACTAGAAAGTAAATTGAGGTAAGAAGAAAAATAATGAGTAAAGAGAGTAAGATATGAAGCACGGAATTTTGGAGGATAGTTTAAACTGTACTATCTCAGAATCACATATGCTCAAACTCTTTCTCAGTAATCTTTTTGGCGGGTTGACTACCTTAAGCAAACAGGATATGTCACTGATAATCAAACTGTTGGCTTGAGTTCTGTGAATGATTTCAAGAGATGACTTATAATGAGATGTTTGTGATATTATCTATTTTTTTATATGTGCATTACTGTTTTTGAAACAAAATTCCATATACATCTTTACATTATAATATAGTATTTTTCCCAAGTACAAGCAATAGACATGCTTGAAATTAGTGATACAAAAGTCATTTATGTTGCTTTAGAATACACAAGCAGCAAATTTAAAAGGAGATAAATATATTATAATTCCCACAACTTTCTTCTTTAAATAAATTGGGAAGCTAGGATTAATTCTACATAAATGTTTTTCCCATCATTGGCTATCTGCAACATAATATCAAATTTTCTGCTTGATCAAAGGTTTAAGTATATTCATATGATCTCAAGGAATTTGGAAAAAATTAAAGAATTTGTGATATATATTGACCTTTTGTCAGCATATCAGCTTCAGGACTGACAACCAAGAACAGAAAACAAATCTATATAGAAGAGTCAATAAAACAGAATTTAAAATCAGTAGAGAAAACTTTGGAAGTGAGTTGAATCTCAAAGATTAAAAATAAAAGGAACCATGCATAAGCAGTCTCATTGATAAAGCTGTCTCCCATGTTCCCATGGGGCTAAAAATTAACTCTGATACTGCTTTACGTGTATTCAGAAATTGGCAGATGGGGGAGCAAGGTTTCTTACTGTTGGAGAAGTTTACAAATTAGCAAGAAAACAAAACTAAAATGATACATGGGTAAAGAATTAGAACTGGAAAATCAGTATGAACTCAGGTTTAGCTCAGTATTGTTAGAGATGGCTACAAATAGAAGTATGGGGTGTGTGTGTGTGTGTGTGTGTCTGTGTGTGTGTGTCTTAGCATACATTTTTCTTGCTCTGTCAATGGAGAGGGTCCAAGGCTACTATACTTTAGTAGAACTAAATATACCTAGTGTCCAGATCTTATTTTCTTATTTTCTAATAAAAGAGAAAAATGGCTAACTCTAGGACTAGGGCAGAAAACATGCAAAATGTGCCAGAAGTATCTTGTAGTTTCAGAAATTAAGAAAACACTTTAAAAAAATTATAACCAAAAACCTACATTGACTAAAGTATTTCAGAGATACAGAACCCAACTAAAACAGTTCCTAATTGCCAAATCTAGAGCAATTTGAACAATAAAAAAGATTATAAGCCAAAGTATCAAATATTCATGAGTTTATACTGATATAAATAAGTGACTAAATAAATAAATAAAAGAAATGGAGAAAAATCTCCCATGTAGATGAATTCCAAATAATTTATATAAGCATTCCACCTTCAAGAAGAAGGAACGTAGCTCTTTATTTCTTAAATGTGGACTGCTCCTACTGACTTCTTCCAAGGAATCACTATGGAAAGGGGAGGAAGAGGGAAAGAGTAGCTTTGCCGTGAAGAAACCTGGCAACTACTACCCAGCCAGAAGATCAAGGTCCATATTAACAGTGACAAACCACACTGATCCGCCCTTGGTATGATGTGATGAAAACAGCACTTCTGTGGTCTTTCTTCCAATTACCCATAACCACGTGAGAAAGACACCAGATCAGTCCCAGCAGACATTCTACTAAGTGTCTGACCAAAACTGCTTAAAACTCAATATCATCAATAACAAAGAAAGAGATTATAACAAGTAAAAAAGAATCTGAGAAGTCTATGACAACTAAGTGTAGTTAACTGTGGTATCCTGGATGAGATCCTGGAATTGAAAAGTATATTAGATTAAAAACTAGGAAATTTAGTTAATACTAACATATTAATATAGGTGAATTAATTATAATATATAAATCTAGTGAAAGATGGCAATAATAGGGGAAACTGACTGTGGGATTTATAGGAACATTCTATACTATCTTCTCAATTTTCCACCAGTCCAAAACTATTCTAAAAAGCAAAGTATATTTTTTAAAAGATCAGTAGACACTGAAGGGGCACATGCTAAAATATCAATCTTTACACATTTTTTAACATTAAAAATGTAGGATAAACATGATATATTACAGAAATTTATAAACTTAGACACTTAGAAGGAAATTTTATACAGATTAAATAATTTCCAAGTTTCAAAAATTTCTCAGATTAAAGGGCATAAACATCTGAGAAAATATATTAAAAGTAAAAGCAGTAAATAAGAGCTTAAGATTCTGAATCTGTATTGGGCTCTTATAAAACTACATTTTTCAAAATATTATAATTTAATAATGGGCAGGAAGCATAAGAAAGCAATTGAATAAAAGGAAATTAAGGCCAGGGATTTAGCTCAGTGGTTGCACCCCCTACCTCACAAGCACAAGGTCCTGAGTTTAATCCCTGGTACCAAAAAAAAAAAAGAGAAAGAAAAGAAAAAAAGGAAATTAAAACCTAAACATATGGAGAATTATTTTGCTTAATTATGACTGAAAGAAAATTAGAGCAAAAAAGAGAGCACTACTATATGTCTATTAAATTCTCTCTATATATATTTACTACATGTAAATAAAATTACACATATAACTAAATATATCTGGTTATTATATTTGGTTATTTTATATCCACATATATGTTACGGCAATAAAATATCAGACAATGCTGGTAAAAGCTAAATAGATACATAAACTTTTAGTACATGTTTTCAGGAGCCCTGAAACAATGTTATTCACATGCGACTCTAATAATCTATCCCAGGGATTTGCAAACTGTTTTTGTAAAAGGCCAAAGAGTAAATATTTCAGGCTTTGTGGGGCAAGATAGGCTGTGTCGCCTCCACTCATTCTGCTGTTGTATGTATATGTAGCTGTATTTCAACAAACAGGCAGGGGGGAGATTTAATCCCTGAACCATATTTTCCAACCACTGAACCATATTTTCCAACCAAAATAACAAAAGTGAAAGAAAATACATGAAACAAAATTGCAAGTACTGTATGTCATCCACATACAAAGCGTTTGTAGAAAAAAATGTTAATGTAAACAGCATTAAAATTATAATAAGCTTTTTCTCCAAATGATAGAATAAAGATTTTTCTCTCCACTAGTCTTACACTTGCAACTTTTATGTATTAAAAATATGAAGTCGGCCTGTAGGTATCACCTACAGGCTCAGCTGCTTGGGAAGATGAGGCTTCTGGATCACTTGAGCCCATGAGTTCAGGGCAACATAACAAGATCTCATGAATAAGAGGAGAAGAAGGAAGGAAGGAAGGAAGGAAGAAAAGAAGGGAGGAAGAGAGGGAAGGAACAAGGGGAAGGAGGGAAGGAAAAAAGGAGAAAGGGGAAAATAAATCCTACAACCAGTTTCCTTGATTTGTGTTTTCATCAGTAAGCTAGAGGTTCCCAGGCCATCATGAGATGTGAAAGTACTCTTATTTGTGATATTTAAGTACCATACATTCAAGAAAGCATTTCAGTTAAAATTCTTCCAATTTTCCCTAAAAATAGGGTTGCTTTAACATTCAGAAATTTGAAATATTCCTTCTTTTTAATCAGTTCAGATTTTGATTCTTAGTCTATTTTAGTTATTAATGAAATGCTTCATTTCTTCTAGGGCTTCTGATACTTTTTGAAGATCAACTAAAACCACAGTATTGGAAAATGTTGCCTGCATTTCTAAAGCTCTTTTTAATGACTCATGTTTTTAATAGCCTCTGTTTAAGTGACAAAAGAACCACTGTTGTTAGGAGAGATCTACAGTGTATTACACAAGTTTACCCGGGCAAGCCACAGAGCTGATCTGCAATCCTGTGTCAGCACTTTTCAGTCCCACGAATTGGGATGCAGATGGGGGTGCAAGCTGCTCTGGCTTCTCATCTGGCCAATCAAAACAAGGAAGACAAAGGCCTTTATCAACTCTGTGCTGACCACAGTTCCCTACAGTATTGCTAAAGTCACATTTTTCTCTTAACTTTCCATATACAAAATACTTCTCACCTGAGAGAAATCAGATTTCATTCACAGCCTAGGGCTTAAGTTTGTTGTTCTGGTGAGTGTTTTGATTGTTCCCTTTGGAAAAGGGAAAATCAGTCTTTCTTTAGGAACTCAGAAAACAGCCCAATAGCTTTCTGAATACACTGGATGCAAACCAAGGACAACTAGCTAGCAAGGCATACAGTTGGGCTGACACCACATAAAGGAAAATGAAACCATTATCTGAGATTATTCCAGTGAAAGAAAATCCCTTTCTTCTTCTTGAACCATCTGCTCTGCTTTGCTATCACTCAAAGGGCACTGTCTCACCACTTTAAAGGCGATCCTCTCCTTTCCTTTATCCCACCCTGAAAAGGACATTTTGCTAGTATAAGAGGTTGTCACTTTCTATGGTTTAAATTTACTTGGTTTTATCCATTTTCCTCATTAAAAATGTGCTCTAAGGATAGCATTCATTATTTGTTCTGTGTTGTGGGCTGTCTTCCATAATAAATATATCATAAATATTTGTTGAATATACAGAATAATTTAGTAGGAAGCCTCTGGATTACCAGTCAGATAATATATGTTCTAGTCCTGGATCTATCACCAATTAGCTAGCTGTAGTAATGAGATTTCTACTATGATAATGATGTGTAACAAATTATCGCAAATCTCAGTAATTGACATCAGCACATATTTATTTTGCTCACAAGTTGGTGGGTTTATTCTGACTCTACTAGGCTTAGTGGCAATCAGGTTGGCTTCATGAGTTTCTTTATGCTGAGACCAGCGGCTACTCAGGGAACGTTTTCAGGGTCAATGGCAGGAGCACAAAGAAGAGGGCAGAAATACATAAGCCTCTTAAAGCCTCAGCCTGGAAGTGGCATGACGTCGCTTCTGCCTACGTTCCACTAACAAACCATAATTAAGCCCAAGATCAGGAGGGAAGGGAGACAGACTATGGTACACCACAGTAAGGATGAGGAGCAAAAGAAGGACCTGTGGAAAAAATAATAGAATTTCCCACAACTACACAAGTGAAATTCATAAATTTTCAACTTCTGGGGTGGAAAAAAGGTGACAATTCTAATCCCGACTGCCCCAAGGCTCTTATGAAAGTCAAATGTTTCATATAGACATTATAAAATTCAGTTTGACATTCCGCAATCACCAGATAATGATGGAAAATGGCTAAGTCATTTTATTTTCTTCAGATAGAGACTGTAATCAAAATACAATATGATTATTGCTGTAAGTTGCATATAAAATATTATAGAACAAGAACAGAGCTAAATCATCCTGGGTGAACTAAAGAAGGCTTTACAACCAAAGTGATATTCTGGACATTTCTATGAAAAGAAGAATTAGGGATGACAACAGGAATAAAAGAGGTTAGGGAGGGAGGAGGCTTTAGCTTTATCAGTAACATTTCCTTTCTAGAGTAAAAAGAAGAGATTTGAAGATAATGTGAAATAGGAAGAAAAGGGGCAAAGGGGAAGGGGAAGTGGGAGGGGCAGGGGAAAGGAAAGAAGGGAATGGAATTAATATGAGAAAATGAAAAAATGGAAACAAAGTCTTTGTAAATAGGGAGGGATGGAGGGGTTGAAGGGAGGGCAAGGGAAGGGGGAAAAATAAGAACCAAGAGAGATTATGTAAAGGTGCAAATTTCCAATGATGAATGTCATTATATTGTATACCTAAAATGTAGCAGTAAAATTAAAATTAAATCCATAGAAATAAAAAAAAGAGATTTGAAGCAGATATGGCAAAATGTTTTCGCTTGGGGCTGCGTTGTAGCTCAGTGATAAAGCGCTTGTCTAGCAAGCACTTGAAGCTTGGGTTCAACTCCATCAGCAAAAAAGAAAAAGCTGTCATATGATGAATCCAGATGTTGGAAGACTCTTATATTATTGGACTGGTATATTATTATTGTTGGAAGGTATCTGTTATATTATTTTGTGTATGTTTGAAATATTTCATCACAAAAAAAGGGTAATTCTTTTAAAATAGGCACCTGTCAACAAAGAAGGGAAGCAGGGAATTCTGAGCAGAAAACACACAGGAAAAGCAATTTAGCTTTCATGAGCCATAGTGTTTGAGAGAGAATGGTGCAAGAAAATAATGCAAGAAAAATAGGAAGGGGTAGTTTTATTTCCTAGGGCTGTTGTGATGAGTACCACAAACTGGTTGGCTTAAAACAACATAAATTTAATGTCACAAAGTTCTAGAAGATAAAAGCCTGAGACCAAGATGTCAGCAGTATGATTGTTTTCTGGGGGCTCTGAGGAAGAATGTGCTCCATGCCCCTCTCTTAAATTTTAATGATGGCCATTAATCCTCAAAATCCTTGGCTAATAGATGCATCGCTCCAATCTCTGCCTCCAACTTACCAGGACATTCACTTAGTGTGTCTGTGTCTTCACACAGTCATCTTCCATCATGTGTGTCCCTGTGTCCAAATTTTCTCTTGTAAAGACACCAATCACTTGGATTAAGGTCTGTATTATTTCAATATAGTCTTAACTAATGGCACCTGCAATGATCCTTTTTCCAAATAAGATCATACACAGAGGTACTGGGAATTAGGACTTCAACGAATCTTTTCATAAGAGGAGTTAAAATATTAATGTTATTTTTGGTTATTATTATTAACATATTTTCTTATTTGCTGTAAAAAGTCCAATGAAAAGTATAAAGTACTGTTAATCAATTAAAGACCTCTTTAGAAAACCTATGGCTTAGTTCACTCTGGAAGAAAGGAAATCGTGAAGAATGGGGCTTTATGTTTCTTCCTCTTGATATTCAACTATGTACCTCCAAGGCTCACCCCAGTATTCTCTGTCTCATATCAGCCCACGCTGGTGACTCACTGCCCTACTCCTCTATCCATTGCAGAACAATTTCATCATCCAAAAGAAAAATGCTCTGGCTGCTACCATCTCTCTCAGATGGCAGTACTTTGCCCTGAAGCTACTTTTGAACCCTGGATGCTTCAGAAACTAATTTGAACACCATGATCTAGCTTCAGGGGTCTGCCTCACATTTCTACTTTTGTTTTAGGATATTTCCACAATAGACTCTGCACAATGAATGGACTGCTTAGGCAATTTTCAGTCCCTGAAATCTACTTTCCAGTTTACAACTATAAAAGCGCATGAAATATTTCATATCTGTTCTTATAACAGATTATTAGGCTCATTTTTCACTCTAACCAAGTGGCTTTTCCCCCTCAAATACACGACTGGATTCTTACCCAGCTTTTCTCTCCCCCATCTCACACCACTCTCCTTTGCTTGATGTCCTTCAGATCCACTTCCTTCTCAGTGTGGAAACAAGGCCAAGGTCTTTCTCACCTCCAGTCCTTTCCACTTAGTCCACCCTAGGCTGAGACTCTAGAGTGTTATTTCAGCTCCTCAAATATCTGCTCATTTCCAAATCTAATTTTCATTCTCAAACAGCTCTTCTTTGGAAAGGCTTTATTTGGCCATTCTATCTAAAACACCTTCCCCAGATTCTCTAATATTCCCTTCTAGACTTATTTGCTCACTTCTTTATTTATTTCTTTATTATTTTATTCTCCTTTATAAAAATATATAAAATCTTGTTTACTAATAGTCCCTGCTCTCTAACACAATGTCTAATAAATGTGAACTGAATGAAAAAATCAATTTGTGTGCTCAAGTATTACAAAAATCTTCGCAAGTCTGGATATAAAGCATAAAGTGTGAATGCACTTGTCATGGGCCCCTTTTAGCCCTGGTACCTATACCCCTTTTTCTGTTACCCAAATTCTTTGCCTGGTTTACTGATACTTTATTCTAAAGGCCCTTTTCTTGGGTTCCTGATTTACCTCCAAAGTTATGGATTTCAGGCTTTGTTTATAACAAACAAGGATCTAGAATATCAAATGATCTCCTTTCTGGCTTTTCCTGAACTTGACCCATTGTGTGCTGAATATTATAATAGCTTCTTCTCCTTTTTGCTTCAATTAACAAGTACAGAATTGGTCAGGCTTTGTCAAATCTTACTTTTTTGATTCAATACCTATCCTTCCTATCTCTTATCTCCATCTTCCCACTCTAAATCTTTCTTCCATTTCTACTCCTATCTTGGCATAACTAAGCATTAGAGGGTGGTTAACCGAACATATAATTAAAAATTAATTATTCCAATTCACAGTAGCCTCTTTGAAGGCAGCTGTGCAAAACTCTCTGTGGAATACAATAAATCTCCATGTCAACAATTAGGATATAGACATTTACTGAATTTGATACAGATAGCAGCTAAGTCTACAATATTTTAACTTTAGGAACTTTTAAGCAACTTTTAGATATACATGAGACCATTTATAGGATTGACACTTCCTTGAAAACTTTCCTCTTGTTAATTTTATCACTTTCCTTAACTGCCAATGTCATAAAGCATTTTAGAAATGCTACTGTGAGTTGCCTGAAATTTTTTCATGCTCTAGATACTGAAGTTAGTCACATGGAATGTAGAATGGGCTAGACTTTTTGGAATTGTTCTCATTAAACTGGAATAAGAGATTGACCCAATCTCTTTAATAATCATTGTTTGTTTAACAAGTTCCTGTGAGGAAAGCTATGCAGTTGTCTTGTGAAGTAGCTTCTTAAAAGGCTTGTGTTTTGTCTGGATATGATAAGGATCATTCTATGGTATGTCTAACTGATGACTTAGTGTTCTTTTAGTGCATAGAAACTTTTATGGGAAAAGGAATTAGACAATAAGTACCAATGATTTCATACATGCTATGTTTCCAATTCAATTTGCTTTGATAAAAATCAAATAATCCCCAGTAACACAAATATTTGTCGACAGTGATAGGACAGTCTGTGAAAATTGGCATTCTCTGTCCTTCAAAAACATTCATTTGCCCTTTATTCAACCCACACATTGTCAAAAGATTAATGATTTTGAAAAATTCCTGTGGTGCTTTTAGTTTTTCTGCTCTCTGGCAGAGAAACATCAGAATTCTTATTTATTTCTCAACATAGCATATTCTTTATTCATAATCAATGTTTCCCTGTATAAATAAACAAAATAGGAAATGGATACTTAAGTTCTAGCCCTATAAATTCACAGCATTTTTTCTTTGAAGTAAAATGTTTTATAAGCGTACAATGAAACATGAACAACTCAGATGATCAGAAATTTTAACAATTAAAAACATCATAAATTGACCCCAGTGGAAGAGTCCAAAATTTTAAGGGTAAACAGGTATTATTAGAGTTTAGTAAAGTTATTTTAAAATGTGATAGTTTTTATATTTTAGAATACATTTCAAAATATGAACTGGCCAGGCTGGGATTTAGCTCAATGGCGCAGTGCCTGCCTCACAAGTACAAGGTCCTGAGTTCGATCCCTGGTACCAGAAAAAATATATATATGAACTGACCTATATACATGTATGTATGACAATTCTTATACACAAAGATTATTCTTTCTTATTTAGAATTTAATTTTCACCCCCTTGCGGGTCTCCCAGCCAGGAGCAACAGGTGAGGAGAGGAGCCATGCAGGCACCTGCAGCACCACCCCAGAGCCCCACCCTCCCCCCGTGCCTCTGGCCTCCTGGTTGCACCTGTACCTGGATCCACACCCCAGAGGCACAGGGGGGTCATAAAGGTCATTCTCCTGAGCTCCAGAAGATAGAGCAGAAGTGAACAATAGAAAGAGGGCCTCTCTCAGGCTCCTTGATGAAGATTGAACCCCACTGGAAAAGTGAAGAGAATCTGTGCAATAAAGGCACACCAGATCACTGTAGTAGGTAAGTTGGAGGGATCACCACCTCCCATTGGAACCTGCACTATCTTCAGGGGAAGGGCAGCTGGAACCTGCAGTAGAACCTTGCAGAGTTCAACCCTGTAGGAGGTCAGGGAGCTCAACTTGGGCCTTGCAGCCGGAAATCTGCCTGAATCTCAGGGATCTGCTGCTGGCTTGCTGAGACTAATTGACTTAGATCTGCACATTGCTGCCCACATTTTCTATTGTGACAGCAGAGACATACCCTAAAGGAGGCCCTTCATTTTTTTTCAAAATTACTTTTTCTTTATTTTTAATTTTTAGTTATTTTTTTCTATTTTTTCTTCTTTTTCTTTTCCTCTTTTCTTTCTCTTTCTCTCACTCTCCCACAATGCTTTTCATCTCCCTTTTTGTTGCTGTTCCTGCCCTAATTCAGACTTCTTCTTTCTTTTTCTTTTCTTCTCTCTTTCTCCTTCTCCCAATTGTCATTAGTTTCAAAGGAAAGTCAATACAGTTTCTAGCTTCCCTATTGCTGATAGGTTGTTTTGTTCTTGTCTTTGTTCTTTCATTCTGTCTTTTCCTCTTGTCTTCAACAGTTCCCTAGAGTTTGCATGATCTTCCTGTGTCTTCTGGCCTAATTTCTAACCTTTCCCTAAACTTCTGCCTATCCGGCCCTCCCTCCCCAACTTCTTCTAAGTCCCCATCCTGAAGGGTAAGTTGCTATGTTGAAGAGTTTATTCACTATAAATGTATTTTGGACTGGTCCTCAATTTTGATTTCATTCACACGGATAACGGTGATAGATTAATAACTACCACAAATTGTCATTTTCTATGCTGTACTTTATACTATTGTTATTGCTGATTATATCACTTGGGCTAAGGTGTTGTGATCAATCTAATCAGTTATTCTTCTGGTATAATGAAAATGAGATTGCCCCAGAGTCATTAGAGACTCAAAACGTTAAGACACTATATCTGGAAGATACCTCTGAGAAGCAATCATTCCATAAGGGTTCTAAATACAAGCAACAAACATACCTACAATAAGCAATATCGAAGTATCAACCCAGGAACTAAACCAAGGACAGTACCAACAATAAAAAATAGAAATGAGAAGATATTTAAGCAAGGCACAATCACAGACTTTCAGCTCACCAAGGGAAAACTCTGGGGGAAACAAAGTGGAAAAGTCTGATAATCAATCAGCTGGACACCCTGAACTGATAGCACAGGAAGTAACAAAACAGATGAATGAGGCTCTAGAAAAACTCAAACAGAAATAATTTCCCAGATAACTACAGAGATGGTGATGAGAATGAAAGACATGATTAGAGACTCTAGAACAGAAACAGATTTTTTTTTTTAAAAATAGATAAATTCAGGACCATGATGAAAGCCATGAATGCTCAGCATAGGAAAGAAATGGAAATCATGAACACTCAACGTAGGAAAGAAATGGAATCCATGAAACAGATTCAAACAGATATCCAGGAGATTAAAACCTCTATTGAAAGCATTTGCAGGAGACTGAGCCAATCTGGAGACAGAATATCAGATATAGAAGAGAGGATGGCGGTCAGTGACCATGAAAAAAGAGATCTCTTAAAACTAGTACGGGACCATGAGAAATCAATCCAACAGCTCCTAGATGATGCAAAGAAGAATAATATCAGACGGATAGGAGTCCACAAAAAAGCAGGAGAAAGTACTAATGACATAAAATAACTGTTCACAGAATTAATGACAGAAAACTTTCCAAACAGAGCAAAAGAATTTGACATACAGATAAGTGAGGCACATAGGACTCCAACTGGCCAGGACCAAATAAAATCTACACCTAGACATATAATAATCAAGATCCTGAAACCCTAACAGAAAAACAAAATACTATAAGCAGTCAGAAAAAACAAACAAATCACGTGCAAAGGAAAGCCCATCAGAATAATAGCAGATTTTTCAACACAAATCCTCAAATCAAGGAGAGCCTGGGATGAGATATTTCAAGCCCTAAAAGAAAACAACCTCCAACCTAGATTGAGGTATCCTGCAAAACTATCTCAAAATTGATAAGTGAATAAGATACTTCCATGACAAAGAACACCTGAGAAACTTCGTGAATAACAAACCAGCACTCCAAACAATTCTAAAAAATATCCTAGAAAAAGACAGTGAAGGTCACAACTCCATGAGGCTCAACCAAGCAAAGCTATCAAGCAAGGCAAAAAATTAAAAGGAGAGGGAGAAAAAATAAAAATGAGCCAACAACAGGAAAATAACATGACAATGATAAGTCAATAGATATCAGTTATAACCATCAATGTTAATGGCCTCAACTCATCAATCAAAAGAAACAGACTAGCAGAATGGATTAAGAAGCAAAATCTTAATATGCTGTATAAAAGAAGTGCACCTAGTTCAAAGAGAAACTCATACACTGAAAGTAAAAGGATGAAAAACAGTTTTCCAGGCCGGGGATTTAGCTCAGTGGTTCTGCTGCCTCACAAGCACAAGGTCCCGAGTTCAATCCCCAGTACCAAAAAAAAGAAAACAGTTTTCCATGTGACAGGAACCCAGAAAAAAAGCAGGAATAGCTATCTTATTTGAAGACAAAGTAAATTTCAAACCAAAGCTAATTAAGAGAGACAAAGAAGGTCACTACATCCTTGTAAAGGGAACAATCCAAGAGGAAGAGATGATAATCATAAATATATATGCACCAAGTAGTAATGACCCCAACTATGCAAAACAAGTATCAAGGGACATGAAAAACCACATAAGCACTAATACAATTGTAGTAGGGGAACTCAATACCCCACTATCACAAATAGACAGATAATCTAGCCAAAAAACAACAATGAAATACTAAAACTGAACCCAAATTTTGAACAAATGGACTTAATAGACATCTACAGAGTGTTCCATGCCACAAAATCAGAAGATACATTCTTTTCAGCTGCACACAGGTCATTCTCCAAAATAGACCACATAATAGTTCATAGAACATGTTTAAGTAAATGCAAAGGAATTGAAGTTATCCCGTGTATATTATCAGACCATAGTGCAATTAAATTGCAGATCAATAGCATAAGAAATGACAAGAACTTCACAAACACATGGAAATTGAATAACACTCTCCTGAACAACCAATGGGTCACAGAGGAAATTAAAGAAGAAATTAAACAGTTTTTGTAATTAAATGATAATGCCAGTACAACATAAGGAATCTATGGGACACAATGAAAGCAGTTCTACGAGAGAAATGCATAACAGTGAATACCCACACTAGGAAAAGAATGAGCTCAAATAAACAACCTAATGCTGAATCTTAAATTCTTAGAAAAAGAAGAGCAAGACAAACACAAAGATTGTACAAGGGAAGAAATTATAAAGATCAGAGAAGAAATCAATGCAATGGAGACTAAGAGAATGATGCAAAAAAATCAATGAATCGAAGAGTTGGTTTTTTGAAACAATAAATAAAATCGATAAACCTTTAGCCAAACTTATCAAAAAGAAAAAAAGGAAGGAAAAGGCTCAAATCCATGCAATTAGGAATGAAAAAGGTGAAGTCACAACAGATGCAGCAGAAATCCAGAGGATCATCAATTCCTACTTTGAGAACCTATACTCTAAAAAAATGGAAAACAAAGAAGAAATGGACATATTTCTAGATACATATGAATTACCAAAGTTGAACAAAGAAGATATAAAAATTCTAAACACACCAATTATAATCAGTGAAATTGAAAATGTAATTAAAAATTTATCAACAAAGAAAAGCCCGGGTCCTGAAGGCTTCACTTCTGGATTATACAAGAAATTTAGAAAAGAAATATTGCCAGTACTCTTTAGACTTTTCAATGAAATTGAAAGGGAAGCAATACTTCCAAATTCATTCCAGGAAGCAAGTGTTACTGTGATTCCAGAACCAGGGAAACACCCAAGTTAAACACTCAAAAATCAATAGCCTTCTTGTACACAAATAACAGACTCACTGAGAGAGAAATTAGGGAAACAATCCCTTTCACTATAGCATCCAAAAAATGAAATATCTAGGAATCAATCTAACGAAGGAACCAAAAGTCCTCTACATTGAGAACTACAATACTCTGAAAGGAGAGATTGAAGAGGATATAAGAAAATGGAAAGACTTCCCTTGTTCCTGGGTAGGAAGAACCAATATAGTGAAAATGGCCATACTTCCAAAGCTGCTATACACATTCAATGCAATCCTGATTGAAATCCCAACAGTATATTTCACAGAGCTAGAGAAAACCATCCAAAATTTATTTGGAACCAGAAGAGACATAGAATAGCAAAAGCAATTCTAGGTAACAGAGACATGGCTGGGGGTATCTCAATCTCCAATTTGAAACTATACTACAAATCTACTGTGATAAAAACAGCATGGTACTGGCAAAGAAACAGACCCAAGGATCAGTGGAATAGATTAGAAGATGCAGAAACAATTCCAGACACACTCAGCTGCCTCATCTTTGACAAAGGAGCCAATCACCCTCACTGGAGGAAAGATAGCCTATTTAATAAATGGTGTTGGAAAAACTGGATTTCAACTTGCCAAAGATTAAAACTAGACCCCTATCCTTCACCAGGCACTAAACTAAAATCGAAGTGGATTAAAGATCTAAATATTAAAACAGAAACACTAAACTTCCTGGAAAATAAGTTAAGTAGAACTCTTAAAGACATTGGCATAGGAAAAAACTTTATGAACAAATCCTCAGTAGCATGGGAACTATCACAAAGCATCAACAACTGCGATCTCATCTTATTAAAAAGCTTCTCCACTGCAAGAGAAACCACCAACAGAGCTAAGGGACAACCTACAATGTGGGGAAAAAATTTTTACCAGCTGTTCCTCAGGCAAAGGTCTACTATCTAGAATATATGAAGAACTGAAAAAAATCAGACCCCCCAAATATAAAGACCCAATTCAAAAATGGGCATCTGAAATGAACAGACATTTCTCAGACAAAGAAGTAAAAGCAGGAAATAAACACGTGAAAAAATGTTCAACATCACTGGTCATTTGAGAGATGCAGATGAAAACAACGCTGAGATTCCACCTCACCCCAGTAATAATGAATGCTATCAAGAAATCAACCAATAACAAATGCTAGCAGGGGTGTGGGGAGAAAGAAACCCTTCTTCATTGTTGGCTGGAGTGCAAACTGGTGCAACCACTGTGGAAATCAACATGGAGATACCTCAAACAGCTAGGATTAGAAGTTGCATTTGACCCAGCTATTCCTCTGCTGGGTATCTTCCCAAAAGAATTAAAAGAATCATACCACAGCGATATATATGCACCCATGTTTATAGAGGCACAGTTTGTAATAGATAACACTTGGAAACAGCCCAAATGCCCATCAACTGGAAACTGGATAAAGAAGATGTGGTTTTTCTATAAAATGGAGTACTACTCCACTATAAAGAACAAGAAACTCAGGCCAGGGATTTAGCTCAGTGGTTCCGGTGCTTGCGTCGCAAGCGCATGGTCCCAAGTTCAATCCCCGGTACCAAAAATATAAATAAATAAGTAAACAAACAAACAAATAAATAAATAAAAATAAATAAATAAAACAAGAAACTAGAGACATTTATAGCTAAGTGGATGCACATTGAGGCCATACTCTTAAGCGAAATAAATAGGACACACGTGTAAATACTGAATAGTTTCTCTGGTATGAAAAACTAAAAGTGTAAATAAGGATCAAAATTTATAATTGATATTGTGTAATTGGAAGGAGTAGGGTAAGTGGGAGAGGTAGGGGAAACAAAGGAAGGGAAAAGAAAAAATATGAGAAAAGGAAAAAAATGGAAAAGTCTTTGTAAATAGGGAAGGAGGAGGGATGAAGGAGGGCAGGGGAATGGGGAAAAGATAAGAACCAAAATACATCATGTAAAGGTACAAGATCCCAATGATGAATGTAACTGTATTGTAGACCTAAAATGTACCAATAAACTTAATGAAAAATAAAACAATTTAAATATCACATTTTATCTTGGTATCCTTGGTACCAAGATAAAATGTGCCTTAAACAAAGATAACTCCAACAAAACCAAAGACCATAAAACCTTTTATCAAATGTGTCAAGTACATGTTAAATTATCAAATGACATAAGATTAACCATAGAGGTCACCTTTATATTTTCAAGGTTACAATCCTTATATGCAAATATAATGTCCTTTCAAATAAAATTTTTATAAAAGGAAAAATTATAATTAGTAAGATATGGCAATTAACATTTACCAAATCAAAAGCATAGTGGGCTTCACTTCCCTTGGTCAGTCTCAGAAGTTTAGAAAGAAAGGTGCTTTCTACAGGAAAGGAAACTTCTCAGATCACAGCATCAGGAACATGATTCGTTATAATTAAAATTCAATTCTAATCCACCCGGGAGTGAGAATCAGCAAATCTATGAATTGTATAGATTCCTATTAGTCTGTATGATAAGTACTGGAATGCAATGAACAAACATGTCTCTTAACATGATTCATCATCTAGGATGGATATTTCTGTTAGTATCTCCTGCCCTAAGCTCTTTCTTGTATTTGAATTTCCCCCACCCTGTATCTACCTAATTCACTGATCACCCTTCCTCTTCTCTCTGCCACTATTTCCCATGGCCTTTGTTTGCCTCCTTCCCTTTGATCTTGCCCAGTGAGCCTCTCCAGAGGTGCCCCAGCCAGCCTTGTACATGCCAACCCACCTTGGCAGTACAGCTTCCCTCTCACACATTGCCCTTGCTTTGCCTTGGATCTATGTTCAGCTGTGGTCTGTGTTTGTGTAAGAGCTGGAGTTCTGGAGTCATTCATCCTGTGCCCAAATCCCAGCTCTGCTCTTACTACTGTGAAGCAAAGTAACTAACCCCTAAATGTCAATGTGCCCATTTGTAAAGTGAGAATCATAACAGAATTTACCAAATCCGGATATTGCAAGGACAAAATGAGGTTGCAATGCAAGTAAAGAACTCAGTACATTGCTAGTAAAGTGTAAACATACAATAAATATTAATTATTATTTTCATTATGTTTATTATTTCACCAACATAAAGGCAATTCTATCCTGTGAGAAAGCAATAAATTTTATATTATTTTGTATCACCCCATAAGTATGGTGACTACACTATTTGTTCTAAAATGAAGTCAAATTATCTGCAATTCACATGTATTTAGCAAAGAAACAGAAGCTTTTAAGTAAAAACAATTTCAGGTGATTTGGGATAAGAAAAGTGCTATCTAAGTCTTGTGCTTTGTTTTTGTTTTGTTTAGTTTGGTACCAGCGATCGAACTCAGAACCTTATGCTTGCGAGGGAGGTGGCAGAACCACTGAGCTAAATCCCCAGCCCTTTTGCTTTGTTTTTTTAAGTTGATTGAGTCTTCAGATAAGAGAATATCTGGTCTACACAAGTTAGGAAAAGGACTGATTTCCTTAGGACAGGATTCTGAATTTACAGACAAGTTAAAACAAGTTGCTTCCTGCGTGCATGGGATGTGTAAGTACAGACACCTGTACAGGGTACTAGTCTAGTCCTCTTAGTGAAAATCTTATCTTCCCTTTTTATAACTTGTTCTGAGGACAATACTGAGGATGGGGAACTCCTCAGTCCCAAGGTGGAAGAAATCAGCAGATAGATCAGGAGAAACCTAGATTTACTATGATGTGAAAACTGGAGCTGGAGATGATCTGTTGGTGGAACTATTGACAAAGAAAATGGGTCAGAAAGGCTATGACATTCTAAAGTCTTCAGTGATTATACCTGAAGACTTATTTGACAAGGCCTTTCATGTCTGTTAATAGGATTGTCATAGAAAATCCCACCTTAACACTTGAAACGCATCTGCTTAATTACAAGGTTGTCAATATTTCAATGTGTGTTTATATTAAATAAGGACCATAATCTTTTTAAATCCTGTCATTAGAGTAATGGGGGCGGGGGGAGAGAGCAAGAAAACAGCTACAACATCGTGACAGAGGGTTTTGTTTTTAAAGAAATGGCCAGAATAGACACACATACCCTAGAGAAATGAAAGGTAACCCAGCAGTCTCAGTCTCATCCTTTGGGTTATGCCTTTTTATGGCCCTTGTCAACCTTAAACAGAGCAAATATACATGCAAGTCACGAGAACAGAACAAAATACCGCTCAATATTCTTTTGATTTCATACTCCTAATCTTATAGTCTTCACACTCCACTTCTTTGATTTATTTCCAAAGTAAAATATTTATATCTCAACTTTATTTTGATAATTTATTGTTCTCTTTTCTATTGTGTTTTTTAAACTGTGACTGTTGATAATCTTTTAAGAGTTTGTATTGGAAGAAAAAATATCCATCCTGTCCTGGGGTAAGAACTAGGGCTTAGAAAGTAAAAACATAAGGTCTGTGCTTTACTTACTGCAAAATACACACAAGCCATAATTAATGTCATTATTATACAGAGCATAAATTAGGTAAGAATTTATTGAAGCCAGGTTTAGCCATTCAAATTTTCATAACATTTTCTCTACTTAGTGTATACTTGACATTTTCCTTCATTAAAAAAGTATAAATTTGGGGCGGGGGTTTAGCTCAGTGATTCTGCCACCTGCCCTGCAGGCACAAGGACCTGAGTTCAATTCCCAGTAACCCCCCAAAAAGTATAAATTTATATGTAGTCAAGAGACAATGTCAGAAGAGAAAAAAGTGCAGTAATAATAGCCTTTGATTTCAGCTAAATGGCTACAGATATGTCAGGCAAATAATAGATGCTCAATGCATGTGTATTTCCTTCCTTCTTGTTATGGTTTCGATTGTTAATTATATAACATGTTTGAGAAACTCCAAAGACTTTCTAGATATAACTTGAGAAACTTTTCAGTTCTCCCAAACACCGGCAACATCTTGATATATCTAAAGCCGCCGTATTTAATTAATACAAAGGCTATTAATGGAGAAGGAACCCATACTTTTAGAAATATTAGACACTAGGTAATATGGTATATTAAAAAGAACAATTAACTCTGTAAACAACGTACATTCTCATCTCCACTCTCTCATTAAGAAGCTCTTTCCTTGGGGCCGAGGATTTAGCTCAGCGGTTCCGCTCTGCCTGCCTCAAAAGAGCAAGGGCCTGAGTTTGATTCCCAGTACACACACACACACACACACACACACACACACACAAAGAAGCTCTTGCCTTTGAAATAGATACCTAATCATTTCTTGTCCTTCATGAAGAAATTTTTCAAAAGTTTAGTTTTTCACTTTCTAAAACAGAGACTTATAGGTTTAGAGACTAAAATATATGAAACAAACTGATATTGCACTATATTAAAGAGAAAGATCAGTATGGTTTTCCTCAGATAACTTTTCTTACTGAATTTCAGTGAAGTGAAATATACAGATAGATTTTAAGTATAAATCAAATGATGTTGGCTAGAGACCACTGCAAATAGTTGTGTTGTATAATTACTAATGTTTTTTACTATGATGAGAGTAGGATTATGAATTTAACCTAACAAGTAACTGAAAATTTAACCTAACAAGTAGCTTTGCTGAGAATATGTGATTTCAGTTGTCAGAGACACCAGACACCTGGCCTGGCCCTACTATTTACCACATTGGCCTTCACCAGTCATTTCAGAACTCAAGTGTCTTTTCTAAGATAAGCAACTCTATCTTGAAACATGGTTTAAAATGTAATAACTAATGTTGGTAAGATATTCCTAGAATTTAGTAAATGCTTAAAATCAATTTTCTTCATAAATTTCCACTTTTAGAAACATCATATTAGCTTTTTATGAATAAGAATGATTTTTCTGCAGTTAACATTCACAATTTTATTTTTCATGCTTATAATTAACACATATAAGTCTGTGTGCATGTGCATGATCACGTATTTATATGACTTTTTAAAAACATTTATTTCTTTACTAAAACTCAAGAACACAGTATTCAATATAGCTGAGCAGTCATGGGGGGAACATGGTGCTCAGGAATGGATTGAAAGGCTCCAAGGACTGAGTGACCCTGAATAAGATACTGACTTTTCTCTCAACAGCCACAGATGTCTCTAAAGCCTTCCCCACAACAGCCCTAGTTATAGACAACTTGTGCAGGTACACTGGCCACGAAAATGTGAAAATCATCCTTGAACAGCAGGAGAATCACATCTCTAGCATATCACATATCTGGAGATTTCAAAGCTAAGAAAAGAAGTAGTTTGCACAGTACATGTAATGGCAATTTAGACTCCACATTTAAGACACTAGAGTTAGGATAATTGCAAGAGACAGAATTCTCTTTAAGTGGAAATTTTGTTTTGATCCAATAAATTGAGTGATAAAATCTGCACAGAGCAGTATGTGACCCATACTCTGACATGTACAGACATCAGCAGGTGACTCAAATCCCAACAAACACACACACACACACACACACACGCAGAACAACCCACACCAAGCATTCCCCAGACTACATTCATCATTTTCCTAATGGATTAGAAGAAAGGACAAGCTGCCATTAGAATCTAACTTTCTGAGTGGGCTAAGTTTCTCAAAGATGACCTTCATTTTTAAAAAGTCAGGTAAACTGATATGATACCGAACATTTACAGAAAAAATACCCATAACAGAAGGTTCCCAATCCTATCTGTGGGCACCACCTCTTTCTGCATACACTATGGGTTTGATTCTGGCTATGACAATTTTCTTCTCTGAAGATGTGACTTAAAAACTTCTGTAAGTTGGTTCTCTTCACTTAGAGGCTCAATATAATTGGTGGTGCTCCCAGAACAGAACAGATGTAAAGACTTTATTGATTTAATAGGAACGGATTATCTTACTATTTCGATGTCCAACTCCTTATTGTTCTTCCTTTGTATCTTTAGAGATTCTTTTACCACATTGTTCCTATTTCCTTCATCTTATATCAGTAAGGAAATCATTTAACTGATGAGACTAGTTCCTCCAGTTTATTTTTTAAAGACAGATTTTCCCCACAATAGAATCCCTGCCAGAAAGACAACTGCACAACTACCACAGAACCCCATTACCTCCCCTTTTTCTTCCTTGGAATAAGAAAACCCAGGCATTTATCTTGCCCTAAACTGCCCTTGCCTGAGAAAGTATGAGCCTCTGAGACAAGGGAGGAAATGCTGTAGACAATAGCAGAAGCTGCACAGTCCACAGGCGCTCAACTTTACACCACACCCATTGGTGGAATTCGTTACCAGTAAACACACATTGCTCTCAACACCATTATTTATTAGAGATAAAAGAAAAACGCCATCTGTTTCGAAAGCCAGCTCTGCTCCAAATATGATACACATGAAAGTATGACGCCTTTGCTTTTCTGAGCCATAAACTACACAGGGAAGCCCTTATGTAACCTGAGCACAGCAGTTTTCTAGAATCCCCAAGAAAGGCAGTAATTTCAGATGGAACTGTGAAGTAACAAGTGCAGGGATGGCAATAGTGAACCCCAAGAGCACTGTTTAGAAATCTTGAAATTCTCTATGAATTATTTACAAATGTGATCTTAGTGTTTAGTCTCATGATTAGAAAAAGAAAGCCTAATAAAGCAACAAAAAATGTTCAACATGTAACTGAAGTAAAATAATAATGGAAATAATTATGAATAAGGAAAAGGAACCATGAGAGTACCAAACATATTTAAGAGGTCCCTTTCTCTCACCTCAGCTAGTTTTCTGGAAGTGAAGCTATTAGCTCTAAGAACTTCCAGAAATCTCTCAGGCTCTTTTTCTTTTCTTCCACGGTATTTGTCAACTCAGCCCAGTAGTCACCTGCCCACCTCTCTCCAGCTCTTGTCTAATGATGCCTTAACCATGCAGTCTGCCCTACAGCTCACCACTGGAGTATATGGGGCTCCTCTGGTTTCACACTCTACTGCATACTGGCCATACACATGCCCTTCTCTGTCAAACTGGAACCTGGCCCATTGCCTTATGGTTCTAGTTATTTGGAAAAAAATAAAGTGAAATCCAGAAACTATTTACTCCTCACCTCGCGGGACTTCAGTTCTCTCATCTATAAATTGCACTAGACTTATCTATCTCAAATTATCAGATTTAGAAATACCTCATATGAAACATGAGAGCAAAATTAGAATATAGTAAGTATTTCATAAAGAGTAATAACAATAATACTAATGGTATTAACAGTAAATTAGAAGTAAACAAGTCCACATTATAAAACAAGTTCTAATTCAACAAATAAAAAGTTGTTCACTTACTGTAAAATATATATTAATCCAAACATTATTACCATCTAAAATGATTATCCTCCTTCCTTCATTAAAGCTCTCATAAGCCCAGTATCTTGCAAATCCACCACAATAAGAAAGGAAAGCAATTTAATGAAACTAATTCTTCCTTCACAAGATTTGCTAAGTGGCAATGCATCTAGGAATACTCACTTTGTTTTAAAAGAAAACATTTAGCCTCAATGGGGTACTAACTACTAAAATCAGAAAAACAAAGTCTTGTTTTACGTGCAAGAGGTCAAACAATATCAAAGTCGGATTTAATGCAGAATGTCAATCTTGTAGGCTTAATACTTCACCTGCAAATTAAATCCTTATAAGACACCCCCACCTTTTAATGTGATCACTGTTCTCAACAGTCCCCATACTCATTCCCTCACTGTCCCGATTCAAGCACACCCAAAGAGCAAGATTCAGTGCTCCACTGACCTCTTACAAAGGAAGACCAAAGCTTGGTCTCCAACATACTTCAGTCAATACATTGGCCCATTTTATATTTTACTTTTTAAATTTTTATTATTTTTGAAAAAATAGATCCACATGATAAAAGCCTACAAGAGAGTTACAATAAGATTTTATAATAAATCTCTCTTCATTCTCTAAAGATAAATACTATCATATTTTCTTATGTGACTTTCCACATATTTAGTATAAGTGAGCACACAGAAACATGGCCTTTTAAAAAAAATTTTGTGTGTGCTTTTAAAAGAGAAATATATTTTTTAACACGGACTTTTAATTTAACAATAAGTTTTACAGATATTTGCAGATGTGTGTGTATATATATACACTATTTTGCATTTCAAATGTTGTATATTTAGTTTTTCAGATAAGCCATAATTTATTTAACTATTTCCCTGCTGAACATTTACTTTGTTTTTAGTATTTTCCTATCACAATGCTGCAATTAAATGGGCATATATGTTTATGAAAGTTTGTAAGCATGTCTATAAAAAAAAGAACTCAAACCATATTGTAGAATAAAAGAAAAGTGCAGTTTCAATTTTTATACTCCCAACTTATCCTCTAAAGTGTCCAATTTACATTGCCTCCATATTGCATAAAAATGAGTGCTTCTGCATACTTTCACCCACACAGTATTTATCATGTATCATCCTTACTTTTGAGTGTGGCTGCTTTTGACTGGTTGACCAGTGTTTAGCAAAACGAACAGAAGAAGGTAGTGACCATAACTTCAAAATGAAGTGGTAGGTAACATGAGCAGTGTTAGAAACAAATTGGGACATGAAGTAGATTTGGTTAACTTTCATTTTATAAATATCTTAATAATTAGATGTTTCAGTGTCCTTAAAAATAGCATCCTGGAAGGTCATTATTTATTCTAAGGATGCTGGCAATTTCCAACTATCTTTGCAGTTCTTCTTTGAGTACAGTGGTCAGGGTCAGCAGGCCTTTAGTTTCTTTAACTTCTTCAGTGGTAACAATGTTTTTTTGTTTGTCTTTTTATTTTGTGTGTGTAGCACATAATGTTTGCATTCCTTGTGTGGAGTTAGTGCATGTACATCACACATCTTAATTCCTTTTTTCATCCCCTGTCCCTTCCTTCCCTCTCCCTCCACCCATCTCTTGATTCTCTTCCTTTTTTCTTTTGTACATGTTTGCAGTAAGAAATGAATCCACCTTGACACTATAATGTTAAGTAAAATAAATCAGACACACAACATTAAATATCACATTGTTTCTCTCACATGAGAAACCCAGAGACAAAATAAAGAACAAGTTAGAAGTAGGGAGAGCTTTTCCGAAGGGGAAGGGTATCAAGAGACAGAGGCAGGGAAAGGAGGAAAGGGATAAGGGATGAAAAAAAGGAACTCAGATGTGTTATGTTCATGTACCAACTCCACACTGTCATTTCAGGGATGGAATTTTCTGACAGCCAAAGGCATTCACAGCCAGATTATCTAGAACATGGTCTTGGTTATCAAGACAGAGAAAATACTTTTAGTTGAGAATGAAGTGCATCATAAAATTGTGTGAAAGAAAAAAAGAAGAAAGGAGAAAGGGAAAGGGAGAGAGGCTGAGAGAAAGGAAGTGGGGAAAGAAGAGGAGAGGGACAGAGCGGGAATGCTGAGCGACTGCAAGATGTTTCCTGTGAATAATTTAAATATATTTTATAGGTCAGCATGTGTGCAAAGTTTCCCAAGGTCACAGCCCTAAAGGACAGTTTCCTTTTAGATACAGACATTGTGGTATGTTTGCTTCAAAAGACTGATTATTTTATAGCTACAACTCATAAAGCCTGTGGTCATAAAACACCTCACTCTCTGTTGGAGGCAGACATCATTTGTTGTGTAAATAATGATACATCAGGTTCTATCTTAACTAAGGCCACTTCTGGCACTGCCATGACTACACGGCACTCTGTACCCAAATACAGACCATTTCTAGTCTGGAATAGTAAATAAGACTTCCAGCTGAACTAGAAAAACAGAAAATTTAGTTTCAGAAATGTAAAGAATATTTTTAAAAAGTTATTGATACATAAAACATTTTAAAAAACAGAAATAAGCAAGCACAATATTTGTTTAGGGACATTTTTGTTTGTTAGAATGAGGGAGAGAAATAACTCTGTCATGATCTTCCTTGTGCTGCTTGTCAGAATGTCCATCCACACTCAGGCTGCTCATTCTCCAAAAACAGATTTTGTGGTGGGGATGTAGCTCTGTGGCACTGCACCTGCCTGGCAAGCACAAGATCCTGAGTTCAATCCCTGGTACAAAAAAAAAAAAGACAGATTTTGGTCACAATTCAGTTCCAACTGACTTAACTGTCCTCTTTGTCACTTTCTGGTGACACTCCCCAAATTGGCTCTTTCAGAAGCTCCTAATCTCCTACAATTCTGTGTTTTGTCCATACTACCTCCACATTCTGTCTCCCAATTAGCTTCTTACTCCCCTAACACGTAGGATTGTGGTTTCCTGGAAGGGGTGGGGGGAGTAGTTTTAAGTTAGACAAAGATGGATTCAAATCTTGGCTCATAATTGTGACCTCAAAAAATAAAATCGACTTCCCTAAGCTTTTCCAAATTAAAAACATTAAATAAAACTACTGTTTAAGGTGTCCTAAACTATTTAAGTATGTATGCTTATAAAAAAAACTGGAAAAAAATTATACAAGCTTTTATCAGTTTGATGCACTTGTATATGTGTATGATATATACATATGTTTTATGATGGGAGTAATATAGTATTTATTTTTCTAAAATTCTCTTTGTTTTCTTTTGCATCATTTCCAATAATTACTCAGGCTCTTCTTGTACGTGTAAGTATCAAGAGCTGGATAACTGTGGAAGTACTCCTTTCCGCTATTGTTTGCTGCCATTGCAGTTGACGTGGGAGGTTCTTCTACGTTTTTCTGGTTTTAAATCTTCTTTACTCTACTTGCATCCATTTCTCCTATTTCTTGTCTGCTAGAATGACAGCGATAAATCTAAACCTTTCACCATGTAACAGCCTTTAAAATATTAAAAATAAACATTACTCTCTCTGAGACTCTTCTCCACTCTAAATGGCCTCAGTTTTTGTTTTTTTCTTTATCAATTTTCTCACCCACCATTATTTGTGGAACTGTGGCTATCCTAGCAGCAGCACCAGCCAGCTCTGGCCCTGTCGAACCCTGCCTCAGGCCCATCCCTCTTCTCCCCAAAGCAAATTTAGCTTCCTCAGCTTCTCGAAAACTATTATCTGTTGTTATTTTGCTCCCCAGCTTGGCTTATAATAAATATATATTTGTATTTCTTTTGGAACAACCTCTACCTAACCACTCTCCACCCCTGCCCATATCAACTCCATAAAACAGTATCTTAAATCGCTGTCCAGCTCACTTTGGTTGACTTTAGTCATTTCCGCTTTATATTTAACATGCACCATTTCTATCTTTAAAATCTCCTTAAAGGCTTACAAAAAATTAATTAAAATGTGTTGTGAAGTGAAAAAATATATAATATAACATAAAATATCATACCATAACATAAAAATAGAACTGCTTTATTTTTAAAATGTGTGTGTGTATATCATAGGTGTTAACATCATTAATCTGGGGCCAGACTCCTCAGGTTAAATCTCAGCCACTTATTAGCTGCTTGAATTCTCCACATCATGGTTTCCTCGTATGTAATAGCATAACAGTAACCACTGTATATGGTTGTTACTAGGATTATGTGAATTACTAGTAATACATATAAAATGCCTAGATCACTATCTGGCACTTGGCAGGTACTATGTTTTCTTCAGTGGTGACAATGATGATAGCCAAAAGGAAAACACAGAAAAAATATTAGAAGAATATGTGAGACTACTTCATTGTCAGGTTATTTTTATTTTTATTTTCTCTCTCACGCTTGCTTTTTTTCCCTACTTCTGGGGATTGAACCTAGGGCCTTATGCAAGTGCTCTATCACTGAGTTACTCAGATCTCTACTCCTTTTTTAATTTTGAGACAGGGTCTAGCTAAGTTCCCAAGCTAGTCTCAAACTGTGATCCTCCTGCCTTGGCCTCTCAAGTAGCTGGGCTTATAAGCATGTCCACTGCTCCTGGCATAATTTTTATTTTCTTCATTTGTCTATACATCCATCTTTCCCATAGTGACAATTTAATAATTTAATTTTAAAATAGTTATTTTTAAATTTAAAAATAATAAAGTTTGGAGGTTTGTTTTCTTTTGGTATCAGGGATTGAACTCAGGACCTTGCGCTTGCAAGGCAGGTGCGGTGCCACCGAGCTAAATCCCCAGCCATAAAGTTATTTTTTTAAAGCATGAAATTGAGAGATACAGATTCCATTCTGGCCTTGCCAAAACCTTGATCTATGTGCTTGAGCAAATCACTTTTCATATGCCCATGTTTCAGTTTTCTAGCCTGTAAAATGAAAAGGAGAAGGCATAAATACTAACAACAGTGGTGGTAATACCACTTAATACTTGAGCCCTTGACACTTTACAAAATGCTCCATATGCAGCTCCTTAAAAACTCTCATTATTATTTTCTGTGTAGTGAACCGACCTGACTTGCTGGAACAGCTGGCTATGTCTGCAAAGTGTAAATACTGACTCTCCCCCTGGCCTCTGTTTACCAGAAAGCTATGAGCTTATGAGGATAGCTTTTGCTTCCTCCAGTATCTGACTTGCTGTCTGTAAAATAGTTTTGGCCTATCAAAGCTGGACTCCCACATGTCCCTAATTAAGACTGAGAAGAGATGGGAAAAGGGTAAAACCAAAGCATTTGTATTTATAGAACCTCTACAATCTATATCATTATAATGTAAATCTCACTTAGTCCTCACCACAACCTAGGTGGAAGGTTTTATTATCCATATTTCAGAGGTGATTTCCTCATATGGATTCAATATTGCTGCCCACAGCCACTAACTTCAAACAAGGATTTGGATGAAAATCTAGATAAGCCCAAAGCTCAAGACTCATGGTGCCTCACAGCAATTTGAGATTGGGGCTGGGATATTGATTATTGTTCTAACTTTCCAACAAGCTTCAAACTCTCTGAAGAACTCTGCCTGATAAATGTTACAGAGAACATGTGAGGTAATTTATTTTATTACAAACTAGCCTACAGATGGCGGTATGTCTCATCGTACTCACTCAGACTGGCATCCATCATGAAAACTTTAATATAAAACTCTCAAATGCACTGAGATAGACAAAGTTCCCCTGTCTACCTGGTAAGTGACTGAGACAGCGATTGAGCAAGGATACTTTTTCATATCTGCAGTACAACAGAGAACAAATACATCTGAACGCTGGCCATTGTTCCATATAATAAGTTTTTCCAGTGAATAAGATGTGTGGCCTTTTTTCCCCTTGTTTTTTTTTTCCATGAACACACTCATGTGCTCCCCTGCTTTGATGGATTATAGCCCTGAGGGCATGTGAAAGTGAAGTCAGCATAATATACAAGGCTAAAATGTCTTGAGGCAGTCAACTGGAACTTGCTTACCTCTCCAAAGAAAGTAGCATAAAAATGAGGAAGCAACGAAGCTATGGTTTTGAAATCCAAGAAATTTTATTGTTTTAACAACTCCATTTAAATTAGAATACTTGGCCTTCAATAAACAAAATCCTAAATACATGCTAAGTTATGTCTCTATTATCTTCATTGTCATCGTAATAGACACTATGTGCCAGGTAGGCACATACATAAATTTATATATATAAATAATATATAAAGTACTATTACACTTGAGGCTCACAATAATCTTATGAGATAGACATAGTTATTACACCCATATTAATTGGAGCACTGACTCAAAGAATTTAAAGGGCTGGGGATGTAACTCAGCATGAAAGTGGAAGGCCCTGGGTTCCATCCCCAGTACCACTCCTCCAAATAAAAAAAATTCTTAGTTAGTGGTAATCCCTACCTATCTCACTATTTTCCAGAAGCAATCAGAAATTTACTTTGAGAAAGTGTTGGTGTTGGAGTCAGGCCACTTGTGTGTGTGTGTGTGTGTGTGTGTGTGTGTGTGTTATTATCCTGTGACACTGAAAAACTTACATAAGAACATTTCAGGATTGACTTGAACTTTCAATTCACCTGCCTCAGCCTCCCAGATTATAGGTACATAACACTGTGCCTGGCTACAAGAATTGTTTATTCTAATAGTTTTCATAAGAATTACCAATCCATTTAAGCAATCGAATATTAAGCAGTTATGATGAAAATGGACACAATGATTGGTGTATACTTAAGGGAAAGACCACTGTGATCCATCATGTGAATTTCAGCAGCACAGTCACTGACTGTAGGACCACAGACCACACTCGGGTTGCAATTGCACTAAACCAATTTATGGTGAATATAATTTACCATTATTCTTATACTCCAAGTCTCTGACTATGACATGTACAGCTGTTAAAAAGGAGAGCTAAGGGGAAAATTGTCAGAAACAACTATCATTAACTTGTTTCAGAGGCTACAGTTCACAAAACTTCCCTCAGTTTAAGTTCTCTTTCCAGCAAGTTCCTCTTCCCAAAGCCAACTACTTATAAGGAATAAAGACAGAACAGCAGGTGCCTGGTTGTCTCAAGTGACATCCCCAAGATTTTTCAGGCTAGGTAACACCCATTTAGCTGGTTATGCCCTTCATAGCAATAGCAATAATTTATGGGTACTTCCTCCCTATTGAGAAGGAATGGAATGGGGTGTGGCAGGGAACATGCCATAATAGGAGTGTCTGTCTGTCTGTCTCTCTCTCTCTTTCTTCTTCCTCTTCCTCTTCTTCTTCTTCTTTTTTCTTCTCCTTCTTCTTCTTTTTTCTTCTCCTTCTCCTTCTCCTTTGTCTCAGTCTCTCCCTGTCTCCCTCTCTTCCCCTCTCTCCTCACTCTTCACATTCACTTCACTCTTGCTGCAGTGCACCTGTGTCACATGAGTGACCAATTCCCAGACCTAACTGCTGCAATGTGCAATTGAAAGGCAAAGTGGGGAAGATAACTCATGACAGGGAGCTAGAAGAGCCACTCTGGGAAGCTCTCCCCCTTGTTACAGATGTCTGCCAGGGAAGCATAAGGTGACCAAGGAGGCCCAGGCCCAGAGTCAGGTCAGGATCTGAGCACTCCTCTCCTGTAGTCTTGGGCAAGCTCCTTGAGGACTGGTGCTCCAGAAGCCTCCCTGTTACAAGGATCAAACCTCCTGAGTGATCTGGAGAAAGTGATCAGCTCACACACAGGCAGACCCACTGTGGCTACATTCTGGGGCCTATGTCACATGCTGGTTGTGAGTTTATTCTTCAGAGGTTTGGTCTTGCCTCTCACTCTAACCTGGAGCTGGCCTTGATCCTTGAACCTCTTCCCAAGCCCAGTAAAAGTAAAAATCTGATATTGCCTTGGGTGTGACCCCAGTCAGCCTTATTAATGAACATTCCTTCCTATTTGCTCCATGGTGACAAAAGAGGAGGGAAGCAAGGTCTGAGGAGAGAGGCAGGGGCCACACCAAGCAGGGACTCCAGCAGGGAAGCTAGAACTTGCTGGAGCTGAGTCAGTCCAGTGTTTTTTCCAATTTTAATGATTCACTTGCTGAGACAAATGTTCTGAAATGTGTGAACTCTTCCCTGCCTCTCTCTTCAGCTTCTAAGTAGGTTGGCACTTTTTGTTTTGCCCTTTTCACTTCTCTTCTCTTGGAAACATGATGTCAGAGTCTTCCATTTCAGGGTGAAGTTCCCCTTCATTTAAATGCCCTGGAAAGGGGTTATCATACCAATGAAACACTGCATTGATACTCTTTTCTTTGGATCTAGTTAAGCAGCCATTTCAAAGGGTTATTCATACTCCTCAAACACTGCCATGTGTTTCTGGAGTCAAAAGTGAGTTAAATTATAAATGAACAAAATGTTATAACATATTACAAACAGTGAAGTCTGAACTCTGTAGAAGTCAAGCTCTACATGTACTTAGCTTGCATGAGGCCATGGATCCAATCCCCAGAACCAAAAAAGAAAAAATGATTATAAAAAACCAAGCTCTAGATATGTCAATTTTATATGTCTTTAAAGGTTTATCATTGGAAAACACAAGACATTTTTCAATTCTTAATACAATTCCTTTTATATGCATAATATACACAACACTTTCTAACTAATAAAATGTAGTCCTTTGTTTATTATTAAAGGATATCCTTACATCTTTTTAACACTCTCAGTCCCTATCTGGTCCTTCTCTAATAATTAAGTGAAGTCAGCCTTAGTTGAACCCTTTGTTCTATGTTCGGCTTAATCATCATGCATATCCATAGCCATAATATCTTTATTAGCTAAGTTTCTCAGGAAGAGTTGGTTTTGCTATAAGGTTAAATATGGACAGTTAAGACATTTCTCACTCAAAATTCTCCAGTAACTTCCCATTGTCTTTAGAATAGTATCCAACCTTCTTTCCATGACCTGAGAGCCATGACCTTTCCTCTTCCTATTTCTCCAACCAGTCTTTCCTCCTCCACCACGGGTCCACATCAGTTCTCTGTCTGTCCCTTCAGTGGGCCAAGTTGTCTCAATTTCTTTGCATTTGTCAGTAATGCTTCTTTCTTTTTTATCTGATTGCCTCCTAGTCCTCCTTTAGGTCTCAGGTCAGATGTCACCACTCCAGAAAGGCCATCCAAGTTTTCCACACCAAGCAGGTGAGAACATTTGTCTGCTCTGTTTTCGTCCTAGAATCTATATCACTATCTGATTGTTTTTGTTTGCTTTGTTGTACACTGTTTTATGAGTATTCATTCTTTCTCAGGTCTATTATTTTCCAGGAGTGAAAGGGCTTTATCTGTTCACTACTACATCGTTTCTAGAACAGCACCTGGTACATAGCAGGAACTCAATAAATGCTTGTTGAAGAAACACTATTGATTCATCTCCACATCTACTTCAAGCTTTTTTACTTATCATGATGAGTTCTGGCTGCCTGGAGTCCTATTACACATTGGATAGTCTGGTCTGAAATAACAAATACCATAATATCCTCATATGGTTTTCAAAACAGTAAGAAGATAATAGTATCTAATGTCATTTGATTCACTTTTGGAAAAAGAAAAAAGACCTAAGAGAATGCTGAGTTCACACTCTAATCCTTGGTCAGTTCTTTTCAAACTTTTCCAAAAAGATGTAATTAATGGCTGAAATTCAGTGAATTTTAATGCTTAGTGGGAGATGTGAATAGGAATATTAAGTGACCCCTAATGACTAAATATTTTTGAGGTTCCATGATTTACTTTTAAAACTTCAATGAATGTTGTGTTCTAATTCTAAATTTCCCCTCAAATTGTTGGAGAAAAAAATGTGCCCTCCAAGATGATATGCCCTGTTTACCCTGGAAAACTACCAAAAACCTCCAAGTACATGTGGTCCATGCTGATAATCATCTAGAAACGATTCTGGATGACTCTTGAAGGAAGCACCACACCCCACCCCAACCCCTTGCTGCCCTGTCCACTTGCTGTCATCTTTACATCAGGAAGGAAGAGCTCTGGAACAAGACTATATAAGGGAGACATGAGGTTTTAGAAAAGGAAGCTGAAAGTTCTGTCTTTCCACATCAGTCTCTTTTCAGGCCTCTGTTTTGAATCACTTCACTGCTCTCTGTCCTGCCATGTGAGGCGTAAGTCTTCCTTGTTCCTGAGACGAGAGACCCTATAATGACTCTACATCCTAGTCTTCTCCGAACCAGTATGTATTTTACAAGCATTTTGGCATAAGTGCTAACAATGCTCTCTTTTCATTTGGACAGTCTATAGTTACTCTAAGGGACACTGTCCCTACCACCCCCTCCCCTTAAAAGGACAAGCATGAACCAAAATGACAACATGATATAAACCTTCTTCAAGCCCATCTTCAAGCTGCCAAGAAAAAGGAGTCCTTGTGACTCAGATCACTTGTTCAATTCATCCATTAAGCAGATTACATAAGCCTGTGGGTCCAAACTTTGGTGTATATTAGTGAGGTTTCCATTGTCTGATATATTTCTACAGTCTGGAATCTATACTCACCATTCACTATTCATAGAGGACTGCAGGCTCAGGATCCAGGCTACTGTTTTTACATCACAATAATATGTATAAGAAAAGATCACAAGGGGCCGGGGATTTAGCTCAGTGTTTCCGCTGCCTGCCTTGAAAGCACAAGGACCCAAGTTCGATCCCCAGTACCAAAGGAAAAAAAAAAGACCAACAAGAATGGTATGGCTGAATTACATTAACTAAATATCATCAGAGGAATTATTAGAAGTGTTTTAAAATAAAATATGGTAAATGGAAAGTATTCAGTCAAAGTTGTAGCATAAATTTGAATAATTAGCCCTTTCAATAACTTGGTGCTTATCATTATCTCATGAATGTCCCCAAAACCAGTTTGTTCTGGTGGTAATTATGGTAGCCACTGCAGGAGTATAATAGACCAATGGTCCCAGCTTCTGCCCTCTGAAATCTATCTAATTTGTTGTGAGCCTTGCTCTGAGGCTGCTCCCAGCCAGTGACTAGGAAACTAAGTAAGGCCCATTCCTAGACAATACAGGACTCTTCTGACCGGCCACTTTGGTTTATGGACACCCAGTCAGCCTTGCTAAAACTTTCTTAAAATTGAAATCTTAAGGTTTTCTTTCTTTGCCTCCCTTCCCTCTCTGTTTCCCAGGAATTCACCCTACATGGAGATCTGATGGACTGCCCAGTCTCCTCCAGCTCCCACAAGGTTTTCCCCAACAAATCTCTTACATTTCCAATTCCATCTTGATATTAGCCTCTCCAGGAACCTGAACTAACACAGTGGTCTGAGTAGGGTTATATTTAAGACACAGGAAGAATTAAGCCATCTAATGTACTTAGGATAATTTGGTCCAAGACTAAGAAAGAGAAAATCATGGGTGATCATAAGAGTTTCATCTAGGTATAAGAGAAGTATTTGAAAATACCTAGGTCATGTCAGAAGTGGTTGTGACATGGGGGTGGAAGTGAGAGTAACCAATGTCTGAAGTTACTCATTTGTATATCTGATGCTATTTTAGATACAAAAAGCAGTTAGAACATCTGAAGAGATTCCATTGTTTTAGTTGACACTGATAATTCATTTGATATGTATATTCTGGTTCTTTTTATGAAGACTCTATATATTTCCACTTTGACTATATATTTGGACTCTAAATTTTTATTTGGCTTTTGGGGTGTGTGGCTTACAGTTTTTAGGGCTTGTGATTACAAGGTTTTTGTATAACTGGAAAAAGTAAAATAGAAAGTCAGTTATTTGTAGTAAATATTAAAATTTTCATTGAATAGAAATGTATTCATTATAAAAGCAATGATGTACATTTTTATATTCCTTTGGCATCCTCAAATGTGTGAAACTTTGTATCTCCAGTGAAGTACAGTAATGTTTATATAACTGAGCTGAAAATTTGTGACATCTTACTACATATAAAACATTTACCAATGATGAAATTGAGGCTCAGGGGAGTTAGATAGTTACATAGCTATGGCAGGCAGAATTTCCCGGAATGACCCCCACCAGGTGCAAATGTGATGAGATATCATTGACTCTCATGATTTTGCTATGTTACATAGCACAGTTGACCTTTGGGGGAAAAAACTTTCCAGATGGGCAGATTTTAATCATATAGTTAGGGTTGTTTGTTTATTTGTTTGTTTATGTTGTTTTTGGTGGTGGTGGTGGTGGTGGTGATGGTGCTACTGCTGCTGCTGGGGCAATCCCTCAGGCCCTCTGCACTGAACTACATCCCCAGATATTTTATTTTTTATTTTGAGATAAGATCTCTCTAAGTCACTAAATTTCCCTGTCTAGGCTCAAATTTGTGATTCTCTTGCCTCCATCTCCCAGAGTGATGAGATTATAGCTGCGCACTTGCTTCCCAGGTTATCACGTAAACTCTTAAAGAGCCTCTTCATAGGTGGCAGAAGACAAAATGGGGAGAAGTCAGAGAGAAACATGGAAGAAGGGGAAGTCAGAGAGTCTGAAAGCACAAGAAAGATTTGCTCGGTCATTGGTTGTTTTTTGTTTTTTTTTGGGGGGGGGGCCGTTGTACCAGGGATCAAACTCAGGACCTTGCGCTTACAAGGCAGGTGAGGTGCCACTGAGCTAAATCCCTAGCCTGGTCGGTCACTGGTGTTTTAAAGATAAGAGAAGTCATGTGACTGTGTGAGAAGAAAATTAATATTCCAGCAACCTGGTAACTTTGTTATCCCTGAGCTCCAGGGATAACAGCAGCTCCTGCTCATGCTTCCAACTAACCTTGTGAGACTTTAACCAGCTGAGCCACATTTTGCCCAAACTTCTGACCTACAGGAGTGGTGAGATAATAAATGAGCATTATTTTAAACAACTATACACAGGTTTTTTTATAACACTTTTTTCACCACAGCAACATTAGTCTTAGCCATTGCCAATAGAAATAAACAGTAGTAAACTGAAAAGTTACAGTATTTACTTTTTTATTTGCTACTCTAATTTTGATTCAAATTCTAGCTTTCTTACAATGATTTACTTAAGTATCCCCTATTTCCTTTTGTTCTGAGCCTATGGTCTTAAGCTCATTTTTTGAAAAAGACAGAGATCTCATTTTCTCATGTTGATTATTTATTTGAAAATATTTCAGTCAAATTGTTAATACCATAATCAAAGAAGAAACTATGTAAGATAAATTTTGCTAATAGTTCACACCTTCCTTATAATATACTGATAATATCATTAGGATTATTTGTGTAATATACTGAAGAAACTATTATTTATTGTATTTATTGTTCATTCTACTTCCTCGGTAACCCTTTTCTTTTGAGAGTGCTCTTTTCAGATGCAATTCAAGTGGTTATGACAACATATCTATGTTTTTATGCAGTCCTATCACCCCTAGAAAATATGAAATTGTCCATACATTGGCAATATCTACAATCTGAGACAACTGAATCCTCCCCTGGTGATTTTTAACTTTTCACCAGAGAAGCCATAAGTTAATCCATCACTATTGGTAGACAACATTGTAGAACATAGAACTTAGGAGGTATGGACCACAACATTTCTTGCCATGTATAAGAAGCCAATCTACAGGGAAAGAAAAAGGAGCCAATCCAGAGAAAAAGCAGGAACGAAAGATGGCAAGAGATCCTCGAGAGTGTTTGTTCCCTTATTTGAGTCATTTTGGAGTTCAGTTGCATCCCTGTCCTTCCTATGGCACGACTGTCCAGTCCTTCCTGGTATTCCATGACCTGCCATGCATCCCTTTCAAAACTAGGCCAGCTCCAGATGAGTTTCAACCACTCACAACCAACACAGATGTGAGTCAGACTATAGAGAAAATGCATTTTGTTTTTGCTTGAAAAGAGCATCTTGTGGTGGGGAAAATTTCCAGCCAAAAAAACTCATCCAAGTTTTTCCAGGACATTGTTGATTCAGTAGGACTTCCTTTTTTATGTCAAAAACCAGAGTTTTCATACCACTGACACATTCATGAAGGGGTTTTTTTGCTCACCAGCATAAAAAACATTCCTTCCCAAATGTTTAATAGATGCAAGCACTTTGAAGTTATTAATGCTGTCTTGATGCTAGCAGCCTATAATTTGTTAGTGGACATCTTATCTAGTATATCTACTTTTGGCACTAAAATTGAATGTGTCTACAAGTGTTACATATTACTTAAGGGATTTGGCAGCCTTATAAAGAAAGAGAGAGAAAGAGATCTGTTTCACTGAAAAAACATTTTCACATTTTTCTTTTTATATCTATTCATATTCTTTTTAAAAATGCTAAAAATTTAAATCAAATATATGCAGATAGGACAAAACCTGCAGCTTTCACTTATAAGAAAAAGATTAATAGTGTCAAGTGAGAATTCACTCTCACGATTGTTTATTGTTTCACAAATAGAATCATAATATGCACTTTGGGTGATTAAAAAAATAGAAGGCATTAGTCAGAATTACCTTTGAATCTCTGCTCTTAGGCAAGTTATTTTAAATTTTCCAAACCTTAATCTTTAAACCAAGGATCTAGAGTATTATTATTTGAGGGAAAAAGTGAACAATTTGTAACTACATCTTCCTAGAAAAAATAATAGCCAGGATCAAATAACCTACTTCAAGCCTTCAAGCCTACTTCAATTCTTCATAAAATTGAAGAATTTGTAAAATTCCTTGACACCATTTCATTCAGGTATCTACTCAAAGCTAAGGTTCAGGAAAGTCAGCTAAGTTTGTGGCAGACTCAGCACTAGAACACAAGTTAGGATGGAAGCTGCAGAAAAGTATGCTGCTATTGGTGCTCCTCAGACAAAATAGAAGGAAAGATGGGAGGAAGATTTGAGTGGAAGATGAGACCAGACATAGGAGATCCAGAAGTCAGATCTCAAAACTCAGGATTATATTCTTTTACCTCCCTTTAAAGGAGCACAGTAGCTGAAATCTGTTGAAGCTTCCCTAGAATTGAGGCTGAGCACTTTGGGGCTCATATTTTTGAATGAATTCTATTGGGGCCAAATTCCTGGGAAGAATATAGAATCAGCTATTACTGAATAGCAGATAACAATCCCACCCTCATCTACATCTAATAAATTTGATAGACATACATTATTTGCCCCTATTTAATTACCCTGTCCTTGAATCACGTTAATCACCAGCCAGTCACTAATCTAAGGCTGAGTTTATAATTATTCCTTTCATGAATGCTCATAGAAAACCTACTAGGGATAAAAGATCTCTACTAGGCACTTATAATTTGATGAAAATTATTTTTTAAAACTCCCTTTACCCTGTCCAATCAGAGGAGACAGATATTTATTCAAAAGAAAAATGAACCAACTAGAAGTAATTCTGTACACACTAATCCCCACAATCCTTATGTCACAAGGACAACTGAATAAAAACTTATAAAGAAACTTTGCTTGCTTCAGGCCTTATCAGCTTGAGCCAGCTGATAGGGAAAGTGGGTCTTATGGCTGAACTGTTGAACCAGGAAAGGATCAGTCCAAAGTTTCTGTCAGGTGACGTGACCTACAGAAGTATTTCCATGTCTTGGCTTATCTTTATGACTGATGAATGATTGCCTCTTATTTGCTCTATATGCTTGGAAATTGTGGTTAAATTGCTGAAGCTGTCACAAGCAAGAGGTTTCCTTCTGAAAAAAAAAAGGAAAAGTAATCACCTAAGTATGAGGTTTAATTAAAGGAAGAGAAATTTAGGTTATCAATTTTTTTCTCTTTTGGGTTTGTTTGTTTTTTTGGACACAAAGCCTTGCCATGTTTTCCAGAATAGCCTTAAATTCACTATATAGTTCAGGCTGGCCTTGAACTCCCAGCAATCCTCCTGTCTCAGCCTCCAGAGTGTTGCAATTACAAGCATGCACCATAATTTGAAAGGCCCAGCTTTCCTTTTTTTTTTTTTTTTTGCCTAATGTTCAGTGGTTTGGGACCTCTTCAACAAGTAAAGAGGTTTCTGTTAAAAAAAAAAAACTAGACCTTTTTAATTTTATATTCTAATTTGTCACCACTCCATAGTTTCTGTAGTAGCCCATAGCAATAAAGAATGACTTTATCACTTATTTACTCATTGCCATTCACCAATTGAGTAGGTTTCATTGGAAATGTCCAATTAGATATAATACGTTTGTGAATTTCTAAATTGTAAATCTGCTCAGATTTTTTTTTGTTTCTACATGAAAGTTTGAGTTTAATAGGATGAATTTTCTAAAAGAATAATTCAGTATGTAAAACCAAGCTTAAGATTCCCTGTTTATGAAGGGAGGCCAGGCCTGAAGTCCTCAGTTAGGACTGTGTTCATACTTTGTGAGTATGCTTTGCTACATAGCTTAACTACCTTATAATTAAAGAAATTGTCACAGCAAAAGGCAGAGAAAATAAGTGTTAAATTATCAAGTGCATAAATAGACAAATGTTCAAACAATTAGAGTAAAACTCCTTCCTCAAATATTTTATTGTCAGAAACCCTGAGGCAAATAGAGCACTGGCTATACCTGGAAGAAACAGACAGTGGACAAAGTACCATTTTTCACAGCCCACTGGGAGACGCAGTGACATTAAAAATGTAGCATCAGAATAAAGCAAAACTATTTTTCACAGTTTAATCCCATAGTTAAAAAAAAAGGATAAGAAAGAGATAGAGGACAGAAACAAATAAATAATAGGAAATGTACCTATCAAAGTCATTGCAATTTTTTATCTCTGAAATTATTCCAGTTAAAGAAAACAATTGCAAAGACAAAATACAGTCAGAAAAACCAAGGTTTTCTAGGGGGAAAGGGAGATTAGTTAGATTCTTTGCTTGTCTTACTTAACCTTCCCATCAATGGTTGTTTTGTTTCTTAGCCTTTGATCCAGTGACAGATTAAAGTTCTTTATCTGCAATGTGGAATGCCTAACATAATGGCACCCAGTCTGGCTCTGTCATTCTAAATTCATGTTGTCCTCCAAAGGAAGTTCCTGATCCAACTAAATTACAGTTAACAAATACATTATGTGGAGATTATCTTTTCTACCTGAAGACCAGATCACGGGAAAAAATCTCTATGACCATCCTCTGAAACCAGAAAATGGCACGTATAGTTACACTGTAGGATGGGGAAAGTCAGGACTTAAGAAAGCAGCTTTAGGTCATGTTCGTAGGGCCCTGATGTGGAAGGAAAAATCATCTAATACACATAAATTCTCAATATAATCTCCAGTACAAGAATTTGGGGTGTGAGAAAGGAAGTTGAGCATGGAATTTGAAAGCTAGAATTGCAAGGTAAGAGATCTGAGCTTCAATAGGGTAGGGCTTCCAGCATTTCAGAAGAGTCTGTTTTGTTTGTTTTTGGTCTAGACTGAGAATGCAAAGACTTAGGAAATAACGACTTAGGTTTGAAGACACCCTGGGGTTGTTTTCTTTCTCCACTTAAAGCGCTGGCTAATAATGCACAGGCCAGCCTCTGCACTCAGAGCTGACTAATGACTACAAATTGTTGCCCCTCTTTCTCTCCACACCCAATCAACAATCAAGGTGGCAACCACTTCCTTAGGACGTAGTCCTCCGTAACCCCCACACAGATTTTTTTTTTTCAGTGTGTCTGATGTTTCTCATGTAGATTAGAGCAACCATCTTCTAACTGTTCCCTCTGCTGCCAGCTTCTGATTCCTACTCCATCTTGCCTTCCAAAGGGCAAGTCTAACCACAGGACTTCCCTGTTTAAACTTTTGCAGTGGCTTTGAGTACAAGTTCTGATAAAACTTTTATGTTGGTCCAAATCCTGTACTTGCTACTCAACAAATTTGGGAAAGTTGCTTAACCTCTTTTATCCTCAAGTTCCTCACCTATTAGATGAGATGATAATAGCCTTCCTAGCTTCTGTTAAGATTCAATGTGATATTCCTTTTAAAAGAGTTAGCACTATGCCTAGTTTTGGGTAACTTTTGGCTACTATCACTATTATTATTTCAACAAGTTATTATTTTTAGTTACAGAAGACTGCCACAATTGGGCTTCTTTCCCTCTCTCCAGTTGTCTGTCTTGCTACTGGCCCTCCAATAATCTCAGCTCTTGTATATGAAGTACATACTTCGTGTCAGTCCCTTATGCCAAGGGACTTACACACATTGTGCAATCTTTAACAACTCTACAAGATTAGTACTCATATCCTCATTTTATAGATAAGGAAATTGAGATTCAAAAAGTAAAGTAACTTGGTCAGTGACTTAGCTAGAAAACTGTAGAATTCATAGTTGAAATCAAAGCGTACTGTACTCCAAATTTGCTTTTTATGCTACACTATGCTACCTATACACCACCTGATGTCCAAAAAATTGCCATAGCAATTTCTCGTCACACATTTTTCAGAACCTTTGCATTTCTCCATTCACAAGTGGAAACTAAGCCCCTCTTGAATCTGGGCAGACCTTATAACCATCTCAACTAATTGAATCCAGCACAAGAATATGTATGGTTTCCAAAGGCAACACAGCTTCTGTCTGACTCACTCTTTTGGAACATGCACCTTTTGAGACCTAAACTGCCATGTAAAAAGTTCTGCTACCGGAAGGTGCCATGCTTGAGAGATCATGTAAAGAGATCACATAAAGATAGATGGCATGAAGAGGCCCAGGTGCTTCCAGCAGCCCCAGTAGACAGTGCATCGAATACAGTGAAGCTGTCTCAGCCAACCCTTGCACCAATGGCCAATTTGTGAACTACATAAATGATCCTGTTTCTTTAAACCACTAAACTTTGGGGTGTTTGGTTATACAGTAACAGAAAACCCACAAAAACCTTTAATACTAATTATTCACTTTCATTTCCCCAGATGATATCCCATCCACAATCTTCTCATGTGCAGCTGCCTCTACCTATAAGTTAGCATCAACTTGTAATTCTCCAGCTAGTGTACATCTATCCTTATTTTAGGAGCTACTTTCTTTTCACATTTTAGACATTGCAGTTTTAATCATATTTCTTCAAATCTGCTTGTGGGTAGTTAAGGACCCAAATTTCAAGTCAAAATGTATATTCATTTTCTTGATTTTTTTTTGTTTTCACTCCTTCCAAACTGGAGACTTAATCTCTTTACACCTCTGTTTTCTCTAAAAAAGAGTAACAATAAAACCTTCATTTCTGCAGTAGTATACAATTCCTTTATAGCTTGGTATATCCTTGGTATTTAATAAGAGTTCAATACATGTCACACTATATATTAGAATACTAATTACATATATTATGTCACAAAAATCTCTGTTTCATCCTCTGAACCTTGAAAACAATATATCCCCAATGCCTCATACCTAGAATGTGCAAAATACATAATAAAAAATGAACAAATGGATGGATAGATGAAAAGGCAGCTATAATCTAGTCTCCCTTCAATTTTTTGCATTCAGTGTATAGGACAGATAAGGTAATAAACATCTCCAGGCCTATGAAAGCAATCAGTGCTGAATGTACACTTTTCACCATATCTGATTCAATTTTTCTCTTTTCCTAGTGATGCTACTGTACTGCAGACATAATTTATGAGACTCCTTCATCCCCAAAGCCACACCGAGAGCCTCTTCACTTAGGCAAGTAAATCCTTTTGCTCCTGACAATCCAAACCAGATGTAAGGACTTTATGGAAAGTCAGAGTCAAAAGCTCATATGGCCTCCATCTATAAATTCCCTTTCCATTTCTAACCAGGTTATAGCATGCCATCTAGATACCTGACCTTGCCAAGCAAAATCTAGTTAATCTTTATAATGTCATTCCCCTTTATTACTGACTCCATGATATGACAATACCATATGGCTATAATGTTATGGACGGGACTCTGTTCTTCCTTGACAAGCAGGTTTGTGCTGCACAAGGAAAATGATTTACCTCTCACCTCATGCATATTTCCCCACTGATTTCTGCTCAATGGGAAAAACTGAGAGAAATTACTAAACAGCAATGCTAACTTGATTAATAAGATGAAAAGAGACTCTATACTTAATTTTTATTTCATCATAGAATTTACTTATATGCATATTTATGTATCAAATTCTCATGATAACAACTAACAATCTATGGATACACCTGCTCAATTGTAACTATCACTGGAACACAGTGCTGTTCCAGTATCTAAATGTTCTTACAGAACATCTTGATTTCAGTATACACAAAATCCCAGACACCAGTGAATCCTCCAGAATGCTCTCTTGCCTCACCATAAAAGGAAAAGGCTAGAATATTTTAAAATGAGAAATTAGTTATCTACAGTCACAAATTGCTTTAAAAGCAAATGTGGAGTTTTTCTTATTGTTATTATTATAGGTTCCATGCTTGCTATAACTATAAGTATTTCTACATTCTTTTGCAGAAGGAGCTGTTTGAAGTCTGCAGAATACTGAGGTTTGGAAAAAATTTCTGAGGTATGGCCACACATCTTCTGATTGGGCAACAACTCTCGAACGATATGGGCCTTTTGCTGTTGACTCACTTGGAAGCAGCTTAGAAGCATTGATGTCAGCACGCAAGAATGTCAGGCAGTTCTCTCTGGCAACCACCCTCCTACCCTCCTCAACCCCTAACTATAGTCCAGAGGTAAGCAAAACAACTTGGGTTCACTCTCTGACCTAGCCTCTGCCTAGCTTTTTCTCTTCCCTGTTACCATTCTGCAGCAAAGAAAATCCACATCTAAGCAAGTCAAGGATAACAGAGACATATATCCTCAGATTTTATCTGGGGATATAATTGTTCAACTGTAGTTGGAACATGTGAGAGACTGGTTATGGTCTTCTCAGTGCCTCTTTCCAATACACACAAACACACACACACACACACACACACACACACACGATCTTTCCTAGAAGGAAAACACTAGAACACTAAAATGTAGAAATTACTGTACTCTTTTAATAGGCAAGAGACATATTCTAGATTCTTAATGGATTATGTGCTGTTTATACTCCTGATTATTTGATCTGCCCCAATACCTTCACATTTCTGACTGTTGCAATAGAAACCTCACATGAGAGCTAGAACTGTCTCTGAGGTATTTTATGAACCACGAACTTAGACAGCTAGGAGCTTTCTGAGAGGATTGGTTTTCTGAGGTTCATGAGGCATGGCAGAGTTGACTGTCACAGTTCTAGGTCTAAATCTGTGAGTGCCTACTTTTGAATACTACCTAGTTTCACATCTCCTATCCAAATCTCTGCATCATCCACTCATTTAGTAAAAAAGAGAGTATTCACTCTAGGTCAATTTAAATGTTCATATTTGCAGCAACTTTTACATGGTGCTTGTGGTTTTAGGTAACTGAAAGCAGTAAGCAGATAAGAGATAGCATATCCAGGCAATGACTATGGCTAAGGTCAAACAAGCAATTACACAGAACATTAAGCCAAGGTGGAATTGATAATTCACACAAACTAAGTCTTCCCTAATTCAACTTACTAAAGTATAAGGAACTCAGTGTTTAAGGATGTTTGCTTCCCTTGGTACACTAAAATTTGAGGTAGAATTACTCTCTACAATCGTGTCTTCATTCCATTTATTTATCCTGATGAATTTTCACCAACCTCAATTCCCCATTCTGTTTGTACCCCCAGGATTCTCCAGTTTGGTTACGAGTAGGCTAAGTGTTGCCTGCCCCCCACAGAAAAAGATATGTATACATCTTAGTTCCCAGAACCTGTGAATATGACTTTCTAAAGAAGAAAGTTAAGGACCTGAAGGTGAGACTATCTAGATGATCCATTAAATCCAATAATTGTTGTCCTTATAAGAAACACTCAAAGAGAGACTATGGGAGAAAAGAAGGCTGTATGAAAAGGGAGACAGAGATTACAGTGGTGCAGCAACAGACCAAGAAATGTCCGGAGCTGGAAGAGGTGAACCAAGTCTCTGCTAGATTTTCTGTGGGGAACAAGAAACCTGCCAACATTTTGCCTTTGGACTTTGTGTCTCCAGAACCATGAACAGATTTTTGTTGCTTTAAAACCATTAAATTCATAGTAATTGGTTATGGTAGACATAAAGTTACAAATGCAAATGCCTTGTGAGGAATCATGCAGGTAATGCAATCAATAAGCAGTCTAGGTGGGGAAATTCTGGCTTTGTTATCATCTAATTGTTTATTATTAAAACTGATAGTTTCAAAGGCAGGAAAACAACAAAAAGTACAAATACTCTGCAGTAAAAGTGAAAATGAATGTCCTTAAAGAAGTGTCCATCATTTCAATTCATCTCATGTTATCATGTGAAAATATGGCCAAACCGTAACAAAGTTTTTATTGACTTTTTGTTTGTTTGTTGTGGTGCTAGGGATTAAACCCAGGTCCTCGCACATGTGAGGCAAGTACTCTTCCAGGAAGCTACATCCTCAACACTTTTTTTTTTGAGACAGAGTCTTGTAAAGCTGCCTAGGCTGGTCTCAAACTTTTAATCCTCCTACCTCAGGCTCTCAAAGTAGTTGAGATTTCAGGCCTATACCACTGGGCCTGGTTGAATTTTTATATTTATTTATTTATTTATTTATTTATTTATTTATTTTTGGTACCGGGGATCAAACTCGGGTCCTTGCGCTTGCACAGCAGGCAGCGAAAACACTGAGCTAAATCCCCAGCTGAATTTTTATTTTAAATCTCTTATGTTTTAAGTGTTAATTCAAAAACCAAACATGCAAGTGGCATTTTGCAGGCACAAACAAACACATTGGAAAGCTGAATTATTACCATAAGTAGTCAGTTGCAGCCTCTGTAGCCTATTGAGTCTTCTAACAGTAGTTAGGATAATTCATAACAAAGCCCAGAAGACAGTCCTGATTTTCTCCTTCTCGGCCCATTCTGCCAGCCCAAGCCACTTACATTTACCCTCTTGCCCATCCTTGAGGCAGGCAGAGAGAGCTACTTTGTTAAAATAGTGATATGCGGGCCAGGGATTTAGCTCAGTGGTGCTGCGACCTGCCTCTCAAGCGCAAGGTCCCAAGTTTGATCCCCAGTAACCAAAAAAACAATTTTTTTAATTAAAATAGTGATATGCTTCTTCCTTCTAGGCCTCTCTTCCTACTTTCTCTATGATATCTTAATTTTCACTCAATCCACTTAGAATCTAGAAGTGTGTGTGTGTGTGTGTGTGTGTGTGTGTGTGTGTGTGTGTGTTGAACAGGGTTAGGGTAAAGGCTTTGCAATGCAGGAGTGATTAATTTAGAAGAAAAAAAGAAAAGAAAACAAGTTGTTCACCAAGGACAATTTAAAACCAAGTCACTTTTCTGTCTTTATTTTAGACAAAATTAAAAATTGACACAGCCTCTATATTTAATTTATTAAAGATTATTGCTTCTTTATTCATCCTATATCTAGAACTACCTAGCTCTGGCTCTCAGACTATAAATGTCCTGCAGAACAATGAAGTAAAACAGCCCAACTAAATTGACTTTTTCAGTCTGTCAATGGAGGTGGCTAAGATTATTTTGAGCATCAAAAGTACAGTACTACAAAATGGAAAGTAATAGAAAGACATAATTCTTAGTTGAGTCAGCAATGAGGAGGGAAAGTTGTAGTCAGTTTTCCTAATGGATTTTTTTGGTCTCATGGAAATATTCTGATAATACTGTAAAAATAAGGAAGACTATAGATCCATTAGGATGCATTCCTTAAAACCTATAGGAATTTAAAATAGCTTCAGGAATATAGACAGAAAAATGTCTTCATACTGGTGGACAACTACCCTCGGTCAATTTAAAGTTAAAAATACAAGGATTCTAGCTCAATAAGAAGAAAACCCAATTTCAAGTGAACAAAAAATTTAGGTATTTTACAAAAGAAGATATAAAATGCTCATATGAATTTGAAAATCTACGAGGCATAATTAAGAAAATTATACACATAATGAGGTTGTACTTCATTTCCACTAGGCTTAAGTCTTTCAAAAAGACAGTAACAAGAATTGCAAGGATGAGGAAAAGTGGGAACACACACACTGTTGGTTGCAGTATGAAACAATACATCCCTTTGGAAAACATTGTGATAGTTTCTTTTTTTGGTACCAGGGATTGAACTTGGGACCTTGTACTTGTGAGGCAGGTGCCGGAACCACTGAGCTTAATCCCCGGCCCTGATAATTTCTTAAAAAGTCAAATATTAATTTTTCATACAACTTTCTACTCCTGGGTGTCTACCCAAGAAAAAAATCCTTCTACATAAGGACTTGAATATGAATGTTTATAACAGAATTATTTGTAACAACTAAAAAGAGAAAACAGCTAAAATGTTTTTCAACTGGTGAATGTAAAAACAAAATATGGTGAAAATACCAAATAGTTTCTCTGGTGTGAGAAACTGAACAAGGATCAAAAGGCATAATAAATAATGTGAAATAGGAAGAAAAGGTCCAAAGGAGAAGGGGAAGTGGGAGGGCTTAGGGAATGGAAAGAAGGGAATGGCATTAATATGAGAAAAGGAAAAAAATGGAAACAAAGTCTTTGTAAATAGGGAGGGGTGGAGGGGTTGAAGGAAGGGCAGGGGAATGGAGAAAAAATAAGAACCAAGATAGATTATGTAAAGGTACAAATTTCCAATGATGAATGTCATTATATTGTATACCTAAAATGTACCAATAAAATTAATTTTTAAAAATCCAGATTTTTAGCGTGTCTTTAAATATTAGATAATTCATCAGCTCTGAACAAAAAACAAAATATGGTATAATTTATATAATAGAATTTTTTTGGGCCATTTTTAAAAAACTGAATTACTAATACTTGGAGCAACATTTATAAACCTGAAAAACTTACTAAGGCAAAGGAGGTGGACATAGAACACTGTGTATTACATGCTTCCATTTATAGAAAATAGGACCTAGGACCGGGGATTTAGCTCAGTGGTTCCGCCACCTGCCTTGCAAGCAGAAGGACCCGAGTTCGATCGCCAGTACCAAAAAAAAAAAAACCAAACCTCCATTTATAGAAAATGTCAAAAAAAACTCATATATATTAGTGGTTGTCTGGGGCTGGAGGTGGGAATGAGGATTAATTAAATAATTGAAGGACCATATTAGGATAATGAAAATGTTCCAAAACTATTGTGATGATGATTACTCAATATATTTACAAAAAATTACCAGATTGTGCACTTAAAATGGATGAAATTACAGAACATAAATTATACCTGAATAAAGTTTTTTGGTTTTTTTTTTGGTACCGGGGATCAAACTCAGGACCTTGTGCTTACGAGGCAGGTGGCGGAACCACTGAGCTAAATCCCCAGCCCTGAATAAAGTTTTTTAAAACTAATGCTGTCAATTAAATTTTTTTCTCTTGGTACCGGGGATTGAACTTGGGACCTTGTGCTTGCGAGGCAGGCGGCAGAACCATTGAGCTAAATACCCAGACCACTGTCAATTAAATTTTGACAAATCATTGATTGTAAAATGCATCCTAATTTCAGAAAAAATAAAATGTTAAGAAAGTACATGTATGTGCACCTAAAAACTAAACTACATAATTATAATAGTGACCCAATCAGTTTTTCAACATGAAACCCACCTCCCTTTCATTTCATGGTCTCCTATCCTGCCAGAGCAATTTTCTAGATTTCATCTAGAGTTCTAGATTTTCATCTCTTTTCATTCTGATATTAAAATGCTTTATGATCCTCTGTTGCTAAGTAAAGTCCAACTAAGTTTGTCGTACAATCCCCTTCCCATTTCTGGCCTCCTTTCTCTCCACTACCCTGTTCTCCAGCCATGACTAGCTATTAGCTACTCCTGAAAAATGGAGTGCTCTTTTAAAACTATGCTTTTGTACATGTTGTTTCCACCACTGGGAATACCCTTGACCCTTTCCTGCTGACTAAATATCATTTGCCTTCTGAGACCCATCTCTGGGAAAACTGCCATGAACTTTCCCAGTTCAATGAAATGTTCTTTCTGTACTGCCACCCTCATTGTGCTTAATTATATCAAAAGCATGTGTTTCTGGTATTAGGCCTCTTTGTGTCCTTGCCTGTCTTCACTACTCTTTTTTTTTCTTGCATCACAAAGGATTGTCACAGTACCCAGAATGTGTGTTTAATGACTGTGTCCTTTAGCCCCTGGATGTAATCAGCACATCTCAGTAGGGTAGGTGTGGTCCATTTAGTATAGGGGAAAGTACACTGGCTCTGAAGTCAGAAGATGCAGTTATGGGTCTGGCACATCTAACTTTCTGATCTTAGTTTAGCCTGTTAATGTTTCCAATACCTAGTTTCCTCATCTGAATACATGGACAGTACTATCTGGCTGGAATGGCTCCAGAGGGGATGAAATGGGAGAACACATCTGAAGTAACTGGTAGAGATCTGGTGCTCTAAACCTGGCAATTTTTATTGGAGTGACTGGAGATGGATTTTATGGACCCAGAAAGTAAACACATCACTGGCACATGTTCATGTTGTAATACCAAGTGGACTTTATTTTTCTATTTTTGATTTATTTTTGAAAACGTAACATATATCATGTTTCAAAAATCAAGGTAACTAAATACATATTCACCCAATTCTTGCCCATATCATGACCCCCAAGCCCTGTGGGTAATCACCTTTAATACTTTCTTTTGGATCATTCCAGTGTTTTATTTTCAAAATAAATACAAGCACATATAAAGATATATTCTGTTGACTTCTTTCCTTACACAAAATGCACAATGCTCCATCTATACTGTTTTAAATGGTTTTTTTCTCATAATATATAAATGACCTAAGTTTGCCCAGAATTCCTATCAAGGAGACAAGTACCCAAGAAAAGGGAGTTTTATTTACTGCTTCACAACTCTGAACTATATGGGGCCACGTGGGTAAAAGCTTTAGCAGCCTTGGCTCTTTCTAAAGGGAACCACAAAGAAGCTGCATGACCAAAACAATGAAAGACAGTCTGCCTGTTGTATCAGGCCATGGTCAAAGAAAGCACTAGCAGGCTGAAAGGGCTGCAAAGATCTTATCTCAGAACATTACCATGAGACCCAAAGAATCCTGCACAGAGCACAAACACACACACTACTCAGTCTTCAGCACTACTGTTTCATACCTGTTTTTCATCATATGAATGGCATGCTTTTAAGTGAGCCTTCATCTTTAAAATAAAAGATTATTTTTAGAATTGTAAACAAGTTCCATTTGGGGGCTGTGGCTTGGGTACAGAACAATGTCTGCATTGTTTTAAACTATGTCTGTAAAGAAATCAGGAGCTGATAGCATAAAGAGGTGATTTGGTCTTTGTAAATAGTTACTATTTTCCAGTTTTCTTGATCATAGTAAGTGATATAGTTGCAAGTATAAGGTTACTGAAGTTTTGGCAAAATACTGATATTAGGATATACCTTCATTTTGTGGGTAAGTTTAATTATGGACCAGGTTTCATTTATCCTCTCTCTTTTTTTTTTTTTTTGGTACCAGGGATCGAACTCAGGACCTTGCACTTGCGAGGCAGGCAGCAGCGGCAGAACCACTGAGCTAAATTCCTGGTCCTCTCTC
>NW_004624736.1:25980673-26014218 GCF_000247695.1 Heterocephalus glaber | reverse complement strand
CTAGATCTTGATATTGTAATTTAAAAAATGTATAATTGATATTGTGTAATAGGAAGAAAAGGTCTAAAGGAGCAGGGGAAGTGGGAGGGGTAGGGGAAATTAAAAAAGGGAAAAGAAAAAATATGAGAATAGAAAAAAAATGGAAACAAAGTCTTTGCAAATAGGGAAGGGTGGAGGGGGTGAAGGGAGGGGAAGGGTAGGGGAAAAAAATAAGAACCAAGATACTCATGTAAAGGTACAAGATCCTAATGATGAAATGTAACCGTATTTTATACCTAAAATGTACCAATAAACTTAATGGGGAAAAAAAAAAGCTTCTAAGGGTCTGGGGATTTAGCTCAGTGGTTTTGCTGCCTGCTGCGCAGGCGCAAGGACCCAAGTTTGATCCCTTGTACCAAAAAAAAAAGCTTCTGCACTGCAAGAGAAACCACCAACAGAGCTAAGAGACAACCTACAATGTGGGGAAAAAAATTTAGCAGCTGTACCCTAGACAAAGGACTACTATCTAGAATATATAAAGAACTGAAAAAAATCAGACCTCCCCAAATTCAAAGACCCAATTCAAAACTGGGCATCTGAAATGAACAGACGTTTCTCAGACAAAGAAGTAAAAGTAGCAAATAAGTATATGAAAAAATGTTCAACATGGCTTGTCATTTGAAAGATCCGGATGAAAATAACACTGAGATTCCACCTCACCCCGGAAAGAATGGCTGCTATCAAGAAATCAACCAATAACAAACTCTGGGGGTATGTGAGGAGAAAGGAACCCTTCTCCATTGTTGGTGGGAGTGCAGTCTGGTACAACCACTGTGGAAATCAGTATGGCGATACCTCAAAGAACTAGGGCTAGAGGTCCCATTTGATCCAGCTCTTTCCCTGCTGGGTATCTTCCCAAAAGAATTAAAAGAATCATACCTCAGCAATATATGTGCACCCATGTTTATAGCGGCACAGTTTGCAATAGCTAAAGCTTGGAAACAGCCCAAGTGTCCATCAACTGGAAACTGGATAAAGAAGATGTGGTTTTTTAATAAAATGGAGTATTACTCAGCCATAGAGAATGAGAAACTAGAGACATTTATAGCTAAATGGATGCATATTGAGGTGATACTCTTAAATGAAATAAATAGGACACACATGTGTAAATACTGAATAGTTTCTCTGGTGTGAGAAACTGAAAGTGTAAATAAGGCTTAAAAGGATTAAAATGAATAATTGATAGTTTGAAATAGGACGAAAAGGTCCAAAGGGGTAGGGGTGGTGGGAGGGGAAGGGGAAAGGGAAGAAAGGAAAGGAAAATTTATGAGAAAAGAAAAAAAGTGGAAATGAAGTCTGTGTAAATAGGGAAGGGTGGAGGGGGTGAAGGGCACACAGGTAATGGGGAAAAAAATAAGAACCAAGATACATCATGTACAGGGACAAGCACTCAATGATAAATGTAAACATATTGTATACCTAAAATGTACCAATAAAAGAATTTAAGGGAAAAAAAAGAAAATTAGTAGAGAATTTATGTATGGACAGTGCCACTTCATAGGTTAAGAAGCTGAAAGAAAAGAGTCCACATTTTTACAAGCAACAAAGAAAGACAACATTGTAATTTAATTGTCATAAAATTGATTCTATGCCGAAATCACTGGAACATATTGCCATTGACTAAATTTTTTTTTTTTTTGGTACCAGGGATAGAACTCAAGACTTTGTGCTTGCAAGACAGGTGCCGAAACCACTGAACTAAATCCCCGGCCCTACCATGGACTAAATTTGATCAATCTTTGTTTGTTTTGATGAAAAGAATTTTCAAAGATAAAAAATTAAATTTTCATATTTCACTTGTGGCTACTAGGACATCCTGAAATTACTAAGAAATTAAATCTTAAATCTTTTCAGAGACAAATTTAAGTTCACAACCCAATAAACCAGATAGTTTCATCTTCACTGCCCTTAAAAAAAAATTTTTGAGTCATTTGATAATTTTGAGATTTATCTGACCAAGTCATGAGTAAATTTAAAACTAAACGAAAATGGTGGGTTGTTCTTAATATAGAACAAAAGTAACTTCACTTGAAGATAATGAACATTTGACCCTTTGCATGGTTTTCCTAACATTTGTTTTCTTAAAATTATATGACATAACCATCACCAATTAGAAGTCTCAACATTTTGATCAACTACTTTTAATTCAAACATTTCTTTCAATGTTAGAATTAAAAAGTAACATACTTACATTTAGCCATTTACAAATGTTAGAAATTAACCACTGGCTCAATATAATAATAAGTTTAAAGAAAAAACACAAGTATATTAAGTTTATGACTTTCTTAATTTCATAGGACTATTAAAATGTTCTGGAAAATATTGTGGGTCTTATTACATACTTAATGTATTAATCTTATGTATTACTGTATTAACACAGTTGAATCTTAAAATATATTATCCTTTGAAATTAGAGACTAAAATGTTCTATTTCATCTTTGTTACTCATCCTTTGCCTTTGAAAGGAATAATTATTAGTCTGGAAAAATATGTGGCAGTGTTTTTAAGAACTAATGAACCATCTCAAATTAGAATTGTGATATTTTTGCTTAGTTTTCAATGTGAGAAACAACTGCATATTTCAGCTTTTCTTTGGTTTTACAAGCATGTGTATGGCATGCTGCTATTGCTGACCCATCCAGACACTCAAGTACAGACAAAGACAAACCAAAGTTACCAGTCACTTTTATTTAATTTAGGTAAAGAGCCCATGTGAACTCCACCCAAGCCTGGGAGTCTGCTTGTCCAGAGACAATTTACTAGGTACATTTAGTGGAGTTTCAAAGTTCACAAGGATGACTTTATAGTGGTGGTTGATTTCCTTTTTATTGAGCCTAGCCTCTCATGATAAGTGAAACTTTTGTCTATTCAAAGCAGCTGTTGAAGGAAAAGTAGTTCTCCAGTTTAGTTCATTTAAATTATTGTAGCAAACCATATTCACTCATGATACATTAGAAAAATGTTTTACACTTAACCAACGTTCACAGTAAAATGAATCATACCTGAGGAAGGAACATGTAAAATATACAAAATGCTGGTTCTTAGCCTAGGGCCATGGACCTTCTGAAGTTGGGGGTGGGGTTGTGTAGCTGTGCTTTCTCTTGAGTAGATCCTCAGCTTTCCAGAAATTCCCAATGGAACAAATTATTCCAGAAAACTAGCCATCACTGACATGAAGAGAATAAAAATCGGTATTTATCTTTGCTTTAATGTCAAGTATAACAAAACATTGCAACATTGGCTTCTTATGACCTTCCATAATCCCAGCAAGGAAGAGCTCATCCTTAGGCATGTGTCCTCTCCTCAGGCTGTTTGAGATTCGTTCCAGTCAGTTTTGCTTGAGATACCAGGCTCTTAAAGAAGGCTATCTGTGTGGGTCAGTTCCCCAGGGAAGGGGGCATTGGTGTCATACCAGATGTTTTAGATGACATGTATATTACATTTAGATAAATTCAGATGATAAAGATCTCCTCCTTGACATTTTCTTTTAGTTCCTCTGATTATGGCAAAGAAATAGAACTAATGGTAAGATTATTTTATCTCTTTTACTATATATAGTACTCCTTATTCTCCACTCTCATCAAACAGAGCAAGCCTGCAGCTCTGAGTCTTCCAGGCAACTGTATCTGACAAGAACTTACTAATATTACTTTGTTCATGGTATTTCTTTTTATGATGTCTTCTCTTTGGAGAAAATAATATTGGTTATTAACTTATACTTAGAAAGTTTCTTTTTAAATTAAATTAATTTTTAAAAGGAAAGTTTTAGCATAGATGATACAAGGATATAACAAAATCATAAAAGTAATATGTAAATTATAGAAATTTGAGAAATCAGAATAATTGCTAATCAAGTCATGCTTCTCTTTTTTTAAAAAACTACCAATTTTGAAAAATTTGATTTATTTAGAACAAATATAAGCAACAATAGAAGTTCCTACTAAACATTTTTAAATAATAAGTAGGAACTGTGTGAGATGTATTTAACATTATTTAGTTAAGATGCCTACAGATGGAGTAATGGACAACACAGCTAGAAATATCTTAAACAATAATCACTGACTCTGATGATTCAGGGTAGATATATTCAGCAATTCAATGACCTCATCAAGGAATCAATTCTTGCCCTATTTTCTTCTTCTGTCTTCAGCATGTCAGTGTTTTCCTCAAACTTGACCACTCACAGCCTCATAAGTCTTCCATGGCACCAACTCTTTTCTCAATAATTATTAGACTCAAGAAAGCATAAGCCAGTCTTTTTCCCCTTTTCAAGAGCAAAAGAAACTTATCCAAAAGTTTTTCATATTTACCCTTTCATTTCATAAATAAGGTTAAAACTCATGGCCATATCTAAATCAAAAGTTGCCAAGAAAAAAGAAATTACTGGAATTGGATGGCCAATGAAGATCAAGGGCTTCATAGCTGAACAATATTAGGGTTTTCTTGGCAAGGAGTTATGAATGGCTACTGGGTAGGCAATCTGAACTGCTTGCCATACATGTTCATTACATCAGGTTTTTAAAATTCCAGGGTGTTCAGAAAGGATTAATGTTGAAGAAAAGTATTTCTATATCACAGTTAGCAATGCAAACTTGGGCCATATTGATCAAATACACACAGAAAATGGTAGCTTGGCAATTAGCAGGTTTAAGGCTTAAGTTTTCAGGTAGAGTAAAAGTCTCAAAATAAATTAAGTAATTTCAGGGGTTTAAAAACAATGATTGGGGCCAGGGATTTAGCTCAGTGGTTTCACCACCTGCTGCACAAGCACAAGGACCCGAGTTCGATCCCCAGTACCAAAAAAAAAAAAAAATGATTGGCTAATAATCTTTCTCCCTATCCTACCTGTCTCAGATTCTGTGAGCAGAAGAAAGATATAATAGGGTAAACAACAGCAATAAAAAAGTAGGTTGATACTGTTTTTGAGAATTCAATATTTTTAAAAGCTTCAGAGTTGTTATTATATGGAAAAATAAGGATATTATTACTTTTTATTGGACATTTTCATTTTTTTATTTTAACTTACTTATGGAATATGTGCAAAGGCATGTTTATCTCATCTGATGCACAGGATTTGTAAATGTTTTAAGCTGGCCCTGACATGTGAATTTTGCTCCAGAAAAAGAAAAAGAAAAGAAATTATATGTGATATAAACCTCCAACTCACTCTTTCAAGTTATTTGTACTTTAAATGCTTTCTAAGCATAATGCATGGTTTTCATTCATCATTCCAGATTAAATAGAATCAAACAAATGGTTGAGAAAGATCTATTCTGAGGCATAGGGAGACAAGAATGGCCATTCAACAATTATTGGTTTAAAAAAATTATTGGTGGAGTACCTAAGGAATGTCAAATCATCACATCTATTCTGATTTTCATAATAATAATAGCACTTATGATGTGGATTTTTGCCAATTTTAAAGATATAGAATTAACGGCAAAAGAAGACAAGTGATTTGCTAAAGTGTACAAAGCTAGTAATCAGTGTAATGAAGATTTGAACTCAGATCTTTCTGAACCCAAGGCTCATTAAATCTAAAGAGGAGATCTCTTTATATATTCCTTGGTATGGGGCCAGAATAGGGAGTGAGTGTGGCTGGGACTTGAGAATGAACCGGCACACCTGAGGAATAAGGAATGTACCATCAGGGTAGGGTTGGGGAAAGTATACTTTATAGTAAATTTGCCTTTTCCCAGTCAGATGAGATTGTCCTAACTTCACACTTACATACAACTAGGGGCAAACTAGCCCCTAAATAACAATGGCCTTTTTTCTCCTTGATCAGAGACCAAATATTCCTATGTTTTATACACTAACAGAACTTATTTTTATCATGAATACTAGTAAGCACAATTTGGGGGGGATTCATTAAAGTTATGATAGTTATGATAGTTACCATATTTGTTATCCCTTTGGAAAATGATCACTCTACTCACATTTCTTATGTTCTCATACCAAAAATCTGGCTGGGGTTGCCTAAATCGTTATCTGGTGTGAGTATTATCTTAGATATCTGTCACTTACAGAGGTTAAGTATCATTATTACAGTTTTTGGTCCAGATGCTACTGCACAGTTTCAGCTATATGACTCATGAAAAAGAATACAATTTCTCTTAGTACATTGATTTAACCTAACAGTCTTCACAATGATCACATATTTTCAGTAGCACTTCTTATTCTTACCAGCACTGCTCAGAAGGCATATCAGATGTCTGTTTATCCACATTTAAAGAAAAACAGTGCTATTGCTGAGCTTACAAAGAACCCATTTTTAGGGTCAGGGATTTAGCTCAGTGGCACCACACCTGCCTCACACACACAAGATCCTGAGTTCAATCCCCAGTACCAAAAAAAAAAAAAAAAAAAAAACCCATGTTTGTTACAAACCAAAGTTAGATATGCTTTGTAAAGCACATCGAGAGGCCAAGCCACGCAAGAGAATTTCCAAAGACAAAAATCAATCTCACTTTCTCTGAGCAAACACAAAATTCAGAGTACCCCACATGCTGTGGACAACAATGGAAAGGTCTTTTATCAGCTGACTCCTACAGATCTGTACAAAGCATACAGAAATTCATTTAGTAAATATAATTTACTATTTACTAAGCAACTCATTTCTCAAAAATCATTGAACTCATTTTCAAAATAGATTTTCCTATATTTAAACATAGTTTGGAGATATTCTGAAAATTTTCCTCAAGCTATATTGTATTGCTTCTTAGAAAGGTAATATAAAATTTTTGACTGTCTGACTTAGGAACATCCTTATAATAAAATATCCCAAAAGCTCTTAGCCTGGTGTCAGATATAGACTCAGATCCAAACCATGGCTCAAACCTTTGATTCTTCATTGAGTTACACAATCTCCCTAAATCTCTTCATTTTAAACACAGAGATAATAAAATTTACCTTAACAGTTTGAATCCAATGAGATGGTACAAATAAGTACTTTTAACAGTAGACTGTTAAGGAAGCATTAAAAGATTATAATTTAATTTTCAAAAGCAATATGTTTGCAGCTGGGGACTTAACACAGTGAAGAGTGTTTGCCTAGCATGGGCAAGGCCTTGAGTTTGATCCCCAAAACAGCAATAAAATAAAAGAAAAAGAAAGAAAATCAATAGACTTAATCATGGATCATAAAAAGAATTACAATGTTGAGTGATTGTCTAATGATTGAGACAATATTGAAGGTTTGGGTACTTCAAAATTCTATATAAAATATAGAGCAACTCTTCCCCAAACACCAATGTCTTCTATACTTATACACCTGCAGCCTCAAACTCTACTGCAAGCTTTAGACTCTATTAAAGTTAGGATCAACCCATCTCAGCATGTCCAAATTGAACTCAGCACCTTAACCTCCACACCTATTGTTATTTCCTAGCTTAGTGAAAGGAATCCCTTCACTGAGCCACAAAATTCAGAAAGCTGGTTGCCATCCTAAAATCCTCCCTCTTGCTCATGTTCTACTGCAAATACCTAAATAAAGGCTGATAGAGCTGTGGTTCTTTCAGCATCATCTAGAATCCTTCATAAAACACCAAGCCCTATACCAGAAATTCTGATTCTTTTTTTGTTTGTTTGTTTGGTTTTGTACCAGGGATCGAACTCAGGACCTTGCACTTACAAGGCAGGTGACAAAACCACTGAGCTAAATCCCCGGCCCAGAGATTCTGATTCTTAAGGCACATGGGGTACCATGAGAATCTGCATTCAAAAATAAAACTTCAATGAGAACTGGATACATATTGAAATTCTGAAGACACTATTGTTTGCCTTCCTACACCCTGCACAGGTAGGAAGCCTTCCTACTACACTACACTCTCTTCTATACCTTTGCCTTCATCCTCACTGCAGCACCCTTGCCTCAGACCTGCTGCCTTTCTTGAATACTGAAACCACTTTGCAGGTAGCCACCCTACATCTAGTCTCCCCTCCCCTCCATTCCATTAATCTATTCTTCAAAGTGCCACGAGACCCAATTACCCAAGCCCAGCTTTCAGAGAAAAAGGAGTAAATTCAAATCCCTGTTTTTCTAATTATCAAATGTACAAACTTAAGTAAATTAGCTCATCTCTATAAGACTAAGTTTTCTCATCAAAAAAGGGAGAATTTATTAAATGAATTTTTTTTTTTGGTACCAGGGATCAAACTTGGGACCCTGCACTTGCGAGGTAGGCGGCGGAACCGCTGAGCTAAGTCCCTGGCCCCATATTAAATGAAATTTTGATGGGGTAACATGTGCACTAAACCTCTTAGTACAGGGCTTGGGACATAACAACTTAATAGGAATACTATCATATATTTGTTATTATGCCACAGGTATTATTATATAATTCCTATATGTCATGTCCCCCTCCTACTACCAGACTTCCTTTCAGTGATCAAACGCTATATTTCGGCCTTTTTGACTCAGTTAACTTTCTCCAGCCTGTACCTCCAATGATCACCGTCATGAAGCATCCTGTGATGTTACACCTATGTGCTCAGATGTCTTTCCATGCTTCATTCCTTTCAGTCAAATAGAATATGTAGTCTGACTTGGTTCATTCCCTGCCCAGGTACAATGCATACAATTGCCAACTAACTATAGTCAGTGTCTTAGCTCTAAATGTACTACAATATAGATAAAATTACACTTTTATTTGAAGCATAGAAAAAACTAAAAGAAAAAAGAATGAGTGGGGTTGATTTTACGTGGTAGAAACAGAGGTTATACTCTTAATTTTTCTGCTTACTAACATTTTATGATATTCTTTAATGAACGTAGGTTAATTCTCAACCTAAAAAAAATTTTCTTAAAAATGAAAAGAATTAGCCTCCTGAAAATTCATAGTACATTCTGAAATTGTTTCTGAGTCTGGTTTAGCCTGCTGTCATATTCTGTGTCATGTAGTTGTGATCCTATGAGCTAGCAGGCTGGATCATATGATCCATCTATGGTCATCAGACCCGCTAAATAACTTTCTTGAAGTTTTAAAGATTTGTCATTTTCCTCACTTCTTTATAAATAAGCTTTAACAAGTTTTTGGCTCTATAAACTATCAGAAATCCCAGCAGTCCATTTCCATAGATTGATGTGAAATACAGGACCACACAGGCAAGGGCTGGTTTTAATTGTTAGATATCTCCTGTTTGTTCTATTTCCTTCTCCCTGACGGACTTCACAAGAGCTCATCTGTAAATTGCTGTTCTTTCAGGACTTCCAGTCCAAATAGGACTGCCTCCCACAACAGTGAATCCTCAACAGAAGTAGTCAAGTCACAAGTCTACACCAGCCAATTATATCTCAGAATCTTTGCCTAAGAAGGAAATGGATGCCAGCTTGATCACAGTGGACTTGGAAAATATCAAAAGACCCTTGTTACTGTCTTCCAGTAGTCAGAACATTTTTAAGATTCTGTTCCAAAATACTTTGGCAGCCGTTTTACTCTAGAGAGCCAGGGAAGGGAAAGTCTGTTCTTGCAACATTACCAGCACATTGAGGGAAACCCACTTTTTGCACAGACAAACAGGGCTAACTGCATCTGACTCCCCAGAGCCAGACAAAGTGGGATTCCCTAGTGTTTCATGACTTCAGTGGTTCTTCATTCAGCAGTATCTCTAGGATGTTGTTGAGAGCACACGACACCTCAAAGAGCTCCTTTCAGAACTACATGTGTGGGGTCCATGGCCTTTCCTACTTTCTGTCAGCCCTGCTTTGGTGAATAGGCAGATTCAGTCAAACTCATTTCCATAAAGCAATGCTGCCCTGTATGACTGTACAGAAACCACATCAAAGGCATTATGTGAGAGGTATCTGGATGACTACAAAGACACTTTGACAAACTGTACAGTTTTTCAAAGAAATATGTCAAATGCAATATGAGGTTAGATGAACATAAGAAAGTGCTCTAGCAGGGGAGAGGGGATAGGAGCATCTAAGAGGAATATAGACCTAGGGTGGTAAAGAAATCAAGAGAAGATTGTTTACTTTGAAGTACAAATCAGGTAGTGTCAAGTTAATATAATTTCAGCTTTTTTTGTTGAGTTGATGCTACACTAGTGTATCTGTTTGCATAATTTTCTATTTAATATAGGTTTATCTTATATTTGTTAATATTTTAAAATATTTGAATACATTACAATTGATAAATAAAAAGTATTAAAATTTGTAAAAAGAAATCAAGAGAAGAGTAAGAAAATCTGGAGTAATTTTCTATTCTGTAAAAGCAAACAAACACTTCTACCCCACTTCAAGTCTGCACCTGAAGGTACAACATTGTAAATGAGCCCCAAACCCTTCACAAATCGCTTTCTTGGCTGGAGCAGAAACATGCCTACCCTCTTTCCACCTCCTTCCTATAAATGAAATCCTCTATCAGGTGAATGCTGTGCATTGATTTCTTTTAATTCTGACTAAATGAACAAATCAGAACTAAAGAAAATGAAAATGAAATCTCATATAAGTCCAATTAGAAAAATATTTTTCAGACCTTGTCAGGTACTTGGTATTAGCAGTCTCTGTCTCCCTGATATGGCGTCCACAGTTGTAGTTTTTTCCTGCTCTCTCTGGAGATCCAAACAAACTCGGTGAAAATTAGCACTGTTCATTAGCATTCTTCATTTTACCAAGTCATGGGGGAAAAGCCCAAAGAAGGTTTACACAGCTGCTTTCTTTAAGGACATGAGTCTCAGAACCCTGGGTCAGTAAACCCCAGCCAAGATTTTGAAGGACATTAGAGCAAGTTTACAGAGCAAAGAAATGAACATTCAAAATAATAATGACAAAAACAATTATAAGAAAACTTTTTGGGTAGTATTAGAATTTGTTACTCAAAATATAATCCGCAGATACCTATAATCCCAGCACTCTGGGAGACTGAGGCAAGACCATCACAACCTCAAACCAAGCCTGGGAAATAGCAATTTAGCAAGAACCCATCTCAAAATAATAACAATAATAATGATGATGATAAATTTTAAAGGGCTGGGGATGTAACTCAGTGCAAAGGCTCTGGGTTTAATTGGCAATACCAAGAGACAAAATCCACAGGAGCTTGTTAGAAATGTAAACTCTTGGACCCTCCCCTGGAATTACTGTGTAATTATTTTGCATTTTAACATGATATCCAGTGGAGCTGCTGTTGACTAAAGTTTAAGACGCAGTTTGCTAAGATTCTTCAAGTACCTTTACTCTTCCTGCTCAAAATGAATGTAATAGGACTTTACATGTTGGCTGTGGTAAGGAAAGGCTTAACTGCCTCAGAAAATAAAGAATCAAAACCAGATTTTCTTTTCCTTCTTTCTTTCTTTCCTTTTTTTTCTTCAAAATGATAGGCATTTCAGAAGGTGCAAACTAAAGTTAATCAAGTATGTACAGGAAGAGACAAAATAGGCATTTCAGTTAGTGATCTGTTCGATATGAGTCAAGTGACTGTGGCTACCAAAATTTTTTTTAAAGTTGAAAGCAAGCAAATACAGAAACTGTAGTCTGCATTAACAGAAGTATGGTGTAGGCTGAAGAAGATAACTGCCCCATTTAACCTTACATTCATGTCAAATGTGAAACACAAACAGTTCAAGACACCATACTTAAGAAGGGCAGAGGTAAATAAGAACATGTTGAGTTGAAAGGGACCAGGACTGTGAAACTGAAGTCATAGTGGAGTGGAAGGAGTGTTATTGAAAGATTTGGAGCAGTTAAACCCACTGAAGAAAGAGTTTGGTGGGAAAAGCTTAAACATATGGACTGTGACATGGAAAAGAATTGGTCTGCAGATAAGAATTTAAAAGCCATTAAGATACTTGAGAACTATTCAAAATGCAGAAATCCATAATTTGAAGATTCATTGTATGGTGAAAAAGTCTAAAGACCTAATGTATGACATTAGAGCTAGTTAGTGTATTGTATTCAGGATTTTTGGTAAATGAATAGATTATAGCTACTCTTGCTAACAGGAGAAAAAATGGGTACCTATATGAAATAATGGATATATTAATTTGTCTCACTATAAAAACCACTTTACTACATATATGTAGCATGGTATATATTTTAAATATTCACTAATTTTATCTTTTCTTTTTACTTTTGCAATATGGCTGTTAAAAATTTTAAATTAAATATGTGGCTCACATTATACTTCTATTAGCCTTGTTCTGTGCTATACTGAGAGAGCATATTATCTTTATTTTGCTATGTTCAAAAAAGAAACTCAAATCTATGCAATCTGAGAGTTCCAGAATTTGGCTTTTCTATCACACATGGCTAACATTAAAAAAGAAAAAGACACAAACTACTTAGAAGAAAAAGATCACCACTGCTCCCTGCCCTCTCCCTCTAAGCACTGCAGAGGTCTAAGCAGATCCTCCTTTGAAATGCTTAGGTCCCCCATGCGCAGACACTCCCAGACAATGAAATGGAGGCATTTCTGGAATATATTCAGTACAAAGAGGTATTCCTTCTCACCCCTACTCCCTTATTTCAGGTGAGTAGTAGTCCCTTAGGTTCTTCCTCCTCTGCTGTGGCTGTTTGTCCATGGGTGGAGCTTGTCCCAGAGGGTATCAAGACACTGCTCCTGCTTCCTTTGCTTCCTTTGCAGGGGAAATAGCTACACACACATGCAAGCCTGTGACAGGAATGAAACTACAGATAGGCTGCATCTTCCCACCCTCATCCTACCAAATAAGACCCAAATGCTCATAACTTGAGGTTATGGTTTTAAGAAATAACTTTGGAACTTGTCATTCCTGACTGGCTCCTTTCAAATCCCATGAAGGATTCTTTCTTCTAAGAAATCTTCCAAAATTCCAATTGCTGAGTGTCCAAGTCCTTTTTCTACTCTAGTCACACCCAGTGAAGTCCAAAAGAAGCAGAATGGTCACAACAAACTCATTTCCCATCCCACTGTACCCCCAGCTTTCAGTTCTCAACAGAAACATCTGCATGAGCAGCATACTGAGACTGTTAGTATGGATCAAGATTCTAACTAGAAAGCCAAAGGACATAAACATATGATGACTGAAATTCACTTCTAGTGTACTGTTTATCCCAGAGAGCCCAAATACATCTCCAAAGGCTTCTTTTTTTTTTCTTCTCACTCTCACAGCCCCTTCATCAAAACTTGATTTAAGACCAGGGATTTAGCTCAGTGGTTCCACTGCCTGCCATGCAAGCACAAGGACCTGAGTTTGATCCCTGGTTTTGATAACAAAAAAAAGAAAGAAAAAACTTGATTTAGGGAAAATTTCATACCCTTAAACCAAGTTCTACACTTAAAATAAATACAGCTTGGCTTTTGCTTCTAAGTCCTCTTTCTTAGTCGGGAATACTATTTTTACAATATAGTTGCTTACTGCCCAAGTACATAAAATGAAACAAAACTTCTTCCTTTTTATAATCTTAAAAACAGCCAAAGGAACATGGGATTAACACACACACACCACAAAATAAATAAAGATTTTTGCCTAAAATATCCTTAGGGTGGATAATAGTGGGTTTCTGGAAGTTAAATGGGTCAACAAGGAGTTTTCCTCATACCAAATAAAACTCAGGGTGTTGCAAGCAGTTTCTTTTGGAGGTACATTTCCACGAACTGTCAATCATCTTCAGTTAACAGAAAATTACACCCATACATTCTTAGAAATCTCCCTGTGTTCTGCCCTCACTGCACAGTGCTGGGTGGTAACGTTCCTCTTTGAGGTGGTGTATATTAAACACACATGACTTAATGTGAAAATGCTAGGGGATTTTTGCTAACTTTTGCATACTTTCCCAGACTAGACACACAAATATTCTTAGAAATATTTTGCAGAGTTTAAGTAATGGTTTCACACATATTCAGACAGCTTTTTGAATAGTGAAAATATTGCCCTAACAATTAATAGTTCATTGTAGGGAAGTGATAATTTTCTTGGTAGGAAAAATTATTGAAACTAGCTATATTCAAGAGCATAGCTATTTCTTTGTACTCATTTGACTGAACTATCAGGCAAATATTGCATAAGTTCCTTTATGAAAGATAAAGGCAGTATTAGTGTTGCAGAAATTAATAAAAAGATAATATAATGTTTCAGTAAGACAGAGGAGCCCATATAGATGTAGAAAAATTAATATTATACAAAAATGGAATGGTTTGTAATAAGATTAACTTCCAATGTCAATTGTTTTGTATTAGCATGAACTTTCATAGTCATGTTTTCTATTCTCATTAAGATTTTCATACGTAGTGTCACCTTTCAATTCCTATGAGATAATTTAAGAATGTTACTTCCAATTTAACAATGAAAAAATGGAAATCTACAGAGCTTAAATAACTTTGCCAAAGCAATAGAGTAGTTAATTGGTGACAAATCCCGCCACTTTTACTGGTTAACCAAAATTATAAATCCATGGAGCATCTGTATGGTGTATATGAATCTTACAAATTAGATTATCATATGCTCCTACAATTTTGCTACTTTGGAACTTAATACATCACTTGAACACAGTCCAAAGGAAATTTAACTGAGAATTCATTATCTAATAATACTTATGTAAGCTTTGCTATAAATAATCACTATATGGGCCAATCCTTGGAGAGAGAACTTTCATATGAGAAACACAAAATATGAATAAAACAAAATAAAATATAGATAATAGGAAGTAAAGAGACAGATTTTGTTCAAATGGGAAGAGGACAAGAGATGGAGAGGGGAGGGAGAAAGAGGGAATAAAAAAATTAAGAGGCGTTATGTACATGTACCAACTTCCCATAAGGAATGTAATCATGTACTGTAAACATGTACTAAAGAAGAATAAAAACAAAAATATGAAGCAATTAAATGTTTATTATGTCATTCAGAAAAAAAATATTAGCAGGTTTTTATTCCCAGAGACCACCACTCTGAATGGACAGTAGAGATCTTCTGAAGACTAACAATCCAAAACCAATTCTGTTTAGATAAAATGTGCTTCTATGCACATATTTGGTTTCTAGAACACCTGCATGGCTTAGGACTGTGCCCTACCCTTTCTCCTGACTGCTGAACACACAGAGCACAGCTTCTCACACTCATGCAAAGTCACAGCCCCAAACTCCAGTTAGCACTGCTCATGCTTAGAATCCCACATTTTCTGGAATAAAAGGTATTACTCAATGCATTATCAAATAATAGCAAACTGCATTGAAGAATACAAAAGCAAAAAAGCAGTACTGAGTAGAAATAATTATTCACATTTTAACACCTAGCCCAGAATTGTCTTCAGTAAATATTTGTACAGCTGAACCCAATAATATCAAAAATGATATTCAAAAGGAAATTTTCCTTTTGAAATTCTTACGTAGTAGTGTGTAAAATCCACGACTGATTGAAAATTGACCATACCTTTGTCTAGAGTCTTAGCCATTGCTGAAGATGTACAAATATCCATATTTGAGGAACAAACTAAGTTCCAGAGAGAATGCCCAAAGACATAAAGATGAGAGGCACAATTGGGCCATGCACCCAGAATGTCAGACTCTTGATTCAGTGTTCTACATTATTGCTTAGAAATGCCATTCGTAAACTAATTCGAATCACATTGCCAAATATATGGCTACTGAAAAATAGATTTCTAGGTACTTATATATTTAGGCTGACAATTCAGATGTTTTAAAAATCCTCAATACTTTTAATATTGGCCTCTGAGTCAAGAGACAGGTTCAAATCTCCCTCTCCCTTTCTCTTTCTTCCCTCCAATCTCCCATCATGAGAGTTGCTATGTTTTCCAGGCTAGTCTCAAACTTCCAATCCTCCCATCTCAGTTCTCCAGGATTTTAGTTGTGTGTCACTGCACCCAACTTCCAGTCTCAATTTTTAACTACTTTTTTGATGGTGGTCATTTTGCTATACTGAGTGTTACTCTCCTAAACTGTAAAATGAAAAGGCCAAACATATTTGTTAAATTGCAATTGACCAACAAAAAGATCAAATTGACAACTGACTGAAGCAAAAAATTCCACCTGACTTAACTCTTGTAACTAAAGAGTCTAGATAGACATGCTAGATATGGTATAATCCAGTAGCTTGAATCATGCCACCAGGACCTAATCTTCCTTCTGCCTACTGTTCCTATATATTGGCTCTGCTTTCAAGGCCCATATGTCACATGACCTTCAGCTTCTCTAGGTCTGCATCCTCCCAAATTCAATTCCTTTGAGTCAGGCAAAATCAGGACAAAAATAGCTGTTAGGTCACTTACGTAAGTAATAATTAATTTTATGCAATCCTTTGATGTGTATCTTAGCTTATAAGGATATATCAACTGTTCTGAAGAAGCTTAACACTGATTTCTGTGCACCAGAGGCAGATATTTGTTATACACAACTGTCATGGCTAGAATTTTGTCATGTACTCAATGCTTCAGCTCGGCCTGATTGTAGTTTCTTTCATGTACTGTGCCATCATGTACCATCTTCCATTTGCCTAGGATTCTCTTATCCTTCCTTACCTCCCTGAAAAATACACATTCATAGACCCAAGCATCACTTTCCCTGGAAACTCTTCCCTGATTACTGCCTTTCTCTCAAGTGAAATTGACTACTTCATTGTACTTAGACCTTCCTACATATCTCAGCTGAACAAAGGGTATTATGTACTATTCCTTTTTATATGTCTTCTCCCAAAGACTATTGGCATTAGAGAGTAGTACCCATGTCATCTTTGTGTCCGCATGGCTAGATTCAGTGTCTGAAAGAGCAGTCATTCCATCAATTACTATAAATGAATCAATCAATTAATCAGTGAAATCTAGTTTCTCCCACACGGAACTACTAACTCCCACTCTCACCTAAAACATGAATGCAAATAATGGATCTCCCTCCCATAGCCCACTCCAATTACTTGGCAATAACAAATGGGTTTATATTCTTACATCTTCATAAATTACAACTGATCTTGATCTTGCTTTCTAACTATGTTCAAGACAAGAGTGTTCATTTGGTTTTATAAAATGGATGAGAATCTATTACCACTAAATCTGAGGGACCTAGGTACTAGAATATGTGCTTCCCAGTATGTACACAGTCATATATAATCATTGTCCTAGGATTTCTTTGGTAAAATTACTGGAACACTTTTAACAGAATTTTTCAGTGTACAACTTGTGTCACTAATTAGTAATTCTCAACTATGGTGGTTAATTTGAGAAAAAGAGTCTGTGCTTCAGAAATTCAGTATAGAGTCATAATATTCCTACTATTCCTTCATTACCATGGGTTTGCTCGTTATTATGTCAAAGAAGTACAGAGTGAAAACATTACTTAGGGAGCTACACGACAGAAGCAGAAGTGGGGTTATAATTTTGGGTACCCTACCTTTCCCCCACCCCGTTACTTTTATACAAGAAAGAGAAAATTTAAAAGAGGAGTCTGAAAAAGCCTAGAAAAGGAAAAGTAACATGCAATGAGCAGAAGCAACCCATTCCCCTTGCTTTTATTACAGGAGTGTGTAAATGAACATCTGATGATATATCCAGCTGCCAACAAGAAAGAGCCCCCACTTCGGGCGCTAGCAAATCGGGCCCAGGATGTAGAGCGGCTGTGCCTGACTGCGGCGCGTCTGACGTGAGTACAGAGTAGGGGGCGGTAGTCAGGGTAGTGGGAGGAGGCGGCGAATCACTTATAAATGGCGCCCAAGCGGGACCCGAAGCCCAAGTTCCAGGAGGGTGAACGAGTACTGTGTTTTCATGGGCCTCTTCTTTATGAAGCAAAGTGTGTAAAGGTTGCCATAAAGGACAAACAAGTAAAATACTTTATATATTACAGTGGTTGGAATAAAAATTGGGACGAATGGGTTCCAGAAAGCAGAGTACTCAAATATGTGGACACCAATCTACAGAAACAACGAGAACTTCAAAAAGCCAATCAGGAGCAATATGCAGAGAGAAAAATGAGAGGGGCTGCTCCAGGAAAGAAGACATCTGGTCTGCAGCAGAAAACTGTTGAAGTGAAAACAAAAAAGAACAAACGAAAAAACCCTGGTAATGGAGATGGTGGCAGTACCAGTGAGACACCTCAGCCTCCTCGGAAGAAGAGGGCCCGGGTAGATCCTACTGTTGAAAATGAAGAAACATTTATGAACAGAGTTGAAGTTAAAGTAAAGATCCCTGAAGAGCTAAAACCGTGGCTTGTTTATGACTGGGACTTAATTAACAGACAGAAACAGCTCTTTTACCTTCCTGCCAAGAAGATTCCATTCTAGAGGACTATGCAAATTATAAGAAATGTCGAGGAAACACGGATAATAAGGAGTATGCTGTTAATGAGGTTGTAGCAGGGATAAAAGAATACTTCAATGTGATGCTGGGCACTCAGCTCCTCTACAAATTTGAGAGACCACAGTACACTGAGATCCTTGCCGATCACCCTGATGCACCCAGGTCGCAGGTGTACGGAGCACCACTCCACTGAGATTATTTGTACGAATTGGAGCTATGTTGGCCTACACACCTCTGGATGAAAAGAGCCTTGCTTTATTACTGAATTATCTTTATGATTTCCTCAAGTATCTGACGAAGAATTCAGCAACTTTGTTTAGTGACAGTGATTATGAAGTGGCCCCTCCTGAGTACCATCGGAAAGCGGTGTGAGGCGCTCTCACCCGTGTTTGGATCTCTGTCAACATGTTTTGTTCCTAGTCCTTCTCTTGTACAAATGATGCACTTTGAAGATGTTAGTGTACAAGAGAGTTGATGTTTGTTTTGATTTTAAACAAAGAAAATAAAAGGGGTTACAACTCCTTTTTTCTTTTTTCTTTTCATTTCAAAGTTGCTACCAGTGTATTCAATGATGGACAACAAAGAGACATGGTGTAGTGTTTTATTGCCTAGTTGACAAAGCTGCTTTTGAATGCTGGTGGTTCTATTCCTTTGACACAACGCATTTTTATAATACATGTTAATGCTATCTGAGAAAATGCTCTGATTCCTAGTGCCAAAGGTCCAATTCAGTGTATATAACTGAACACACTCATCCATTTGTGCTTTTTTTTTTAAAACGGTGCTTAAAGAACCCATCCTTTGCAAGTCATTCATGTTGTTCCTTAGGCATTTTATCTTTGCTTGAATTGTTGAAGAATGGTGAATTGTTTCATGGTTTTTGTATTTGTGTCTAATGCATGTTTTAACATGATAGACGCAATGCATTGTGTAGCTACAGTTTTCTGGAAAAGTCAATCATTTAGGAATTGTTTTTCAGATCTTCAATAAATTTTTTCTTTAAATTTAAAAAAAAAAGAGCCCCCAAAGCATATGTCCTCAGTATATGATTAACTGTTCAATATGGACCAAAAAAAAGTTCTTTTAAAGTATGAAGACATTTTGGGGTCTTCTTGTATAATTATATTCTTACAAAACAGAGTTCAACAAGGCATTTATGAACACCTGCTCTGTGGCCAGCATTGTGCTAACCACTGCAGCCTGCATATCTTAAGGATGGTTTGTCCTGCCTTCATGGCTTAGGTCTCTACATCCTTCCCAGACACATAGCTCTGAGTGTGTGTGTGTGTGTGTGTGTGTGTGTGTTCATCCTTTTTCTATTCCTTTTAAATCAGCACTCTGTAATAACAAGAACACATTTTGGTGCTGAGCTGGGTAAGGGAAACCAAGAAAGTTGTTTATATGACTCATTTCTGTTCATGTTTTATAAAGTTTCATTTATTTGACACCCCACCCTCCGTGTGACCCCAACAATCTTGGCAGCAGCACTGAGGCCTGAGATGACAATGATTAAGTCCAGTCTCCTGAACAAAAGATAGAACTCTTCCAGCTCTGTTTTCTAAGGGTAGGAAAAACCATGTGAATCTCCATCTGGATATTAGACCCTTGCAATTCCACAAATAACGGTCATATTTGAATACTTGAAAAGAAAAGGAGCATGAATTTAAAGATGTTTATTTTTGGCAATTGGGAATTTTCTAACAGAAGCTGGTATTGGAGAAGGAGGCTATCTAAAAAATCCTTTCCTCCTAAATCATTATGCTTTTATAAGGATGCCCCATGGAGTTTGGAATGACATGATAAAATATAAGCATAACATTTGGGAAATTCTCAAGAAGCCAGAAAAATAGTATTAGAGAGGCAGAAAATGTAAATTGAACCAGAATTTCAAACAAGTTAGTGTTTACCTACTAGGTGTCAGCTCTTCACCCAGATGGCACCAATTCTAGATGTGTAAAGCATATTCAAAGGAGTAAAACCCAACAGCTAGAGAAATTTCAATAAGAGCTAGTACAGGAAGAAGACAGTGGAGATAATCAGCCTTTCAGGAAAGCATTTAAAGCCTCAAAGAAAATCAATGATAGTTGAAAAATGTCTGTGTCCAAGGTGTGCTCCTTGCACAGGGTTTCTACCTGAAGCCAAAAGGGGGGACTTTATGCTTGGAGTAAAGAGTTAGGGAGTGCAAATATATTCTGAGTAGAAGGAGAATCTATCACAAAATGGTGCAAACCACGTGAGCAATGAGAACATATAGCATAGGCTTTTTTCTCCCAGTCTGAATCACATTTTATTGAAAATAATGTGTAAATGTATTAATAGCTGTACTGAACTAAACAATAGTGCACATCCAATCACACTGAGTGATGCAGCTTCTGCAGAACAGTCTCCATGTCCCAAGCCATGAAAGGAAAAGAAATCACTTCTAATAAGAAAAGTGACAGAACAAAGTTAATTCTATTCCATCACAGAAGCTTCCTTTCCCCTTCCAAGAAAATATAACATCTAAAAGCTCAAGCAGAGTCTCAGTTAAATTGCAAGGAGTATTAACAAAGAAATTCCTATTTCTTGATTAGAATCCTATCTGCCTCTCTTCAAGAAACTAAAAAATTGCAATTCTCAGAGTGGATTTCTTCCTGCTGAATCATCCAGGGGAGCTGGCATACTTCTCAAGGCACAGTCTGTCAGCTCAGCTCTACAAACAAGTCAGCAGCTGGAAGCACCCTTACAACTGGAAAGAGAAACCTGGTGTGTGGCCTGGATGGAAGTCTGGGCTTTGTAATAGAAAGACCGAAGATACTTCTGTCTAGAAAGCTGCTGAGGGAGGTGCTCGAAATCCAGGGAAAGGTGCCAGTCCACATCAACACCACATAATCATAAAGGAAAAACTGCCCAGGTGCCAACACTGGCTGTACTAAAGGGAAGCCCTATATCTGTGTTAAAAAACACTGACAAGCACAAGAGAAATACATCAAAGATTGGGGTAACAGTAAGATTTAGCATTACAGTTGTTAAAGTGCTTTCTCTCAAATGATTGTGTTGAATCTTCACAATTTCATGGATGGAAAAAAAGCAGATATTTTATCTATTTTATTGTTATTATTGGGTCCAGTTTTCAGGTTTATTGTAAAGTGAGAAATGAGATATTAAATGAATGTTATCCTTTGTATGGCCACTCAAGACATCATGGAACCACCCAAGAAGAACAGGTCTGACCCCTCCACTGTGCATCCAGGAAGAGCCCACATTCAGATTCCTCATGGCCTAGTCCTCACACAGCAAGCCCACCCACACACCATGGGACAGGATCCCAACTCAGACCCTCAGACATCTTTTGACATCAAAAGACTCCATCTTTGGAATACCTGTGGTCAACAAATTCCAATTAGGGATTCCATTCCTGAAATCCTCATTTAGCAAAAGAAAGTCAATTAACTTCTCCTGTCCTTAACCCCTTAATGTTCTGTCTTTCTTCTCTTTAGTTTCTTGTCCATAAACTACTATACCATAGACTTAGATAATTCATTCCTTTATGTAAGAGAAATACCTCCCATATGCTCAATAGCTTCTCCCCACATGATACTGCATAGTTCACCTACCTTGGAACTGAGGTAGGGATGACCATATATTGACTCATTAATGCCACTTTGGAGCCACCATACTTTCACACTGGTTATTGTGCAACCTGCCTACATCACCATGTATACATCTGTATTTCTAAACCTATTTACCTCCTGGTCACATTCTTCCAGACATAATGGTCCTGTTCTCCCCTCATGGCCAACCTCTGCCACTACACTAGAAAATTTGCATGCAATCCACTCAGCACCCTCAACCTACTGCTCCTTGACCTAAATGCACAGTAACAAATCTTACCCTTATTCAAGTTATACTGCTCCACACTGTCAGGGATACATGTTGAAGTTTTTCATCATCAAGAATTGCTCCACACTCAAAGTCATAACTTAAAATATTCCACTTTATGACCCAGTATCCTTTCCTCTGGTGTTGTCAAGATCCCTATGTACACTTGCTCTTCAAATTCATGGAGTCCTCCAACTACTGGGCCTTCATAACCTCACAGCCCTTTTGTGTTTCCCAAAACAACAGATTCTCTCTCTCTCTCTCTCTCTCTCTCTCTCTCTCTCGGCATTTCCACATTCTCCAAAATACACCTCAAAATCACATGTCCAAAATTGGTCTCTTTTAATCTCCGCTTCTTTCTCTGTCTCACACACACACACACACACACATACATCACTTCTCTTATCTCCCCTTCACCACCCAGTTGCCTGAGATAGAAACCTGGTAGTCATCTGTGCCCCCTCCCTCTGCCTCACCCAATTCATCAACAATGTCTACCAATATTATCTCTTAATCTTCTCTCAAGTCCAATACCTTTTCCCTGTTCAAATAATGAACAACAACACTGTTCAAATAAGGAAATTAAATCTGAGAGAGGCCAAGAAATTGCACAATGTCACACAACTGGTAGTGGCAGAGCCAACTCAGACACTTATCTGCTTCTAACACCAAAACTTGAAATTAGAGAATATCTTCACTCATAGGGGAGACTTTATAGCCAAAGACATATCCAAGAAGCACAAATGAAACTATCTCAAATCCAGGATGACTCTCAAACTAAGGGTGTTTAGAGTCACACAAGGACTCTAATGCCACAAGTGACAGCCCCAGCTCTAAAAGAAGAGAGAATGAGCATCACAGCAGAGCCAGTCCCAAACCCAAATATGATGCCACACTAAATTTACTTCACATAGACCACAAACTAACCCTCCAAGTCAAGCTATGCCCAAAAAGGTTTTGGGATTGGTGACCTACATGCAGTAAAGATATCTTTTTTTTCCCAGAAGATGGGGTCTTTAATTGCACAAGTAAGGATATTTTTGAAAACTTCTTTTTGTCAGCTTGTATTAGGATCCACTAGAGGGAAAAAAAGTATGATTATACAAAGGTATGTATTAGATAAGCCTACAGCATCAAAATGGAAGAGTCAGAATAGCCAGACAGTTTTTACTCAAATAAAGTTGATGTATCACAAATAATGATCACACAAATGAACAAAGAGAAATTTATTCACTGCACTAATAGGGATACAGTGTATTTTTATTCTCTGGGGATGGTAATAGTGATGGCTGAACAAGCTTTAAAAATGAGAAAAAGAAAAGATATAGAAATATGGGGTCCCACTGGAGACATACCTTCATGGGCTTGTTTCACTCATAACTTCTATGGTAAGTATCTAGAGGCTCCAAAGAACTCTTGTGAAATTCACTCTCTAGTAAAGAAATCACCTTCACTTAATTCATGAGTACTTTATGGAGCTCTAAATGATGAGTGTGTCACACAGGATCACAATGATAAAGATAATAATAACAAATAGTTTTGAGTACTTACTAAATGTCACCACAAAGCCAAACATTTTACATATATAAATAAATTCTATCCCTCCAACAACAATAAAGGGAGTAGGTGCTACTATCCCACCTCTTAAACAGAGAAAATTGAGGTATGCAGAGTGGAAATAATCATGGTCACATACCTTGCAAGGGTTGAAAGAGATAAACATATCTAATTTCTAAATACAATACAAAATAGTATTACACAATTCTTACAATTTTTTTTTTTTTTGGTACCAGGGATCAATCCTGCTTCATCATGGTGTATGAACTTTTTGATGATTTGTTGCATTTTTTTGGTACCAGGGATCTAACTCAGGGCCTTGTGCTTTCGAGACAGGTGGTGGAACCACTGAGCTAAATCTCTGGCCCTATAATTCTTAATTTTTGTTTCCAAATGGATTACTCTTTTAAACACAGTACTCCTTATGTAGTCATAGTTAGATGATATTAACAGATGAATTTTTGAAGCTAGCAGGCTTGATAATGCATTTTAAACATACTTCCAGATATGTATTAATAAATGCTCCAAGTTTGTGGCCAATAGTCTTGATTATATACTTTCTTTTTCTTTTAGAGTGTTAAGGATTGAACACAGGACCATTTTTTTTAATTCATCAATTTTATTGGTACATTTTAGGTATATGATATGACATTCATCATTGGGAATTTGCACCGTACATGATACATCTTGGTTCTTATTTTTTCCCCATTCCCCTGCCCTCCCTTCAACCCCTCCGCTCCTCTCTATTTACAAAGACTTTGTTTCCATTTTTTTCCTTTTCTCATATTTATTCCTTTCCCTTACCCCACCCATTTCTCCTTCCCCTTTGGACCTTTTCTTTCTATTTCACATTATCTATTATACATTTTGATCCTTATTTACACTTTCAGTTCCTCACAGCAGAGAAACTATTCGGTATTTACACATGTGTGTCCTATTTATTTCACTTAAGAGTATGGCCTCAATGTGCATCAATTTAGCTATAAATGTCTCTAGTTTCTCACTTTATGGCTGAGTAGTACTCCATTTTATTTTTTTAAAAAAACACATCTTCTCTATCCAGTCTCCAGTTATGGGCAATTGGGCTATTTCCAAGTTTTAGCTATTACAAACTGTGCCACTATAAACGTGGGTGCACATATATCACTGTGGTATGATTCTTTTAATTCTTTTGGGAAGATACCCAACAGAGGAATAGCTAAAACTAACAGGGTTAAATGGGACCTCTAATCCTAGTTTTTGGAGATATCTCCATACTGATTTCCACAATGAACCCAGGACCTTTAAGCTACACTATGGGTCCAGCTTTTTTTTTTAGAAAGAGAGAGGGTGCTGCTAAGTCACCAAGTTGCCCAGTCTGGGTTACAACTTGGAATCCTCCTGTCCTCATCTACTTGAGAGCAGAGATTCCATGTGTGTACCACCATATTTATCCTGATTATATACTTTTTAAAGATCTTTGCTTTTTCACTCATGGAACTCAAGCCTCACTTCCTTATAAACACACAAGTCATTTTCAGATTTAAACTATGAAGAAAACTGAGCTAACTTATTTGTTGTCCTTTCTTTTGGCTTGTAAAGGAAAAGATGTCTTTAGATATCTGAATTGTTGTTTCTGAGTTCCACAAATTGGAGGCTTGGGAAAGAGTTCTAGACCAAGAGCCTACACCCATGAGTGGTGCTATTTGCTGAACGTTTCAGTTATTTTCCAATTCTAGTCTGGTGGGGCCCTGAGTCTAGTTATGACCAGTCCATTGTTAAGAAAAAGGATGTGTTTACTTCCAGACCAGATATAAATTATAATACAAGATTCTTCAAAGCTTTTTGTCTTTTAATGATATAGTGACCAAAAGATGGCTAGCAGCTTGAGTTTTTAAGTGACTTTACAGAGTGGGTCCCTGCAGACCTCAGATAGACATGAGCCATTAGTGAGAAATATCATTTGTTTTTTAAACCACTGAGATTTTGAGATTATTCATTACCACAGAATAACCTGCTTCATCCTGATTGATCAAACTCCTTCTTGTTTATATTCGGGCTTATGTGGCACCTTTACTGACAAACCCAGAAGGCAGTAAACACTCAAGTCCCCACAGGATGGTGTCCTAGAAAATGTTTCTGATAATTTCACTTGTCCTCTTATGGAGTTCATATTTCCGTCTGGCTTTTCTCTTTACACTTCTAATGTCAATGAAGATGTTCATTAGGGGTACTGAGAAGAAATGAATGTAAGGGAAAAAGTAAATGAATGACAATTTGTCAACACCATGCCCTAAATGAAGTTACCTGCAACTTTTATAAGAATTCCATATGAATAGACCATGAAGCCTACGGAAAGGCAATGTAAATACGTTTTAGATCTATTATGCTTTTATGTTCCTGTGTGTGGCCACCCAAATGAGTTAACTAGAGGTTGCATTTACCTATACTCAGTGGCTCAGGATTTTAAATTAATTTTCATTCAAAACGTGGGCTGTAGAAGATAATAATCATGATTGCTAAGCATCAGAATAAAAGGTCGTACCCAGGCCTGGTGGCACACACCTTAATCGAGCACTCTGGAGGCTGAGGCAGGAGGATTGTCACAAGTTGAAGGCCAGCCTGGGCTACATTGAGTTCAAGGCCTCCCTGAACTCCATACCAAGAGCCTGTCTAAATAACAACAACAAAAGTTAAAGGGCAGCATGAGGAAAACTGACCACATGGCGTCTTGTGGTCTAGAGATTTAGTTGCTCATACAACAACATGAGAGGAGAGAACCCCCCAAAAGACTAGTCACTTCATTTTTGTGTTGCAGAAATTCAGGTTAACACAGGATTTGCCAATAAAGGGGATGGGAGAATGGCAGCATTCACTTTTTGAACTGAAAAAATAAATGTAGGATTTCTGGGCTGACTAATGTTCTAGGACAAACCAGGCAGGCAGCCAATTTCTGGGAATTCTGATGAAAAGACAACAAGACCATGATTTTCTTCATGGAAGGAGCTATGTGGGAACACTGATGTCCACAAGAGTAGCCTAGGCCTTTAGCTTGCCTTAAAGATTCAAAAATATTCAATCGTAGGGATTTCTCAATGCTCTTGCAGTCAAAAACCTACATGAAATGATAAAAGCTGAGTTCATTCTGAGAAGTGTAAAGCATATTTGTCCATCCATCTCCTTTTACAATGTGTTACTACTGTTGTTTTTTAACCTTACTCTAAAAATACGTGGTTAATTCTACTAAAATGTAACCTTGTTTCTATTTCTCATTCATGCACTCATTTACTCTTGTCATAAAGTACCTACTCTGCTTTAGAGACTATGAGGGCCCTGCAGATAAAACAGTCACGGAATCAGAGAGGCATAGTTCATGCCCTCAGGAAGCTGCCAGGCCAACCTAATAATTTCAAGAGCACTGGGAAAAGTAATAAAATGATCATGTTTATTTCTTGGTTGGGAAAGCTATTAAAATTTGCAATTTTAAGTCAGAGAGGCAGTAAGTCTTTCAATTCAGGTCACAATATAAGTTTATAGGAAAGTCTGAAATAAAAATAAAGCATTTCCTTTATCTGGCCAACAGGGTCCCCACCATGTTGAGACAACCATAGATATCATTTAACCCCAGACTAAAGTAGACTTTTATTACAGACTATGGCTAGTGAAATGTCAAAGGATGTTTCACAAGATCTAAACTGTCATTAAAAACTTCCCCACCACTGTTGATGTGATTAACATATGGTATATACAGGCTGAAAATAAAATCCCTGGGATGTTTCATTGTGTGTATAATATAATTCCCGGGGGAGAAAAAATTCACTTTGGTAACTGATATAAAGGAATCATTTTATGGCTCTACACAAAAATTCCCAGACTTCCCTGAAATGTAGGGTCTTCTTAAGTAGTATTTACCTTGACTCAGTGATGGTGAACCTTTTAGAGTTTTCAATGATAACAAACAGCCCGCTGCAGCACGTGTGCCATAGGCTCGCCACCCCTGAAGATGGAGCACTCGCATTTGCCAAATGAAGAACTAATCCCCATGACTTATTGGCCCTCCAGAGTCTGAGCAGGAAGCTGCCAACTGCAAATTCAGAGAATTTGTTTTAAGTGGCATTGTATATAACTGCTTTCAGAGGAAATTCAAGCAGATTTGCAGACATTTTAAGCAAGCCCTTTCACAAAGGCCTACAAACTATCAAGTTATCTGGGGTTTGTGAAATCTTCAAACCAATACCAAGTTTAACATATTTATATGTGTTTTATAAACATAAGTCCATGGGAATAAAAGTATTACAAAATCAAGTTTTGGAAAAAGCCTAACTCTTGCTTAGTTGGGTGAGTTGAAAGAGAAAGCTACGGACATATTGGAAAAGAGTTACTTCAGGTTTAAATCATAGGGAAAGAAACCTTGCGACTGAGATTGGATAATAATAGGTAGTAGAAGCCACAGGAAGTCTTTTTCACACTCAGATCAGTGCGCCCCTCAAAGGAAGAAAATGAAGTGCACAGCCCACAAACCAGAAGAAGGCCTGCACAGGAAGTGGAGCGGAAAATACAATGGTATGGACTCTGAAACAGGATGAAGCCAGTCTATGTGAGGTTCAAGAAAGCCAAGTAGACAGTATGTGCATCCAAGTGTTTCCTGGAGTCATTAACTCAGGACCACATCCTGATATCTAGCACCACTGAACCACAGAAAAAAAGATGCAAAAATGGGGATACATTTTAAAATCTCATTTTGCTATTGATCAGATCCTTCCTTGAGCACTTTGCTGGGTACACACTGGATCCCAGCACTGTGAGTGCTTTGACAGTACGAGATTTCCCAGCAAAATTAGACAAGCAGATTGACCTGACAAGTAATATGAAGTAGCTTCCCTAGACAGTGCCAAGGAATTAGGTGTCAAAAGCCTGAGGTGGTTATTAAAATATGATTACCGCCTCCAATTATCTGACTACAGGCTCTTCACTGCCAGAAAACTGCTACAGCAGAATCCAGCCAAACCAATCACTGCTCCCCATGGAAGCATCCACTGAGAGCACTTGCTAGCATCCCCGCTGTTTGCAAAGTGGCTATAGACGGGCAGTGACAGCAATTTCTATTGTCAATTAAGGAGAAATTGTGCAACAGGATTTCAGCTTTTAACTGGATTTCAGCCATGCTGCTTTCAAACACTTTTCTCCTTTGATTCCCTTTCAGCTGGAACTTTTTTGGCAGCCAAATTCTAGTGGATTTCACTTCCACAGTCATCAGGCAGTAGAGAGGATAAAAAACTGGGAGGGGGTCAGAAAACCCCAGCTCTATCCCAAGTCAACTGCAAGCCAGGTTGCTTTTCTGAGTTTCCTTTTCTTTTAATCACAAAATACAATACCACAAAATGTACCGCACAGAGTTACAGAGGAAGTTATAGGAAAGAACAGATAAGCAAAATACTATAGAAGGTATATTCATGCATGAGCACTTAAGTGTGTACGTGCCCATTATGTATGTGTATATGCACACAATTTTTTAAAACGTTTTCTAATGCATAAAAGTAAAGTGTAAATTTAGCAATCGTCTGGTTAACTGATATGTACAATCTGGATATTTCTGAACAATGATTCCTCTTTTGGTTGGGGAGAAAAGAAAATGTGTTTTAATTTTCAGATCACCTTTCTTCAAGTCCTCCTAGCCACGGAGTCTAGGTAAGACTGACTTTCATGATTGCTGAGAGGCTAGATAAAATATTTTGAGAAAAAAGTAATAATAACTACTGGTTATTCAGTGTTTATAGGCTGGTCAGTGTATAAAGCATTTAACAGTCATTATTTTGCCTCCTTCATCACAGTCCAGTGAAGTATGTATTACCTGACGACAAGAAGCAATGCTTCTGGAGAAATACTCTAGGCTTTAGTATTTCTGTCCTGCTGCTAAAAATTGGTCTTTGTGCTCCGGCTGGTGTCAGAGCAGATGGTCACTGGGAGGGTGACATGGAGGAAGCAGTGTGAGGGAGGAGTTCTGAAGGCAGAGGAAAGCACCTGTGCAGCATACGCTCAGATTGAAGGGCTGTGTTTCTTTGGTTAATGCCATGGAGGTTTGTATTAAGACAGGACAGGAAAGAACTTTTCCTAAACTCTACAGGCATTTCACTTAGACTACAACAATTTTTCAAATGTGGGAATACATTGTTTGGGAAATTTCATTAAATTTGGTTTCATTTGTTTAAAAATCGCTGCCTCTTGATCCCTATATGTTAGTTAATATGGTTTCTTTTGAGTTAGATACATTTCAAGTAGATGTTCTCAATTATGTCCTAGAGAGAAATACTGACTTGGAAGAGCTTTCTAATATGATGTTTGGACCCTAGAAGAACCACAAACCATATTTGTTTAGTCATTGACTATTATTTGGAAATACCAAGGAAGGGTTTAATAGAATTTTAGAATCAAAATTAATATTAATAGTAAATAGCCAATATTTGTTAAGCTCTTACAGAATAGCAAGCATAGTTTCATACCCCTTACATGTGACTCTTACTGTATATGAGATACCTACCCTTATAGCTTCCACTTTCCAAATAAAAGACTAAGTTTATCATCACATATTTCTCATTGTCAAAATGGCCACCAAAATGACTAAGAAGGGTAGACCTGAGACAAGAGTAATGGAACATTTTCAAGGCTTCACCCCTCCTGAACCTCCTCACTTCTTCATGTCCTCCTAAGTATCTTATTCCATCACTGAAGGTGGTTCCAAAATCCATTTATTTACCCTTTTGCTCCCTAACACAAATTGATGACTGGTCATTTCCTGAAAAATTATGCAGAAAAAGGTAAATTCTTAAAAGGCAATGAAGGATTTTTTAACTTTAAAGGGTCTGAGACTAAACCATAACTCCAAGAAAAGTATATATTGAAATGTATTAAACTGCCAGGGATTTAGCTCAGTGGTTCCACCACCTGCCTCACAAGCTCAAGGTCCCGAGTTCAATCCCCTGTAAAAAAAAAAAAAAAAGAAAGAAAGAAAGAAAGAAAGAAAGGTATTAAACTGATTGCAAAATCTAGAACTCCAATAGAGAGACCTAACTGCCAGACTAGTCTCCTGAACAGACTCATGCAATTCAGTGGAAATTATTCCACTTGAGCTATGCAAAAACAAGAGAAAAAGAGACTTTCTGGAGAAATGCAGGGTCAGGAGAGGTAGGGCAGCATGATGAGGAACTCTGGTTGGTATGAACACTTTCTAATCTGATGTCTCCCTCTCTCCCTCCTGGAGCCTACCCCACCTGACAGATTTGACACCACATCAACTTTAGAAGTACACACTGCTGCTGACTGCCTAGGCAATGAGAGACATTTACAGAATGACAGTGACAAGCTAGCTGTTGATGAAATCTAGCTTTCAAATGTACCTAGTTACTTATATCACCCTTAGAGTTTCTGTATTAGTCATTTTCCTGTTGCTGAGACAAAATATCCAGCATCTGAGAAAGAGAGGTTTATTTTGGTTCATGGTTTCAGAGGATCCAGTTCACCACTGGCTGGCTGGAGGGAAAACAAGATGTAGGAAAAGCATGCCAACCCAAGGAGGAGGGAAGGGGGAGGGAAAGACAGACAGAAACACAGAGAAGGACAGAGACACAGAGACACAGAGAGAGAGAGAGAGAGAGACAGAGAGAGAAATGAGAATCTCGAAACACCAGGGACAAGAATACATCCTTCCAAGTTACTCCCCCAGTGACCCACTGCTTCTGACCAGGCCCCACCTCCTAAGAACATATTCAGCTATGAATTCATCAATGGATTAATCCACTAATGACTATAGTGCTCTCACAATACAATTATTTCCCAAAAGCCCCGCCTCAAACACATGAGACTTTTAGGGGACATTTGATATCTAAACTATAACAGTCTCCAAATCAATGTTTTCTCATACATAGTGTCTCCTTAAAGTAAATGTGTTTAATCAGTTATACACACACACATAAAACACATCATCATAAAATAATATGAGGAATTTTGCACTATATAAACATGAGCTATAAGAATGGTAATAAATTATAATACATTTAAACATTTGTAACGTAGTACAGTGTTAAAGACGATTCCCTTTGTACTTTTTGCTTGATTAGTCCATCACCATCACAAGCTCTAAATTCTTCCACTTGCCAGCTCTTGGCAGGATGAAATTACCGACAAAGGTGAAAGTGTACATTTTCAATGCCCGGGTCTAAATTAAATCTTTGAATTAAATGCTTATTTTTGACTAATTCACCAGCATCCAGGCTTTCCTTGTAAAATTTGTAAAGATGAAACATTTATATCACCACATAAGTGAATCAGTGTCCCCTTTATACATTGATGATGCAACAATATACACATATGGAGCCCTAGAGCTTGAGGGAAACTTGAGTGCAGAAAAAATAGAACAAAAAGAAAAGGAGACTAGGTAAAATTAACAAAGCAGAAATAAGGCAAAGACGAAATGAAAAACTCTTCTCCTGTGTTTTGTGTCTGTCAGTCCCATGGGTTTACCTGCATTATATTTTTTTAAACTCTAGAGGTATTTTGTATCATCTTCATTTTTCAGAAAAATAAACTGAGGTTCAAAGAAGTGAAGTAAACTATATTACTAAAAATTGTCAATGCTAAGAGGTCATCCTAGGTCTCCATGATTTTAAAAATCCCCATTTTCTTTCATTATATATCATTAGCTCTCTTTCCAAGGTAATGCTCCTTGGATGTGTGCTTTTTGATTCTTTAAATATGGATAACATAACAGTGGCAAAAACACCAAAGTCTTTTCTTTTATCTCTGCTGTTAAATCAAAATGAAGCCAATTCTTCTCATCAAAAGAAAGACTAGATATAGGAGAAAGAAGAAGTAGATATTAATCTATGATTTGACTACAACCTTAACATAGCAGATATGTCCTAATTCCTCTTCAGAGACACTTATCACCTCTACTATATGCACTATATTTTTAATATATTTGTATAGTGCATATACTACAGAAATACATCAAATATGGTATGCCTGTACTCAACAAACAGATGAGAGAGATTCACCTTTCAACTTTGGAACAGATGACTAGTTTAAGCCAATGCACCAGGTCCTCTCTTGAAGCAACTATTTATACTCCGTCAAATCTCTATAATATCCTTAAGCAGTTCCTTGAGAGGAAAGGCCATCATTTCAGTGGCTAAATACATGGGTTCACATTCTGCCTTCATCAATGTGACCTTAGAAGGGCACGTTATTTTATTTTCCTAATTTTCTGTGGTTCCTTAACCTCTAAAATAGTGACTTATGTCATAGAGTTGCTATTATAATCAAACAAAACGATATGCACAAAGTCCTTAGCATAACATCTAAGACAATGGGATTCTGTGCATTTTTCTTATGTTATTGCTATGATTCAACTAAATAAACTCTCAAGTAGACAAACTACAGTACTTTGAGGGGGCTTTAAGGTCTAAGGGAATCATATTAATGACTTCCTTTGCTACAGAAAAATTTATTTGGAGGAAAAGAAGCTATTCAAAGATGCCGGGAGTTTTATCAAAGGATCTGAGCTATTCAAATTATCATACATATTGGTCCAATGTTCTAAGGCCAAAACATACACAGTGTTCTGTATATGTAATAAAATCATTGCCCATTTAATGTTTACTATTTAATTAAGCAAACAAACCCATTTTAAGTCCAATTTGTGATGGTGAAGTGTGGTACTGAATTATCATAATATATACAATACATTGTTTAATAAATGTACATGCTAGCTGATGAGCATATCAAAGAGCTTGGACCACAAGGGTTTTTTTGCTTAAATTCTTTTATTGGAATATTTTAAGTATATAATACATTCACATTTATCACTGGGGACTTGTACCTGTACATGATG
>NW_004624736.1:25947740-25971319 GCF_000247695.1 Heterocephalus glaber | reverse complement strand
TAAATAGGGACAGATGGAGGGGTTGAAGGGAGGGCAGGGGAAGGGGGAAAAATAAGAACCAAGAGAGATTATGTAAAGGTGCACATTTCCAATGATGAATGTCATTATATTGTACACCTAAAATGTACCAATAAAATAAAATTTTTTTAAAAGAAACTATTGTTTCTAGTTAAACAAATTTGAGTTAAAAATAATAGTTTATTTCAGAATCATAAGAGGTGGTATAAAAATATAGCAAAAATCATGAAGATGGTACTTGAATAATTGAAGTTTGGAAAACAATGAAATAAAGCACAAACAACTGTTTTCACATCCTAAAGAGTGAGGACATAGTGTCACATTTTGAAAGAGATAAATCTCTCACAATATTATCAACACCTTAAAGGCAAATACAGTCTTCATTTATTTCAATAAATTAATATATGCCCAATAACTAAACCCTGTACAGATGTGAAGAAATTCCAGTCATAGAGGAAAAGCATTCTCAAATACTAATAAATGTGAGAAAACTAGCTAATCACCCTTCACAATATTGGAAAATCCAAGCATATAGCAGCATTCAGAAATCTTTGTGAAATGAATAGGTATTATACCATAGTAATTTATATCTTCATAAGCAAGTAAAATATAAACTTGTTAGCCCCTATTCTAGGGGAGAAAAGAAATTTAAAAATTAAAGCAAACAGATGGAATTAGAAGTCCTATATAAACAGGGTTTTACTAGTGTTACAATGACAGCCTATTAATAGGAATATCATAAAGCTCTATTAGGAATAGATTTTTAAAGCATGCTTACATTTCAAAGTCATACCAAGGCACTGCCCAATCGTGTATGTTATGGACACATCTGAACTGGAGAGCTTAAACATGGACATTCTTATATGATTGTGTAAAAAAAAAGAAGTCAGAATTCAGGCTACTTTCCAGAAACAAGAAGAGTTTTTGAGAAGTAAATTCAATGATTAATATGATAAGGCCAAGGTTAATTTTATGGTCATATTTTTTATCATACTAGTAGGCCCATGGACTTGTGAAACAATATCCTGAAGACACTCAAAGATGGTTTGGATTAAGACCCCTAGAATGGTGCTCCCACAGTAGGGAAGAGGTTGCCACAGGGCAAGGTGAAATCTGGGTGTAGTAGGGTGAGGCCTACTCTGAGCTCACAATGAAAAGATGAACCAGCCTTCATATATTCATTAACTGTGTAGGTTGAAGTGAATAAATCCATCCTATGCTGTCTCTTTCCAAAGAGCATTTGTGCACCTTCTACTTTTTAAAGACAAAAACAGTAAGGGTTTAGCCAGGCATGGTGGTACATGTCTGTAATCCCAACACTTGGGAGGCTGAGGCAGGAGTTTGCAGCCAGCCTAAATTACAGAGGAAGACCTTCTCTAAAAAAAAAAAAAATGAAAGAGAAGAAAAAAGAAACAAAGATTTGAATTTCTGACCTTCATAAATTAAAACATTTTTCACTGAGTTTTGGGGGGGTTTTTTGGGTTTTGTTTTGTTTTTGGTATGGGGATCGAACTTTGGACCTTGAGCTTGCAAGGCAGGCACAGTGCCACTGAGCTAAATCTCCGGCCCTGAGTATTTTAATTATTTGTTCACAGGCTCTTGAAAACAGGAATTGTCTCGTTCATTATTATATTTCTAGTGTCACGGTCACTGTTACTATTCAGTAAATAGTTGTTGAATGCATTAATGAATGAATGTTTCATCCCCTAACAGTCTAGAAAAGAAAAGGGCACAGGAAATGAAACCAAAAAGAGAACTTCTAATACCCAAAGTTGGGCCATTTATTTAGTGATTGCTTCTGCCTACCAGGCCCAGCAATGATCTCACCCATAGAACCTGCTGGGCTGGTCCTGTCAGTAGGCAAGGTGAGTCTGATGTCTCACATAAAACTCAGCAAACTTGGCAAACAGATCCCAAGTACAAATCTGCCTGGTAAGCCAGATCTCATTATCCACCATGGAATTTGGCCAGTTATGCTGAGATTATAGGAGGTTGAGAAATTTGAACTTTAGCCACCCATAAGTAAAAGCATAAGAGTCAATCACTCTCTATTGCTTCTGGATGATTCTTAATTATTTTTTTCCAAAATGAAAACACTTGCTTTGGAATCTGTGAATTTTCTTCTCAACTATAAGGTAATATAAGTCAAACGGATTCAGTTTTCTTAATGTAAACAGTCTGCAAATGTCTTTATTAAAATAATTTAAATTTATTGAAAAATAATATCTGGAATCTAAATAAAAATAGTACTGTTCATTAATCATCAAAAAATTAAGTGCTGATAAAGATACAACATAAATAAGATACAGTCTCTGGTACTATCTTTTTCAATCAGATTTGAACTGAAAAAGTTCAAAGCCCCAAGAAAATGTTATCTTTTGTCCTTGAGCTATAGATTCAGAAAGGTAAACTCACTTTTACAATAGTATCATACATTCATGCAGTAGAACTAAGCAAATTTTCTTGTTCCTTTTTAAGCAAATTTTCCTAGTAAACAAAATTGTTATCAAGATTACAATGCTTGTGGGACAACGCTAAGAAGCTTTCTGGGTATAGTCTTCTGGGCCAAAGTCCTCTCCAATAAATGAACCAGGAGAGGTTAACTGGAATTTTCTTCACCTTGAAAAATGGTTTACAGTAGGATCTCAACAGCTAGACAACCTCCTCACAAGTTACATGTTACCTTACACATACCTCTTCAGGATCACATCTGTGGAGGAGGTTCCAGTACATGTGGCATCTACTCCTTTCACTATCTCAGATTGTCTCAAAGTTCCTCATTTTTCTTTTCCTCCTAATAAGTCTCTTTTGCATTTTTCTCTATTCTACTATCAGTCTCTAGGGCTGGGGATTTAGCTCAGTGGTTCCGGTGCCTGCCTCACAAGCACAAGGTCCCAAGTTCAATCCCTGGTACCAAAAAAAAAAAAAAGATACTATCAGTCTCTCTGGTCCATTTGTTTTCTGTTTTCATATGAGTTTTTGCTTTGGTGGACAGTTATTTAATAAGAAAGAAGGAGTAGTATGCAAAGCCAGAGAAAGCAAACTGATTCTACAGGCAATGAGAAATTTTAGAAAGAATGCTGAGGGCCGGGGATTTAGCTCATTGTTTTTGCCACCTGCTGATCAAACACATGGACCCGACTTCAATCCCTGGTACCAAAAAAAAAAAAAAAAAAGAATAGAAAGAATGCTGAACTGAAATCAGAAAATGTGGGTATCCATGCTGACCCCAAAACTTACCTTGTGGCCTGGGAAGTCAGGAAATATCTTGAATATTTTAGTTTCTTCATCAACATAATTAGAGCCCTGTCTACCTAACAAAAATGTCAATCAAATCAAATCAGACTGCACAATAGTATTACATTGCATTAATTTGTGGAATGTGCATCTCAGTATTCATGTGACTATGCATGCTGAAGGTGTTACATATCCAGCTATAAAAGAGGCTCTCAAACAAATACTCTATCTACAACCTTCTGTTTCCTCTTGCCTAAACTGTACTAACTCAAGTATATTTAGGAGTTCCTTCCTCAGGGTACAGGGGATCCATACATATGAAGGGTCCTACCATACTTAGTGTATTCTATACATTTTCTTGGCTTCATAAAGCTTCTCCCTGCCTGCCTTATTGACAATTTGATGTTGGTCATGACTTCCTTCTTGATGACCATTTGTATACTCACACTTTCAGTTGTAGTCTGGTTGTTTGTGAGCACCTGGATTGGGTTAGAAGTGAATGGTTGATGACACTTTGGTGTAAGAGGGACTTGGCTTCAAACACTGGCACTATAATAAAATAGTCACAATACCCTGAACTTATCATTTGATTTCTCTGAGGCTCCATTTCCTAATTTGCATACAGAAGGCACTAATCTCTACACTATAGGATGCTGATAAGTAATAAAAGAGATAATAACACGGTTATAGAATTTTCTTTGCTCCTTACTGTTAAAATGATGTAGTAGTTTGCTAGGGCTGTTATATCAAAGTACCACAAACTGAGTGGCTCAGGAAGAGAAATCAGTTGTCTCACCAAAGACTGGAAGTCTGAGATCAAAGAGTCATCATGGTCATCTTCCCTCTCAAGGCACTAGGCAAGGATCTGTTTTAGGCCTCTCTCCTAGTTTCTGCTAATTTCTTGGCTTACAGCAGGAAAACTACTGTCTTCAGATAGGATTCTCCATGTGCATCTCTTTCTCCTTTTGATGAGGACATCAGTCATATTGAATTAAGAGCTCATCCTACTCCAGTATGACCTCATCTTAACCAATTACATCTGCAATGATCCACTTGCTAAATAAAGTAATAGAAGCACTGGGTGTCACAACTCTACACATAAAAAGTGGGATGAGAAAATTTTGAGGGTCTGAAGGCTTGGGAAATGTCATACAGAAGCTAAGAACTCAAAGAAACCAAGCAATGTGTCATACCTAATTGACTGCCATCTCTTTCTGCAAGCATTGAGTTTTAAAGATTTTAAATTTCTCAAATATCCACCATAATCTGATATTCCACTTTGATTATGGTGACCTGTATTTCAAAAAAAATGGATAAAATAATGCTGACCTTTACCTTCTAGAAGCTTACAATCAGATTATAATGAAAACACTACCCTCACAGATATTAAAGTACAAATTGAACAGATGGCACACAATGAAAATACAACCAAAACAATAATAGAATAATTTTACATGCAGAACTGAATCTTAATACCACATGAAAGTATTCACGAAAGAAAAATCATACTGGGTTCATAAACAGAGGATTGCTGGAGGTATTTGCAGTGGCCCTCGCAGAGAGAGAACATGAGAAGTTCAAAAGCAGTTCCGCTGCTAACACAACATGGCCTTCTCTTGGGGAAGTATCAATGATTCTAGTTCCATTGAGCAACAATGTGTAAAGTTTAGATCCTCCCTTCAAAAATGCTTGGCCTTAATAAATCACATAGATGCAGTTTCAAGTTTTTGTCATTTGAAATATTTCTCCTTTTGTAAAAGGTAAAGGGACCAAGAAATGAGGAAAGTGGGAGGGAGAAAAGGAGAGGGGAATGAAGAAAAAGAATTAAGATGTGTTATGAACATGTACTAACTTCCCAAGATGAATATAATGATTATGTACTGAAAACATGTACTAATAAAAATATTTTTTCATGTATTATTTCCTAGAAATGTTTGGCAAAGAAATTTCTAATTCACATTGAGAATATTGACAAGAAAAAAATATTTGTGTGTCCTTATTGGAGATTTTCTCAGTTTAATATATGTCTGAAACTCTTCTAAAGCAAACTTCACTCCAAAATAATTAATGAAATAATTATTTCTTCAGTACTTACTGTGCATATATACAATGCCAGATATTGTTCATAATATAAAAGGAAGGAAATAATTGTTCTTTAACTTCAGAAATAATTAAAATACAGATGATGGTTTTATTCTAGACATTATCTCTGTCATTTGAAATTTATCAGAATTGTTACCCTCCATCACTAATCAACTATATTGTGAGTACCTTGATAGAAGAAGTTGCATCTCGTTATCAAACATGAAGAAATTGCACTTGTCTGTATCAAACTTGTCAAAGATTTAAAAGAAAAAGCAAACAGGATGAATAAAAATGAATTGAATTTCATTATAGCCCCATAACTGAAAGTACTATCCTTCCCAAATATAGATATCCAGAACTTTCCAGATAGCTGGGTCACTCTCTTTAAAATTAGATATTTTTGAGCTAGAGATATAGCTTAGGCACTTGCCTACCATAAACAAGGTCCTAGGTTCAATCCCCAGTACTACAAAGAAATTAAGATAAATAATAAATAGTTTTTTAAAGATTTTAAACACAGGCAGTCCAATTAAAATATGGTACATTTTCTTGATCCTTTGAGTTCATAGATCTGAGTAGATTTATCAGATCAGCACTGGTAAAATAATTAAGCTTTCTACTTTTTGATACTTAAATGTGTAAACAATTAAATGAAGGAATGCATTAATTCCACTGAAGAAACCTGGAGAAAAGTTGAATTTCACCTCTCTCCTCTAGGTGGCAAACTCACACCTCCTTCAGTTTGTTGTATTTCCTGTCTGCTACAATCGACATAAAAATTGTGCTGAAAAACTCCATAATTTTACATATATTGTAGCATAGAGAGAGCCATAAATGCATTTTCTCCTAAAAGTTTATTTTACACCTTTAAGCTTCTTGTAAAAAAATTTTATAGAAAGTAATTAAGAAATATGACTGTATATGTACCATAAAGAAATAGAATTGTGCACGACTGCCTTAAGTACTTTCAATTTCCATGGTCAACTCCTAGGAAATATTGTTTTGCCCAAAGTTTATTGTTATTTTCCTAAGACATTCATTTCCCCCCTAAATATGAAAACAAAGTAATTCTATTAAGTCCTGATATTTAAAAGTAAGCCAGAAATATAAATTTTTTCATATTCACTGTGACAACAACAAATAAAATCAAGTAAGAGCCAGGTGTTTTATCCTGTAAATTGAATATCGAATAATCAAATGAGATGAATTAATCCAAGTACTTGCTTTAATTTCCTTCCAAACCAGCATATGAGGTTCTGAAATATTTAAGAAATGTCCCCCATTCTCCACTTCCCTTTGTGGTAACAGTCTATATTTTTCTTATACAGGAAACAAAGCTGGAAAATATCTTGCATGTCATGAAAGCTGAAGAGCAAGCTAAAATTAATGTAAAAGCACACCAAACAGGAATAGCAAGAACTGAAGATGCCTGTCCTGTTTCCAAAAGTAAGGGGAGGAGATAAGTAAAAAGAACAATGTTATAGCCCAAGAGCTAAAATTAAATATGTGTAAACAATTCTTGTTGAAACCAGACGTCAGCATAGATTACGCAAACCAAGTAGAGTCCTGCCAAGACATGCCAGGGTAAGAGTCACCCAACATTGAGACATGGCTAGTGATAGAAATGAAGTTAATACTGTAAAGCCACAGAAAATTCTGCATTTGTGTGGAAGCTGTTACATTCCAAGTTAGCATGTAGTATATACCTAAAACCTGTAATATTTCTTCTGGATCCCACCCAAAAATCTGAAAGTGAGTTTGCTCAGATACAGGAATCCAAATGAGCACTTCTAGCTTATGTATAATTATTTCTCCAACATATATCTTGTGAGCAACCACTCTGGGATAGGATACAAGACAAATAAGGCATGGTTGCTGTCCTCAGAGGAGTGAGAAGGCCAGACCTGTACACAAATAACTAAATGAGAACAATAAATGCAAAGGGGGAGAAAAGAATAGTTAAAGCCAAACTGATGTATAGATGTTAGAGTGTGGAAGAGCCAAGTAGACTCCAGGTAAAAATCAACTTCCACGATGCCTCCCCAGAGACATTTTAGGCTCACTTTAAATGATCACTCTCAAAGCTGTGTCTGAAGCCAGGGAAGTTACGGAAGTGAACACCATCTGTTAAATAGATGCATGACTTCTAACTGTAATGAAGAAGCAACTATAAACCCTTTTAAGTAAACTAAAAAACAAGCTAAATACGCATTAATAAATATAAATAAATTATAGAATATCTCATTACTTTAAAAGGTGAGGTGGCTTTAGCATGGAAACATTTTCATAACTTCAGAAGTGAAAGAAAACACCCAGGAGGAAAGACTTCAGCCTATTGACTAACTTTATTATTTTTTGCAACTCAAAAACTGTTACATTATCCTTTCACAATTATATATACTTAAATTTTTTATAATTTTTCTTTTGTTGGTGCTTCTATTACCTATTTTTATCTAACAAAAATGTTGTCTTGTACCCACGTTCACTGTGCGTGAAGATTTTTAGCTCTGTCCTACATGTTACTGGTTGTCTTTGGCCCTTTCTCATTAGCCACTTTTGCAGCCCTGTTTTAATGTTTAAAGCCTATAATCTAATTAATTCATGCATATTATAATTTCAGTTGAAAGAGCAATGTATTTTGACCCACCTTTTTTTATTTAATGAATTTCTTGCCCACACCAGCCCAAGACAAATCTGCTCATTTTTCTTTATTCTTCATTATAAGAAAAGAGAGGGAAAGGGAAAGATGGAAAAGGCACTCAAGAAAAGAAGAAATGATTAACTATTTTCTTTCATGACCTGGAATTGACAATTGTGTGCTAATTGTACCTCTTATATTTATAGTTAAGTTTACAACCTAGGCCTGGTTCTGTAGTTTCTTTTTCTCAATGATTAATATGATTTTCTCTTTTAGTCAAAAAATTCTCTTTGAAGGACTGGGGATGTAGCTCAGTGGTACAGCATGAGACTTTGTGTTTAATCCTCATTACTGCAAACACACACACACACAAACACATTCTTTTTATCATTAAGTTTATTGATACAATTTAGATGTACATAATGATCATATTTATCATATGCAATTTGTACTTATACATGATATATCTTGATTCTTAGTTTTTTCTCATTCCATTCCCTTCCTTTCTACCCCTCTTCCCCCTTCTTATTTACAAGAACTTTGTTTCCATTTTATCTTTCTTTCCTCATTTTTTTACCTTGCTTCCGTCCTTTCCTCCCCCTTCCCTGTGCCCCTTCCCATCTGAACATTTCCTCCCTATTTCACAATATCTATTATACATTTTGATCCTTATTCACACTTTCAGTTTCTCAAACCAGAGAAACAATGTGATATTTACACGTGTTCCATTTATTTTACTTAAAAGTATGGTCTCTAAGTACATCCACTTACCTATAAATGTCTCAGGTTTATCCTTTATGGCTAAGTAGTACTCCATTGTACAAAAAAAAAAACATCTTCTTCATCCATTCATCAGTTGTGGGGCATCTAGGTTGTTTCTAAGATTTAGCTATTACAACCTGTGCTGCTGCACACATGTGTAAATACCAAATTATCTCTCTGCTTTGAGAAACTGAAAGTGTAAATGAGGATCAAATGTATAATAGATAATGTGAAATAGGAAGAAAAGGTTCAAAGGGGAAGTAGGGAGGGTGGGGGAAAGGGAAGAAAGGAAAGAAAAAATATGAGAAAAGAAGGAAAAATGGAAACAAAGTTTTTGTAAATAGGGAGTGGTGGAGGGGTGGAAGGGAGGGAAGGGGAATGGGAAAAAGCAAGAACTAAGATATATCATGTACAGATACAAATTCTCAATGATGAATGTGATCATAATGTATATCTAAAATGTACTAATAGACTTAATTTTTTTAAAACTGTGCTGCTATGAACATGGGTGTGTATATATTACTGTGGTATGATGTTTTTAATTTTTTCAGGAAGATACCAAGAAGAGGGATAACTAGGTCAAATGGAACCTCTAGTCCTAGTTTTTTGAGGAATCTCCACACTGATTTCCATAGTGATTGCACCAGTCTACACTCCCACCATCAACAGTGGAGGAGGGTTCCTTTTTCCCCACAGCTCCACCATCATTTGTTATTGGTTGATTTCTTGATAATAGCCATTCTTTCTGGAGAGAGGTGGAATCACAGTGTGGTTTTAATTTGCATCTCTCCAATGACCAGTGATGTTAAACATTTTTTTCACATATTTGCTGTTTGTACTTCTTCATCTAAGAAGTGTGTATTTATCTCAGATGCTCATTTTTGCATTTTGTCTTTAAATTTGGAGGGTTTGATTTTTTTCAGTTCTTTATATATTCTAGATATCAGTCTTTTGTCTGAGAAACAGCTTGCAAAAAATTTTTCCCACTATGTTAGTTGTCTCTTCACTCTGTTGGTGATTTCTTTTCCTGTGTAAAAGCTTTTTAGTAAGATGAGATCCCAGTTTTTGATTCTTTGTACTATTTCCCATGCAATTGGGGTTTTGTTCATAAAGTCTTTGCCTACACCTATGTCTTCAAGTGTTTTACCTATTCTCTCTCCCCCCAGATTTAGTGCATCTGTTTTAATATTTAGATCTTTAACCCATTTTTATTTTAGTTTGGTACATGGTTAGAGACATGGGTCTAGTTTTAGTCTTTGGCATGCGGAAAGCAGTTTTTCCAGCACCATATATTAAAGAGGCTATGTTTCTTCCAGTGAAGGTGTTGGCCCCTTTGTCGAAGATAAGGTGGCTGAGTCACACATTCTCTTTGAGTAAGTTCATGTCTAAAGGGATTCTCAGATGTGACCAGAACATTCTTTCCTACAAAAATTTATAAAGATAAAAATCCAGAGTACCACTGGATCAGACAAACTAATCTCTAGAAATAAGGCAGAATACCATAAAAAGAAAGCAAGTGTGGCATATACAGGATGTGAGGCTCAGCCCAGCAACTCAAATCAGCCAGTGACCTTTCAGAAAGAAGACAAAAACAAACATCCAGAGAATCAGTCACTACATTGGTGCCAGTATTCCACAAGTAAAACAGGTGTAACCACCCACTCCTAGCATCACAGACTGAGCTTGACACACCCAGACTTTCCCACTCACAGGACTCCTAGAGCTGGTCTGAATTCATGTCAACAGAAGCTTACTGTCAAGGGGACAGCAAGAGCCATTTTTGTGGCCAATCATCATATGCATGATTACCCAACAAAGAAAAACATGCACAAGCACCCATGTCCACACAAAATTCTTTTTTGAAAAAGAATTTAAAGTAGAGAAACTGAACTAAAAGAAAGTGACATTCATTCAATAGTATGAAATAAGCACCAAAACTCTCTAAAGCAGTTTCTAATTCCAGTAGAAAATATTTCAAGCCAGTCATAGTGGTGCACACCTGTAATCCCAGTACTCTGGAGAGTGAGGCAGAAGGATTGTTAAATTTGAGGCCAGCCTGGGCAATTTAGCGAGACACTGTCCTATCCCCCCGATTTTTTTTTTAAAGTTTGAGATGTAGCTCAGTGATAGAGTGCCCTGGGTACAACACCAATTGTCCTGAAGAAAGAGGAATAGGAAGAAGAGAAGGAAAAAGGAGAGGAAGTAAGAAGGGGGGGGAGAGGGGAGGGGCAGGAAGTAGGACAAAGAGAAAAGGAGAAGAGGAAGGAAGAGGAGAGAGAGGGAGGAGGAGGGAGGGTGGGGAAGGAGAAGAAGGCAGAGGAGAGGGGAAAATGGAGGGAGAGGGAGGAGGAGAAGGAAGAAAAGGAGGGGGGAAAGGAAGCAGAAGGGGAAGAAGGAGGAGGGGAAGAAGAGGAGGACAAGGAGGGAAAGAAGGAAGAGGGAGAAGAAGAAGAGAAAAGGACAGAGGAAGAGGAAGAGAAGAGGCAGCTTCAATGATGAAGCAGCAAAACAGTTCCAGTTAGCCTCAACATTTATTATTTTACTATAAACACATTAGACAACAACAAGCAATCAGAAAATCTAAGATAAATTAAAATAATAGTATAATAACTTATTAGATATTAATATGTGCCAGATAGTTTGATATGTTTTGCTACTTAGGTTAATCTTCATAACAGTCTCATAAAATAGGTTTGATAATTCCCATTTCAAAGATAGGAAACTACTTCAAATCTAAATTAAATATTTTCCGAAGAATACCCAACTAGACTAACAGAGCCAAAATCAATCTCCAAATGAACTGTCTCCACTATACCATCATGAGGAAATTATTACCCTTGTATCCAATCTGTCCTGCTGCTTGGGTTTGCAAATAAAGTATTACTGTAACACAGACACTCTCATTTATTTATTGTATTGCCTATGGCTGCTTTGGTATTACAACAGCATAGTTGAGTCATTTTGATAGGAACAACATGGCCTTCCAAGGCTAAACAACTTGCTCTCTGGCCCTCTACAGAAAGTCTGTCCACCTTTATGCTTCAGTATGTCATTACAGATTTTTTATTTATTTATTTATTTTTGGCATTGGGGATCGAACTCGGGACCTTGCGCTTGTGAGGCAGGCGCCAGAACCACTGAGCTAAATCCCCGGCCCAGGCGAGAATTCTACCACTGAACCACCCATGTGTCGGCCATTACAGATTTTTTAAAGCCTGAGTATAATAAGTTTCAGAGACTTATGAAATTCTAAGAAATGGGTATGCACTACAATCAACTTATTTGTTATAGGTACTTTGAGACATTCTGCCTATGCACAGATTCTACTCTTTAGTAAGGAGTTGAAGAGGGAGGCTGGGGATATGACTATGTGGTAGATCACTAGCCTAGCATAGGCCCTGGTTTAATCCCCAGCACCACAAATAACAATAATAATAACTGAATTGGAGAGAGACTATTTCAGAATTGGAATTTATTCACTAAGTCTCCCATCTCCTCACCAATCCTAACTCCAGCTTCTCCTCACCTCAGTTTCTCACAGGATGTCTCACTAAAGTAGGCACCTAAAAGTCAGGGAAGAACACACTGGAAATATAGTGCTATGGCTTCATAGAATTTCCATTCTATTTTCAAATTTTGACCCCCTGCTATAGTGACCTCTGAAGGGAGGACATGCCACATCTCACTGTCCCATTAGCATGTGCTTGTCAGAGTGATGCAAGTCTGGATGGATGAATTTGTAGGCTAAAAAAATAGCATTTTAATATGAAACATATATCAAGTGATAACTGAAAACAGGTAGCGACAGATAACCTTCTCTTATCCATTCTACCACATATTTAACAGGATCTGGCCTACTGCCACAACTGTATCTTACTCACTGGCTTCCATATATTCATTAATTTCACAAAAGAGCATAATTTGGGGAATCAAAGGAATTATGTTTGGGTAACTGCTATGGCCACTTGCTATTTACTACTACAAATGATCTTACTACTAGTAGTACTACTACTAGTAGTAGTAGTACTACTACATATTAAACCACTTTAAGCCTCAGTTTAGTATAGATAAAATATAGTGATTGCTTGCTGAGTTTAAAAAGGATGAACTATGAGAGCACATTCAATAACAAAGTAACTGTCACACAGTAGACATTCTCTCAATACAATACATAGCAAATACTAAGGTTGTTCTCACAAGATCAGTAAAAACTGTGTTACCTCAGTCTCCTACTGGACCAAAGTCAGACAATACTAATTACTGGAGTAAGTAGCCTTTCAAAGCTCAAGTATAGATAAAAATTTGCTGGCAGCACCCTGTATAAGTAAACAATTTTTACCTGAGAAAACTAACTTTTGACTTTCTAATCAAATCTTGTACCAGTTTCAAATAATTACTATTATATGTTATGCTTTATAGACAGCCTTGTTTTTAATTACGAGGTTTTTATTGGAGAGGCAGGTTTCAGGGTAAGTCTGTCATCTGACTTGCCAGCACTTGTTGAAAGTTTTTATAGGGTGACTCATTTACATATGTGTGTGTTTTAAGAGTGCTATTATTAAATTTTGCTGTCATACAGTGAGGGATTTACTATCCAGATTTGTCCAAATGTACACCTTCTCTATCCACCACTTACTCTATCCCTCCATTTATTAAAAGGTCAGCTTCAGTTACTTGTGTATGTGAGGTAAGAACAAATCCATCACAAAACTGAAAATCTTTGGTAGTGCAATGGTTAGATAAACTAGGAGAAATCAGTAAGAGAGTATGAAGCACAGGTGTTATTTCCTCTTGACTAATTTTGTTTTAATTTTGTAGGGAGAATACATGAGGGAAAAATCATTTCACATTGTACTCAGCAAGAGGTACCAAACAACCAGTTAACTGCCCACAGAGGAAAATAAAATAAACATGAGTACACAAGTTCTTTAAAAGAATAAAAACACTCCTATAAGCAGGAATATAAAAACTCCAAATGGCATGGTGTGACAATATGATTATCAAGTGGATTAGCTTGAGAAATTAGTAAAGCACACTTCCACATGGGTCTAGGTGGGTCCTGGAGACATGACCTCAGGACTATATGTGGTATCTTGTCCCTTGCCTCTTCCTTTCTGGTGCCCTTCCTCTGTGCTCTGCTTCTGGTTGCCATGAACTGAGCAGTTTTGCTCTGCCAAGCCATTCCTCCATGAGGTTTCTACTTCAAAGTCAGCCAACCACAAACTAAACCTCTAAAACCATAAGCCAAATTAAAACTCTCCTTCTGTAAGTGGTGGGCATGAGGTATTTTGTTCCAGCATTTGGAAAGCTGACCAATACATATGGGCAGCAATGAAACAATTTCATCATAATTCAGTAACACCAACAGCAAACCTTTGCTGAGCACTTCCTTCATGTGACAGTAATTGTGGTGTCATTTTGAGTAAGAAACACTTATCTGATTAGTAGAGCACAGTTCTGGGTGTGTTTAGATGATTAGCTTGACTTACTGAAATACCAACCCACATATTGGTGAATATGGGTGACACCGAACAATAGGCTTATAGCCTGGGTGGAATAAAGAGGAAAAGAAAAGGTCTGGCCTTCTTACTTCTTTGAAGACCTTCAGCCTTTGCCATCACATATGGACACTGGTTCAAGGTTCTAGCACAGAACCTTTAAAATTTAGCCTTCCAGCAGAGACTCCAGTCTTCCAATGTAGAACCTTTGGCTCTCGAATACAGACTCGCACCAGACTCTGAAGTGAGCTGCAGGCTTTCAACTTTTGACTGGATCCTCTGACTCTCCAGCACATAAACAGCCCTTTTGCATTCTTCCATCCCTGACACTGCAGGTGGCCACTGTAAGTCTATTTTGTAAATCCTTTAATATTATAGTTTATATTAAATCTGCTCCTCTACTGAACCCTAACTGATACACTATACATGCACCTGTCACATATGAAGCCCCAGGCAGGGCATTGCAGGTACAAAGTATAAATTACAACATTTTGTAAATACAGGAGTTTTCTTTTGCATTGTTATTGCCTTTAAATATCTGACCACTCTATTAGTTAAAACTACAGGAAGGAATAGAAGAAATAAATGGAATGAGGGAAAAAGAAAGGAAAGAAAAGAGAAAATGGGAAAATAAGAGAGAAAGAAAAGGTGTCCAATGTTTGATGTCACCATCCAGTAGACCTGCAAGTGTCTGAAGCCCATGGCCAGTAGTGTTCACTTGATTCCACCCCTACCGAATTACCTCTGGAGATGACTCTGTACACTTGAGTTTATCTTGCTGAAAAACAACTTACCCTCAACCCCCTAAAAACTTATGGCTTAAAACCCCTGAGGATCAGCTTTTCTCATATGGCAGCTTGCTTCATCAAAGGGAGTAAGAGAGAGTCTTCTAGCACAGTGGAAATCATAATCCTTTCCAAATTTACCAGAAAGGTGACATCTTCTCAAGGTTGTCATATCAGTAGAAGCAATTATTCAATTGGAGGGGATTATCCAAGACCATGAATACTAGCAGGCTGAGATAATCAGGAACAGTCAAGCTGCCAACCACAACTTGGTGATCTACTCTGTTTGCTAATTTCTTTTCTGTTTGATCTATCTTCCAATCACCAAAAAATTCCAAAATACTCAGGTCTAAACATATAAAATTTTACTTTAGTTTAAGTTTGCCTTCCTTAGAGGAGCTAGTAGTACAGTAGGAACACTGGAATGCTAGAAAGAAAGCAGGAAACCAGGAACAACTCTGGTTATTTACTGACTGTAAAATTTTATCTGGTCTGGGGCTGTAGCTCAGTGGTAGAGTGCTCAGTTAGAATATGCAAGGCCTTGGGTTTAATCTCTAGTACTGAAAAAAAATTATCCATGAACCTAATTTTCTTATCTTTGAACAATCATGCTTTCTGTGTTTATCCTGTATAACTATTATGTTCACCAAGAAGGAAAATATGTTTTCCAAAGCACAGTAATATTGCACTGAGAGACTTGAGATGATTACAGATGATACATTGGCTGTAAGTGGAACTTTTTAAAGATACTGGTTTTAGAGTACATTAAATATATATATATAAAACACAGAAAATGCACAGGCTTACAGATGTTGCTTAAATGAGATGTCAATGAAGTTTTTTAAAGGTGAGTCAATTTGAAGAAAAATATTAAGAAAACAATACAGGTGGTCTGAGAACGTGGCAAACATTATGAAGGTGATATCTGATTACATAATATAAAGTGTTCCACAAATGCATTGAATCTTGCTCATTTATTTATGCTTCATGATGGTAACTCAAGAAGGTAACTAAATATATTTTTGTTACCAGCAGACCAGACCTAACAATTGGTAAAAGAAATGACCATTTAAAAATCCAATTCTAGAGCCAGGGATTTAGCTCAGTGGCACTGCGCCTGCCTGGCAAGTGCAGGGTTCTGAGTTTGATCCCTGGTACCAAAAAAACAAAAACAAAACAAAATATAAAAATCCAATTCTAAATTTTGTGTCCACAAAGAATCCTCCCCCTAGTATTTATATCCTTTGTTTCCTCATGTATTTCCTTTACCTTAAACTTTATTAATAATTTCCATTTATTAAGTGCTTACTATATGCTAGAATATATATAATATATATTTCATTTAATACCTAGCCATTTAAGAAGATTGTATTATATCTTAAAATGAAGAAACTGAATCTTAAAGAAGTTAAATTACTTAGCTAAAATCACTCAGCTAGTAAATACAAGAGCAAGAATTTAAACTCAGGTCTATGAGACTTGAAAAGTATGTGTAAATTCTACATTGCCAATAAAACTTGAAAAAACTAAACTTTCATTCACTATGCCCAGCCTCATCTTTTTGTACCTCTATACTTTGGTGATACAGTATTGTAACACTTTTCCTCTGGAATGTGGGACAATATATCAACATCAGGGCATTAAAATTAAGGTCAGAGAATGAGTCATTTATTGCCAAATATCAAGACACAACATGCAAACTAAGTAGAATAAGAGAAACAATTGTTTCCTAGCCTGACTCTTCCACCTCACTCAACCTCCACTGGCAGGGAACAAACAGAAAGATGAAGTTGAGACACTGCCTAGGTTTCCTCCCAGGCAAGGATGTTTACTAAATTTCTCACTACTTCTCCTGTATGACATCCCTACCAAGAATAATTTTACCAGCAAAGAGAAGTGCTTCACTCATGGGATCCAAACACTTAATGAGCTGTTCAACTGTGAAGAAATTTCCTCAAAGCTGAGCGGGATGGCACATGGCTGTTATCCCAGCACTCAAGAGGCTGAGACAGGAAGATCACTATGAGTTTGAGGCCAGCCTGGGCTACATAAAGAGACCCTGTCTCAAAAAATAAAAAAAAGAAGTCTCCTTGACAAAAGACAACATCTCCCTTTTGCTTTTCAGTATGAGGTGTGAGTTTTGCTTGAAACGAGATATTCCAAATGGTAAGAGTAACTGAAATGTGCTTAATTCCTCTTTGAGAAGAGCTTTGAGCTTTGTTTTTATTGTCTTTCTTGAAAATCTATTTCAAGAAAACTGATACTAGCAATTAAAATCAGAAGATGGCACAGTGAATGCTCCCATTTATACTCAGATTATCCACTCCCTATTTTGTAACAGAAAGCAAGATTTTGCCCATTTTAATCATACGATATTAATATCATAATGCTCCGACCTTGGTGATTACAAATACAGGGTAAAATAAATTGACAGAGTAAATACTTTAAACAGAAAATTGTAAGTAAATATTTGAAAACAAGTCTTTCAAATATTTTCTAATAACATACAGATTAAATTCAGAAAAGAAGTTTCCCTCACCCAAGATTTAGCTCAGTAGCTCCACACCTGTCTTGCAAGCGCAAGGTCCTGAGTTTGATTCCAGGTACCGAAAAAAAAAAAAAATTCCCTCATTGCTCTTTTCTTGTCACACTGCCCTGGGAGATAAGCATTCCCCAGGCAGCACAGTACACCTGCACCTCAGTGTATCCACCACTGTACCACAGACTCAAGCAGGGCAGGGCAGAGACCAGGTGTGAGGAAGTATCACAGCATGCCCATCAGTATTCTCAAATCCTTTGATGCATTCTCACCAACTATCCTGCAGAATGCCCAAGAATCCCACACAGATGAACTTCAAATTACATGTGCTCAGGCTCTCCTATGTAAGGCAATCCCCACCCCCATTCTCCTCTCAATCTCTCTCTCTCGCGCGCTCTGAATTTTCCCTTTTTAATTAATAAATAAATCTAGGTGAAAGCAAGAGTTATTCTGTTCCCCAACCACAGTTCAGCAAGTATTTTGTCATACTGGGCGGGGCGGGGGGGGGCACAATATGGTGATTTTCTAATGCTAAGATTTATTCTATTTTAGCTGCTATCCTTCTAAAGGAAAAAAAAACCTTTCCCTCAGTGTTTGGATCATTTTTAAAATTTAGTATAGTTGAAATTCTCTTTTTTTTTTGGTACCAGGGCTCGAACTCGGGTCCTTGCACTTGCGCAGCAGGTGGTGAAACCACTGAGCTAAATCCCCGCTCTATATCATCATTTTTGATATTCAAATTGTTCCAAATTAAGCAAGAGGGAGAAGAAAGTTTATTTTGAAAACCAAGTCCACATGAAATTTTATTAATCCTGCATGTAATTGTTCAATAAACCTTGCATTAAAATCAGTAAAACTATTATATAAATAAATCAAACACTTCTTTAACTGCTAAATTTTAAGTGCCAATTCAAAACTAGAGAGTCAAATTAAAAGAATCCTAAAATGATTTCACATTGTTTTTGTTAACTCTTATTCTGTTTTGAAACTCACTTCAGTATTGTCTAGGTTTATAACCACATCGAAAGTTTTGAGACTGGGTATCAAAATTAAATTTCTAAAACTGCCATCATAATGATACTGAATTTTGGTTTATTATACTTTTTTGAGACTTTTATTTCAACTATTTCTTGATTTATAACCATGCCTAGTTTGTCACTACTGAATTGTGAGTATTCATCTAATATGAGAATAGTAAAATTAAAAATTTAATGCTGTCTTAATTTTGATATCAAGTTTTACATTTTGGAGCTTTTATATAAATTCTGGCAAGGTTTTCTGAAGTGAACAACCAGTTTGAAATCATCTTTTTATTATTGAGATAATGGCATATTATTGATTTGTTCATATAACAGAAATATTTTAGTGTCTTTATATGATATAGATTATGATTTCTCATAAGCTAACTCTTGTATTTTTATGGTGTAGTATAAAACATAAAGCATGTTCAATTAAAAAACTTAAGTGTGATTTTACATATCTATATTATTAACTTTACAACAGAAGTTACTGTCCCTGCTAAAATGGAAGAGTCATGGAGACAGAGATCTGTTACTACTGATATAATTCAAGGACCCAGAAAAGCATCTGGGATATAATGGACATTCACTAAATATTTGTTGAATGGCTACTAGATGAACTGAGTGAATCAACACTGACCTTTACTCAATAAAAGGGCAGCTATGAAGAAACTAAAAAACATTTTCCATTGAGAAGAGGCATTATTTTAGATGACTGTCTAATAAAATTATATTTCTTGGGTTTTTTTCATTTGGCAAGAATGAATATTTCTTTTTTTTCTTTTTTTTATTAAATTCTTTTATTGGTACATTGTAGGTATACAACACAATTACATTTCTCATTGGGAATTGTACCTTTACATAATGCATCTTGGTTCTTATTTTTTCCCCATTCCTAGCCCTCCCTTCACCCCCTCCACCCTTCACTATTTACAGAGACTTTATTTCCATTTTTTCCATTTCTCATCATTTTTCCTTTCCCTTCTTTCTTTTCCCCTGCCCCTCCCACTACCCCTACTCCTTTGGACTTTTTCTTCCTATTTTGCATTATCAATTATTCAAGAATGAATATTTCTTATACAGAGCTGGGAATTGAACTCTGGTTTTGCACATGCTAGGCAAGTGCTCTATCACTGAGTTATGCCATCAGTCCTGAGTAGTTTCAGAAAAGGCTTTTTCAATGACACTGTGCAGTAAGTGCCTTCCCCAGCATTGGTTCTGAGTGTTCTTATTCAGCCTAAGGTGAAATCTTTAACATGACGTACGCAGCCCAATAAGATTTTGCCATACTTATTTCTCTAATCCCAGTTATCTACACTCTCTTTCTCCATCTCTATGCTCCAGGCATAATTCCTTCAATATGCCCATACTTCCTCCCACCTCAGAGCTTGCCACATGCAGTTCTACTTAAAATGTTCTTCCTTGCAACTACTACCTCAATCCTTTGAATTAGTTAATACTTCTATAATCCTGCAGACCTCAGTTCAAAAATCTTTTGATTTCCTTCACTACAGACTATCCCCTCCCTCAATATTCATTCACCTAGTATCCAAGACTTTGGTTTCTTGACCTTACCTTGTTTTCTAATGAATAGTCAGGTTTCATCATACCTATACCTACCACATTTGTCTGATATTTAGTGTGGGCTCAATATCCTTAATAGATAAGCAAATATATTATAGATAGCAATAAATTCAAGGTTTTATGTTAGCATGGTTGCTAGCAATACAGGTAGAGAAAAAGTAGACTGAAATATCTTCGTAGGATGATGTGAACATGTTGATATTATTTACATAACACGTATGACATATTATCAGTAATATATGAAAGTATGGGTTCTGGAGAAAGACTTGAAAGAAACAAGGAAAAAAAGGTCATCAGGATCCAAAGCTGCAAAAAGAAACTGCTTGTGAGAAAAATACATTATTGGATCTTGAAAGAAGTAAATCACTGCTTATCATAGAAATTGGTTTTCCTGATTCTGAGTGAATCACAGAAAGTTGAAGAGTGAACGAAAATGGAGCTAATAAATACTTATCACTCTTCAGCAAACTCACATCCTGAATATGTAGTTTATTTAGCAGTGCAAAAGTTAATTATTTAATTTCACCTATGCTAAGCAGCTGGATCTAAACAACAAAACAGTTTCAGATGGGGGGGGGGGTAAAGCCAATCTCAGTTCACAATGACTAATGAAGATAGACGGTTGAATGTAAGATCCAACCTATAACATACCAGATTAATCAAACCTTCAAGCCAATTAATTAAGATATGTGTATGTGTGCTTGTGTGTGTGTGCATATGCTTTTGTTTTTTCTTTATGTGTTTGTTTTGGATGTTTAATTTTGTTATGTTTTGTTTTTACAGTACTAGGGAACCTTCCCACTGAGCTACATTCCCAAGCCCTTTTCTTTTAATTTCTCTTTTGGGATAGGGTCTCACTAAGTTGTTAAATTTTCCAGGCTGGAATTAAACTTCCAGTCCTCCTGCCTTAGCCTCCCAGAGTGCTGGGATTATGAGAATGTGCCACTACAGTTTTGTCTTTTAATAAATAATTTCCCTAAAACTAAAAAGGGTTTTTAAAAATCAGAACATTTCATAGAATTTTTTTTCTTCTTTTAGCTCTAGGAATTGGATGTAGGGCCTTGAACATGTTAGCCAATCACTCTACAACTGAGCTACATATCCAGTCCAAGAATATGTTTTATGCAAAAGCTCTACAGAGGAAATATGCTATATCAGACACATATAAATTATCCCTAATAAAATATCATTAAACAAAGTCCAAAAATAACATATTTCTGAGAAAAAATAAAATTAAATACATAATGTATTCACTTTCCTGTTCCTGGGACACAATACCTCACACCCACAACTTAAAGGAGCAGAGGTTTAATTTAGCTCATGGTTTCAGAGGATTCAGTCTATGGCCCACAGGCTCCAAGACTGGAATATCATGGCAGAAGGGCATAGTGGAGCAGAGCTGCTTAGTTCACAGTGGCCAGGAAGTCGAGTGGAGGAATAGTACCAGAGAGGAAAAGGTGAAGGACTAGCTATAGTGCCCAAGGTCACACCACTATGACCCAAGACCTAGAAGTGTGCTCCACCAATCCCCTGGGTGGCTTCTAAGCCCATCAAGTTGACACAATAAAGCTTAACTCTAATATGTAATTTTTGCTAACCAATGATCTTCAAAAAAATTAATAAAAAGTAAAATTACCAATTATTTGACTTTTTAAGTTTAATCCTTCCTTAAGTGCTTAATCTCCCAGAAACCATGTGAACTTTGATAAAACATTTAAACCTAACTCAACCACTCACTTCCCCTCCTGATATTCCACCTAAAATAGTAAAGCTAGTGAAAGGCACTTGATCCTAGCCTAATATTAATACTAGGGGAGTGGATACACAACTTAATCTCACAAATAATTATTGACTCCCACATTGCTGTTTTAATCAACATGTCTAATCTTGAGCACAGTCATTTCAGTTATGAATGCAACAACTTTTTCATGCAATGACTTGTTAAATTCACTTTAATTTTAGAAAGTCCTTTTGTTTTAAAGTATCTGTGAGCTAATGAAGAAATATTTAACAACATTTCAGCAGAATTTATTAGCTTAATAACTAGGTATATAGTTCATTAAAATATATCTGGCAAACAAGAACTGCATACTACTGATACTATACAGTACATAAACCAGTTTTGCTCTGATTTTAGAAGGGACCTCTGCTATAATTGAGCTGCATACAACAACTTTAAATAATGAGCTTCAATGGTAGAAAACATTTTGATAAAATGAGGAAATAAATTATTATATTTCTAAATGAAATATAACTTTCATTTATGCCTGGATAAGTTCAAACTGTCTAGCATAGAGAGTCCGAATTAACTTAAGTTGTGTGGAAGAGGACGCCTGAGTGTTAAGGTAGAAAGTAAACGGCTTATATAGGCACATCAGTCCTGATTTTATAATTAAATCACTCCCTGATTTCATCTCCCTCTATCCACGAATCATTTAAATATGACTTATTTCAAAGAAGGATATCCCATAGGGTATTTTGGATATTTTCCAGATACATTTTTATTTGTAACAATGTGTTGGAGGCCCTCCTGGATTACAGGTGAACCAAAGGCCAACTGAATTTTTTTTTTTTTATACCGGGTATGGAACTTGGGACCTTGCGCTTGCAAGGTTTAAGAGGCGGAACTACTGAGCTAAATTACCGGCCCCACACCACTGAATTTGTAACAACCCTCTAGACATTCATATAGATGAAAATATGTACAATAATTATTCAGAATTATGCAACTAATTATGTTTTGCATATAAAGATAAAGGCCTAGAAATATGACCAATCAGGGGCCGGGGATTTAGCTCAGTGGTTTCGCCGCCTGCTGAGCAAATGCAAGGACCGGAGTTCGATCCCTAGTACCAAAATATATATATATATATATATATATATATATATATATATATATATATATATATATATATATATATATATATATATATATGAATGACCAACCAGGTAACAAAAAACTCCACCAGTACTCAGATTGTGGTTTCTAAACACCATTTCCCAATAAAAAGAATGAGTGCTCCCTTGAGAAATAATAATATGTATAGGAGAAAAAATGTCCAGGATAAAACTGGAATATATTGTCACACCAGAAATCAAAACTTCTGAAAAAGACCATTGAGATCAGTCAAAAAGATGCAAAAGCTTCCACTGGCCAAAGGTAAGGCTTAAGTATCAATATGAATAGTAACTATTATGGACTGAAACACACTAATTATGTTTAAATCCAATTTTAAATCATCAGTTATCTTTGGAAGATGCCAGAAACTCAATCCATTATCTTAAAAACTTCTAAATAAATTTGAAAATAAAGTATTTTTCCCATTAAGTTTATTGGTACATTTTAGGTATAAAATACAGTTACATTCATCATTGGGATCTTGTACCTTTATATGAGTTATCTTGGTTCTTATT
>NW_004624736.1:25907314-25934975 GCF_000247695.1 Heterocephalus glaber | reverse complement strand
TGTGTCTGATGACTAGTTCCCAAGTCAGACAAAAACAGCTGTTTATGTTTTTCTCCCAGAAGGAGATTTCTATTCCTCTCCCCAAACTTAAGAATGAAGTGGTCATCAACTAATAAAAGGACATTTTCTCCAAACAAATGTGGAAGTTCAAATAGAAGTTAAAGAAATTAAGAGACTGAAAACTAAGATATGGAGGACGGATGGGAACAATCGAGAAATTGGAGTTAATATTGCCTCCTTCCCTTCCTTGTCCAGTTAGATTTCAGCCCTGTTGAGGTTCAAGGACTAGATCTTCCTCACCAACCATCACTCCCATGACAAGTGAGCTTTCCCTTATTTCCGCAGGGGAAATTTGAGCTGAGATCTACTGGAAAAAATCATTTCCTCTAAGTTTTGAATAAAAAAGGGATTGGCCTCCCTGTTAAGCTCGGCACTCAAGTGATCTTGTAAATAAGAACTATTCAGTGTGGGGAGAGGTCTGCTCTCTCGTGCAGTTTTTAGGCAACAGATTATTTGTGGTTCTCTTCTGATTTCAAATATAGTTATCAGTTGTAATATTTTAAATCTTTAAAGCAATAAATATGTTGAGTCAAACTCACTGAGGAAGATTAGGAGGGAAAGAAGCACTTAATCTTTATTTCTTTAGAAGAGGATTTAATGGCAGGTTCAGACTGTTTAATGTCAGGCCCAGTACCACATCCGTGTTTTATTATGTTTCATTAATACTGTAAAAATGTCTTTATTACTCATGATAAATAAAAAACAAGTACTTACTGATGTGAGTTTAAATAGGTAAAAGTGCAAAGAAAGACTCACTGTACTAATACCATGAAACTGAGATCTTAGCTTTTTTGGCTTTGCTGTTTTGGTTCTTTTGTCTGTTTATGGTATTTTTTCTTTATTGCGTCAGGATCTCATTATGTTGGGCAGGCTGTCCTCAGGTTCCCCGACTCATGCGACCCTATTTATTTATTCGTTTGTTTATGGGATGTATCCATAATTCAACATTAAAAAGAATTTAAAAGTACATGCAAAACAGGATTCTTGGGATTTTTTCACTGTTTTTCTGATTGGCCAATTCTAATGAGAAGACACACCCAAAGGAAAATTGCTAAAGGTGATGAAAATGTGAAGCTTGCGAAGTTCCAGTAGTGCCTCAGGATGAGCTTACTCTGCGTGACAGGTGCGGAACTACCGCTTTCAGATATTTTTCTAAAGCCGGAGTTATTTTCAAAGGTTTCCTCTCTGCCTCTGGATTACAGGGGAAACGACTAACTTCTCCAGAATAAAACTGGCCTCGCGCTAAAAGAATAGCAGTCCTCTGCTCCGCCTGCTGGGGATTAGCAGCTGAGCGCAGGAAATGAGCATTTTCAAACACAGCCTTGCTTCACTCACTGGACGTTCAGCCCGCAGTCGCCCGCGCTCCCGGCGGCTCTCTCTTCCCTGGTGGCGCATGCGTCCCAGAACGTTCTGGGCGGGCTCCCCAACCCCTACCTCCCACGTGAGTCTTACACTGCCCCCCCCCCCGCTTCACTGTGACGTCACCGGCTGCGGGCCAGGCCTCCCGGCAAGCCCAGTGGGAGGAGCCGCTCGGCCCCGACCGGGGGCGGGGCTTAAGGGGGCGGGGCGAGGTGGGCCGCCCGGCCCAGCTGGGAACACAGCTCATTCCCTGCCGGCTCCCCAGGCCACCGGAGCTGGGCTGCGCGCAAGGCGTTCTTCCTGGGAAGGACAGGCGAGTGTCTGCTGGTTCTCGGCCGCCAGGAAAAGCCCGGAACTAACTACTCTGCCCCTGCAAGGCCCCCACACCGCAGAAAGCCTGCGACAGGGACAGAAGCTGACTGAGCTCTCCTGTGAGGGCAGCGCCCCGGGGCGGTGCAGAAACTGTCGCTGAACTCACCCTCAGCAGTGGATTATACAGGCCGCTCCGGGTCCGAAGGCTGCGCAATGCGAGAAGAGGACAAGAGCATGCTCAGTGGTGGCGGCTGCGATGTGGACCTGGCCAACGCCGCGGCGCGAGGGCAAGTGGAGACGGTTCGGCATCTCCTGGACGCCGGAGCAGATCCCAACGCCGTCAATCGCTTCGGGAGGCGCCCGATCCAGGTAGCTGGGGCCCCAGGGCCTTGCCGGCAGGGGGCGCGCGAGCGCGCAGCACGCCCTCCGCGGGTCGCGGCTAGCACCCAAACCTCCACCGAAGTAGACCTGGGCTACTGTCTCTCTAGCTGCAAGTGCTCAGCTCAGGCATAAGGCAGGTTTTTACCCAGCAGAAATCCCAAAGGAAGGAATTGGAAAGGGAAAGGGAAAAAATTGCTTCCGTTTATTGCAGTTCTGGGGGATCAAACTCGGGCCTGGGGCACACTAGACAAGGGCTTCACCACTCACCTATACCCTTAACTCCTGGCTTTCTCTTTATGGAAAAAGAAATAAGCATTTGTTCTGCCATCTTATCAGAGATGCAAGGAAGAGGTTCAATGGGGAAGAGAGGGGAAAAGGTAAGATCAGTTAGGAAGGAGGACTGTTTTGTCCGGCTATTTTCCGCGATAAAGATAAATAAATTTACAAGTTGCACAATCTGGATTGGATTTAAGGAATTTTCCAAAATCATATCACATGAAAAAACTCACCGTGAACTTAATTTTAAGCAGCTGTATGAAATGTTTTATTTTTTCCTCATAGAGGCTAGTTGAATTCAGAGGAATTAAACAGGATTCCCCAAGCACAGTACTTAATTCCTTGTATTTTATGTTAGCAATGTCTTAAGTGATACAGACGAGGGAAAAAATTATGCTTCTATAGTTTTTTATTGTTTACCGCACTCAGTACTTGAAATACAAAAACATTCCTACAGCACCTGTTAGATCCGTTTGGCAAAGGGTTTTCATAAACAGTCTCTCCATTGTTAATATACATATTCAGATTTTCTACTAATAATTTTGCTGTAATATTTTTAATTCCTTTAAAACATGAGATAATGATTTTGTACATTACTTTTGACTGTTTATGGCCATATCAGTACTCAGCCATCATCACTCTCCAGAACTAAGTGAATATTAAGGGGTCTTGGTGATGAGGTTCATTTTAAGGGAAGTGTCCATTCCTTTAAAGCCCTTAGAAAACCGGTATAACAAATAAGGGATATTTTAAAGCAAGAAAAATATTGTAAAGTGGTTCTTAAAGACTTAAAATGTTATTATAAAAACAAGTATTCTTATTTACAATTTTAGTTCACATATTCTGAGATACTAAGAAACACTTTTTCCCCCTTTCCCTTATGTGTAAGATAGCCTTTATATTACTACTAGAAATGACAACTTAGAGTTCTCATAGTCTTTAAGGGAGGAAATGAATTTTTTTTTATGTTCATGAGACCAAAAAAAGCACTAGAAGTTTACTGCCTTTCAACTATATGGTACATTTGAAAGGATGTAAACCTACAAACAAATGACTGATCTGGACATTTAGTTATCAAAAATTGTTTTTATTATTAACTTAAAAACATAAAAGCAAATGATTGCAGTATGTACATGTACACAAATGATGCTATAAACATTATTTTTTATAAATTATACATCCCTCTGACCTACTAACCTCCAAGCTCTTCTTATGGAGAAATATATTTGCTGCTTAACATAAAATCATGGTAATTATTAAGTCCTGTACAATGTTGGACATGACAATTTACTTTTTTCTCCTCTAATCTCCAACTTTGGCTCAAATTATTAGACTATAATCTGTTTATGAGCACAAACGCCTTTGGCAATACATAAAGCAAACCTTCCACAGGACTGCTATGAGAACTAAACAAAGTTAAAACTTTTTTTAAAAAAACTTGGGTGTTATTTTCCTCCTTGACATTAATCAAACATCTGAAAAAATGCCAGTTGATTACCTAATAAATATTTTACACCTACATTAATGGGGAGCAGGAAAAGCAGCAACCAATGCAATTTAAGATTTTTAAAACTACTTAAAGCCAGGCTAGGTGACACAAAGCCTGTCATTACAGACCTCTGGGAGGCTGAAGCAGGAGAATTGCCTGGAATTCACTGCTAGCCTGGAACATAGCAAGACTGTACCTCACACAAAAAAACCCAAAATATAAATGCCATTTAAACTTAACTCTGCCCATAAATCATTTAACAAAATGAGTTCCCATGTTCCAATGAAAATCAAGAATTTTTACCACAATGACAATCACTTTACTGTCAGTTCTTTTTTGTTTCTGCACGTTTGGAGAATAAAGTAGAATTTAATTCAAAGAGTATAACTAGGGCCGGGATTTTAGCTCAGTGGTTCTGGCGCCTGCCTCGCAAGCACAAGGCCCGGCCGAGTTCAATCCCTGGTACCTAAATAAATAAATAAATAAATAAATAAATAAAAAGTGTATAACTAGGGGAAAGGCAGTTGTATCAGCAAATGAAGAGAAAGGAGATTCCCAGACTCAAAGGCTTGTAGCCTCTTCCTTGGTCGGATACCTCACCGTACAGACGCATTTCTTTGAAATGGCTCTGCCCCCACCTCCTTCCCTCCCTCCAAGGCGCGCCGCTTCTCACTGTCCCACACTATGGAGCTGACCGTTCTGCTCCCTCCCGCAGGTCATGATGATGGGCAGTGCCCACATGGCTGAGCTTCTGCTGCTCCACGGCGCAGAGCCCAACTGCGCAGACCCCGCCACACTCACCCGACCGGTACACGACGCGGCGCGGGAAGGTTTTATAGACACACTAGTGGCGCTGCACCGGGCTGGGGCGCGGCTGGACGTGCGCGACGCTTGGGGCCGCTTGCCCGTGGACCTAGCTGAGGAGCAGGGCCACCGAGACATCGCTGGGTACCTGCGTGCAGCCTCTGGGGACTGATGACAGGCTCCCTGAGGCACCTACAATGACTTTTTTCTCCCCAGTACCCCACCCCAACCTGGTTCCTGCCACCTGTAAACGTGGAGCAGCGTAGAGCCTGCAAGCCTTCCCATCTCGGCTGGACTGCTGGGAGCAAGAAGGGGCCAACGGAGAATAAGTTCATATACCTTTTTGTGAATCTGTAGCCTGCCCTCAACTCTCATCGTGAAGCCAAATGCTGAGAAGTGGGACAAATCTATCGCCAACAAGTTTTAGGCATGTGTGAAGTTTCAGATGTTAACTACAATTTAGGATTTTCTGATGGAAAGTGGATCACCCTGGCTGCCTAGGAATCTTCCTAAGGTAATCCTGAGTCTGGAGTTGGAAGTGGCAGTGCTTAGCATTCGAGTGGGGGTACTCAGTCTGTTTGCCCCGCTGATAAACTGATCGCTGAGGAGCTCCCGGTCCCGGGAAGTAGACTGTAATCCCTGGAAGCTGGAAGGAAACCTAAGGACTGATGAGTAGCTGGGAGAGATTAGATGGGCTTCAGCGGGGCCCAAGGCTTTCCACTGCACAGCACAAAGTCATTCGAAAGGGTACTGTCTGGAAGCACTGGAGACTCACCCAGTTCCACCAGGTAACAAAGCCGGAAAGCGCTTGTGGGAGCTACAACAGATCTGCCCCTATACTGTAACAATCCGGATGTCTTCTTGAAGTAAAGCAGCTCGCCAACAGCTGCTTTTTCTCATTCCATTAAGGCACAGTTGACTGTTTTCTGGATGTAGTCAAAATCAAACAGTGCAAGAATAAAGTGTTGTATTATAATCAGAGCAATTGTAGCAGTTAACTTTAATAATGTGCTTTCTCTATTTAAGATAGGACCCAGAAATCCTCCTTGTGAATTGCCACTTGAAAAGATTTCATGATTCTTTGTACTTTTGAGTTGTTTTTAGTAACAATGCATTAGTGGGAAGATTGTGACAAAATAATTCATGGCCCTCAGTAAAGAGTGAGGCAAGGGCCAGGATTTAGCTCAGTGGTTTTGCCACCTGCCTAGCAAGTGCAAGGACCTGAGTTTGATCCCTGGTGCCAAAAAAAACAAAAAAAAAAAAAGTGAAGCAAAATTATGCTTCTTAATGAAGCTATGGCCCTGTGGCAAGCTCCTAGTACTCAGGCCTAGATTGCTTTTACCTTAAACAATGTTTATTTATTTCTTTGTTAAATTTATCTGATTGTTTCATTGATAGAGTGTCTCCAGGAAATATTCCAAATATGTTTTAGAAAATAGATGCCTTTGCCCAGTAAATTACCTTGGGATAGTTCCCAAAAGGCTGCTGAAAAAGTAGATGAAGCATAAAACTGTTGAAAATGATGGAATGTCTTATTATCTGCTGACCAAACTAATGGTCCACTGCTTTTGGGTTTTATATCCAGTGTTGCTTAATTCACTATAGCATTGGAACAAATGATACTTAATTACTGTTTTAATAAAGAATAAACCATATAACTTGAAATCCAAGATGTGGATACTTTCATTTAAAAATGTATTTCCATCAACTTACCACTAATTCCTGACAAACACTGAAAGATCAAAAGGATTCACTTCTTTCATCTCTCATAATAATTGTTGATAAATGATCCCAACAATTTGTAAAACCTGCATATATATAATAGGAAGTTAAACATAAAATTTATATATTCACTATGCTTCTAAGTATCCAGTCTACTGACTGTACATTTAAAAGAGAAAAGATAGAACAGAGCCGGGGATTTAGCTCAGTGGTTCCGCTGCCTGCCCCGCAAGTGCAAGGACCCGAGTTTGATCCCTGATACCGATAAATAAATAAATAAATAAATAAATTTTTAAAAATAAAAGAGAAAAGATAGAGTAGAAAAAAATTAAGAGGAAAGATTTATAAGAGGTACCTTTAAGTTAATTATACAAATTTTCTCTATCAATACCTTATTCCTCAAATTAATGTATGACAGTTCTGGGGAAGGTTAGTTGGAACCTGACTATATCTTATTGGGAAGAAATATCTGTTTATTGACACATAATTTGTTCAAGCACACTTTAAAGTACTTTAACACTTAAATCTGAGAAATAGGATGGGATTTTAGTTTATTTTTGTTTTGTTATTTGTGGTGATGGGGATTGAACCCAGGGCCGTGGGCACACTAGGCAAGCCCTCTGCCACTGAACTACATCTCCAGACCAAAAGAGGTGTTGTTTTCTTGAATAACATGCTAAAGGAGAGAAGGTACTCATTCTATGATGTGCAAAGTAAGTCCATCTGGTTCCAAAGCTTTTTCTTTCATTTATAATCAGTGGAGCTTGATTTGGCTCATGGAACTGGAGGTCTGTTATGGCAAGGCTATCCAGGGGCCTGGGGCCACATCTAGTGAGAGCCTTCTTGCTGCTTCGGAACACAACAGAAGAATGGGGGAGGGGGGCGCTGAGACAAAGAGAGACTGAGAAAATCAAGCTCCAAGCCTCAAACACTTTAAGAATCTAAATCCAGGACTGGGGTTTTAGCTCAGTGGTTCTGCCACCTCCCTGGCAAGTGCAAGAACCGGAGTTAGATCCCCCGGTACCAAAAAAAAAGAAATCTAAATCCACTCTTGAAGCCCTCAAGATCTAAACACCTCCCATTAGGCTCCACCTCCCAAAACTTTTGCTTTGGGTATTCAGTTTCTAACACATGCTTTGAGGGGTACATATTTAAACCGGAGTAATGACCTTTTTCATGTACCAGTTTATCATTCAGCCATGCTAATCTTCTTGGAGTCTCCTAAACAGGCTGTATTCTCTCCCCTCATGCCATTACACACAGTTTTCTCTCCATCTCTTACATTATCAATCTAGTCATCTTTTTAGTATGTATCCTGTTAGATTCTGCTTAAAGAACAAGTTAACTGCTGAATGATAGGTGACTAAGTAATTGACCTGAATAATCCTTATTTCATCCTGAGGTTGAACCTAGTGCCCCTCTTCTGTGATGCCCTACATGTTTCTCTAGCACAGAATTTTTTTTTCTTTCTCTTTCCTGTGATACAATAAACTCACTAAAGGCATGAAGTGGCGCTTACTTGGTTACCCCCCAATCCCAACCCCTGGGTACTGGGGACTGAACCCAGGGCAGTCTCACTGAGCTACATTCCCAGTGGGGTTTTTTTGGTTTGTTCTTGTTGTTTGTTTTGTTGTTTTGTTTTTTAAGACAGCATCTAGCCAAGTGACTAAGTTGCCCAAGCTGAGCTTGAACTTGTGATCCTCCTGTTTTAGACTGCCAGAGTGCCAGGATTACAGGCATGTGCCACCATACCCAGCTTGTATTCATTTTTGTAGCTCCTGTGCATCACAATATCTAGGACACAGTTGACTCAGTGAAAACACAGATAACTGTACAAAAAACATTTCATATTACCATTATGTTTCAAAAAAAAAAGTAAAGTAAAATATTAATGTAAACATCAATGTTTACTCACAGAAAATCAAGCCCAGAGAATAAATTATTTGCTTTCTACTCAAAAATTAATCTGCCCATTTGAGATACAGTTTTTGACACATTAAAAGTATTTTTTAAAATAATAAAAAGTTACTTTAAGAATCTAAAAGGTTATTTGCTGAGAGTGGTATAAATTTTTATTTTGATTAAATGATGTTTGAGATAATAGAATTCAGGATGCTAGGAAGAAGTATTTTATTTACACAAATCCAAAACATTTCTCACACAGTCTTTCATAGTTTTCTTAAAAGTTGGTGTTATGGGTATATTGTATTTATAGAACATTAGGAAATAAAATTAGGGCATAATTCAGACAATAAACTGCACATTTTCTGAAGCTACAGTCCTAAACATCTTATGGAATTCTTTCCATTGTGTGAGATTTTCAAATACATTGACACTATTTTGGAAATAAAGGGTTCTATACTATTATCAGTAACTGCTAAGTTTGCAGTTAGTACTAACAACTAATTTTAGAAAAACTACAAATGGACTGTAGAGAACCGTTCATCGGTCCTAAATGAATAGCTAGGTCAACTGACACCTGTAGGGTTTAGTTCCTTGAATAAAATTTTAATTCCCAAGCCTGTGAAGTGATCTGAGGTTTCAGAACAGGTAAGTATTCTACCTATCTCTTTTTTATTGTATATTGACAATACATAATATAGACTTATGAGATACAAATGATGTTATGATCTATGAATAAAACGTGGAATAACTAAATCAAGCTAGTTAATATATCCATCACCTCAAATAACATGATAAATGAAATGTCAGTCACAGAAAGACAAATGCCACAACTTATTACTTATATGTGGAATCCAAAACAACTAAATTCATAGAAACATATAATGGTAGTTACAGAGCCTGAAGGGTAGGGAAAATGAAAATGATGGTATAATAGCACAAAATCTCAGGTGGACAGGATGAATGTTTCTCCTTTTTTTCCTATTGAACATTATGGCAAATATAATATTTTACATTTCAAAACTGTTAAAATAAAAATTTTCAAATGTTCTCATAACACAGCTTATAGTTTTGTTTTGCTTCCATGGCACGAACCTATCCTCCACAATCATTAATACATATGAAAACAACTAATTTTGAAAAACATAAATAAACAATGATATTACTCCTTTTTTATTTCCTAGGATAACTTTCCTACTTTTCTTTCTTTCTTTTTTTTTTTTTTTGGTACTGGGGATCGAACTTGGGACCTTGCACTTGGGAGGCAGGTTGCGGCACCACTGAGCTAAATCCTTGGCCCTTTCTGTAAGATATAATGAATAGAAAAATAGTTTTAAATCTGTTATAAATGGCTTTGGAGAATAGCCCCCACAGAAATATTTTTAAAACTCAAAAATTTTGGAAGATAATGGAACCTTCATTTTCAAATTAAGCCCCAACAAAAGAAAATAAAATTCTATTTATTACTTAAGCACTCAATCACTTGGAGGGTGAGGTTAAAATTTTTTTAAATTTATACTGTAAAGGCTAGGGATGTACTTAAGTGGTGGAGAACATGCCTGGCCCTGGGTTCAATTCCCAACACTGCAAAAATTAATTAACATGATATTGTTTTACAATTACTAAGAAATATCCTGGAGGAGAAAAGGAGTTCATAATCTAAGTCTCCCATTTATTTATAAAATCCCTTAATTTGTCTTAAATTACATATACATGGAACATGTTACTCCATTCCTAGTTTAAAGAAATTGTGGTATCTTTCCTAATGACAACTTGATATTGAAGGGCAATTAAACAAGAAAATGTGATTGTGAATTTTACAGTACTATATTAAAAAGGGGGGGGGGTTGTTGTTTGCTTCACTTTATTAGATTCTCTTTTTTCCATAACGCAAAGTCAAAACAATATTGGACATCAATTACCACCTAAAGCAGTACAGCAATTTATTAATACTACATAAAAGTTAGTTCAGTTTAAAGCCACTTGGCATATAGGTTTAGTTGATGCTAATGTTTTATCAGAAGCAATAGGAGACATATCCTATTAAATTAGTTATGAATTTCACCTTGAAGGATATATACAAACAAAAGTAGTTACTATAGTCATGAGTCCTAGTTCTGCCTCCATTCTGGAATTGCAGAAAATTAAACTGTTAATTTCTGTATCTAAGTCTAAAATATTACCAAGACTTTTTTTTAAGAAATCCTATTACCTGACAGACCTGTATTATAAGAATATCTGGAAGTTAAATTTTAAAATTCAAGAATTAATACATTTGACTTCATTTTTACCTTTCCTTTTTCACCTAGATGGCTGGATTGAGGGAAAGGGTTATTGACTGTGAATGAAAAATCTATTTTAAATTTTCCATGCTCTAGTAGTTAAAATTAGTAATTTCAGAGCTGAGGATGTAACTCAGTGGTATAGCAAGGCACTAGGCTCCATCGCCAGCACTGAAAAAAAAATTTTCAGCAATTTTAGAACAAAGAAATGAAACAGAAAGAGTATATGACTCATAAAACCCCTAACATATTTGGTACAGTGTGTACTTCAGAATGCTCTTATGATATTTCATTTCCATACTACAATAAATACAATACAGTGTCAGGACCACTAATTTATCTTAAGGTAGGCAACTGACCTTCAGTAAATATATACAATAAATTATATACAATGCTAACTAGCTCACATCTGGGTATTTACATTATGCTAGAACTTTACCAAGGATCCCTTCCCACTCAGAAGCCCCTATTTATTAGTGTTCTGGGAGATACACAGTCAGTCTGGGCACAGAAAATATCTTCCAATAGAGTTCAAGGCAAAATTTTAAGACCAGTTATAGTAATTAAACTGTTTCATTTCCCTTTTATATTTGGATTTATTCTCAAGTGCATTAATCTTCTGTTTATCCTCTCACATAATACTATTATTGCATGATTAGAGCTACTTCCTCTGAACTCTGTCTTTTGTGAACTCTGGGTCTCCCTTCTAAACAAACCCCCCTCTACCTTCTATCTGTTCACCTTGCCTTGAGTGACAACAAGATCTTTCTGAGAAACTCACTTTCTTCTGCACTTAGTACACAGTACTGAGCTATGGTTAATAGAGCAGGAATAAGGACCAGAAATGTGAACCTGGTGTTCAGGTAACTTTCAGTGTAGTCCCAAAACAAATATATAAAGATTATCCAGGTTCTGTCTTAATATAAATAATTACATTTTGTTTCTTTATCTAATTAAACTGCAAATAATTTTACTGTATGTTACTGCATATTTTATGATATGTTTATAGGCGATAATAAATGAACATAAGTAAGTGATTTGTTCTGTTCACAAACCCACGGACATGTCAGCTAATTATTGCCAACATATGGAGTATTTATTCTTTTAAAGAGTGACTTGAAAGATATTTATGTGAACTGGCTCCTCATTACATCTATGTTATAAAGGCCTAAGCTCTACCACTCTTCCAGGACACAGATGTGCCCCTCATCATCCAATGTACCCTCTGTCAACAGGCCACCTTGGAATTATAACCTATAACCTTGCCTTAAAATCATTTGATTGTCCTCTATTATGCTCTAGTCTCTGGACTGCCTTTGCTATTAGAGTTATTGCAATAACCCTACTCCAGGATTTCAGTGGCTTCTGATCTGTTTAAATCTTACCATTGATTGAAAATTTTAATGTCATTTCCTTCCTAGGGAAAAATTAAATGACACTTCATTTTACATTTACCCCCAAGTATTTATTATACAAAAAGAGTGCTGACCCCAGTAGTCACTTGAGGGCAACAAGTTTAAAAGCATATCCATCTAAGGGAATTGGTTCTCAACACTCACTGCATGATTTGCTGACCAGCTCCAGGTCTACAGAATTAGAATTTCTAGGTTTGAGCCCCCAAATTTCTATGGTTGTTACTTTATTTTTATTCATAGTGAACTCTCAAATAGTCCAGAAAGCAAAAAATATGAAGTGAAAATCTCCTCAAACTTCCCCACCCCCATCCTTACTATCCAAGGGTAACCACCATTTTAAAAACTGGAACTATCCTTCCAAAAATGTGGATATACATAATCATAAATATCCCTCCCCAACACACATATCTGGAAAATACAAGTGAAATCATACACTACTCTATCACTTGCTTTGATTCAAAAGAGATCTTTGACAACTTGCATCGACAGCCCGTATATATGCATATTTTTCACAACTGCATAGTTTCATATTTTATGAATGAGTCTTAATTTTTTAAAAAACTATTACAAGTATGTCCAATATTCCTTTTTACTTTCTTGCATTTTGTGATACAATATACCATCATAAGGAATCTTTTTTTTTTCAGTACTGGAGATTGAACGCAGGGACTTTGCACTGAGCTCATCCTTTTTAATTTTTAATTTTGAGACTGATTTTGGCTAAGTCACCAACTTGCCTCTGCCTCAGCCTCTCAGAGTGCTGGGATTACAGGCATGTGCCACCACACCCAACATATTTTTCTACATACTTATATGAGCTCTTGTAGCAATAAAAGTAAAATTGTTGCATCTAATGGAGACAACTATATATACATATGAATGTTTACAATCTGCATTAGAATCTGCGTATATACCGCTTTCTAAAGCACAGATGTCTGTGTACACATATATAATACATATTTTTCATATATACTTGAATTGTTAATGGAATTGCTGAGTCAATGGTATATGTATATATTTGTATATACATACATATACAATACATTTCTTTCCATGCATATAAATTCTACAAATACAGTGTGTGTGTGTATATATATATAGTGTGTATTATTTGTGTGTGCATATTTTTCCATACATTACTTGGTATCTTTGCAAACTTATATGAATAAGAGTTAAACACCTGAGTATGAGAACACATACATGACATATATGTACAATTTTGATAAGTATTGTAGTTACCTTTCAAAGTAATTACATGAATTATAAGTGTGTAGGAATGACTATCTCCTGACAGCTTTGCCACTCTTTCTGCCATACTTGTAGTATTACATAACATTGTTTCTGCTTGCATTTCTTTACTAATGAATAATATTCAATATCTTTTCATTTATTTTTTGACTATTTGTATATACCATAAACTGCCCATTTTATTCTTTGCCCATTTCTCTGCTGGGTTTTTTTTTTTACTGGCTTATGTGTTTATTTATATATTCTAGAAATCAATCTTTTGTCATTCAAATAATTGTTTTTAAGTCTTGTTTATAATATCTTTTGTCATATGCCTTTGGGTTTTGAAAATGTGCACTTTTATGAACGCTTCTCATAGAATTTTTGGGGGGGGGTTGGTTTTTTTGGTACCAGGAATCGAACTCAGGACCTTGCGCTTGCAAGGCAGGCACCAGAACCACTGAGCTAAATCCCTGGCCCTGACAGAATTTTGATAATCAAGAGTTACCTAAGGGATAAATTTAGCATTCTAGGACGTTATGTGGGAGGAAGACAAGACAGGGATATTCAGTAAGGTTTCCCCCTTAACCTCTGCCAATAGGATTAATTTGCTGATCTAAAACTAAACATTGTTTTCCTTTATTAAAAGACTCAGAAAGCTGGCAACTAGTTTTTTAGGCCAATGGAAGAGGCCAAAGAAATGCTCCAATATTCAGTGAGTCTTGACTTCATAAGTGATAACTCACTTCCTATTGGTATTGGCCTTGGACAACAGAAAGAGGACAAAGCTTGTAGTCTGAAGACCTGACTGATGATTCCAACCCTGGCAGTACCTGCTGGCCATGTAGTGTCCAAGTTTTGAGTCTTTCTGGGCCTCAGTCTTCTCACCTGGAAAATATGGGAAATAATCCCAAATTGAAAGAGCCACTAAGAAAATAAAATAAGTAAAGTGAAAATGCATATAGTACTTTTCAGTTCTTCATCATTAATTTTTTAAAGAGCACATAGCTATAAGTCATTAGGAATTCTGATGATCTCTTTGGGATACTACATATTAGTTGTTTTCCTAGTGAATCACTTTCTTAATTATATTTTGCTTAGACTAATATTAAAATTAGAATTTTCCTGTATACTACAACTGATAGAGAGCAGGTGCTATGCAGAGAAAACCAAGATGAAATTTAAAAGTTCAAAATTTTAAAATGACATTTTTTGAGCAAAGCCTGCTCCATAATCATCTTCTTACACAAATGACATTCCTCTGAAGTAGGCAACTACCTTATCCTCAGGACAAATTGCCATAGAGAGAAAATGGTTATAATTTAGGCTGTACAGATCCAGTAAATACATACAGATCCCTGCATTAAAATTTTGCTGGGAGATTAAGGTTCAGAAGATCCCACAAATGTGGTGGGACAATGTGATGGTTAATTTTATATGTCAACTTGGCTAGACTATGGTGCTCAGTTCTTTGGATAAAACACCAGTATAAAAGATCCTGTAATGGTATCTTTTAGATGTGATTAGCATTTAACAGCAATTGCCCTTCATAAAGTGAATGAGCCTCAACCAGTCCGTTGAAAGGTTTAAGAGAAAAGACTGAAGTCCCTCCAGGAAGCCTGAATCTTCCCTCTAGAACATCTTCAGGCACCAAACTGCAACACTCCTTCTTCTCAATGTCTCCAGCCTGTGAAGCTGCCCTACAAACTACCTACTTGCCAACCCCTACCATCTCCTGAGCCAAATTATTAAAGCATTGCATATTCTCCATATATACATGTGTATATATTATGTATCTGTATATCATAAATATATATAGATAGGAGAGGCCCTATTGGTTGTTTCCCTGCAGAACTCTGACTACCATAAATAACTGTAAGAAATGAATAAGGACCTTCTCTCCCCTCCCCACCAGTCTGCGCCCAGGGAAACTAGCATCCTTAAACTCTGTGCTGATATCCAGCAGCGGTTTTTCCTCCAGTATTCTTTCTCCAAACTACCCTTCCTCCAAACTACCCTTCCCGCACCTCTGAGGCACAGAAAACCACATTCCCTCATTATATTGTAGTTTTGCAGGAGTCCCTCTCTACCATGAGGTTCTTTGGGGGAAAGGGTGTCACAGATGCAGACCAAGACAGCAGGATCTGGTTCTCATGAAGCTTACATTCTACCGTAGACACAGAAGCCACGGACATGTAAACAAATATTTAAAGTCATTTCTGAAGGCTAAGTGCTATAAGGAAAACAATGGCCTGGTATGTTGGTTGTGTGGAGAAGCCTCAAGAAGACACCCTTGTGGGGAAAAAAATAAAGGAAAAAAAAGTTCATCCCATAATAATGACGACTACAGTGTTCAGTAAATTCTCAGTCAATCTTCCCCAACAGGTGCACTCGTAAAATCCAGACAGAAATTTAGTCAAAGTAGCAATTTAAAAATGATTGCTGAATCTCACTTGATCCAACCGTTCCTCTCCTGTCCTGCGTTTTGACCTAGGTGGCAGCAACGTCACGTGACGCGGCGGGGGATGGTAAAGAAGACACTGCCTGCTGCTCCGCCTGGCCTCTCAGTTACATACAGCAGAGCCTTAGGTGGGTGGCCTGGCTGATCCAAACCTCACTTTCCTCCTCCGTAAGCGGGGGGGGGGGGGGGGAGCTGATGACTGATAAATAAGGACCTGCCGACTCTCACCCTGAAGTGGAAGTGGTTCCACTTCTGCAGCCAGGCCACTAGGCCCGAGCACAAGAATGGGAAGCCAGTGCGAGAAGGGCCAAATTTCCAGATTCCGAAAGCTGGGCCCAGTTCCACATCTTGAGCACGGCCGCAGCTCTAGCGGACCAGATTCTGGACAGAGCGAGGCAGACCGCGGGCCCGGGAGGTCTGGGCACCGGGTCAGCGCCGCGCACCTGAAAGCGGTGTCCGGAGCTCGACTTCCAGCTTTCAGAGTCCCCGAGCCGGCGTCAGAGCCCTAGACCCAGAGCAGAGACTTGCCACACGCGCTGCGGCTTCTCGCGTTCCCAGGCCGTCTCGGTATCCTCGACTCACCCCCTCCTTTCGCTGCTCCTTCCTTTCCTTCCCCCGCTTTTCCTGTTCCGAGTGGACCACGGCGGGGGAGGAGAGAGGGAGTGTCTCTAGAAAGAAGGGATCACTGATGTGGAAGAAAAGAGAGGGCCGAGGGAGGCGGAGGGGAGCGAGCGCGCCGAATAGTCGGGTGGCGAGGGGGAAGGGTGGCCGGGCGCCGCAGACCGCTGAGCTCCGCGCCTGGAGCCCGGGAGAGGCGGGGAGCAGCCGAGGGGGAGGAGAGCGCAGGGAGGAGGAAAGAGGAAGAAGCGCTCAGATGCTCAGCTGTGTCTCGCAATTAAAACCGAAAATAAAAAACTGCCTAGATGAAGCGGACTCAGTTCTCGACTCAGCCCACAAATTCGGCGACCGGGAACTGGCAGAGGAAGGGACGCCAGACCCTGCCGGGATCCCCCACCCTTGGCCGGGTTGGTCTCCACCTACCTGGTCTGGCGCCCGGCCTGCCGCGCCAGCCGCGCCAGCGCCTTGCAGTGTCCAGATGTCGCGTCCGTTGCGGACAGCGGTTTCTTTTCATATCGCTTGTTTCCCAAATCTAGAAGCAAAGCGGAGCGGCATTTTCATTCAAAACTGACGTCCAGCTCCTGATTGGCGGATAGAGCAAAGAGAGGGCCTCGTTCTTCTTTCTTTCTTTTTCTCTTTTAAATAATCTTATGTGGAGACCGGGAAGACTCGTGTCAAGGGGCGCGAAGAATAAGGACGGGGGACGGGAGCAGGGACGCGAGAAGCACCCGGACCGGCGGGCGGAGCGCCGTGGATCCCGGTAGTGCCGAGTCAGGTGACGGATGTTGCCAGGGGGCGGGCTGCCAGAGATGCGTTCCGGCGCAGGCCACGGGGCTGCCACCGTGTGGGGCGCCCGCGCTCAGGGTGGGGAGGAGGGGGCGGGGGGTGCGAATAAGGCGGGAAGAAGGTGGTAGGCCGGAGCGAGAGGAACCTAGGTCGCCAGCCGTCCTGGCGCACGCCTCCGTCCACGACCCTCCACAGCCTGTCCCGCAAGCGCTGGGCACTGAACGGTCCTGACATCTTGGGCGGTGGGTCGGGAAGAACGGCGCTCGGGGCGCGTGTGCGCGCCTGCAGGGCGAAGGGGGGCGAGGGGCGGTGCGTGGTCCTGGTCCGCACTCTGGGGACGGGGGCGGCGCTGCTTACCTCCGGTGCCAAAGGGCGGCGCGGCGGCGCAGCTCGGCGCAGCTTCGCGGCGCGGCCGCCGAAACAGCATGGTGCGCAGGGTCCGCAGGTTCTTGGTAACCGTCCGGATTCGGCGAGCGAGCGGCCCATCGTGTGTGCGGGCTTTCGTGGTGCAGATCCCACGGCAGGCAGGAGAGTGTGCAGCTCCGTGTGCTCGGGCCGTGGAGGCCCTCTTGCTGATGCTAGTGTGGAGACACCGGAGAGGGCAGCAGCCGTATCCTAGAAGACCAGGTAGGAACAGGCTCTCAAATGTTCCGGGCTTAAGGACGCTTGGACGGTTTCATTTGGTTTGATTTAATGCACAAACAGATCGTTATCTTTTGGGGGGGCGAGGCTAGCAGGAGAAGGTTATAAAGGGTGAGGTTGGAGGGGTGCAGTTTTCCCCCATCGAGTTAAAGTTACTTGAAGGGATGTGAATCTTCCAATACATTGAGTCGGGAGCCCCCTTCGCAAACCTCTACAGTCCTGTGAAACTCTTAAGTGGATCCCAGACCTTCTCAACCCACCTTAGAAGTTTGGAAACAGTGGCTGTACAATTTCCTCAGTGGAAGTCGGCTGGTACTCCCTGCCCGTGTACACACACACACACACACACACACACACACACACACACACACACAGAGTGTCTTTTTAGAGCACTTTATTTCGCGCTGGGGGAAATTACTACTATCCATGTTAGTTTTCTAAGCCCCCCTTTTTAGTCTTCCCCAGCCTGGTGAGGCGGGTAGAGGAGGACAGGAGAGTGCAGAGTGCGGACACCAATTAGTATGACTTCCTGGAATACTAGCATTGAATCGAGGGATCAGTAACTGCTACAAAGAGCAAACCCTTGTTTCTGGGAAATTTTGCAGCCAGTAAAAAGAATGAGTTTTCGTGAAGAGTTGAAGTTTCTTACTTCGTGGCCTCAGTGATTGAAAATGCTCAGAATAATGCTCCTATGTTTAGCAGACCATAGAACTACAGTGATGTCCCTGAAGAATCACAACGGATCATATTTTAGTCACCTCAGACCACAATTAACATAGTTTATAAATGAGGCCTACTTCTTGAAAATTGAGATCGGTGGTAGTTTTGTCCTCATAGGGGCTAAGTCTTCGCTCAATCAGTGTACTGTCCTATGAGCTGGAAAATTGAAAAAATATAATGCTATAATGTGCAAAATTTTAATTAAAACTTGGATGGTAAGTCTAAAAATAATTTAGTGAGGTTTCATTGTTTTGACCTTCCCGAGGCTTCAAGACCCTTGAAATACATAACTCCAAGAAGCAAAGGCCAGTTGAGGGTGGATTTTTTTTTATTGCAGATTTAATCTTTTTGAGAAGGAAATGTAAGTGGCCCCCATACACACACACACACACACACACACACACACACACAGGGGGGGGGGGGGGCCTGGACCTTCACTGAGCTACATCCCCAGCCTTTTTGAAATTTTGTTTTTATTTTGAGACGGGAATCTCACGAAGTCCCTAAATTACCCAGGCTGGGCTTAAATTTTTACTTCCTCTGCCTCTGGCTCCCTGAGTTCGGGAACAACAGGCTCTGGCCAACACACCAGGTTTAGATTTTTGTCTTCTTACATGTGCCCAGCATGGTGGCAGGTCTGTAATCTCAGCACTTGGGAGACTGAGACGGAAGGATTGCTGCTAGTTCGAAGGCAGCCTCTGCTCCATAATGACTTCAAGGCCACCCCAAACTACATAGGGAGACCCTGTCTCCAAAAAAAAAAGTACAATTTGTAGGATAAATGCACATTTTATTTTTCATTTTCATATTTTATGAAAATTTTTTAATAAGTACAAGGAGTTTATAAAGGATCTCATGGCTTGTTGCTAGATTTGATTTTTAAATATTCACAAATATAGTGGTGAATGCCTATAATCCTAGCACTTGAGAAACGAAGACAGGACAATCAGGAGTTCCAGGCCTGTCTGGGCTACACATCAAACTGGAGGCCAGCCTGGACTACATAGTGAGACTCTGCTTCAAAAAAAAAAAAAATGAAGGTGTTTTATTTTCCTTAATAGTGGTTTACCATATCAGCAAAGTTTAGCCACTGTGATATAAGTTTGAATACAGTTAATATTATTCTCTATACAAATAGTTGTTTTATTACTCTAGTTAAAATTGCTCTATATAAAATTATTAGGTTGCTTCTGAAAATCTGTGTTTAGGAAGTAGAAACTTTTAATACTTGTAAATACTGTAATTATGTGTTTTCCATTTTAGGAGTGTAGAAGTATTGTGGCTACTTTAAGTTAGAGAAAGTATTCATTTTATAGTATACTTGTAGTATAGAATGGAAATATAAAAATAGGTTTGTTGAAAGTAACTATTCATTTCTTGTTATTTGGGTGTAAATCATATTTCAGGAATTAGGTGTAAAGTTATTTGCAGTATGAAAAAGGCCTGGTTTTCTGCGAGTACTTGGTGATAGGACATGTGGCTTAAATAGAATAGAATGTATATCTTGAAAATAGGTTCAATTTCCCAACTTCCTATATGAAATTACATACATGATATAAACATATGAAGTGGTAGTTATGTGACATGTTACTTTATATTTCATACTTATAAACTACACCTTTTGTACTGATTTAGGTATGTATAGTGATAATTATTTTGAGACTCATACAGTTCCTTCAGAGGTGCAAATACTTAAACAGTACAGGCATAAATTATCTAATATTAGCACAAATATTAAGGTACATATTTTTAACATTTCTGCGCATACATTCACTTTGAGGTATTATTTTTATCTGATTGGAAATATGTATAGCAAAATTGAGCTGGGGATGTAGCTCAATGGTAGAGCTTTCACAAGGCCCTGGATTCAGTTCCTAGCAACACATGTGCCTGTGAGCATGTGCACACGCACACACGCATGCGTGCACACACACACACACACACTCTACATTACCAGCTCCATAACTAGTTCTTATCTATACATATTTGATATACTGGGTACATGAAATTGGTTTTGCAGTATACGTACTTTGGTGTGTTTACAAAATAGTAATATATTCATTATGAAGTCAAATACTCATTTGTTCATAACTGTTGAGGAACTGTATGAGTTTTTATTCTTTTACAACATGGAGTCCTTTCAAGGTAAATACTGTGCAGTTGGCATTAACCGTTATTCTCAATGTGTATGTGATCTCAGTTGATGATGTGTTCTAAATGAGTAATAACCCTTTCAGAAATTAAGATTTCATGCTCATCTTACTTCTTTGAAAACTCTTGAATTTTGAAATATCCATTGTCATCCTAAGGTAGGAACAAGAAAAGGCAGGACCAGTGTAGTCTATTGCTATGTCCATAATATTTTACAGGTCTACAATTACATGTTAATTCATCAGTAGTAACTATGTGATGGAATTAAACTCAATTATTTTTCTAATATAACAGTGATTCCTGTTAGTAAAAGGATATAAATATTTTTTAAAAATATTGTCTTATAGCAAGGTTGAACATGTGGCCCAGTGTTTTCACTCTTTTAAAACATTTATTTGTCTGTTTCTTTATTTATTTTGGAGAAATGTAAAAATCTCACCAGCAGCTCATTCAACACTAGGCCAAACCAAAACTGAAGCTCCAGACTGAAACACCCGTGCCCCTCTATCTTCACAAAACCCAACCGGATAAAAAGTTTTTTTGGTGCTGTATCTCTGCAGTGTCAATTATGTAAACAACAGGTATGTTTCATTTTCTAAACATAAAATTATAATATTGAATGTGAATTTTTCTCTAAATTCTTATTTTTACATATCTAATCACTAATGTTATCTCTGTTTATTGCCTGATTAACACACTTTCGTAAACACTTCACAGGCAAGAAAAACAATTCTGGGGCGGAGGATTTAGCTCAATGGTTCCGCCGCCTGCCTTGCAAGCGCAAGGTCCAGAGTTTGATCCCTGGTACCAAAAAAAAAAAAGAAAAGAAAAAGAAAGAAAAGCAATTCTGTAATGCACATCAAGAACTTTTAAAAAACTGATGTACTTTCATTCAGCTATGCTATTTCTAGCCTAGCCATCATCCTAAGAAAAGATTCTGATAAGGATCAATACAAAGATAGCTAAAAGTAGAAAGAAATTGAAAGTTCCCTATAACTAGCAATAAGGTGTTGAATTATGGTGCAGTGATATTCTGGAATATTAGACAGCTACAGATTTCCAAGGTATTTAATAGAATGTGAAATGTCTACGTTAGAAAGTTAGACGTTTTTTAAAGCAAAATCCAAACAATAAACAACTCTTGCGCGCGCTCTCTGTCTACACACACACACACACACACACACACACACACACACGCAGATACACACATGCTCTGGATAATATTTATTTTTTGTTACATTTTTGCATTTTACAGGGTTCAAACCATCACCAGTAATAATATACGTTATTTTCAAATCCTTTGACACAGAAGCGTTACATTGTGGATGAATTACTAGTTTCATTAGCATTAGATGGGAAGACGGGGGGAAAATCGAGAGAAGAGTTACAAAACCAAGCCTGTATATGAAGATGGTTTTAAGGTTTGGTAAAGCTTAGAATGCTGTGACTTGAGACACAAACGTGGATCGTGCTTTTCGTCACGCAGTTCCGTTTTTAAATGATGATAAAGCTGCAGCTCTGTTTCCAAGACTCTTAGATGTTAGGCCCTGGGTCACAGCACATGGGCGCTCCCTGCGACCTCTTCTTCGGCAACCCCCCCCTTCCCCCCAGCACCGGCGTCACCTCCGAAAGACTTCGGGCGTGGAGCTAAGGCGGAGCTAAGGTGGAGCTAAGCTAGGAATGTGGGGTGGGAGTAGGGGGTTCCCATTACTCCGAAGAGCGCCCGCGGGTGAATGAGTCTCCCGGGCTCTCAAAGCTCAGAGCCTTCTTCTCCGGGCTCCACTTTCCTCCTCCGGGCTCCACTTTCCTCCTCCACCCTGACCTCCGACACTCTGTACTGCGGATCCCTAGGACAACCGCTCATCCAAGGAGATTTAATTGACAAAAGCTAGCGTTCAGACGCTTGGTCCGCTGATAACCCTACTCCGCGCAAGCACTCTTTCCACTTTTGGGCTCCGCCTCCCCTATTTCTGCAGGAAAGAGTTGATCCGAGTCGAAGCCGCTATAGACCTGGGGTTAGACGTGGACCAGGACTGGGCTTCACTGAGCAGGGAGGGAAAAGGAGCAGGAAGAGTCAAAGGGCGTCCACTGGACGAGTGAGTGAGGAAGGGAGGCAACTCGAGACCACCACCCCAGCCTAGACCGGGCGGGCGAGGCCTTTCTTTCTTGGAAGGGATGGGTGGAGAGAAACCCGTTCCCTGGAGGAACTGTGGGGTAAGAGCACTTTCAAGACAGCCAGTCCTCCACTCCTCCCGGCCAGACCGAGCCTGTGGGTTGAAAGGCCTCCTCCTTTCGGTTTTTAAGGGTTCAGGATGGTGTGCAGAGTGCTCGTAGTGTTTTCCCAGTGATGATGTCTCTCAACAGTTTTCTTTTTATGTTACTAATTTTCCTCATTTAAAATATCCAAATGAAATCACTGATTAGATTTTTTTTTTTTAAGTCCAACTTGGGCAACCTAGTGATTTAGTTAGTGATTTAGTTTACTGTCTCAAAGTAAAAAATAAGGGCTGGAGATGTAGCTCTGTGAGAAGGCCCTGGCTTCCATCCCCAGTACCAGAAAAAAAAAAACACAAAAACAGCTATTAAAACACCAAGATCCACCTCCATAACAGCAAGACAACCAAGGGAGAAGACCTTAGGAATGTTTTGTTCATTAGGAGAAAGAAAGTCCTTTTAGAGGTTCTGTCCCCTCCTAGAATATACACAACCAACGTGGGACCTCAGCAGATTCGCAGTGTCGTAATCCACGCTATTTCACTGTGTATTCAGCAAGCTCCCGTGTGTTTACAGTTGTTACCAAATGTCAGTAGCTTTTCCCACCATTAATACACTATGTAAGAGATACCAGTAACACATTGGAAGATTAGGCAACCTTCGTGTGTGTGTGTGTGTGTGTATGCGCGTGTGTGGTGGAGGATATTACTGGAGATTGAATCCAGGGCCTTCACACATAGAGATACACCCCCAAACCCTCAGCCCAGGCTCAAACATTGCATCCCCCTGCCTCCAACTCCCAGAGTACTTCGATTACAAGCCTGAGCCACCACACCCAATAGCATTTTAAGACGGGATGATTGAAGAAAATCTCAGTATTTTCAATGCCTCTCAGTACAGTCATTTATTTAATAAGCCTGGGATGGTCCTTGTATTTTGGCAGAACTATAAAATCAGACAGAAGTAATAAAAGAGCAAAAATTAAAACAGCTACAGGATTTAAATTCTCAAAGCATCAGATCTCCATTTTTAAAAGTATGTTTATTTTTTCATAAGTAACATTGACTTTGCCCATAAAAATATAAACACTTTATGACAGATGACTTTATAATTCTTTAAATAGCTCTCTATTAGTTTTCTGCTTCATTCTCAAAAGTAAAATTTCACAAACTGTTGAAGTTATTACAAAGTCAGTAAGATATTAATTTATTTTTAGTGCTGAGGATTGAACCAAGGGTTTCATGTATGCTGGGCAACTATTCGACCACTGAGCTATACCTCCAGCTTGGAGTAGGAATTTTTTTTTTTTAAGGAAAAAGACTTTGTAGAGATGTAGAATTATGTGAACTTATGTAATCACTTAAACAAATTGAAATTAGTACAGTTAAATATAAAATGCCTTTACTTTCTTAACTAAGTATGCAAGTAACCAGAAGTCAAAATATATATTGTGAAAGTTATTGGCAGTCTCATTACTTTGGAAATTATTAAGATATACATTACTAGGGCTCACTCACAGAAAATCTAACTCAGTAGATTTGTGGTGAATTATAAGAATCCACATTTTATTTTTATTTTTTTTTTGTTAAATTCTTTTCTTGGTACATTTTAGGTATACAACACAATTACATTTCTCATTGGGAATTGTACCTTTACATAATGCATCTTGGTTCTTATTTTTTCCCCATTCCTAGCCCTTCCTTCAACCCCTCCACCCTTCCCTATTTACAAAGACTTCATTTCCATTGTTTCCATTTCTCATCATTTTTCCTTTCCCTTCTTTCCTTTCCCCTTCCCCTCCCACTACCCTTACCCCTTTGGACCTTTTCTTCCTATTTTGCATTATCGATTATTCATTCTAATCATTGGTACATTTTAGGTGTACAGGAAATTTGCACCTTTACATACTCTCTTGGTTCTTATTTTTCACCCTTGCCCAGCCCTCCCTTCAACCCCTCCATTCCTCCCTATTTACAAAGATTTTGTTCCTATCTTTTCATTTTCTCATATTAATGCCATTCCCTTCTATCCTTTCCCCTAGCCCTCCCACTTCCTTCCCCTTTGCCCCATTTTTTCCTATTTCACATTACCTATTATACATTTTAGTCCTTATTTACACTTTCAGTTTCTCACACCAGAGAAACTATTCGGTATTTACACATGTGTGTCCTATTTATTTCACTTAAGAGTATCACCTCAATGTGCATCCACTTAGCTATAAATGTCTCTAATTTCTCATTTTTTAATGGCTGAGTAGTACTCCATTTTATTTTAAAAAACCACATTTTCTTTATCCAGTCTCCAGTTGATGGGCATTTGGGCTGTTTCCAAGTTTTAGCTATTACAAACTGTGCTGCTATGAACATGGGCACACATATATCACTGTGGTATGAGAAGCCACATTTTAAATAAACACATGAAGGGGCTTTTGTTATAAGTAGCCCTGGGGCTCAATTCGATAAATATGGTCAATATATTGGTCTCTTAAGAAAAAAAAATTATATTTGCCTATTTATTCTTGAATAGAAGCCCAGGCTATTTTATAAGATTTTAGAGTCAGTCAGTCATGCTTTGAATCTCAAGAAGGAGAGTTTGAGTAATCAAAGAAGAAATTATTTTACCAAATGAGAAGACACCCTTTATTAATAAGTGGTCCATCTAAATTAGAATATTGTCTCTTAGATGCCAGTTTTTACATTCAGAACTTATTTGGGGAGAAAGGACTGAAAACGTATGGTGTTTTAAAGCTCCTGGCACCAAGAGAATATTTCCACATAGGATATATGCTATATTTTTGGAATTTGGAAAATATGTCATATTTTTGGAATATTGTATTACCTCTGTTTATAAAAGATGAATTATTATTATTAAATATTAATATTAATTATTAATATTAATTATTAAATATAAATATTAATTAATATTATTAAATATCTCTACATGTAGTAGCAATGAGGGTTGTCTTTTATTATCCAAGCCAGAATTCAGTAAAAATGACAACTTAAAATAATATTAAAAGAGAAAAAATGAAACAGCAGGGTTTCACTGGTTTAAATTGTGTTTATTTAGGATCAAGATTGCAGCAGCAAAATGTCACTGTAACAAAATAAAGCACTTACAGTCAAAACGATGGGTCTTTGTGTCTAACTGCACTGTGATAATGGAAACACAGATGAATAGTTTCAATTAAAGAATCATGTACAGTTATAAGAAAATATAAGATATGATGTGTCTCATGTTATAATCATAACTTTCTGCTTTTAAGCTACCAGGTTTCTGATATTACACAGGTGACTTTGCTGAAGTATTTGGAAAAATTTTATAGTTTGCTTTCTCTTGTGGATTGCCACCATTTTCTTGCTTTTGTTCTCTCCAGCTGCCAGATAGTCTGACTCAGCAATTGTATAATTCTCACCCATTGTATAACTCTCACCCATTTTAAAGAAGCAGCAGCTATCTAAAGAGCAATGGCTCCTCTCATTTGAAAAATCTTTCTCATTCTGTGGAGAAAGAGTACTATCTCTTAACTTTGAAATAATTAAATGCTTATGCAACATGTAACACTTTAAATTTTACTCCATGCCATTCACATGTTGAGTGGTTGAAGCTGAATATATTTATCTAACATTCAGTTTTTTAAAAAAGCTCATTGAAACTTTCTTCCAAAAAAACATATGGTGAAATTCTCTTTAACCTCAAAAATAAGTGAGTCTAATGGTCATACAACACTTCAATTTGCATTGTCTCAATTATTATAGTATCTTTATGTTATCAATAATTTATTTCCTCATTTCATATCTGGAGACAGGCTGCATAGCCTGCCAAATGTAAATAGCTATTAATTTGTGTACTTTTTAATTTGGTTGCCTCTACACACACACACACACACACACACACACAGTTGCAGTTCTATTTTAGTTAATTATCATTCTCTTCAATTATCTTTAATTATCATTCTCTTATCTACTTTGGGCCTCTGTTATTCTCAGCATAAACCACATATGTCTCAGCAAATATTTGTTAACACAGTAAATGAAAAAGTTTGAAAAGTAAAGCAATATAATAATAACTGAAGTTCTTATGGGCCCTAAAGTCATTGAATCTTATAAATCTTATAAAATTGAAATCTGTCTTATAAATAAAAATTACCTACTCCTATTTTCACTAAACAGCAAATAAATGGGAACCACTTGAAGTATATGGAAGAAAGGTCATTTTTGTGTTGTTTGCATTGCTTGTGATAAGATTCCATTTCCTGTATCTATTGTGGTTTTAGGGTTAAGTATGAGAAATATTAAATGCTTCTATTTTCTCATCTATAAACCTGAGAAAATAACCTAAAATATTTATGTAATAGGAACTAAAGTACTATATGTATTGTAAACTTTCAAGTAGCACCTTGTCAGATATTGTTAAAATGCTTAACATCATGCCCTTTAGAAAGTACATTAGTTTATTTTTACAATAAACACCTATATCATTGAATTTAATTAGAGTAGCTCAAAATTCCTGAACTCCTTTTTAAAGGATGTACACATTATAATAAAAATACATGTATTTATTCAAATCCCTCGTACATTTAAGGTGTCACATAAAATTAGTGTAAATTTTCCTCCTTTTTATGCTTAATTCCTTCTGGATGGTTGTCCCATGAGTAGTTTAGCCAGAACAATTTTTTTAAAAATTAAATTGTAATTTATTTTATCCCATTCCCCCCCTCAACCCCCTCCCCTCCCTATGTACAGAAGCTTTGTTTCCATTTTTTCCACTTTCATTTTCTTTCTTGTCCCTTCCTTTCTCCCTCCCTCCTCCCTTGTTCCTCTTCCCATTTGAACACTTT
>NW_004624736.1:25873992-25902725 GCF_000247695.1 Heterocephalus glaber | reverse complement strand
TGTACCAGGGATGGAACCACTGAGCTAAATTGCCGGCCCCTCTTCTCCTATATTTTTAAAGTAGGTTGCCCCAAGACCACCGTCTCCAGAGAAGCAAATACAGTGTACTCACAGCTCACAGCTGTTACCAATGCACACTCCTCACAGTTATATCCACAACTTTAAACAGAGCCTAACATATGGTAATGCTCAGTTACTCTTGTCAAATCATGTTATGAATAAGGATTCTGAGAAAAGTGATTCCTATTTGTCTATTTAATTTATTCTGCTTATTTAATTCATTAGAATGGCCAATACATGCACATAGTACACAATTCAAACAAATTTCTGTATGTGAAAAGTCTCATAACAATCTAACATTGAAAATGGAAAGATACATGTATGCTTTTTAAAACAATGTTTATGTGTATTATTTTACTTGATATAACAATCTCATAAGATATAAACAATAGAACAAGATAGAGCCCATTTTAAAGATTATGGATATTGAAGCTAAAAATAGTTCAAAAGATTTCACAATTTAAAAACAGTTCATTAGTTGCATAGGACTTTGTTCTGACCCAGAGCTATTTCTGTGACTTCTTTTATTTCCCTAGCAAAATCACCTTGCTTACTACATGAGAAGCTTGCATATCATGGCTTGCCAATCTTTTCTGTTTCAGTACTGGGGATTAAACCCAGTGCTTTTTCACAGAGATACATGTCCAGCCCTTTTAAAAGTATTTAAAAAATATTAATACAGGGTATTGTTAAATTGTTTAAATACCCAGGCTGGGATCAAACTTGCAGTCCTCCATCTCAGCCTGCCCCAAAGTTAAAAAAAATATTACAGTACAGTAATGGAAACTAATTTTGATATTGGTCTAAAAATCAGACATATTAATAACACAGGAAATATGTTCCCTCCCTCCCATTATTACAGTCACTATTTCCTCCTCCCCCATCATAAAGTATTCAAGCTGAATTAAAAGCATTTTGCATTCTTTTATTGACAATTTGAATTCTCCACACCATTACCAGCCAGATAATAGAGAAATAGTTAGAGGAAAATATAGATGGCCTAGTAATGCACTGCGGGTTTTTATAAGATTTACCATCTCAAGCATTTTAATTGGCATCATTTAAAAACTGCATGTTTTGCTGACAGAAAAGCAACCGAAACTACAAGATGCTATGTATAAGTCTACAAGAGAAGTTAACCACGGATTGAAACATAATTTAAACAGAGCTGGGTTATCCAGTAGACAGATTAAGCATATGCTTAAAGCATCAGCATTCTTAATTTTTAAAATTTAATGTATTTTAAAGGCATACAGGTAATAATCGGGAAGTTCTAACCTTATGTTTCCTTTGGTTTGTCATGTTCTTGGAGTCTGTTTAATTTTGCATACTATTACACACGAGGATGATGGAGGAGGCCCATCATCTTCTCCACGATTGGAGTCTTCTTGATCTTTATACAGTACTGATAACTCTATCCAACGCATTTTCTTTTCGATATCTCACAAGATTGCAAGTGAATCCTTTAAAATGATAACTTAATAGCTGACAGGTACTACCTGAGGATGTGAGACACTGTCTTTAATGCTTATACGTATATCAACTCATTTAAAGTCACAGTAGCCCCATAAAGTGTGAGGAGCTGAAAAGAAAGGAGGAATGGCCCATTTGTGAATCACGGTGCGAATAGCCCTGTTAGCCCAATGAGTCCCTCCCCCACTCTCCTGTTTGCTTATAGGCATGATTCTTACCCATCGATGTTAAATAGACTTCATCTTAAGAGCCAGCTCTTATACCAGGAATTGCACATATCTGCTGAGAAAAACCCTCCCCCAGATATGTTTTACTCGTGAGGGAGGAGGGCAAGTTGGCGGGCAGACTGCCCAAAGCAAATTCTCTGAGCTTGAATCTCTGGCATCGCAGCTCTGCGTCCATCTAGCATGTCAAAGTTGTGGGTCGAGAAGGGGAGGGGAAATGTGTCATCTGAAACAAGGAACGATTGTCTCAGCATGGGGATGGGGTGATACCGATCCTCGATCCTCGGTGGGTTTCTTAGTCTCTGGAACGGGAGGCCTTAATATGGGGACTAATCTTTGCCGAGGACATCAAATATGCTGGTTTGAATTTGGCAGCAAAGAAACCTGTCTGTCTTTCTGATGGTAGAATATTGCACAAGGGAGGAAGGAAACGGGGTGGCGGGGAGAGGGATTGTCAAGCAGAGAGAAGGAGCTCAGGGACCTCCTGGGGCGCCGGAAGGAGCAGCTGCGTAGAGGGGGTGGGAGGCGCCACGTGGGAAGCAGGTGGGGAGGGAACTGGGGAGTCCTTTTTCCACTTGCCCTGGGCTGAATCCCTTCAGGCCAGCTTCCCTGGGCTAGCCGGGTGGGCAACGAGTTCCCGACGCCACATCTGCATTGTATTCAGAGCAAAAGGCGCCTCCTGCTGTGGACAGAAGCTCTGCTCTGGCAGGAGACTGGAGCCATAGCCCTTGTGCGAGGCTGCGAGCCTGGGAGGGGCAGGAGGGGCGGGCCGGTCACCCGGGACCGCCCCGCCTCGGGTGCAGAGGGAGGGAGGGAGGGAACCAGAGCGGGGAGCAGCATGGACTCGTGGGGCGAAAAGCTGGCCACTGCTGCGGCACGGGGCCGGGTCCAGGAGGTACGCGAGCTGCTGGAGGCTGGGGCGCCGCCCAATGCCCGGAACCGTTTCGGCCGGAGACCGATTCAGGTGGGAAAGTGGATCTGCGCTGGAGCAGAGGATGGCTCTGGACTCTCCGGGGGGCGAGGTTGGCAGGGCAATCAGAACCAGATAGCTCTTCCATTAAACCAGAAAGCGACAGGTTTGGAATCAGAGGCCCCCTCTTGGCGACGTCCCAGCGCCTCCCGAAGCCCACGAAGGAGCGCGGAGGCACAGGGGTGCGGTTTTCCAGAACGCAGTGAAGATGGCGCAGGGGGCTCCTTTGTGTGTAGTTTGAGGCACGCTCTTCACTAGATGCAAAATTTAGCAACGTTTGGGATAAAACTCGAATTTTAAATGCATTTTAAAAATTATTTGCTGGGACTACTTTCTTCGATTCACTGACCCCTGAATGGATGGGGCATATCTTCCTTGCTAAGGGGAATTTTCGTTGGAAATCTACTGCTGTGTATGGTGATTTAGATATCTATTAAAATTATTCAAAAGCAACTACATATTGTTTTTTTATTTTAACCAAGTAGGAAACTATATGCTTGTTTTAGGAACTTAGAAAATAAAGACAGACATGAAGAAAAACATTAGTGTGATCTCATTGTTACTGTTTTGAGGCCACCTCCTATTCTTGATATTTTACTTATTTGATATATGTTAATTTATTTGTGATAGAGTTTTCAATTCATCGTTGTTAAAAAGTGTCATCTTTCCTCTGCACTCCATTTGGGTGTGGGAGACTATGGGAATGGGAGGCGGGGGGGAGTGCCTTCATTAACTTCCTACATTTCCCCTACATTTCAAGCTTTAAAAACGAATTCTCAGCAGTTACCACCCAAGTTTTATTCCCAGTGGTGACCATGACTTCTGATTCTTGAAAAAAAAAATCATATGAAACAAATCGACATGGCAAAAACTCCCCATAACTAGACAAAGGAAAATAACTCTACTTGAAACTTCACAAACTGCATAAGTGACTTCCTTCCTTGAAACTATGAACACAGAATAAATTTTACAAATTTTAAAGTGCAGATATGGAAATATAATAAGAATGTTTTACAGCCTGAGATTATTTGACATTTGAAGAGACATTTTGAGGCTAGAGAGACTAGGTGGTTATACCAAATAAGCATGAGTCTTTTAAAAATAATGTACTCATTGGTCATAATTTAATATCCCTAAAATTTTGCCAGCATCTTGGAGTTTGGCTTTGGAGCCTTAGAGTATAAAAGAAGAGACATGATCTAATTAAATACAAAAATGGAAAAGAAAATTAGATAATTAGTTTTTACAGTGATTTAGTAGAGAAAAAGAAATGGTTTTGTTTAGATCTTTAGCCAAATTAGTGTTTAATACAGAAATAGTTTATATAAAAAATTAAAATACTAACCTCTAATTATCAAATTGATTTAGACATCTTCTAAGTATTCATTTTCTTTTTGCTTATGTTTGCTATTATTTAAATATAGGTTACTTTTCTTCAGCTTTTTCATATCATAAAGTAAGTGAAAAATGTTTAAGACTAGTTTAATGACCAGGATGGAGAGCTTCATCATATGCAAAGAACAGTGCACCACAATGCTTTTTCTATCTGGAACTATAATTTAGTTCACTTACATTTTTTCCTTGTCTTTTTGAAAACTAAATTAGTTTCACTTTCTTCAGGGCAGGATTCAACAGCCATAGTATAATTTATTATAGTTTTCCAATTTAGGAAAATTAAGCCATTCCTTTAGTTGGTACAGAATGTAACTAAAAATAAAGTTCCTCTTCAAACACTCAGCATCCCTGAGCTAATATAACCAAATAATGGGTACCGTAAAAAGATCAGCCACCACCATTGCTCACCATACTGCACATTGCAAGAATCCAATGATTTTTGATACCATTTAAACAGTCCTCTGTGGTTTTATTTCACAGATGATTTAGGAATTAAGAGTTGAATATTTCCTGTTTAATGAACTCTCAGATCATATACTTAGGAAATGTTTTAGTTTCTTATTGTTGGTGTAAGAAATTATCACAATTTTAGTGAGCACAAAATTATCCTTCTATAGTTTAGAAGTTTAAAATGAGTCCACAGAGTTTCATTTCTTTAGGAAATTGTAAGGAGTAGTCTGCTTTCTTACCTTTTCCAGCTTCTGGTGACAGGCTCGGTGGCTCATTGCCCTTGTATCTCCCTAATCCCTGCCACCCTGATCCTTTGCTTTGACCTTGATCCTCTGGTAAAGACATTTGTGATTACATTGGGCTGGACTTGATAATCTAAGATAATTTTCTCAAGATCATTAAGATAATTATATCTTTGAAATCTCTTCTGCCCAAGATGGTAACATAGTTACAGCCTTTGAGTACTAGGACATTAACATCTTGGGGTGGGGGGCATTATGACTTGGGTAACTTTATTAAGGCTACAACAAAAAGGAATTTTAGGGCCAACTGGACAAGCCTTCTCATTTTGTATTTAAATAAATTGAATTTTTATTCTGTAAGAAAAAGGTAACAAAGTTTTGTGACACTTAATGTTCAAAAAAAAAAATTAACGGTTATCGCATCTGAGTTTTACAGCAGTGAACTACACAAAATATCTTAGCCTAACATAATTTCATCTCAAAATGAGGAAAAAATATAGGAAATTAGTTTGTAGTAAAAGCCAGTTTATTCTACACCCGTTCTTTGTGTGTGCCCCTGCTTGTAGCTAGAGATCTACAACATGTTGGCAAATATGGTGAAATTCAATGTGCGGGAGAAATGGAATGGATAGGCGAACTGGGAAAAGGTGGTGGTAACTGGAAGCAAATGAAGGGTATTCAGACATCCGAGACTTTTAAGGTTGTCTGCAAGGAATGGGTGGACGGTGATGAAGGTTTATAAACAGGGTTTCTTTCCATTCATCCTGTCCTAGCTCTGACTACTCTGTTCCCTCCCGCAGGTCATGATGATGGGCAACACCCAAGTGGCCGCGCTGCTGCTGCTCCACGGCGCGGACCCGAACTGCGCTGACCCTGTCACCCTCACACTACCGGTGCATGACGCGGCGCGGGCGGGCTTCTTGGATACTCTGGTGGCGCTGCACCGGGCTGGGGCGCGGCTGGACGTGCGCGACACCTGGGGCCGCTTGCCCGTGGACCTGGCTGAGGAGCAGGGCCACCGCGAGGTCGCTAGGTATCTGCGCGACGTTGTGGGGGACGTGTAAGCGGCAGCGATGCCTGTGTAGTCACCCCACAAAGTCACCAGGTGAGGACGGATAATTCAGAGATTTGAACCTGGGGAGTTTTGAAGCTCAATTGAACTTTGGATGGGAAAGTTGAGGCCTGGAGAGCAGGGTCTCTAGTTTCACTTTACCTCACACAATCAACTCAAAGGACAACCGGAGCTTGCCTCAATGAGGCGTGACCGAAATATATGGCGTATGTTTAAAAAATCATTACAGTAAAAGACATTGCCATTAACTCCCCTCAGAACACTCCCCCTCCCCTGCACTTCTGAATACACTTATCTCATTTTGTTCTTGCCACTTTCTGAAGCAATTCTGGAAGTCCTCTTTCGCAAATATCTTTACAAGATGTGGTCAAAAAATACCATCCAACAGAAAAGTGGGCTCTTAAAAAATTACAGTGTGTCCTCATCCACGTTATTCATCGTATGACTTGTGGCTCTTCCTCAAAGTCAAAATAACCATGAAAGATAAACGTTTTGAATCAAATCATCAAGGTAAACAGCCAAGAGAGCCAATTTAAAGATACGAAAGAGGACTTCCAGAACTGTTTCAGAAAGTGGCAAGAACGATTGGATAATTGTGTTCCAAGCAAGGAAGGGTATTTTGAGGAGGATTAATGTGTCTTTCACTGTAGCAAAATTTTTTTAAAGCTTAAAAATTTATTGTTTGATCATACCACATATAAACCAAAAAGGTTTTGCACACATCAAAATCCACCCCATAAATCCTATCCCCACCAACCACCCACACACTCAACCTCCCCAAGGCTCAAGGCCCTGACAATCTTGCCTTGGAGACTCAGGAGACATGAGGTCTAGTAATCTATTTTCCTCCTTTAAACCAGCTGGTCAGTCTCAGTCCTTCAGGCCTCACTTACATACCTATCTTGTTGGACCATCCCACAATTTCCACCCCCTGTGGTGCCAGGCAAGGTGTGGAAATCTTTATCTCAGCTCTTTTGCACAACTGTAGGAAATCTGACCCTCTGCCTTAGGCGGTGCAGTTTTCTGTTGCTCCTCTGGTGATTTTTAAAATATACCTACAGTAGAGATAGAGACCCTTTCTTTCGCTTGTCTTCTCTTAAGCTATCCAGAGATGATGAGCGAGAAGAGTATAGTCCATCTTGCCTTTCCCTTCAGCAACCACTAAGGCCTCCCTTCCTGTCCCTGTCCCATTTCCCCATTCCTACACCTGTCTGCCTGAGTGCCAATTTTATTCTTATTTTTGCTGGAAGGAAAATATATAGGTAGCAATACATAAAAATAACATGAACATTTAAGGTAAAACTTTAACTTCGAAGATCCTGAAATCTTTCCTATTTTCCCTCAGAACTGGGGCACAGAGGAGCCTGGGAGGACAGGGTAGAGAACCTCGCTCTAGGACCTTGGTTGGGAGGCAATGTGAATACAGAATACAAAGCCCAAGCTTGGGAGTGAGAGGTGCAGAAACAGTCTGTAGAAGGGCACAGGCTCTGGAGTGTAGCCTACAGAGCGCGAGGCACAGTAAGGGGAGGAGCCAAGAAGGCAACGAAGTAGACTGTTGAATTGAACCAAATAAATAAATTCAGTGACCCTTAATAAACAAGCCTAAGACATCTAACCCAGACATGTGACTTTATTAATCTTTTTTCCTTCCTCCCTTCCTTCTTCCTTCATTCTTTCCCTTCCTCCTTCTATCCCTTCTTCCCTTCCCTCTTTTTTTCCAACCCCTTGTCACCAAGTACAGTTACAGTATCACTGGGGCTTGGATTTGGGGACCACTATGGACACAAAACTAGGATGCTCAAATCTCTTATAATAAAATAGCATAATATTTGCACCATTATTATTTTGTGTTGTTGGGATGGAATCCAGGGCCTGAGAATGCCAGGCAAGCCCTCTACCACTCAGGTATAACCTAATATCTTCTCCCAAAGCCCCTAAGGATTGAGTCCTGGGCCAGGCTTCATAGATAGATAGATGGATGGATGGATGGATGGATGGATGGATGGATAGATAGATAGATAGATAGATAGATAGATAGATAGATAGATAGAGGCAGGCAGAACATATATGTATAAAATTTTGAGAAAGGGTCTCGCTATGTTGCCTTTGTTGAGCCCAAACTGGGAATCCTCCTGCCTCAGCCTCCCAAAGTGCTGAGATTGCAGGCAGAAATAGACATTAAGTAAGATAAAATGTATTTTCTTTATAGTTTGCAAAACCAACACAAGTGATAAGTGTGAACAGGAAGAAAGCTAAATAGTGGTTAGAGAACCGTACTGACAAAAAGTCACCACTGGAGGCAGAGAGTCTCAGGTATAAGGACTGTGGCACGGTCAGGGATAGTTGGGAAAACAACGAACAAGAGTGGTACGGAAGATTGGAGAAGAGGACAGAACCCAGATCATGTAGGACCTTGTAGATAAGGTCGCTAAGTTGCTAAGTTGCCCAGGTGGATATCCAACTTGGAATCCTGTCTCAGCCTCCCAAAAGGAATTTTTAAAAAATTGTAGAAACTTACAGAAAGGTTTCAGGCCATAGTACAAATCTATGGGGGTGCTTTCTCTTTTGTAACTCCCTGCGCCCCCAACCAAGTGCTTTTGACTTTATTATTGTAGATAAAAACAAAACAGAAGCCATTCTGGTCCAGGAATGATAGGAACCCATTAGCGGCTTGCTGGGAGGAGCACGGGAGGGGTGGGTGGGGGAAGCAAAACCACCGGGACCAAAGTTTCTCATGGAATCTATTGCACTGGACCCAGAGACACCCTTTGGTCACCAGCTCGCTGCCTCTTCACCAAGTGCAACGGATTCCTGGGGGCACTGAAAGGCCCTCTAAGTGACATCTTCATGCCCCACTCCTGGTGTTTTGTTGGGCAAACACTTGGCATTATCTGTTTTCCTCTTGCAACCCGATAGGGCCACAAGGCTGAGCTTTCCCTGCACTCGCTGGAGCAGCCAGGCAGACCGAGAGCACTGCTGGATCCTGAAGGAGTGGCAGTGCAGTGGGGGCTGACAAATTTAGAACTGATGGGCAGGTCCTGTACCCAGAATTAGTGAATGTACATGCAGGTGAAGCCATTCCAAAGACCTAGTCTCTAAGTGCCTGAATACCCAGTGAAAGGGAGGGAGGGTTGGGCACCAAGTCTTTGATTTCTGGTTTCTAATGTCTGTTTTCTTTCTGTCCTCAGCACAATCCAGAATCTGATCATGAATTGGAAAAGTCAAAAGAAAATAAGAACATCTTCCACTCACCCAATTCTACCATTTTTTAAAATGTGGAGCTGGGGATGTAACCCAGTGGTAGAGTGTCTAGCATTTCAGGAAGCCTTAGGTTCATTCCCAGCCCCACCAAAATCAAATAAATAAATAAAAATTAAACCGTTAACTGCTTTTTTACATTTATCTGCCTTCCTGCTACCCTAAATCTCCATTTGTTTCCACTTATATTTATCATTATGAAAGTATTTGGGATGGTGGCAATAAGAATTCAAGCTAACTGAGGTACATCCCCAACCCTTTTTATTTTCATTTTTTTTGAGGCAGTGTCTCACTAAAATGCTAAATTGCTCAGGCTGGGCCCCAACTTGGATTTCTCCTGTCTCAGGGCTTCCAAAAGCTATTCTATTTTAAAACAGAAACTTATAGGAAGGATTCAGGCCACAGCAAAAAATCTATGCGGTACTTCCTTTTTCTGGCCTCCTTTCTGCCCCAGCCACATGCTTTTGACTTTATTACGGCCAATTAGTGAGCTAAGAAAAGCTCAAACGAGTTACATGGCTTGTCCAGATCAAATTGTTGGCAAATTGTAAAGTCAAGACTAATAACAAACAGTTTTCATTAACTCATTCATTTATTTACTTATTGAGGATCTATTGCACACTGACAGGGATATAGAGGGGGAGACAGATGCCACTTCATCATTCAAAACACTTGACTAGAATTTTAGTTCCAATCACATCGAATCGCAGACATAATTGCTATACCTTTGCTTCACATACCTCCTACAAAAAAGTTAAAGTATGACACACTAAAACATCCAGATCTCAGCAATGATTACATATCAAAGCCAGGGCTTAGGATCAATGAAATGCGATTAAAATGGTGGATGGAAATTCCAGGAAGACCTCAGACTGTTGGGTTCTCATACACTTGGCATTCAGCTACCAATCGGACTATGACCACGAACCTCTCGATGTTTTGGATACTCAGGTGGCAGAGCCGCGTTCAAAGTTGCCCGTAGCCTGGGGTTGTGAAGTCCACTGGAGTCCTAGCCTGGCCTCCCATCCCAGTATCTCTGCTCTAGGACGTGCTCTCTGTAGCTCAGGTGCTGAGGTTGCCATTGACCACAGCCCCCCCCCCCCCCCCCCGCCCCCAATGCAACTGCGTGCTTCTCCGCAGAGCAAGAAGGCTGCAGAGCATTCTCCAAAAACGTGGCTCAAACTTCAGCTGTGGCCAGGGGATACTCCTGCCAAGCTGCTGTCTAATCTCAGAGCAGTAGAATATTTCTTTTCTTATTTCTTTCTATTAAGTTATAATCCACATAACAGAAATTAACAATTTAAAATGGGGTGGCACACGCCTGTCAGCTCAGCTATTCCGGAGGCAGAGGCATGAGAGTGTTAGCTGGAGGCCAGCGTGGGCAACACAGTGAGAGCCTCTTTTAAAAAGAAAAGTGTACGGTTCACACGTTCATAATGTTGGGCAACTATCACTGTCATCTAGTCCCCACTTCCTGATCTCTAAAGATGCTCCCATTAAGCATATCCATTAAATCAACAAATCTTCTGTTTTCTCTACAGCTTAAACTACTCTGAATATTTCACTTAAACGGAACCACAAGCCCCGTGCCTGTGTGTCTGGCTCCCACCACTCTGTCTCTCTAGCTCTAACCTTCAGCTGTCTCCCTCCGCATTTTGTCTCCTCTCCCCACCCCCACCCAGCTGTAAAAGACTCCCTCCTGCTCTTCTAGCCCTTCTCTCTGGAGATCGCGTTCTCCTGCTTCTCCCAGCCAGTGGGCTGGGCTGCGGTGTGGGCGCCCACGAGCGAGGCCGCAGAGCCTGGGCCGGGCGGAGCTCTTCGCCGGCGCCCTTCCGCGCTCCACGCGCACCCGGGACGGGCGGCAGGGAGTGAAGAGGCTGCTGTCGTAAAAGTACCAGGTGCAGAAGGACCCAGCGATCCCGGTCACCGGCCAACGCACAGCCGCTCCTCCAGTAACTAAAGGAAAGCAGACGGCGGGGACTAGGGACAGCCCGGGAAGGAGGGAGGGGCTGATGCCTGCCGAGCGCGCGGCCTGGGCTGCCCTAGCAACGGGCGAAACCAAAACCTCGGAACCGACGGGAGGAACCGGGCCTGGCCGGGGGGGAGGGGGTCACTTCCTTCCGAAGAGAGCTCAGGCTTTCCTTGAAGCGCGCCCCCGGCAGCGCCGAGGCCCTCGCGCCTGGGTGCGGCTAGCGCCGACTCCGGAGCAGGCCCAGGCTGGCCCGCCCGACGCGGAGACGCCCCGGTCACCCTCGGCCCACGGGGCCGCCATATCCCGACAGACCCCGGAAGCGGACGGAGCCACACACCTACCGCCTTCGGATCTACACGCCTTATTTAGTCAGGTTCCAATAAGGAGAGCATAAGCATGTTGAAACCACTACGGCATTATTCACCTTTCCCCCATCTTTGAGTGAACTCTCAACTGTCTCAAACAGCCGACCCAGTAGTCCAGTCTGTAGGTAATTTGGTCTTAGTGCTTGCTCTAGGGGATCGGCAGCCAAAAGAACCAAGTCACATTACCGGATATTACACTTATCTTTTCTATGGACTATTCGAAATTATTTAAATTATCATCTCTTTTTATTAATATCTTGAAGGCGCTTCTGAACAAAAAATTCCTTAACCTGACCTCTTTCTCCACTCCCGAGCTTGTTGGCACTCACTCATTTCTACAGATAATGTGATATCTAGAGGGAGACAAAGTGAAGAATTCTAAGTAATCTTCATATACTTGAATTCCATTCAAGAAGCAGTCACTCAGCACTTACTGTATTCCAGGCACTGTGCTAGGCAATAAGAGTAAATGACTCACCATCTACCTCAAAGGGGACATAAAACCAGAAAGTACTGGTGCTCATAAATCTTTCAATATTCAGTGCTAGCTGAGTCTTCTCCGTTGCACAGAACCTCATTAACAGCCTGAACCCCTTTCCCTCTTCCCAAAAAGCCTTGATTTGCTAAACCAACCAAAAGATTTTTGAATGAATAGAATGAGTTAATATGTTAACTGTGTATCCAGAAGAATCTAGAATCTAGTGGGGGGTTTTTAAATTGTATGTGGAGGGGGGATGGTTCTTTCATTATGAATCATTTAATAAACATAATTTTGTTGATTATTTAAGTGAGAAACCTGTTTGAATTTAGCAACCCAAGATTCTTCTACCTATCAACCTCTAAGGCACCAAGGCGGATTAAATGGTATATATAATTAAAGCCATTTTAAAATGTAAATCGTTTCTGTCAGCTGCAATACTTTCAAGCTTTAAATCAGAACAATAAGGCAAGATAGATTTGGCCTTAGAAATTAAGCCTATAGTTGGGATACTGAGGAAATAACTTTCCAGCAAGCTAAATAATCAAATGAAGATAAGAGATTGGTGGAAAGAATGAAGAGGGAAATGGAGTGAGTGTGTTTCTCTTTGTTAGGAAAAGTAGCTCTCAGGAAGGGTGGGGGTTTGCAAGGTACCATCCAGGACCAATTGTGGACATTTGAGAACAGTGCACTCAGAAAATGACATAGGTTGTGAAGGGCCAGCCTGCTGAAAGCGGGCTTGTCTTTTACACAGAAGAACAGAATTCATTTCCATGACCAGTCTTATAAAAAAAGTAGGTGAATACTACTCTGCTATCAAGAAGGATAAACTTGAGACATCCATAGGTAAATGGATGCAACTCCACACCATAATGTGAAGTGAAATAAATCAGACGCACAAGTTTAAATAATCACATGGTTTCCCTTGCATGAGAAACCCAAGATATAAAGATTTTTAAAAAAAGATAGGTGATAGGAAGTAGGGAGATCTTTTTCAAGTGGGAAGAGGAAGGGAGGGCAGGGAAAAGGGATGAAAAAAAAATTGAAAAAAAATGGAAATAGAGCTTTTGCAAATGGGAAGGGGAACAAGAGTCAGAAGAGACAGGGAAGAATGGAAGGGGAAGGAGATTGAACAACAAAAACAACAAAAATAAAAGTAAGTTGGTTGTGTATAAAGTAAAATAGAAATAAATAGATTTCACAATTTCAGTCAGAAAGTAGTACCGTTCCAAGAAACGAAGGTGTTGATTCAACTGTATAATTCCTGAACAAGACTGGAAGAAGTACTGTTGAACACCTATAGGCAAATTAAATGTATTTTCTTCCTCTTCTTTCCTTACCTCTGTACAAGAAAAATGTTCTCATACATTGGGGAGCATGGGCTAAATACTGCTGAGGGGAATAAGTTTGCATAACATTTCTGTATGGAAATTAGCAGTATGTGAAAAAATGTAAGAGGATATTTATTTGAGTCAGCAATTCCACTTCTAGAAATTTGCTCTATGCACACATTTGGGTATGTAAAAAATGGCCTATTTGTAATAGTCATTGAAGCTTTGTATAACAAAAGACATGAAACAACTTTGAGGGCCATAAATGAATGAGGATTTAAATTATGAGGTGTTCCTATAATTAATAAGTTGCTGAACAATTTAGGCAGATCTAGAAAATATATAATAATTTCCAAGATAAGCCAGGCATGGGGTCACATTCTTGTAATCCCAGCACTCTGGGAGGCTGAGGCAGGAGGATGATAAATATAAACGCAGCCTGGGCAATTTAGTGACTCAGTGAGACCATGTGTCTAAATAAATAAATAAGGCTGGGGATGTAGTTCAGTGTGAAGTCCTTGGGTTCAATCCCCAGTACCACCACCAGACACACACACACACACACACACACACACACACACACACACCAAGATATATTGTTGAGTAGAAAATAGATATATTGTTGAGTATAAAATAGATACAGGACAATGTATATAAAATATTTAAAATAAATTTTAGAAATATTTGTACATATGCTTGTGTGTGCATAAAATATTCCTGGAGAGACTCACAAAATGTTTATTATTGCACCAAGGGAGTATATAAAGTCTTATTTTGCACTAAGTACACATCACTGCCAGGTTTTTTTACAGTTAAAAAATTAATACACATTAATTGTACATATTTTTTTTGGTGCTGGGAATCAAACTCAGGACCTTGCGCTTGCCAGGCAGGTACTGTGCTGCTGAGCTACATCCTGGGCTAATTGTACATATTATGGGATTCAGTGTGATATTTCAATATTTGCATACAGTGTGCACTGATTAAATCAAGGCAATTAGCATGTTTCTCACGTCATTTCTTTTATAGGGAGTCTTTGAGTGCCTCTCTTCTAGATCTTCATAATATTTATAAAAGGTTATTGTGAGCTATAGTCACCCTCCTGTGCTGCCAAACACTGGCACTTACTCCTTCTAACTAGCTGTGTTTTGCTACTAATTTTTAAGCCAAGTGTATGAATTATCTAATAAAAAAACTAATAACATAAGTGAAGCACTAGCAGAATGAAGTTTTTCTAGAACTGACTACATCCTACTTGGTGAGAATTGTGCAACTGTCAAATTGCACTAACAGGAAAAGAACACACCAAAGTGAGTCAATCCCTTATCTAAAGCTCAGTTTCCTCATTCTAAAAATGTGTACAAGGCAATTACTTTGGAGGACTGCTTTTTTATTTGACATAAAAGGTATAAGCTACCAGCATAAGACACACAGTAGCAATTACAAACCAGTACACACACACACACACACACACACACACACACACACACACACACACATGCATGCACCCCTCTAGCTCAGGCTTTGAGTTTCTTCAAGCAATTCCCAGACCAACCTTGACTTGAAGCAGAAAGAATTCAGCATGAACACAGCATTCGCTCATTAGCACAAAATTTAGCATTAACAGGAAGTCCAACTCTCTCAAACTTCATATTTTTTTTTTTTGGTACCAGGGATCGAAGTTCGGTCCTTCCGCTTGCAAGGCAAGAGGCGGAACCACTGAACTAAATACCCAGCTTGTTTTGTTTTTTGAAACAGGGTCTCACTGTATGGCTCAGGCTGGCGTTGAACTCACTATGTATTCCAGGCTGGCCTTGAACTCATGGCAGTCCTCCTGACTCAGCCTCCACAGTGCTAGGATTACAGGCGTACACCACCACAACTGTCTCAAACTTCATTTTTTAAACAAACATTACCCGCAGGGACTGTATTCCATGCTTGGATACAGTGATGAGCAAGATTAAAAACCCTGGGGCCTTAAAAAGTATTTTGCAGCCTATACATGAATATATTTACATTCAAACAATCCAAAATATAATTAAGGTTTCTTCTCACTACTACTCTTCTTTCCGAAGGTAACTGGACATATCAGTAAGCAGAAAGAGCCCTTTGTACGGTTTTTTGGGTGGGGGATGGTACATGTTGTTTCCCCTTAAATAAAATCATATAGTACATAGTGTTCTGTAACTGGCTAAAACATCATTTTGTCTTGGAGATTTTTGTGCAAGTCAGAAAGTCTCTCCCTCATCTTTTCAACTGCAGTAGGTGGCCTATTGTATAAATAAATGTTCCAATAGGCTACCTGTGGTGGCCCCTTCTTCATCATCAATGTATATCTCTTATATCTCTATTTTTGTCCTCATATCTTCTTCACCTCTCTGTCCTCAAATCTTCCTCTGTCTTAAATGGAGGGGAACCTTAAATGAATTTTGCTAAAGGAAAGAAGCTACTTATAAACTTAAAGTTAAAAATAACTTTTTAATATAAATATCTTTTTGTTCGTTGTATTTTCCCAGGGAAAAGTCAGCATGTGCATTACAAAATGATTAGAAAATAAGAGAGGAAGTACCTAAGTACAGCAAAATCAACCACCAAATAAACACCCCAGTGATGGGGTCAGTTCGGGAATGAGGGAAAGGGTTTAGGAAAAGGACAGGTACATGTATCAGCACCTCTCTCCATCCTTCCCCATAAATTCAAGATTTCACACAAAACTTTGTTTTCTAACAGTGAAAATGAAGTAAAATTCATCCATCTCCTATTAAACACACTTGTGACCACCTTGACATAAGTTTTGCACCTGCATGAAAGTTCCTGAATGACTTTAATGTGCTTTCATTTCCCTTCCCTGGTCTCCTGACCTCACTTTCTACAAAGAAGACCTCCACTTGCTTGTCACTAGGATTACAGACTGAGTCGCCTTGCCCCATCCAAACAGCAGTGTTGTGTTTGGCATGAAATAACATTTTGCATCAAATAACACTCTTGACTCAAGAGGTTGGGAACAAGAGGTAAAAGCTCCTCACTCTTTCAGGACTTTTGTATGTCATTTAGGAGTTTAAGAGGCATTCCAAAAATTAAACATGTATGTGTGGGGGCGTATAGGTTTTCTTTTGAGGGAGGAAAGGATAGTAGTCAAGCTTTTAGTACAGATCTGATCCAAATTAGAAAATGAGGAAAAGTGGAAAAAAGAAAAGATGGTTCAAGATCCCAACTTTAAGAAGAAGAAGGGCACACGGACACACACACACACACACACAGACACTTATTCTTCAGATATTTTTGCCTGATGCAGAACCTTCTTTCAAAGATGCTTTGGCTATTCTCCCAGTACAAAAAGAATTTTGCAAGCAATAAAACCCCCAAAGAGGACTGAAGAAGACCAACCTATCATATTTACAAAAACTAGGACAACTAGAAATCACAAACCTAGAGACTCGGTAAAGTCCTACAAAGCCCAGACAAATACAGTGAGTAGGAGTGGGGCACCATTTGGGGGACACAAGAAGCCAGGATAAGACACACACCACCCCATGGGTTAGAGTTCATTTGTCCTGTTTCAACACAGTGAGGAAAGTTTGTGGTGATCTCTCAGCATGTAAACAAACCCCCTTTTCTCATTTAGCTACGAAGACACTATTAATCACTACTACAGCAGGGCAGAACACTGGCTCCAGGTGCCACCAGTATGCCCTCCGTTATGAGTCTTCCTGGAAATCTAGAATTTTGAGAAGTTCAGAACTTTAGTCCTTGCTTCATATATCCATCCCTGAGTAGCAAAAGATGGGCATGGGGTATTGGTGTTAAAACTCAGCCTTACCAACTCACTGTTCTTTTTAAATGCATACATACACTTTATTGTACATTGTAAAGCTAGTCCAGTCTGGTGACGGATGGACCTGCTATGTAAAGCAAGCCTCATGCCCTAGGATTAGGCAACTATCACCTAAAGTAGGTTTCCTCTCTGGGCCATTCTCCTGGCCCAGCCTCTCCCAACTTCTCTGTTCCACCTTTTCCTATTTAGACTAATTTCCAGTCTTCCAGAAGTTCAAGTAATGGGGCAACCCATTTAAAACCTAGTCTCCCATGATACATTTCGAGGTGGAAGGGGTTTCAAGAAGACACTATAGGCCGGGGATTTAGCTCAGTGGTTTCGCCGCCTGCTGCGCAAGCTCAAGGACCTGAGTTCGATCCCTGTTACCATAACAACAACAACAGCAACAACAAAAAGAAGACACTATAGCAGAAGACTCAGTTCTGACTGCAGAAATGAGGTAGTTCAATAGGCTGTATACTTCAAATAGTTACTGTCCACAATGATAAAAACAGAGTCTCCTGCTGTGCAGACATAGAGCTGCTGCCAACTTATCCCTGAGATCGCTCATGTACCCAAGAACACAGTGTGGGAATGAGGGCCCTTCTTAGATTAAAATGTACAAAAAGTACAATGCCAGAATATTTATAGTATGGAAAAAGTTAAAATGCACAAGATATGCTATTCATACACAGTGCAGGTGGCATCCTGGAGAAAGTGGGACCCAAGGTGCAATTATCCAGGGGAACAAGTAAATAAAATCACATTGGCCCAGAGAGGGGTGGGAGCGAGTGAGGAGGAGGAGGTCTACAGCTGTTCTCCCAACCACCCTTTTTATCTGTCATCACAACCTATGATTTGGGACAGTTCCCTGAACCATATCCTAAGATTGGGTTTTGAAGAAACAAGGTATAAAAAACCCACGCTTTGCTTCTGAGATTCCCTCTCATAGAATGTAGTAACATGTGGGTTGGGTCCATTGATCTGGTCTCATGCTTTGCTGTTTCACCCTGGCAAAGGAAACATTTTTATTACACATCCTTCTTCAAAAGGAAAACAACTTCCCGATCCAGGCCACTTTCTAGGTTCTAGGGTAGTTCCCCCAAGTCCTCACTTGTACTTGGATAGAACATGGTTGGAGTTCCTTTGCCTCACCCCTTCTTCTCACTGGGGGAAGCTTGTGTATTTGATTTATTTCTCTTAACATTATCATCCCAAGGTGCATCCATTTTCCTACAGATAACTCAAGTTTATCCTTCTTCATGGCAGAGTAGCACTCTGTAAATACCATATTTTCTTTATCCATTCATCCATCTGTTGATGGCCATACAGGCCATTTCTAAGATTTAGCCATTATATGTTGTGCTGCTATAAACATAAGTATGCATATATCCCTGTAATATGATGACTTTAACTGTTCAGGAAGATATTAGAAGGGAGGCAGGATAGTCAAACGGGATTTCAATTTTTAGTTTTTTGAGAAGTGTTCTTAGAGATGACCTTTGTTGCCTCACCTTCCTTCAGATTTTGGAAGCCCTCCATGTGCAGCTTACACTGGTGCACAAAGATGTCCACCTAGGTTGAGCAGGATCCCAGTGCTGGTGGTCATGGACAAGAAGTTGGACCCCATAAGCAGTTGAACCACTTACAGACACTGGTACTGTGTAGCAGTTGTGGCTGATCTCCTGCCCTGGCTGAGTCCTCCCTTGCCTCCTCTGGCGCTTTCTCCACCACTTTGGCATGGCCACCTGCAAAGTGTTGGTCGGACACCGAGCCCATGGTCATTGGCTGTGCCTGTGACTCTGGGCCCCTGCTTGAGTGGCTGCTGACCCCAGAGAAGTCCAGGGGCCTAAAAAACAGTTTAAATGAATACTTGTAATCACATTCAGAGCTTACCCAGGTAACCTAGGATAACCTCTTCATGTCAAGGTCCTTAACTTAATCACACCTGTAAAGTATTTCTTTCCAGATAGCATTCACATGTTCCTGGATATCTTTGCAGATAATTTTTCAGTCTGCCATATATAGGAGATTATTTTGGGTTATCCAGGTGGGCCCAGGGTAATCAGAAGAATTCTTATAAGTGGGAGAGGAAGCAGAACAAAGAATCAGAGAGATGGTATCTTGAAAAAGAATAGGCCCAACACCGCTGGTTTTGAAAATGAAAGGAGGGCATAAGCCAAAGAATGTGAAAGGCCTCTATAAACTGGAAAAGAAAAGAAAAATTTTTTTCTACAGCCTTCTGAAGTAACACAGCCTTGTTAGCATGTTGAGTTTTCACCCTGTAAGACCCATTTTGGACTTCTGACCTCCAGACTGTAAGACAATACATTTTTATCGCATTAAGCACCATGGTTGAGGAAAAATGCATTAGGAGCAGTAGGAAACTTGGATGTGAACAAGGGTTCTATGGCAGATGTTATCCTAAAAATAACACTAACTTGCCCATATGTCACCTCTCCCTCCTGAATGTATGCAGAACTTCAGATGTCATTAAGAAATTGCTAAGTAAAAAACCAATGAGGAGCCACTACATACATTTCAGAATGGCTAAAATCCAGAACACTGACAACACCAAATCCTGGCAAGACTGTAGAGCAACAGAAACTCTCATTCCTTGCTGGTGGGAACACAAAATGCCACAACCACTTTGGGAGACAGCTTTACATTTTAACAATGACTCTCCTAAGTATTTACTCAAATGAGTTGAAAACTTACATACAGTTAGAAACTACACACACAAATGTTTGTAGCAGCTTTGTTGAAAATTGTGAACTATCAGAAACAGCCAAGTTGTTCTTCAAAAGCTTGATGGATAAACAAGCTGGTACATAAATACAGTGAGATATTATTCAGTGATAAAAAGAAATAAGCTCTCCAGCTACAAAAAGACTGAAGACCTTAAATGGACTTTGCTAAGTGAAAGAAGCCAAAAGTGAAAAAGTTAGCTGAAAAAATTGGTGTTGTTTGTGTTTGGAATTTAGAAATATGGTACATAAAGAGAGGAGCTATGAGGCACCACAGAGTCATGTACATATTTCACTAAGAAATGCCACTTTTTGAAGAGAACACAAAACATTTGTGATTAGTGTTCCTACATGAATGGACATGTAGCCTAGAAAAAAAGAGAGCTTAAGACAATGTCTGCTTTTACTACGATGGCTTTTTTGTTCTGGTTTTAGTATCCTTGTGTTAACTTCCACTTTTTGCCTGATCTCTAAGGCACCTCCTACTGGAGAGAGTGTCCTTTGCTGAGAAATTTTCCCAAGCAACAAAGAAGCTGGCTGAGTCATCCACAGCATCTGCAAAATGGAAATGTAATATTTATATATGCAATTATTGTACTAAAATTCCACTGCCAATTATTTGCAGCTGTAGAATCATCACCAGCTGAGTGTAATCTATTGTGAAAATGAAGAAGAAGAAAACATATCCCTGTCTTAAGTGACCTACAGTCTGGTATGGGGAAAACATATAAATTCTTGACAAGGCTGTGCAGGCAGCAAGTCACAATCCAGAATAATCTAAGTACATGTGTGTGCTACACTATGCTATGTAACTGACATATATAGACAGTAAAGCTGCATGTTTGGAGGAAGAAAATATTACTCAGGTTAGAGTCATGGCAGCAGCGCTGAATATGAATATGAACAAAGGAAGGAGAATATGAAGGTGAGTTATAATTTAAAACTCTATTATTATTTTGCAATGCTGAGGATTAACCCCAGGGCTTTACATATACTAGAAAAGTGCTCTACCATTGAGCTGTCCTCCTAACTCTCAATTAAGTTATTAACAAGTGCCTCTACACAACAAATTACATAGGAATATTCGTGGGACTTGACAATTTTTTTTCTTCAATACTGGAGATTGAACTCAGGGCCTTTGCATTGAGATACATCCCCAGTCCTTTTTATTGTATTGTATTGTATCTATTTTGAAATATGTTCCCACTAAGTTGTTAAGTTTCCCTGGCAAAGCTTGAACATTTTATCCTTCTGTCTTAGCCTCTCAGACTGCTGGGATTACAAGAGTACACCACCATTCCTGCATTGGCTACAATTATTGTTTTAATGAAAGCTGTATAAGAAACTGAAATCAGTATCAACCTTACTGAAAATATTTAGGTATTTTGACAAATTCACTCTGGATAAGTCCTTTTTCTTTCTTTTTTATTATGAAACATAAATTTGTACAGAAAAATACATAAAACATAGACATTCAAGTTCATTAACATTTTAAAGCAAACACCCATTTTCCAAGCAACTTAGTAAAGAAATTGAACATTTCAATTTCCAGAAATCCTCCAAATGTCTTTTCTGATCACAAACTCCATTCTCCCCAAATGTAACCTCTGTATTGACTTTTGTAATAGTCACATTCTTGTTTTTCTTTGTGGTTTTCCAGCTGCCTATTTATCCCAAGAAATAATATTCTTCCATTTTGTGTATTTTCATGTTCATACAAATGCTATTTGTATTTTTTCTTCCTTTGTTCAACATTTTTACTGCATTATGTTTTCATTCTTGAGCAGTATTCCATTGCATTAATTTATCATAATGTATTGATCCCTTCTATTATTGATGTGTACTTAGGTTTGTTTTCAGTTTGGGACTCTTACTAATGCTTTCTTATTTTTGTAAACTAATTATTGTCCTTGAAAAGTTACTTGTGAAAATAATTTTAAGGTCTCACAAGAATTGCTTGTCTTCAGGAATGATTTATATTTGTTCTGCCAGGCAGCAGAGGACTTCTAGTCCAGGTGCAACTTTAATCAAATTTATGGCTTGAGGTCCATGATGACCCACTTAGGCAATGTAGACCTGGGTTGTAAATATCTGGACAGGCCGATTTGTTTCTATTTACTTTTTACCCTGAAGGTGTAACTCTCTGATGGTCCTGAACTGGAAAAACAGAGCAGGTCTGGGCTTTTATTTCTGTTCCCCTTGCTTTGAGGCAGGTACAAGTGAATTTACTTTTGTGGCTACTGACCTCTCTGCCTTTCTACTTTTCCTGCAGCTTTTTCCCCTGGGAATGCCTTACTAGCTTGCTGGCTTTCCTGTCCATTTAAGATATTTTTAAAAAAAAAAATTATTCCAAACTTTTAGTTGATTCCTTATAGGTGAAGTGTTAGAAGTTACCTTTCCTCACACTTTCTGGAAATAAAAATTCCAATCTAAATAATTATTAAATAATTTCAGAACTTGCTGAGAGGATAGAGTAAACCTGGATTTGGCCTTGTTTACAAAACTTTGCTAGTCAATATTCTTGCCTTTTGTTAGATCCTGGTGTTATTCTGCCCCATATTGTTTTCAGACATACCAAAATCTTACTAGCTAAAAAGTCGCTGTCTTGGTCTCTAACAGCATGTTCTGTATTTCTTCTTCCAGTTCAGAGTTCCTATTATCTTAATTCCACTTTCTAGGCTAGAAAACCTTGCTGTACAAACACTCTTACCCTCATCTCTCTCTCTTGGTTTTTAAATCAGTTAAATAAATTAGTGTTTTTCTGGCTAACATGAATCTATAATCAAATTTTATTTTAATAATAGAAAATGAGTACCATTATTTGTTTATACATCTTGGTGAAGGCACAATTTCTTACTCTTAGTTACCTGAATACAGGCAACTTTGCTTTTTCTTAATTCTTTAAAAAACAGTCATTCTTGAAATTTTCTAGAGGTCAATATGTACTGTTATCAGCTACTTTATAATTTTCACTCTGCAGCAGAAACATATAGGGCTGTTTTCCTAATTTCCACTCTCCCATATCTCCATTTCTAGGTTTTTCCACTTTTAACACCCATATATCTAAGGATATAACATGATAAGTTACAAGATTTTGACTGTATATAGCCATACAATATGGTTCAATTTGAAAGCAAAACTAGGAGATTCCTAGCTCCTCTGGCCTTTTGAACTAAGACACTGCCACAGACTGGAAAACACAGGAAATTTGTATATAACAATCAGACTCAGATCTGTTTTGTGAGTAATGAAACTAATAATTTTGGGGGTCTTCTCTAAGAAAAATAATATAAAACTACAAATTCAAAACCATATAGGGGCTTTAAAAGGAAACCATACAAGTGAGAGGTCCTGAAAGCTAAATGGAAGTTTTATTTTCAAAGTGCATTGGTTTCTGGTAGTGCTATCCAAAAGAACTTTCTATGATGATCTGTCCAAAATAACTATCTATGATGTTTTGGAACTGTACCATTTCTACACTGTTCAATATAGTAACAGCCATATGTGGCTATTTAACATTTGAAAGGTGCTTAATGTGATTAAGGAGCTGAATTACATATTTAATTAGTTTAAATTAGAGTAGTCCCAAGTGCTCTTTTGCTATCAGTATAGTTATAAAGCAAAGGAGATGTACTTGAAAATTTCCCTTAACCTTAATTACCTCTGTGAAGGCTCTGTCCCTAAATTCTGTCACATTGGGGGATATAGTTTCAACATATGAATTTTATGTTATTTTCCAAAAGCACTATTCTCATTTATACAGAGTCCTAACCACTTCAGCGTTAGGAGTGGAAGAGGTGCTTTTTTCTATCCAAGGGCCTTTATAACGTTGGTCTGTTGTTACCAAACACAGACTAAAGTGAGCACCAATCTTGGCTTCTGTAACAATCCTGAATTTAGAATTTTCAACTCTAACTACTCTGACTTCTATGTTTGAAGGTTTGAAACCAATTGAGAGGACAGTAGACAGATATAATTGCAATTTCCACTGTCTGTTCAAATGTCCAAATTTCTTCTTCACTTTATTTTTTTCAAGGAAGCTGGTTGACTCGGTTTGTTTAACACTTGCTGCAGTGGTTTTAAGTCCACAGTAGCAACCTGCAAGGTCACACTTGTACCCCTGAGTGCCCAGGGCTGAGCCTAAGGATGGTCCTTTGCCTCTTCCCCACTCCCTTTCTCCTCCCTGCTCCCTTTCTCCTCCCTACTTCCTTTCTCTTCCATAGATTAGAGACCCTCTATATTGTAGACCCTGGATGGCACAGCCCCGGGAGACAGTTACCTTGCATCCTTCCCTGTTCCCTTCTTGTGCATGCCTGGATCACAAAACAATCACGCTAACGGTCCTCCTAGGCCACGTAGCACTATTTGCCCCGCCTTCTCTTCCTGTTTGCCTTCCACTATAAATAAAGAGCCTGTGGTGCTCCGGGTGGCCATTAGCTCCCGACAAGCTATAGTTCCACCTGGTCCCAGCTAAGAGTAATCTTGTTCTTCGTCATCTTTCTTCATCTCCCACCGTTCTCCCCACCTTCGGACCCTATGCTGTGTGGGTCGTGGCACCTGAGGGCCTCTTCATCTATACCAATTAAAATCATACAACAACCAAGTGGCTCCTTTCAGCATTCTGTTTATAGACTTGAGAAATATCAGCAATTCTTTTACACAGCATGTTCACAGGAATCTCATAGCCATACTTGTATTTCCAATTAGCTGCCTCATAGCCTGCCCTCTGTATTGGGGATCTGCTGTCAGCTGTCATTCTGGTCATCACACAGCTGATGTTTTCAGTTATCTTGAATAAGTGAGTCACTGTACTGGAATCCAATAATTTTTCAGGTATTTTCTTTTGTGGGACAATTACGAGACAGGTATTACCTCTGACAGCTACTGATGCCAGGCCACACTGGTTAATAGCCTTAAAAGCATATTCTGCTTAGTAAAACCAACCTTCAGGCAAAAAAGGTAATGTTGGGGCCATAACCGGTGCTGGAACCACTGGACATGTTGGTGCACCCACTACTTCAAGTGATCTCTGGATCTCTTGGCTCCTGCACCGAGCATACTAGCAATATATGAATTTTATAGACACACAATATAGTTTATATCAGATTTCTAATTAACACATCTAATTGATTTCTCTCTTATGCTCTTATGTTCTCATCATCTTCAAACCTGATTTGATGATGAAACTCTGGCAATAATATGGATTTATATGTCTCATATCAACAGAATTTGTGGTGATACTTAATTGAAGACATAATTCTTCAGAAAGATGTCTTGTGGAAATATCAACCATATTTGTGGATTCATCTCCTTAAGATTGTACTTACTGGGTAGAACCGCATATTTTCTCATTTATCTTACAACTAACTCCCATATTCTTGTTAGAGTATACAGAAACATAGTGTGCTACTGTTTAACAACCATCTCTCTAGAGGAAAATCACAAGCAGACACACACATTACAGATTTTACTGATATAAAGGATATGTAGCATACAACTTACAAAAACTAAAATAAGCAATACTCCTTCTTGTAAATTCTATATAGCCAATTGATTTTCATAAAATACTCTTATTGCTTTTCCCAATCTTGTATCTTTAGCCAACCTATGATTGCAATAGACAAATGAGAGTAATTCTGACATGAATGTTGTTTGGTTGTTCTATGTATGTTAACAAGTAAAATAAGAGTCAAATGTCTGAAATTTACCCTGCTGAACATGAATAACTTTTTGGTGAATTGGAAAATAGTTTTCAAGCACTTGAAGAATACAGTCATATACAATACAGTCAATACAATAAGGATATGTTGTGAAAAATACATCATTAGGTGATTTTGTCATAGTGCAAACATAATAGAATATACTCATAGAAATCTAGGTTAATCACTCCATATGGCTTCTTGCAGTCAAAAAATATAGTAAACACAAGATGTGCGAGGCTGTTGATGTAACACAGCATACTGTTTTACAATGAATATTTTTATAAGTAGAATTACAGTCTAAAATAATGATAAAAGTATAGTATAGTAAATACATATATCAAAAACATTGTTGCTTATTATCATTACCAAGTATATGTACTGTTCATAATTGTATGTGATATCCTTTTATATGGTTGACAGTGCAATATATTTATTTACAATAGCATCCCCACAGGCACATGAGCAGTGTTTTGGGCTATGTTTTTTTTTTTGAAAACTAAATGTCAGAGTTTATTCCATCTTCATGATTACAGACATTATAAGACAGGCAAAGAAAGCAAATAAAGCAAGCACCTTTCCCCTCCACTTTAACCAGATGCAGGATTTTGGCTTTTTTATGATAGGCATGTTGACTCAATTCATTAACTTGGGTTGAAAGCTGGCAACACCAAATCTCTGTTATAGGTGTTTCTTCCACAGGCACTGCAAATACTGTGATTCCTCAGCTGTACACTGTAAGCTCTGAAATGGTGTTTACGTCAACATTCTTGAAGCATTCATGTCTTAGACACCTGAGGCAGGAAGTGTTAACAGCTGTCTTCCTCTTTGCTAACCCAGGTCACCCACAAACTTAACTGTTAGTCACTATATAAAAATAAAACTGTGCTCCCAAGTACTGATTGCAACTGTTGTGCCCAGATCCCTTTTTATGGGGTCTTTACTCCCTGTGAGAGAGAAAGAGGTCCTAACCAAATGCTTTCATAAACAATGACCCCAGTACAGTGTAATGTCTTTTGCAGCAAAGTCAAGACATCAGGAAACCCTGATCATCTTGATTAATTTATCATTATTTATATACAAGATATATTTAAAGCTAATTCCAGACCACATATTGCAATCATAATCTCAAGAAATGGTTCAATTTTAGCACACTGAGTTCCTGCAAGATGCCAGAACAAGTGAGAAATCATCTCAAAGCAGAGTGATGGTTCATCATTTTCAAGTGAGAAGAAAACATCAAGAAGGAAGAAATAAAAATCCTCCCCCCTAAACTCATCAATTCCATGGCTATATTCAGAGCCTTAGTTGACAAAATCCAGAGTCCTCAATTTCCTGATGAGGAATCCATTTTAAGTTCAAGAAGTTTTCAGGCTTTTCTTTGCCTTGGCCCATGAACTTCAGTCCTTCAGTAGGAATCTCTTTCTCCTTCATTGCTTTCTGAACACATTGCTGGTAGCGCTTGAAGAGATTGGTGCATGGGTCCCCAGAACCGTCTCCATTGAGAAGCTTCTTGGCAAACCAGCGATTGAAGCACTGGTCATACTCTCGCTTCATGTCAGTGCAAGCCTCTCCTATGCTGTTCATGGCAAAGGCTGTAGCCACCTGGGCTATGTTTTTATAACAGTTACAGCATCACCAAGTAATATAGGTGTTTCAGTTCCATAGTAATCTTATTAAAATACCACTGTATAGACTGTCTGTTGTTGACCAAAACATCAATATATGATTCATGACTGCATTTTCTCAGTTTTTTGTGCTGTTCACACTGTAACAGCTATGGATATTTTACATTTTAACCTATAATAGTAACATTCCCTCCATTACATTTTGAAGTAGATAATTAGCAAAACAATAACTCAAGACCTGATTAGAGCTTTTTAAATATCTCTCGTAGAAGTACTCCACCCAGGACTGATTTCAGCATTCCAATTTGGTGACATTGCCAAATGCAGAGTTGGTAAATAGCACACCATTATATAGTATTGCCACCATATTAGTTCAACAAGTATAACCTCAAAATATAGATCATAGTAAGTTACTTTTGTTTTTAACAATTTAGTTTTAATTTCGTAGTTTGATTTTTAATAATGTCCATGTTTAATGACTGGCTTAGAGGATTACTGAAAATTTAACAATTGAGTCTCACTATCTGGTTTGAGTTTATTTCAGCACACCACTCTGTATGTGTATGTCTGCATGCATGTGCATGTGTGTATGTACACATCTCTAACTTAATGCCATATTGTGTTAGGAGTAAAAGTAGAAGAAGGTATCATGGCAGAGGGACATGACAGAGGAAAGCTCTCACCTAGTGCAACTAGAAGAAGAGAGGGGGGAAATGTAAAGGGAGAGGGAAAAGGAAGGAAAGAGAGAGAAAGAGAAAGAGAGAGAGAGAGGGCAGAGACACCAGGGATAAGAATACACCCTTCATGGTCACAACCTCAGTGACTCAACTCCTCCAATCAGGCACCACCTCATAATAGCACATTCAGCTATGAACACATCAATGGGTTAATCCAAAATCTCCACCTTTGAACACATGAGACTTTTGGGGGACATTCTACACCTAAAAAATAAAAATAAGTTTCCCCTTTATTTTCGTACTGTACATTTCAGAATAAAGTCCATATGTATATCACAGACTGAGAGTAGGGAGGTGTGCTTCACCTCCTGCAAGGTGGAGTATCTGCACAGATTATTTGGGATTCTTCTGCACAGAAGATTGTCTCTTCTTCTTCTTCTTCTTCTTCTTCTTCTTCTTCTTCTTCTTCTTCTTCTTCTTCTTTTTTGGCACTGGGGATTGAACTCGGGACATTATGCTTTTGAGGCAGGTGGCAGAACCACTGAGCTAAGTCCCGGCCCCTTGTCTCTTCTTTACTTATTTATTTATTCAACCATTTTTTGTAATAGTATGAACTCATGGATATGTATTAGATCTTGGTTCTATTCTGGTGCTGCGACATTTTGTTCTGGATTTAACCATCAGGAGCTCTTTCTCTTTTTAAATTTTTTATTAAATTAATTTTCTTGGCACATTTTAGTATACAATATAATGACATCCATCACTGGAAATTTGCACCTTTACGTAATATATCATGGTTCTTATTTTTTACCCATTCCCCAGCCCTCCATTCAACCCCTCCATCCCTCCCTATTTACAAAGAGTTTGTTTCCATTTTT
>NW_004624736.1:25855240-25869188 GCF_000247695.1 Heterocephalus glaber | reverse complement strand
TGTTCCTCAACTCCTCTATTTTTTTTAATCTGTGTCCTCTCTAGATTTATTAATTATGTCTTGCACTATGGGCACAATCTCTGCTGTTATGTGAGAAATTATTTCTGATTTCATTTTTTCTAGATCCTCTTTTGTTGCCAGTTGAGGGAGTCCAGGTGGTTGAGTATAAGATTGTTCCATCTCGTTTCTCTTTGGGGTTTCTTTAGATGATCTGGAAGTCTGGTTTTGAGACTTGTTTATATATCTTCTCATTTCAATGGCAGAGGGGGAGGGGTGTGTGCTGCTGGCGCCTGCTTGGCTCACCTCCTTAGCACTGGGGGTGGCTCTGCTCCTAGGCACTGGGGGTGGTGGTACTGAAGCCCATCAGGAGCTCTTTCAATTGGCTTTCAGCACATCCCTTTGGCATATTCCTGTTTTTGTAAGTTTATTGTTGCTAGCCCGGTTTTACTTTCTAGGACCAAAAGATCCTCCCAGATCATCTTGTATACCTCTATTTCCCACTCCATCCTAGAACTAACAATATTTCCAATAAACTATTTCCTTTTATTTGAGAATGGTATTATAAACAAAGAACTGAATATGAAAATATTTGTTGCTACTATGGTATTGTTGCTTCTATGCCTTTTCAGCTGTCAGTGCAAGAAAATGGTGTGTACTAATTCATGTGTATATACATGTCTGTAAATCTATATGTAGCCATCTGTTTTTACATTAAGCCTGAACATGATTCATATTAATACCTCCAAATGTAATGTGTTACTATGTAGATCAAGTTAGCCTCCTCTCCTTGCTCAGCTGTAACTCTCACTGCAGCAGGGAGACCTTGGCATCCCACTACTCATAATTTACCAGTTACCTCAATGTAACTAGTGAAAATTAGCCTTACTTTTCTGTTTCACAAAACACGTTCTTAAATAATATTTCCACAAATTATTATTGCAACTCCTTATAAGTTATTACTAGATCAATTTTTAAAATCAGGAAATACAAAATCTGAGAGATCACAGAATTTACTAAGGGGATGAGAATTACCCAGGTCTTCCATAGTGATACTCAGGTCTAACTGAACAAGTTTTCTCAGCTAAGTAATAAACACTATACCTACCATAGAAATGAGGAGACTGAGGCTTAGTGAGGCACTATAACTGGTCAAGCACATACATTAGTGAATTATGGAGGTAGTTCAGTTCTGGCTAGGAGAATAAAGACTATATCCATTGGGCAAGGTGATCTGGGTGATCTACACTAGGTGATCTAGATCCTTTAACCTTTCTCAAGAAAGCATTTGATATTAGAATCACCCTACTTCTCTTCCCCATTCTTGTCAGAGACCTGAATATAAGTAAATATTCTTTACCAATTTCCTCTACCATTATAACCCCAGTTCTCTGTACTTCCTTGTCCTTAACCCAAACCTCTCCTACCTCCCAAACTTTCCACTAGACTGCCTAGTACTTCTACTCCATCATCACCCAATGGGCTTTGTCCTCAATCTCTTCACAGATAGTTTCTTCCCCTTTTTCAAATAAATGTAATTCAACTCTCCTTTGAAGACACAGAATTTTCTGCAGTCCTCTCATGTGGGAGGCTTTTATTCTCTCATCATCAAACTAATAAAGGTGTGGACATGAATTTGGAACCCTCTTTGTTTTCCACTATCTTTTTCTTAAATGTTATGAATCAAATAATATCCCTTAAAAACACATATGTTGAGGGCTGGGGATTTAGCTCAGTGGTTCTGGCGCCTGCCTTGAAAGCATAAGGTCCCGAGTTCAATTCCTGGTACCAAAAAAAAAAACAAACACATATGTTGAAACTCTGATTGTACCTCTAAATGTGACCTAGTAGATATGAGAAGTAATTTTAGTTATAAGTTATAATTTTTTAGGATGAAGTCCCACTAGATTAGAGCCAGCCTCCCAATAAAGTAAAAGTGACTTCCTTATAAAAAGAGGAAATGTGAGAGGGGCCGGGGATTTAGCTCAGTGGTGCCATCACCTGCCTGCCAAGCACAAGGTCCCCAGTTCGATCTCTGGTACCAAAAAAAGGAAAAAAAACCTGAGCACTTTTCTCAGGGCAGGAGATTTAGCTCAGTGGTTCTGTCACTTGCCTTGAAAGCAGAAGGTCCTGAGTTCAATCCCAGGTACAAAAAAAAAAAAAAGAGAGGAAATGTGAACATACATATTCACACAAGGAGAAATCTATGTAAAATGAAACATATCTCAGTCTGTTTGGGCTGCTATAATAAAAATACTATTGATTAGGTGGCTTAAACAACAGAAATTTGCTTTCATCTTTTGAAGGCTGGGAAATCCAAGATCAAGGTGCTGGCTGATTCAGTGTCCAGGGAGGTTCCACAGATGGCTGCCTTCTCACTGTGTCTTCACATGACAGAAGGGGTGAAAGAGTTCCTTTGAGCCTCTTTTATAAAGGACACTAATATCATTCATTAGGGCTCCACTCTCAAGATCTAATTAACTCTCCAAAGCTTCACCTCCTACAGCCATCACATTGAAGTTTGGATTTTAATCGAGGGGAAACAACATTCAGTCCATAACAATAGCAGAGATCTGTAAAGCAAAGAACACCAAAATTTGCCAGCAAAACACCAGAATCTAGGGGAGTTGCATGGAACATATTTTCCCTCACTTCCCTCAGAAGAAACAAATGCTACCAACACCTTGAACTCCAATGTGTAGATTCCAGAATTTAGTGTCAATGAATTATTATTATTTAAGTCACCCAATTTGCTATGATTCAAACTTACCCCAAAGTTCTTATATTGGAAACTTAATCGCCAAAAAAATGTTGAAAAGTAGAATCTTTAAGAGGGAAGAACTCTCATAAGTGAGTTATTGTCATTATCTCAGGAATGACATTATCTTGAGAGTTGGTTTGTTATAAAATCCAGTTTAGCCCTCCTTGTGCATGCTGTCATTCCATGTGATGCCTTCTACCATGCTGTGATGCATCAAGAAAGCCCTCATCAGATGTGTCCTCTCAATCTCTGATTTACCAGCCTCCAGAACCATAAGCCAAATAAACTTGTATTGTTTATTAATTACCCAATTTGTGGTAGTCTGACACCGTAAAATTGACTAAGACACAACTTATGGTACTTTAATATAGAAGCCCTACCAAACGAATACACTAAAGACTGTATTAGACAGCTTTCTCATTGCTGGGACATAATACCTGACACCCACAAATAAGTAGAGGTTTAATTTGGCTCATGGTTAGGGAATTCAGACCATAGTTAGTTGGTTCAAAGCAGAAACATCATGGTGTAAGGGCTTGGCAGAGCAAAGATGCTTAGCTCATGGCAGCCAGAAAGTACAGAAAGGGAACAGTGCCATAGAGGAAGGGTCCAGGGGCCACATATAGTGTTCAAAGTTACACCTTTGTGACCCAACCAGAAATGCATAGAAGTGTACTTCACTAATTCCTTGGGTGCTTCTTAACCTAATCAAGCTGATTTATCACACTTAACAGTCATGATTCATTCCTATCATCTTGCTACCAAAACATATCTCTTAAAACCATACTTAATGTCCAAATAAACCCAATAATAAATTAATAATTCTTCCTAACATGATAAACTATCTTGTATATAAACAAAAACACAATAGTTCCTTTTCAAAAACCTTATAAGTTTCAGTATTTTTCAAAAGTCCAAATAAAAACTTCTCCAATCCTTAAGGCAAACTCTTACCTGGAGACCTCTGTAAAATTCCAAAACAAGCTACAACAAGCCTTTGTGTACCAAGGTAGATACTTTGTGTACTACAGGGTAAATAGTCCCATCCAATAAAGGAAGAATGGGGAATAGAAAATAATAGGACCATAGCATGACTGAAACCCAGCAGGGAAAGCATTAAGCCCTGTAGCTCCACATCTGGCAGCTGGAGCACATGGTGCTGAGATGTGAGTCTGACTTTGCTCATGACCTGCAGCTTTCCTCAGAAGATGTTTCACATTCCTGGCTTCTCTGAATTCTTGTGGTCTCCACTGCTTTTTTGGCTTAATTCTCACAGCTTCAAAAAAGGTCCTCTTTTGCAATCTAGTTGGAAAGCTCCCTGACCCCATAATTCTTGCACTCTACAGGCCAGTAAACCAGCATCACCCAGGTGATACCAAGGTCTCCTGTCAATAGGAGCAGTAGCCAGGCCCACATTGACCATGGCTGTAGCAGCCTCTGAGTGTCTGGGTGGCTGAGCACAGTGAAATGAATCCTGGGGGGAATAAATTCCCTAAGAGGCCCCTCTCCAGCAGGGGTACCAGGGACTCTTAAATGAAAAGTTTATATTTCTGTATCTTTTATGTTATCATAGGTGGAGTCTTGGTGATTCTGGGATTTCCTTAAGGCTTCTTTCTTCTTGTCCTTGAAGAAAATACTTTCTTTCTTTCTTTCTTTCTTTCTTTTTGGTACTGGGGATCAAACTCGGGATCTTTCGTTTGCGAGGCAGGCAACAGAACCACTGAGCTAAATCCCCAGCCCTACTTGGTTTCTTTTTAATGGTACTAATCTCTTCAATAACCATGTGTTTACATGTGTTTCCTTTTGAGCCAAAATTTAAGTTTTTCAAATATTTCTGCTCTGCTTTTCTCCCCTGACTCTCACTATAAATCTAACAAAAAAGCAACCAACAGTACCAATGCCACAGCCTGAATGTTGGGCTGCCTTGAAAATTTCTCCACCAAGATTTTTTCAAAAAACCAGAACTAGAGGTTCCATTTGACCCAGCTATTCCCCTTCTTTGTATCTTCCCAAAAGAATAAAAAGCATCATACCACCATGATATATGTATATCCATGTTTATAGAAGCACAATTTGTAATAAAATCTTGGAAATAGCCCAAATGGATAAAGAAGATGTGGGTTTTAAAAAAATAATAAAATGGAGTACTACTCAGCCATAAAGAAAGAGAACTAGAGTCATTTATAGAGAAATGGATGTATCTTGAGACCACACTCTTAAGTGAAATAAATTGAACACATGTGTAAATACTGAATAGTTTCTCTGGTGTGAGAAACTGAAAGTGTAAATGAGGACCAAAATGTATAATAGATATTGTGAAATAGGGAGAAAATGTTCAAAGGGGAAGGGGAACTAGGAAGGGAGGGTGAGGGAAAGGAAAAAAATGAGAAAAGAAGGAAAAAAATGGAAGCAAAGCTTTTGTAAATAGGGAAGGGCGGAGGAGTTGGAGAGAGGGATGGGGAATGGGAAAAAATAAGAGCCAAGATGTATCATATACAGGCACAAACTCCCTATGATGAATGTGATCATAATGTACACCTAAAACATACCGATAAACTTAATGAAAAAAAGAAAAAAAAAAGAAAATTCCTCCACTCCACCAGATCAGTAATCTGATTAATCTCATTCTCTCTCAAAGTCTCAGGACATGGGCAAAATGTAGACAGTTTTTCTGCCAGTGTGTCAAATGCATGGCCTCTTGTTCACTTTTCAATATAGCCCTCATTCTTAACTGAAATCTCATGAGCCTGGACTATACTGTTCACATTACTGTCAGCATTCTGGTCCTCTGAGCTCTGATGAGAGTCACTCATCATGTTCTGCTTGTAGCATTCTGGGAGTTCTCCAGCCTGCTTCTCTAAATACCTCCCACAAACCAGTTCCAAAAGCTTCTTTCCAAACCACATGATCAGGTACAGTCATAGCAACAACTCCACTTCTCTGGTTCCAATTTTCTGTATTAGTCAGCTTTCCCATCTCTTGGACACAATACTCAACATCAAAAACTTAAAACTGGTTCTCAGTTTCAGATCAGTTCACAGTAAGCTGGCTCAAAGGCAGAAACATTGTGGTGGAAGAGCATGGTGGAACAAAGTCCATGACAGCTATAATGCAGAGCAGGGGAACAGTGCCTTAGAAGAGTCAGAAACCATATACAGTACCCAAAGTCATGCTTCCACAATTGACCCAGAAACACACAGAATTGTGGCTCACCAATTTCCCTAGGTGTCTCTTAATCCAGTCAAACAGATATATCCTAATTAACAGTCATACCTACCCTCTGGAAAATTGTTTCATTTTAAGGCACAGGACATTCACTCCAACTCTTCCTTCATCGCGTGTCATATGATTGTACTGAAATTTAAATTAGGGAGAAGTTTGGCTAATGTGGAGTCTGCTAAATAACTGGAGTTTTTTCCCAGATCATTATTTGTTCAATGTTGGTTTTGGGGATCTTTCTGAAACAAATCGCATCCTCTGGTGTCTTGTTGGTGCTTGAGATGCTTTTTAAGTTATATGGAAAAATGTTTAAGTGCTTTTCAGTTTTGTTTTAGTTGAGTTCTACTGTGTTTGAATATTATTGTAGTATTTTTTTCCCTTAAATTGTTCTTCTTTGAATGGTTTTAATTTTGTGTGTGTATGTGTTTGATAATAAAGTTATTTTAAAAATTAAAAGAAAATACTTGGCCTCACCTGTAGACCCTCAACTTCATGAGAGCAGAAAAAAATTTCTGTGTTGCACACCATAATCTCCCTACCATAGATGTTCAGCAAATATTTAATGAGTGAATTAAAGCATCTCATTGTTTTAAAAGTTAGCTCATTTTTCAGCTATAAATAAGCTTTGTCAAATATAAACCACCCAGCCTCATCATAGTCACACAATGTTTAGTATGTATATGAATGTCAGGCATAAGAGGGCACTGAGCTTTGTGTTATTAGTACTTGCTTCGCAAACAACACTTGACTTCTTTCTCAGTCCTGTTTCTTGATCTTGTGTACTTTTGCTATTATTTTACTAACTTCCATAGATCTGTGACCTCCAAAATATTCTTGATAATATTTTAAGGAGACTTGGTATATTAATCAGTTCTTCCATCACTGAGATACAATACCTGGTACCCACAAGGAAGAGAGGTTTATTTTAGCTCATGGTTTCAGGAGATGCAATACATGGTTAGCAGGGTCCCATGCAGAAACTATATGGTGGAAGGACGTGGTGGAGCAAAACTGCTTAATATATGGCAACCCAGAAGCAGGGCAGGGGAACAGTGTGAAGCAGTAGGAGTGAGGATCCAGAGATCCCAAGATCATGTCTCCATCACCCACCTAGACACCTACAAGTGTGCTCCACCAATCCTTGGGGTGGATCCCAAAGCCAATCAAGTTGAAATTCCACCCTAATCAATGCAGTATGCTGACAGTTATGTAAAATTTGTAGCAGTAATTGACACATTTTAATCTACTGTACATACTACCTAATGTCTTGACCATACTCCTACTTATAACCATGTTTATTTTCTATTCCAGGTACTAAAATATTAAGGACTGGTTGACCTGCTATTAATTTTACCCCCAGGTAGAGAAAATACTTACTATTTTCCAAACGCTAGCCACAGGTAGTACTATCTTGGAATTAGCCAGGGGTGCATCATTACTAACCTTGGAATAGACAGTGCTTTGGTAATAAGTGTGAATGCAAGGATGCCAACACCTACGGGTTACTTCTTGGGGTTTTTTCATTATAGACATGGTTAGCCAGCTTTCCACCGTGGTGACCAAATACATAAGAAAATCAACTTTAAAAAGGAAGAGATTCATTTTGCCTTAGAGTTTCAGAAGTTTTAGTCTATGTTAATTTGCTTTGGGCCTGTGGCAAAGCAGAATGTCATGGTGGGGACCATGTGGTAGAGAGGATATTCACTGCAGCTGGGCAGCAAAACGAGGGACAGGAAAGGGTACACCCCTCAAAGGCATGCCCCCAGTGACCTAACTTCCTTCCACTGGGGACCAGCTTCTAAAGGTTCTATCACTTCCCAGTAGTACCGCCGGCTGGCGACCAAGCCTTTAACACATAAGCCTTTGAAAGATATTTCAAATTCGAAATGATAAGGCATATCTTCTCAGATGGTGCTCTGATGCTACAAAGTCTGCATGGATTGTAGGCGTAATATCGGGTTAAGACACCAGACAAAGACAGGAGGAAAAAGCATCCAAATTCAGCTGCATAACTAATACATTCAAAACTTTAATTTAAAATTTAAGTAGCTATTGTAGTTTTGGGGTTCAAAAATCAAATATTATATAAGGCACTGTGGTATAATAAAAATATACTTTGTCTTTGCACCTGTTCCTGACACAGAGATCCTAAAACCCTTGGAATGTCCTGACTAATGAGTATCTTTTCTATGCTAATGAGAACACTCATGACAGGGCCTCTTACATATATTCAGATTAATTACTGCAAAGTAAAGAGAGTTAGAATATTCAGCACCCTCTCCCCACTTTATAGGGACAGCTGAGATTGAGTTCGGTGTTCAATGGACAGTGACTTAATCAATCATGCCTATGTGATGAAACCTCCAAACATCTCTGACCTTTGGGGTTCAGAGAGTTTCTAGGTTGCTAAACACATTGAGATGCTATAATGGAGAAGGTGTGGAAATTCTATGTTCCCCTTCATACCTCACCCTGTTAATCTTTTATATTTATCTGTTCCTGAGTTGTGTCTTTTTATAATAAACTGACAAACATATGTAATCTTTTGCTGAGTTCTATGAATCATCCTTATGAGGTAAGGTGGGACCATGAGAATCCTTGAATTTGTAGTCAGCCAGGCAGAAGTATGGGTAGTCCTGAGACCCTATTTGTAGCTAGTATCAGAAAATAAAGCAGACTGGTGGAGCTGAGCCCTTGATCTGTGGGCTCTGTGCTACTCTGAATGGTCAGTGTCAGAATTTAATTGTTGAACAATTAGTGTCAGATGTTAAAAGATAAACTTTAGCACATTAAAATTTTAAAGAGTTTATTTGAGCTGACAGTAATTCATGAACCTGGAAATTTCAAATAAGAAATGATGTGGGGCTCAGCCAGATGTGGCTGAAGATAAAGCTTTTGTAGGGTGAACATGGAGGCAGAGGAAAGAAATTACTGTATTCATTAAACTTCGAGCAATGGCTTTATTTGGATTATTCTGGTAGGAATTTAAGGTAATATAAATAATGTCCCATTGGCTATCTGAATTTTGCTGAACTGAAATTTTGTTTTAAGTTAGATCCTTGTAGGAAAATAAGTTAAATTTCAGTTTACTTACATGTTAATCCTGATGTTAGAGCCACCTCAGTTTAATGGTCTCTCATTTAATTATTTTAAAATAAGGAGTTAGCTTGTATTGGAAAATACACATTTGATGGCAGAAAAAAGACAAAAGCATGGGTATACTAGGAAAGGTCTTCTTTCTAATATTAAAATTCTCCCTACTACCAAATAGTCAAACTTTCCCTACCACTCAACTGGAAACTACTGTTAATAATTATTTTCTCTGCCGTGCTCAATATACTGATGAGCCTGTCAAAGGCATTCTTTATTTTTGTTACAGTGTTTTGATTTCAAGAATTTCATTTTGATTCTTAGAGTTTCTATCGCTTCGCTTACGTTACCTATCTGCTCTTACATACTGTGCAATTTTTCCATTAGAGTCTTTAGCATATTAATCATAGTTATTTTAATTTCTGGTACGATAATTTGAAACTCTGTCATATCTGAGTCTGGTTACTGGGTTCGTCTTTTAAGACTGGTGTTTTTGTTTTTGTTATTGCCATTTGATATATGCTGTGGTCTGAATGTTTATGTCTCCTCAAAATGCATATATTAAAACCTAATGGCCAATGTGATGAAGTGAAGAGGTGGGACCTTTGGGAGGTGATTAGATCATGACAATGAATCCTCCTTGAATGGGATCAGACCACTTATAAAAGAGGCCCCAGAAAGGTCCCTAGACCCCTCCACCATGTGAAAACCCAGTGATAAAGTACCAACTATGAACAAGTAAGAAGGCCCTCACCAGACACTGAACCTATTAGTTACTTGGTCTTGGACTTCCAGCCTCTAGAACGGAGAGAAATAAATTTTTGTTGTTCATAAGTTACCAAGTTTATGGTGTTTTGTCCTAGCCTAACCAGAGTAAAATTGTATCCCTTGTAACTTTTTGCTGAATGCTGGACATTCAACATTTTACCTTTATTAGGTAAAATAAAGTATAGCTAGGATGTTAGTGTGATGTTTTTTGTTTAGTTGTCTAGGATTTAGGCCATGTTTACTGTTTGCTGTAGTTGTTGTGTAGAGGATAGTCATTTCAGTTGTTTTTTTACCCTCTTCCTTCTTGTTTTTTTGTGTCCCTACAGACTCTTTAAATAACATCTGAGGCTTACAATTCCCTGTTTAAACAGGAGTCCTGTTGAAATGTTGGTAAGATGTGGAAGGCAGGGAAGTACTAAAGTCCCTTCCCCATATGGAAGGCTAGAAGGGAATGGACTGGTTAGGCTTTGGCAAAACTCTAGTCTTTTGGTGCTAATAAAATAGTTCTGAGGCGTAAGGGAACAGAATGTTCTTGCCATATTTCAAATGGCCCCTTTTATCTTCCTCCTGCTGGAAGCATGAAGGGGATTTCTCTTAAATTTTCTAGTGAGAACTTTGTAGGGCTCTTGGAAGTAAAACCCATAGATAAATGCTTCCCCATGACTGAGGCCTCTTTGAGAAATTTAATTCTTAAAATAGTCCACATTGAATTAGCAATTCTTCAAACATAATTTAAAGTGTTCCTGTTTATTCTTGGTTTTGTGAGAGGCTTCTGTTTCAGGACTTCTGCTTTAGGTAAAATGTGATTATCTGGTATCTGACTATCTCCTCAGCTTAGAAGGAAGAGCTTTAACCTGCAATCTCAATTCTCTGCAGAACTGAAGAATTTATTTTCACTTTCTTCAGCTTTTTTCTTCTTATGAGTATGTGAGTAATGACCTTCAAAATTTTTTTCCAAGAATTTGATTTGCAAATAAATGAAGCATGTAGAACTCCAATGAGCCAGGACCAAAATAGATCTACACCAAGGCATATAATTATCAAGATCCCAGAAATTCAGCACAAGAGCAGAATATTAAAAGCTGTTAGAGAAAAGAAACAAATCACCTACAAATAAAAGAATTTAAGAAAAAAACTAATAGTTTCCCATTGGGATAAAGCACCTTTTCTTCTTGCTTGTCTTCAGATTTCAATTTGTGATTCTGTAGAGTACTAGTGAATTGTTGGGGAACTACAGAAGTTATGCATAATTGCTGAGTAAAATTTTGCAGTATTAAACAGCTCATGTTACTCTTAAATGTTCATTGTATATATACACATATGCTATTAATTGGATGTTGGATGCTAAAATTGCAAATAATTGTAATTTTGCAATGTACTGAATAAAGCTTAATTAAATATTAAAAAAAAAACAAATCACCTACAAAGGAATGCCCATCAGAATCACAGCAAACTTCTCAACACAATCCCTTAAGTCAGGGAGATCTTGGAGTGGAGTATTCCAGGTTCTGAAAGAAAACAACTTTCAACCCAGATTGATGTACCCTGAAAAACAATCTTTCACATTCAATGGAAAAATAAAATACTTTCATGTCACAGAAAAACTGAAGAAATTCATGACCATTAAACCAACTCTACAAAATGCCCTGAAGGATATTTTAGGAAAAGATAATGAAAACCACAACTGCAAAAGCATCAGTAGAAAGAAGCCACCAGGCTTCTTGAAAGCAGTCTTTCAGGGCAAGCAATTAAACAGAGGGGAAAGATGGGGAACCAACAGCAGGACAATAACATGACAAGGAAAAGCCAATATATTTCAGTTATAACCATCAATGTAAATGGGCTCAACTCAACAATCAAAAGAAACAGACTGGAAGAATGGATCAAAAACCAAGATCCATTCACTGGGGGTTTAGCTCAGTGGCACCGCGCCTGCCTTGCAAGTGCAAGGTCTTGAGTTCAATCCCCGGTTAAAAAAAAAAGAAAGAAAAAGAAAGAAAGAAACAAGATCCAACAATTTGCTGCATATAGGAAACACACTTAACCCTCCCCACCAAATTTATAAATTAAAAGTCAAAGGATGGAGAACAATACTCCATGTGACAGGAAGCCAGACAAAACAGGGATAGCTATACTATTTGCCCACAAAGTGGATTTCAAGCCAAGACTGATTAAGACAAGACAAAGAAGGTCACTACATCCAAGAGGAAGAGATAACAATCATAAATACATATCCACCAAATACCTGTGCACCCAACCATGTAAAATATTAACAGACATGAAAAATCAAATAAGCAGAAATTGTAATGGGGGACCTCAGTACCCCAAGCCAAGGACAAAAACCACATGATAAACTCAATAGATGCAGAAAAAGCATTTGACAAAGTCCAATATCCATTCATGATAAAAACTCTACAGGAAATTGGAATAGAAGGTCTTTATCTCAATTTGATAAAAGCCCTCTATGAGAAACCAACAGCCAACATCATACTAACTGGTCAAAAACTGAAAGCTTTCCCCCTAACATCAGGAAGAGACAAGGATGTCCACTATCACTGCTCCTATTCAATATAGTTCTGGAAACATTAGCCAGAGCCATCAGTCAAGAGAAATAAATAAAAGAGGGCCAGAGATTTAGCTCAGTGGTTCCGCTGCCTGCCTCACAAGCACAAGGACCTGTGTTCAATCCCTGGAACCAAAAAAAGAAAGAAAAGAAAAAAAGAAATAAATAAAAGGAATAAAGATAGGAAAGGAAGAAGTTAAATTATCATTATTTGTGGATGACATGACACTTTACATACAAGACCCCCAAAATTCCACCAAAATACTTACAGATTTAATAACCAAATTCAGTAGTTTAGCTGGATACAAAGTCAATACTCAAAAATTAATAGTATTCCTGTACACAATAACAAACTCACAGAGAGAGAAATTAGTGAAACAGTATCTTTCACAATAGCATAAACAATGACCTAGAAATGAATCTCACAAAGGAAACAAAAGATCTTTATATTGAAAATTACAGTACTCTGAAAAAGAATATCAGAAAATGGAAATATATCCCTTGCTTATGGGTAGGAAGAGCCAACATAGTGAAGATGGCCATACTCCCAAAATTGTTGTACAGATTTAATGCAATCCCGATCAAAATACCATTAGCATACCTCACCAAGCTAGAGAAATTATTCCTAAAATTCATTTGGAATCAGAAGAGACCTAGAATACCAAAAACAATTCTGGGCAACAAAAACAAGACAGGAGGCATCAAAATCCATGATTTGAAACTATACTACAGAACTTCTGTGATAAAAACAGCATGGTGCTGGCATAGAAAACAGACCTGAGGATCAGTGGAACAGATTAAAAGATGGAGAAACAACTCCAAACACACTTATCCACCTTATTTTTGACAAAGGGGCCAAACACATTCACTGGAAGAAACGTAGCCTCTTTGATAAATGGTGCTGGAAAAACTGGCTTTCTACATGCTGAAGACTAAAACTAGACCCATGTCTCTCACCATGCACTAAACTAAAATCAAAGTGGATCAAAGATCTAAATATTAAAACAGAAACACTAAATCTGCCTGAAGACAGAACAGGTAGAATGCTTGAAGGCATAGGAGTAGGTAAAGATTTCATGAACAAAACCCAGACTGGGAATCAGCCCGCTGCAGACAGGCAGGTCTGCGGATGCTGCACCAAGATCGCGAGTCCTACGGAACACGCGGAATCAGCCTGCTCCATGGCAGCAATCCACTGGACACCCCACCCTCCACCCCCCACCCCCACCACCGCTCCTCTGGCCTCTTCTCTGTACAGCCACCTGGTTCCACACTACAAAGACGCAGAGGACACCGGACCACCAGACCACTGTACTGGGTATGTTGGAGTCATCTTCACCTCCCATCAGGACCGGGTCTATCTTCAGGGGAAGGGCAGCTGGAACCTGCAAAACAACTCTGCAGAATTCAACCCTACAGGAAGACAGGCAGCTCAACTTGGGACTTGCAGCCAGAAATCTGCCTGAATCTCATGGGTCTGCGACTAGCTTGCTGAGACTCATTAACTTATATCTGCACACTGCTACCCACGTTGTCTATTGTGACAGCAG
>NW_004624736.1:25757394-25849010 GCF_000247695.1 Heterocephalus glaber | reverse complement strand
ATTTATAGCTAAATGGATGCATATCGAGGCCATACTCCTAACTGAAATAAATAGGCACCGTGTAAATACTGAATAGTTTCTCTAGTGTGAGAAACTGATAGTGTAAACAAGGGTTAAAATGATTAAAATGAATAATTGGTAATTTGAAATAGGAAAAAAGGCCCAAAGACAAAGGAGTGAAGGGAGGGGAAGGGGAAAGAAAAAGAGGGAAAGGAAAAGCTGAGAAAAGAAAAAAAAATGGAAATGAAATCTATGTAAATACGGAAGGGTGGAGGGGGTGAAAGGAGCACAGGTAATGGGGAAAAAAAAGTAAGAACCAAGATCTATCACGTACAGGTACAAACACCCAATGATAAATGTAAATGAATTGTATACCTAAAATGTACCAATAAAAGAACTAAAAAAAAAAACCCAGACTGCACAAGAAATACTACAAAGAATCAATAACTGGGACCTCATCTTATTAAAAAGCTTTTGCACAACAAAAGAAATCACCAACAGAGTGAAAAGACCCTGAAAAACCACTTTTTCAGACAAAGGACTAATATCTAGAAATATAAAGGATTTTTAAAAATTAGTCCACCCAAATTTAAAGACCCAATTCAAAAATGGGCATCTGAGATGAATACAAACTTCTCAGATGAAGAAGTAGAATGAGTAAATAAATACATGAAAAAATGTTCAATACCACTGCTCATTCAAGAGATTCAAATTAAAATCATGATTAGATTCCATCTCACTCTGGAAAGAATGGCTATTATCAGGAAATCAACCAACAACAAATGGTGATGGGGTTATGGGGAGAAAGAAATCTTTCTCCACTGTTGGTGGGAGTGTAGACTGGTGCAACTGCTGTGGAAATCAGTGTGCAGATTCCTCAAAAAACTATGATTAGAGGTCTCATTTGACCCAGTTATTCCCCTTCTCAGTATCTTTCCAAAAGAATTAAAAACATCATACTACAGTGATTTATGCACACCTATATTTATAGTGGCACAGTTTGTAATAGTTAAATCTTGGAAACCACCCAAATGTCCATTAACTGATGAATGGTAAAAAGAAATGTCTTTTTTATATAATGGAGTACTATTCAACCACAAAAAAGGATAAACTTGAGACATTTATAGCTAAATGGATGCACTTTGAGAACATACTTTTAAGTGAAATAAATCAAACACACATGTATAAATATTGCACTGTATCTCTAGTGTGAGAAACTGAAAGTGAAAATAAAGACCAAAAAGAATAATAGAGTAAAATAGAAAGAAATTGTTCAAAATTATACAGAATGTTAGATACTTTGAGAATATTTAAAATGTTTTAGGCAAGAAAAGGTATATTATTAGGAAATAAGCTGAGAGATTAGCAAATGAAAATATATTCTTTTTAGATCATGATACACAGTGTACTTACCATTGTTATTCTCTAATCATTTTTGTTATTAAAATTATTTTTTATAGAATGGCTTTTATATTTTCTTTATTAATATCTACTTGTATTATATTAAAATTAAGAAATTTTTAAAAACAAAAAAATTTTTCCAGGTCAGACTGGAAGCCAGAAGTGAATGGGTTTTACTTTACACTTTAGATGTATTCCTAAATATATATTTAGAATATACATATAATATTCATTTCTAATATACATACAATGCACACTGTAATATGCATTCTTTTAATTATCCTACTTTCAGAAATGTATATATGTACATGTAAAAACTATATGCAGTATCTTACAGTTTTTGGTTATTTTAGTAGGAAAACATCCCATGTCATTCTTTTAGACAGTTGCATAACGTTCCATTTATTGAGTTGTCAAAATCTGGGAGTAAAGTATGCTATTGTGGAATATTTATTTGTTTCAAGTCTGTTAAATATAACATGGAATTTAAAAAACTGTATAGACATTTCTTAGTATATACATGATTTAAATCCATAGAATAAAATCCTAGATAAAATGTAGTTTTACCAAATAAATGTACTTTTGTACTTTTCATAAATATTATCAAATTGTATAAGGACTATCTGATATTTTATCTTAGGTATAGTTACAAAAGAGTGTACTCACTTCTTAGATTTGATAATTTAATAAAGCTATTTTAATCTATTCCGAACACCTTCCCTGCTCAAGACAAATTCCTTCCATTTCCTTTGAAAATGTGGCCACTAATTCTCCCCACTCTCGCATATACCTCAAACTGTTATATTAAGAGTAAAAATGTAGATGTGAGACAAAGAAGTACACAGGTAGGAGTTAAGAGCACGGATTTTAAAGTCTTCAAGATAGAGGTTTGGTTTCTTATCGCCCCTCTCAACTATCTGTGTGAAAGCCTGTAAGACTGTTTTTCATCTATAAAATTGGGGTTAATTATAGAATCAAACTATTTGTGTAATGAAGATTATCAGATGATAACATTATTTAATGCATTTTGATAGTTTATGATCTCTAGTAAGAACTGGAAGAAAGTTAACTATTATTTTTAATAAGTGCTTTCCTTAGCTCTCAAAAGGCTTGCTCCCTTTTATCTTCAAAACAAAAGGCAAAATCTTTTTATCAGACACCATTCCCCCTCTTGGTATCATTGCAAAGTCAGACTGCTTTTTGAAGGGGTAATGGTTCTTCTTGTCTGTGCTCTGAAATTTACCAGTGCTCTTATTTCTGGCTTTTTCTCTCATCATATCAGCAAAAAAATGGCAAATGAGCTTCTGATTCCCAACCCCAAATAACCTTTTATTTGCTTTTTTGAAGTAATCATATGCATGCTAGGCAAGCACTCTACCACTGAGCTACACTCCCAAGACCGAAAGAAATTTTTAATAATTCCTTTTTCTCTGTATTTTTAACAGTGTGGACCACCATCTCCTTGAAAATTTTTCTTTGCCTTCTATGGCACCATAATCTCCTGATTCTCCAACTGATAAATTTCCTTTTCTGTTTCTTTGGCAAACTCTTTCTTTTTCCCTCCATTAGTACCTAATGTACCTAAGTGTGGACATTGGAGTCCATGGGAGTTAATCTTGGCTGTCAGCTTGATTGGATTAAGAGATACCTAGTGAAATGATTGGATTATGTGCATGCTAGCCTCATCAGTGAATTAATCCATTGATGAGTTCATTAGCTGAGCAGGCTGTTAACATGTATGGTCTAATTGAAGTAGGTCAGTAGAGGCATGCTTATGTCCCCGGCCACTTCCTCTCTAGCATTTCCCCATTTTGTTCTGCTTTCTGACTGTCATAAAGTAAGCAGCTTGCTTCCACCATGCTCTTCAGCCTTAATGTTTCTGTCTTGGACCTAAAACTTTGAAACCATGAGGAGAAAAAGCCCACAAAAAACCACAAGCAAACATTTTTCTTTCTTTAAGTTGTTTATCTTGGGTACTTTTCCACAATGATGAAAAGTTAATTAATACAGAAAATCAATACCAGGAATGGGCTCATCACTGTGACTTTATCTGACCATGTAGATCAGAACCTTTTAGAACTGGCTTGTGGGAGGAGTTTGGGAAAGTTTGGAGAAATAGACTAGAGAAAGCCTCAAATGTTGTAAGTGCAGCTTGATGAATTCTAGTCTGGGCTTAGAAGACAAGAACGGTGATAGGAATATAGACAGTAAAACTGTGCTGATGTTTCACATGGGAAGGAGAACTCTATTGGGAATTGGACTAGAGGCCACTCATGTTATATTGTGACAAAGAACTTGCCTACGACTTTGTGGGTTGCTAGATTCAAAGGTTAACAAACTGCATAGTTATCTGATGGAGGAAACTTCAAGGGAAACTAATGTTCAAACTGTGGCACAGGTGTTGCTGGCTGTTTTTAGCCAGATCAATAATGAAAATCAGCAGCAACAAGTGGAGCCAAAAGGTTTGAAAACCTTACAGTTTGACCAGAAAAAAAGCTTGTGAAAAGCTAGGGCCAAAGAAGGAATAGCTGCTGAAAATATAAGCACTATTAAAAAGAAGCCAAGTAATTTGCCTTGGGATAAAAGGAAAGATGGCTTGGGGCATCTCAGGAATCAGAAAGATCCCACTCACCACTGTATAAACCTTGCATTTGAGAAGGGAATTTCTGGTTCCCCTACTTGGTACAGGGTTCCCTAGCGGATTTGTTCTCCAGGATTCATTTCACTATTCTCAACCATCCAGGCATCCATTCATTTAACCAATTCTCAATCATCCAGGAGCATTCAGATGCCCCTGAAGTTGCGGTCCAAATGGGCCCAGCTACTGCTCAAACCAGTGAAAGACCTTGGCTTGACCACATGATGTTGATTTTCCAGGCATGCAGAATGCAAGAGTTATGGAGTCATGGAAGCTTCCAGGAAGATTTCAAAGAAAGGCCATGGAGGTCAAGCAATGTGTGACAGAGCTGGAGTGCCCGAGGGCAGTCCCTGAGAGGGTGATGCATGGAGCTGTGAGAGTGAAGCTGAAGCTAAAATGGAGACCCTCTCTAGGTATCAAATTGACAAGGAGTGGATTTAAGACAGTTAATCTTGATTGTCAACTTGATTGGATTAAAATGTGCTTGGGGAGGTGATTGGATGATGAGGGCCTAATTGAGGGATTAATCCATTGATGAGTTTATTAGCTGAATAGGCTGTTAGGACGTGGTGCCTAACTGGAGTAAGGAGCCTTGAAGGGTATCCCCAGCCTCTCTCTCTCCACCTCTTTTCCTTTCATTTTGCTTCCTGATTACCATAAGGTGAGCAACTTTCCTCTTCCACCTCTTTCTGCCTTGATGTTTTTGTGTTGGAGAGAGCTTAACATGGACTGAAATCTCTGAAATGGTGAGCCAAAAAAACTTCCTCCTTTAAATTGTTTATCTCAAGTATTTGTCACACCAATGAAAAGCTAGCACAGACTGCTTCACTTCTTTAAATTAATAGACTTAAGTTTTACAGCAGTTTTTAATTCACACACAAAAAACTGAGTGGAAAGTACATACCTGTTTCCACACATTCTCACCCCCCAACTTGATATCCTGCACCATAGTGGTACATTCATTACAACTGATGAGCCTACATTGACATATCATTATCGCCCAAAATACATAGTTTACAATAGCACTCATTCTCAATGTTGCATATTCTGCATCATACAGAAAGTTTCACTGCCCTAAATCCTCTGTTCTCTACCTTTTCATCCTTTCATCCTTTTTTTGTGTGTGTGTGCTGAGGATCAATCTCAGGACCTTGAGCTTGTGAGGCAAGCGTGGTGCCACTGAGCTAAATACTCAGCCCCCCTTCATCCTTTTTAATCCCAAGAAATTGGTGATCTTTTTATTGTCTCCATAGGTTTGCATTGTCCAGAATGTCACAAAGTTGGAATCATACAGTGTATACCCTTGTTAGACTGGCTACTTTCACCTAATATGATACATTTAAGATCTTTATATCTTCTCATGGTTTCATAGCTCATTTCTTTTTATCAATGAAGAATATTTCATTTTCTGGATGGACTAAAGTTTATTCACCAATTGAATGACATCTTGGTTGCTTCCAAGTTTTGGTAGTTATGAATAAATTAAATATAAATAAATATTATAAATATTTGTGTACAAGTGTCTGTGTAGACCTATATTTTCAATTCATGTAGGTAAAACTAAGAAATGTTATTGATTGATCATATAGTATGAGTATATTTAATTTTGTAAGAAACCACCAAACTATCTTCCAAAGAACTTGTACCATTTTGTGTTCCAGTAATGGATGAGTGCTCCTGTGGCTTCACATCTTCATTACCATTTGTATTGTAATTGCTTAGGGTTTTTGCCAATCTACTAGGTGTGTGGTGTTGTTTCATTGATGCTTTAAATTCTCTGGAGACATACATGCCGAATTTCATGCTTACCTTTCATAGGCATATATTCTTTAATGATATGTCTGTTCAGGTCATTAGTCAATGTTTTAATTGGGTTGTTCACTTCCTTATTGTTAAGTTTTAAGAATTCTTTCCTTATTTTGCACTCTGTTAGGTGTGCCTTGCAAATGTTTTCTTCCAGCTTGGAGCTTGTCCTCTTATGCTCTTGACAGTATCTTTTGCAAGCATAAGTTTTAATTTTAAGGACATCCAATTTAATTTTTTTAATGGATTGTACATTTGGCTTTGAATCTCAAAGCTCAGTACTGTGTCCAATGTCATCTAAGTTTTCTCTTATGTTATCTTTCACAAGTTTTATAGTTTTGTGTTTCAGTTTGTGGGCTACAGTTAATTTTGAGTTTTCATGAGTGACATGTGGATTATGTCTAGGTTCAGTTTTTGCACATTGTACATTTTGTTGAAAAGAATATCTTTGCTCCATTGTTTTACCTTTGTTATTTGATCAAAGAGCAGTTGACAGTGTTTCTGTGGGTGTATTTCCTGGCTTTTATACTATGTTGATCTATTTTGTCTTGTTAATACTGCACTGCCTTGATTACTGTAACTGGATAGTCAGTATTGAAATTGAATAGTGTTAGTCCTTAGACTCTGTTCTTCTCTTTTAATATTTAGGAGGCTAGCCTGGGTCTTTTGCCACTTGATGTACATGTTAGAATCAATTTATGAATATCATAAAATAATTCACCTGGATTTTTATTGGGATTGTGTTGAATTTTTAGGTGAATTGGAAGAGCTGACATCTAACCAATATTGAATCTTCCATATCTCCATCTGATTAATTCTTCTTCGAGATCTTCCTTCAGTGTTTTGAAATTTTTCTCAAAATATAAATCAGTAGGTTTTATGTTTTGTTGGACTTATATTTGTTTCACTTTTTGAAGCATGCTTATTTATTTATTTATTTTGATTCTAGAGATCAAACTCGGGACCTTGTGCTTGGGAGGCAGGCGGTGGCACCACTGAGCTAAATACCTGGCCCTGAAGCATGCTAATTTAAATGGTAGCAAGTTTTAAATTTCAAAATCCATTTGTTAACTGCTAATATATAGGAAAGAGATTGACTTTTGTATTTTTACACTGTATCTTACAACCTTGCTATAACACTTATTAGTACCAAATTTTTTTTGTTGATCCTTTTGGATTTTCACCATAGACATAATATCATCTGTGAACCAAAAGTTTTATGTCTTCCTTCCCAATATGCATACATTTTTTATTTCCTTTTCTTGTCTTATTTCATTAGCTAGGACTTTCAGTACTACGTTGAAAAGGAACGGTAAGGGGGAACATCCTTGCCTTATTCTAGAAAGCTCTTCACTTTTCATTTTAAATCTTCTTTAGATATTATCTTCCATTCTTGCTTCACATAATATAGTAATGATATAATATATAAAACACAAAATTATGCATTCTATAAACATGTTTATGTTAGTATATAAACAAACATGTATCTCTAGTTTATAAATAAATTATATAAGAGCATTTCCACTCACAAGTTATCTTAGACAAAAGCTGGCCCTGTTTATCAGAAAAATTTCAAGTAATAACATACCGATAAAAGAAAAATTTTGAGATGTCCTAAATTTAATTAGCCAGAGGATGGAGATAGAATGAAATAAAGGAAGCTAATCTGTTACCAGCTACAGGAAAAATTGACAAAAATATAGTTTATGTTGAGACCTTGACTTTAATTTGATCATAGCTAACCACAACAGCCACCATTCCCCACTGACTTATAAACTTCCCCGATTGTTAACCCCAACCAATCTGAAGCTATAATTACTTTTCATAATGGACTGTTCTCCTATCTCAAACCCTTCCTTGCTTCTTCACATTATCCAGCCCCTCTTATCTCTCTAGCCAATATACATTCAATGTAAATGACTTCTGCATTACCTCCCTAAAATTTATAAAAATGTTTGAGCTCTAAATCAGGTGGAGAATTTTCCAACCACTACCTACTCTTGATTTGTGAAAACTCCTCCCAGAACCCAGTGCTTTTTCTGGAGAGCAACTGTAATGGCTCAATCAACACTTTTATTTTAAAGACACCCTTGGTCTGAAGAGTTTTGGTTTAGCAATATCTAGATCCAAATATAGTGCAAAAATAACCAGGATAATTTCATTGCTTGTTAAATTTCAGCGAAGAGCTATCTGTATCCAAATATTATCCATACTACCATCAATCCCAACTGGAATAATTTTTGGTAGCATTTCCGATTATAGTTTAGCTTGAAACACATCATCTATCAATTCAGTATGTTCTAATTCTGGATACCACCCAGCCATCGTCACCACCCGCTGTATAACAAATTTCGAGGAGATCCGACATGCCTGATTAGAGAAGGTGGTGTGTTAGAGACACTCACAGAGTCACAGAAAAACATAGGTACTTTGAAATAGCGGAGGCAGTCACACCCAGATACAGAAAATCAATCTGAAAGACGATCCATCTAGGTCAAATATCTGGGTCACTAAAAAGGGGAAGCAGCAATACTGCCGAACCCCTCTTAGCCCTGCACACCCTGAAAAGCTGTAACAGCCTGAGGGAAGTAGCCCCTGCTGCAGAGGACAGGCTTTTCATTAGTGCACCCTCTTCTGCCCATCTGAATGAGAAAACTCATTCTGGGAGTAAAATTACCTTGGGGCCTCAGGAAAGCGCCAGAGGCATCTGGTGTAAAAAAGGAAACAGGTAGCTCTTCTCCGCGTCATTCTGGGCGCTGGGTCCTAGCAGTATCCTATCCAGCTCCCACCGCTGACATGGGAAGCCCGCCTTCCCTGAACAGAAGTACTGAAGCCCACCAACGGGTCTGCCGGGCCAGCAGGGAACCGTGGATCCCACCCCTGAGACCTGTAGGAGAGAGACCGCCCAGTCAGTCCAGAGCAGGCGCTTCTCTGCTGTTTCCACAAAGCCTGGAAAGATCGGAGTCAGTGGAAAATCCTAAACCCCAACCGCCGTCACGTGCAAAGAAGAGTACCCAGACCACGCTTGGGGACTGCGCCAGGTCCTATGGGCTGGAAAGAGGAGCTTTGGAGACTAGGATGGTTTGGGACCTGAGTGTGAAAAGATGCAGGGGCTCGGTTGGGGCACAGAACTTTTAGAAGGTGACAAACTAGGAGGAAGGCCCTGGAGGGAGGGCGCAGAGACCACGGGATCTGCCCAGTAGCAAGGGGAGCAGGAGTGAGAGGATATTGGCAGACAGCTCAGGGTCAGGCAGCTTTATTTTACATCATTCTCTTCCAAAATTAATTGAGGCCTTTGGATCTTGAGATAGAGACAAAACACTGCAATTAACCACACCTAAAGCGCGGCACACAGCGAGGAAATGAGCACTGACCCCCTCACCCCGCCGCTGGGGCTCGCAGCTACACAGCCTGCAGCCAGCGGAATGGGGCAGCTGACCGCCAGTCCCACAGCAGAGAGGGAAAGCATGGCCACTCAGGGTTGTTTGTATGTTTTCTTCCCCCAGGGTCTGTTCTGGGTTCGCACTCTTTGCTTTGTTTTGTTTTCTCTCCCTCTCCTTTAATTAATTTCTTTTCTTCAATTCTTGCTTCCTGTATCAATACCATTTTTTACTTTAAAAATTTTCTTTTCAAGTATTTTTCCTTTATTCTGATCTCCCTTTGCCTTTTTTCTCTTTTCTTTTTTAACCTTTCCTCCCTAATCTATTCTCTTCACTCACTCTTATTTTACCTATCTCTCTGCTTGACCTTGCCTCTTCGCATATACATATATAGGTATATACGTATTCTCTTAAAAGCCCTCAACACTAATCCTTTACTCCAAATATAAAAGACCCTCAACAGAGTCTGACTCTCTATTTTTTCACTTGTTAATATTTTCCCTACCTACTTCTCCTCCTACTTACTTGCACCCTCTTTATCCACTCCTTCCTCTTCTTCCTTTCTCTTCTCCTTCCACATTGCAGACCAAATGCCAATAACAGTATAGTGTAGACCATACTTCTTCTTTTTTTTTTTTTTTTTGGTACCGGGGATCAGACTCAGGACCTTGGGCTTTCGAGGCAGGTGCTGGAACCACTGAGCTAAATCCCCGGCTCAAATGACCATACTTCTAAAACTGATATACAGATCTAACACATTCCCAATCAAAACTCCAACACTGGGCCAGGGATTTAGCTCAGTGGTTCCGGCACCTACCTCCCAAGCACAAGGTCCCAAGTTTGATCCCCAGTACCAAAAAAACAAAACAAAACAAAATTCCAACAGCATTCCTCACAGAACTAGAAAAAACAATCCTAAAATTCATATGGAACCAGAAGGGACAGAATAGCAAAAGCAATCCTGGGCAACAAGAGCAAAGCAGGAGGCATCACAATCCTGGTTCAGAGGTGGGGCTGGGGTATTGGGTCATTTGGTTCAGGCTAAGTTGTCTGTAAAAGCCAAGGATTATCATTCAGCAGCAAGACTGAACATGCCTTGCCTGTTCCCACTAGTGGCTGTATTCTAAATATACTGTCCATGTATCACTTTCTGAAATGCTCTGTAACTGACATCATTTAACAAAGCAAGCTTCATTCAATACTACAGGAAGAATTGGGCAAGCCTCAAATCCTCCTTCTTCACTTGGAATCACTGTACTCAGGGATAAAACAACAGAACACCATTTTCAGATTGTTGTTTATATAGTCAAATTCATTTCGACACAGCTTTTTATAATGTTTGCAATTTATCTTTTCAATTCTTTTCCATACGCACTTCTGTTACTTTTGAAGTGGGAATTTCAGTTTTTATTCATATAGTGGTTAATTTCATTTTAGTGTAAATAAGTATAATGTACTGATGCCTCTGTTCTTACTCCTAATCATTCATTCTTTAGCAGATGAATTCAGTTTTTTAATGAGCCCTTAGGAGTAATAGAAAGAATTTTTAAATTTTGTCTACTCTTTTTAGGTATTCTAGGTTCTATTCTTGGGTCAAGTTAAATTATACAGAAAATTTGCATGTATACTTAGGAGCCCTTAAGAGCCTGAAAACAGTAAATAAGTGCAGGGTTATAAATATTAAACTTATGCTAGGTCAGAAAGTCAGAATATGTACAAGTAAACATTTGCCTCCTTAGTTTAAGCTCCTTCTAGGATTCATTTCATTCATTATATAGTAAACTTAAAAGTGGATGATGTATGGTTTATCAGCAGGATGTCTGTCATACATTTTGTTTATTTGGTCACAGTACTGTTTTTTATATATTGAAAATTCCTAATTTTGTAAAAATTTGATTTGTATGGTAGGAATGGATGATCAGCTATAACAGCTAAAAATGCCAGATACTTCCCTTCACTTCCTCTTTTGTTGATAAGGCATGATAATGTAATTTAGACTGTATCAATCAGAGGTTGCCAGGTGGAATTTGACTACATGAAAGGAAAGTTTGAGAAAACATTAGCCCTGCAGGCTGGAATGGCAGTATCTCTGGTTCTGGAGAGAGAAATTTTTATCTCCAGATCAAATCTAAAACATGCTTCTGTGCATTTTTCCTAGTATTTTAGCCTTTTCATCCTTCCTGGTGGGTTCTGTGAACTTCCAACAGGTAACATACTCTTGCAATTTTTTATTTTTAAACTGTACTTTTTAAGTTAGAGGGTAAAGGCTCTGATATAGTTACCTTAAAATTTGTTGAGGTTTGCATCCTAAAACAGCATCAGTTCTTGTAAATCCACCACGTGTTTTTGAAACTTCTATTGTGACACATAGATGTTTATTTAATCAAGTTTGATAATTATATTGTACAAATTTATATCTAAACTTGGTATAATTACCAAAAAGAGAAAAATTAAAATCTTACTCTGTCACCACATTGGTTAATTTGTTAGTTCCACTATCTTTTGTTCATCTTTGAGTTCACTAAGTTGCTTTGCTTCCTCTTTAATCATTTCATGCAGCCCAGCTATTTGGCCCATTTCCTCTCCATTGGTGTCTCTTGGATCTGCTTTGTCAGGAGTCTTTGGAGTCATTTTGTTGCCTTGTTTATTCATGTTCCTCTGTGTGTGTGTGTGTGTGTGTATGCGTGTACAGGCACACACTGAGGGTGGTGGTCAAATAGAGTGAAGAGCCTTTGTTATTGGTATGAAGAGCTCTTTAGTTCAGTTCTGTTTTCCAGTGATGTTATCTTAGCTTTTTTGGTCAAGAGGTATCATCTACTACTTCATCCTACTCAGTTTAGTTGTGTTGGACTTGGTCTTTGTGTTGAAGAGAGAAAATTCCTACTGGTTCTAACAGCATCCATAGATCCATTCATACGTCAATCATAAACATTCAAACTTATTTTTATGCTTTCACCCTTTTATCAGTGTCTCTTACAGACTATACTACACTGTTATTGGCAGCTAGTCTGTGATTTGGAGGGAGAAGAAAGGGAAAAAGCAAGGGGAAAAGGAGGAGTGCAAGTCAGTAGGAGAAGAGGGAGATAAGAGAAATATTAATAAATAAAAACAAGTTCAGAGTCTGTTGAAGATATTTTTGTAATTGGAGTAAAGGGTTAGTGTTGAGGGGTTTTAAGAGAATATTTGTGGAGGTAAGGGGTGGAAGGCAAGGGGAGAGAGGTGTAGAGATTGAGGGAAGCTGTGAGGTCTTTGGAACCTGTTCCTGATAGATTTCCCTCCCATTTGGGTGGCTGCTATATAATAGCTGCCTCCTTCTTCCCATAATGCCCTGCTCTCCCCCTGAAGCCATCCCAAGATGGCTTCTCCCACCAAAGGACAACCTTTTTCTTCCCAACATGCCCCTATTTCTGCCAAAAGAGTAACCTAATACTTGCTCTCCTCCTAACAACTAGTGACGTCACGGGCTCCTCCAGTACCTAGACACTACCTCACTCAACCCCACCCCAGCTCCTACAAGCCCCACCTCAGCTCCTATAAGAAGCTCTCCCCATCCTGGCCGTTTTGCTTTTGTCTCTCCTTTGTTCAGAGACAGCCTGGCTGATCATCCCTGCAATAAAGACTTGTGGTTCTGGTCTGGTCTTGGTTTTCGGCTCTTTTACCTGACAGTTCCCATATTTGTGGTTGGATTTGTTTGAATCCTCTAAGCACAGCTCTGTTAAGGGTGATCCTGCACATGACCATGAATGGTGCAAATTCAAGTTAAAGCACTGCTCTATTCTTATTCCCTTTTGTACCTATACAGGAACCTGCTGTATATATGTCACATGAAAGAAGCGAGGGAAGACATGGGCACAGATAAGACAAGGAAGAGCAAAGAGAATAGAATAGGGAGGAAAGATTAAAAAGAATAGAAAGACCAAGGAAGAGCAGAATAAGGAAAAAACCTAAAAAAAAAAACTTTAAAAAGTAAAGAAAAAATAATATTGTTACAGAAGCAGGAACTGAAGAAAGGAGGAAAGAAGGGAAAAAAATGGTGAGAACCCAGAATAAACAAAGAAGCAAGAAAACACAAAGCCCCCCATGTGGCTGCTAGACATACAACTGGAGTACCCACACAGTTCCTTTTCTGTTGCAGCAGCAGTGTGTTTGCCGGTAGCCAAGCTGATTTTCCCCCTGCCTGAGGCTGCTTAACCGCCTGCCGCCAGTGGTGAGAGCTGTCAGTGTCTATAGGCCCAATCTTGACTGCAGGCCATGCTTTGGGCATGGTAATGGCAGACCTTTGTCTTCGTTTCAAAGTTCAACCAAAGAGGAGGATGTGAAATAGTTTGCTCCACACCTTCACTTTCCAACCCACAGAACTTGGCATAGTCCTCAGGCTCTTTGGCGGGTCTCATTTCCACAGGAGACCATGGGGCGTGAGTAGGATTTCCTGCTGTCTCAGATCTTTCTGGTGTTTGGAGCAAAGATCCCACTCCCTCTCGACTCCAGGGAGGCTCTCTCCCTCCCCGTGTCTCCATGGATGTGATCCCTGGATGTGGGCTCGGCATTCCTCCCTGTTCACAGTCTCCAGCCTATTCCTGGGTAGGGTGGGGACGTCCTTTGTCAACGAGGGCGCTGGGTGATGGCAAGGACGCGCAGGGCCAGTGCTCCCTTGAGCTTGGGAGGATGTTGGCAGGGATGGTCTGCCCATTTTGGAGTTGTTGTCTTTCCTATTCTCTGGTTGAGTTGCAGTTCATGGCTTCCCCGGAGCTCCAGCCTCGAAGTTTACTCCCGCGTTGGGATTCCTCTTCCATGTGGGAGGAAGAGTATGTATGTAGGGACCTTGTCCCATCACTGCCTCTGCAGTGCTGGCTCCTTGTCTCAGTGTTAGGTGTGCACCCCAATGAAGGGGGGCGAGGCATGGACCAGAAGCAGAACTACTTCCAGTTTTCAACAACCCAGATATTTGGTTTGATCCAGAGGATTCGTCTTTCAGGTTGATTTTCTATTTCCAGTTACGATCACTACTCGTTTCCCTAACTTGCTAGTCGGCCATGTTGGAATTCCCTTACATAATTGAATTGTGACTCAAATGTCATTTATGAGACATTTGAAATTTTGAATACTAAAATATTTACTGAAATTAATGGAATTGTATTCATTTTTTGTGTGCTAGTGGTATTGTGACTATCTTAAAAATATTTATCCTGTAGAAGCATTGAATTATTCTTATATGAAATCATATATGAAAAATGATTCAAAATAACATGGATGGAGGATAGGAGGTGGGCACTTAGAAGAAAGAGATTGTCTGTTAAATCAAATTCTTGAAGCTGGATGATGGGTAGGGCTTTATTAGATTATTATTTTTATTTTTGTGTATATTTGAAATTGACATTCCTATTACTATTTTAGCTTTGTAATCTTGATTCTTACAGGGAGGTTACAAAGAGAGTAACTAATGAATACCTCATCACATTCCAATGTGTGGACTTTTTGATATTGAATCATTTGTGAAACTAAGAGCAGAGTTTGAAAACACTGTTAATCTTCCCTAAGTGAAATCAAAATTGTTTTTTAATTCTAAAAAAATGTTCTTTATAGGAAATCAGGCACATGTCTCTTTTTTAGTTATATGTTGAAGGTGTTTTTTTTTTTTTTTGGTACCAGGGATCAAACTCAGGACCGTGCATTTGTGAGGCAGGCATAGTGCCAGTGAGCTAAATCCCCAGCCTTATATGTTGAATTCTTAAACCTGAGTTTTGACCTTCATAATTTTTCAAAAACTATTTCCTCAAAATCCTGATAATATGACTTGTGTTCCATTTTATTGTTCAGTTTAAATGGGTGATCAAGGTAACACTTTTTATTTGCTGTGGACTTCTATAACAAAATATTAGATAGTATAACTTATAAACAATAGAATGTCCTAGAGCCTAGAATATCTGACATCAAAGCAGCAGCTGATTCAGTGTCCAGTGACAGGCTACTTTATTTCACAGATGGTGATTTCTAGGTGTGTCCCCAGAGGTAGAAGAGTATAAACAAGCTCCTTTGGGCTTCTTTTTTATAAAGCCACTAATCTCATTCATGACCTCATGATTTAATCACCTCCCAAGGACCCACCTCTTGATACTATTAGGTTTTGTGAGTTAACCAGGATTGTCAACTTGATTAGCTTGAGAGCTACTTCAAGGATTAGTAAAGCACATTCTGGGTGTGTCTGGGTGGGCTCATGAAGGTGTGACCTTAGGTACTTTATCTGGTCCCTAGCTCCTTTCTGGAGATGTTCCCCTCATCTGCTTCTGGCCACTGTGAAGTGAGCAGCATTCCTCTAGAGCTCTTTTGCCATGATGTTCCTCCTTTAGAGCCTGCTGAATATGGAAAGGACTTTTTGAAATCATGAGTCAAATGAACCTTTTCTTTAAGTTATGGATACCCAGTGTTTTTTCCAGCGATGGGAAAGCTAATATAGAAAACTGGTACTGGAGAAGTGAGATCATTGCTGTAACTACACCTGACTATATGGTTCAGAAGTCTTTAGAACTGGTTTGCGGGAGGGGTTTGGAAAAGTGGAGAGGTGGGCTAGAGCAGGCCTAGAATGCTGTAAGCAGAGCCTGTTGGGTGATTCTATTTGGAGCTGGGAAAGGCTGGGTTCTTGTGGTTTTATATGGGGACAAGGATCCTGTTGGGAATTGGATTAGAGGCCATGCATGTTACATGCTAACAAATAATTTGTCTATATTTTATCCATGCCCTAAAACTTGGTGTGAGGCTGAGTTTAAGGGCAATGTACTAAATGATTTGGTGGTAGAAATTTCAAGGCAGCCAAATGGCTGTGGCATGGGTGCTGCTGGGTGCTTACAGCCATATTTATAGTAAGAATCAAGAGCAAAAAAGGATTTCAGAAAGACTTGCAAACTTTATGGCCATAAAGGAAGGGTATGTAAAGTGGAGGCCAAGGTGAGTGTCGTTGCTAAAAAATCTGCACCATTAAAAAGTCATGTTACTTTGCACCTGGAAAATAGAAAAGATGCTAGTAGAAATAGCAGGAATTTTCCAGATGTCAGGTAAAATTTTCAGCAACAGGAAAGCTAATACAGCTTTCTATGTGAATTTTCAGAGAACATAGATATTCAGATCAAAGCAGCTGCTTAGTAAGTGTAAGGCAAGTCAGATCCTTAAGATTGGTATTTAAATCTGTGTGCAATTTATAGAAGCCTAGTTTTCTTGAGAAGACAAATTACATGAGATAAACCAGAGAGATACGTAAATAACTGTCAAGACAATTGATGTATTTTATATGATTTTTTTTTGTCAATTCCAAATATCAAACTCTGGATTCCCAGTTCTCTCAATCCTAGATATTTTTTCAACCCTTTACACTCTTATTACCCTTCAGCTCTGCTGAGGTAACAAGAAAGCACAAAGTGGGAAAACACTGGCACAATGTATTTACTTGGTGAATTAAGTATGTTCACTTCCTCCTTGGAAGTATAGACCTTTGGTTTATGCCATGCCAGGACAACATGATCTTTATTATGAATTGTACTGTTACACAGAGGGACAGCAGATTCACACCCCAACTCATGTACAATATTTCCTCTGAGGCCTTTATCATTAGGACTGATTGTAAAACATGAGACACTCTGAAACTCTGATCTGTGTGCGATAATTATTACCACTCAGATCTCTGCTTTCCTCAAATCTTGTAGAATAAGGGAAGAAAAGTTGTTAATGCTTGTTCTATCTTGGTAGCAGTTTCATAATTCACTTTGCCTTTTTCCTCCTTAGCTTGACTACTGGAGGATATTTCAGTGCAAAAGTGAAAAATAAGCTTTGTTCTTAAATAATTAAGATTTACTTTATTAGTGACAAATGAAATACGAAGGAGTGTATATATTTTGATAATGTATATTTGCAGACAGACTGAATATTTCCGGTACCAATAGAATAGACAATGAATGAGATATAAATATAAATATAAATGATATCTTGTCGGCTGATGAGTTACATAGACATGCAAGCAAGTACAGGCATTCAGCCATTCAGCAAGTAGTTTTTTTTTTTTGAGACAGGGTTTCACTTTGTAGTTCAGGCTGGCCTTGAGCTCTCTATGTAGCCCAGGCTAGTCTTGGAACTCTCGGTGATCCTACTGCCTCTGCCTCCGGAGTGCTGGGATTAAATGCATGTGCCACCATGCTCAGGTATGCAAGTAGTTTTTTTTTTTTTAAAGATTGGTTTTAAAATCCAATCAAAGGATTGAGAGCAGATAGTTTTTAGTATCATAGTTAAAAAAGGAAAAAAATGTTTCACTCATCTATCCCAGAGGGAAATATCACCAGATACAAAACTCAAATCAGACAATACATTAAATAGTTCATAAGATTTTTATTGAATATCTAATGTGTAAGTCATTTTCTTTTCCAGAATTTTTGCTCTTCCAGTTTTCATTATCTGGTTGATGAGTCATAATCTGTACAGAGTAAAATCATGTATAACAAAAGTTTTTGTTTTTGTTTTGGTACTGGAGATTGAACCCAGGGCACGCAGAACCACATCCACAGGCCATATATTTATATCTATATTATTTTATATATTTATAAAAATTTTCAGACAGGATCTCTGTAAGTTGGCCAGGCTGGGCTTGAACTTGCAATTCTCTTGCCTCTCAGCCTGTTGGAACACTGGGATTATAGGCCTGTGCCACCATGTCTGGTAGACAACTGATCCTTGAGTAATATGGACTCCAGGTGGTTTGGGGATGTAAAGGAGGAACTATTACTGCAGGCTGGTCTGACAAGTTTCATAGAAACAAGTGGGTTTCAGCTGGAAATGGATGGATAGCTAAAACTTCAATAGGCTGACATTTCACAGGTTCATACATTAATTTAACAATTATAGTACCTTGTTATGTGTCAGCCACTGTGACAAGAGTCTAGGGTACAAAAGTAACAATACAGGTATATTCCCTGCACCAACAAACAATGAATCAGACAAATTATAATAGTGTGATAAATGTAATAAAGATAAATTATAATAGTGTGATAATGTAATAAACTGGGTGTTTGGCAAGTGTAGAGGAAAGGATAAATCACAGTGATTGGGTCAGTTAAAAGGCAGTGGTGTGAAAGACAGTCTTCTGGGTGGAGGGACAAGTTACAAAGGTCAGAGCCTTTGAGCCAGAGTCTGAGAGTTGGGTTGTCCAATATAGTAGCTTCTAGTCATATATGACTGTTGACACTTAAAATGTAGTTGGTGCAATGGAAGAAGACAAATTTATCATTCTATTTAGTAGTAGGCTTCAAACCAAACCCAGGGATGCATTGCCACTTAGCTACAACACCAGTCCTCTTTTGATAGCTACTTTGCATCAGTCACTTTTCTGTTGCTGGGACAAAATGCCCAATGGTCTGCAACTCTTCTGAAAGGAGAGGTTTACTTTGGCTCACCATCTCAGAGGTTCAGTCCATAGCTGTCTCACTCCAAGGCAGGAAAGTTATGGCAGAAGAGCCTGGTGAACGAAGACTGCTCACCTCATGACAGTCAAGAAGCAGAGAGTGAAGAGAGGATTGTGGAAGGGAGATATTCCCTTCAAAGGCATGGCCCCAGGTACCTCTTCCAACTAGTCCTCATATCTTTATAGCACACTTGGGTACGAATTCATCAATGCATCAATCCACTGATGAGTACAGTGCCCCAATGATCTAATCACTTTCCAAAAGCCCACCTCTGAACAAGAGACTTTTGGGAGACATTCTAGATTTAAACCACAATATACTTCAATATATTTACAATAACTTAGGTATACAAATCTAACTTTACAAAGTAAATTCTTATGAAATTAAGTACAGGAAAACTATTTCTCAAGAAAATGTAGCAATTGAATTGAGATAAGTTGTTAGTGTTAAAATACACACTCGATCCCAAAGATTTAGTATTTAAAAAATAAAATTCTGCTTTTTACTTTGAGTACATGTTCCATAACTTGGTTTTATCAGGTTAAGTAAATTATTACAATTCATTTCAACCATTTAAAAAAAAGTTTTAAATGTGGCTCTTAGAAAATTAAAAATTACATATTAGCTAGCATCCCACTTCTTCAGACAGCACTGGATTAGAGTACCACAAGGTGTGGGAGGCATGAAGCTGGAGCAAGCCATATTATGCCAGAATATGTGGGGCTTTGCAAGCCATGTGCATTGGGAAAATGTTCACTCAAGACAAGTTTTGGCTTGGCCAGGCAAGGTGGGATGCAACTAAAATCTCCTAGGGGGCTGAGGCAGTACGGTCACAAGTTCAATTTAGTGACACCTTATCTCCAAATAAAAATGAAGTGGAATGAGGTTGTAGCTCAGTCTTACGAGTGGCTCTGGATTTAATTGCCAGTACCACAAACAACCAAACAATCTGGCACTAATCTGAACATTTGGGATATTAGTGAATGATGATTTAGTGGTGATCATAGTTGACATTTCAGTGTGTGTGTGGAGTGTTAACAGTATACAAATATACACACCTTAAATACTAGACCATGATGGAAGGAGTTAAGAGCTATGAGGAAAAGAGTTGGCTAGGTTAAGTCTTCAGGAGTGCTGGGGTGTAAACTGAGGGACACTGCCCTCTTAAAATAGGCTGATTGAGGTTGATTTACTCATTTTTGAGGAAAAATTTGAAGGAAGTGATGTAGTGAGCCACATGGTTATCTAGGTGTTTTCTAGATAGAAGGAACATAAACAAAATACTCTGGTGCTAAAAGACAGGAGAGGGCCTGGCATGTTCTAGGTCAAGCAAGGCCAGTGGGACTGGAGCAGAGTGAGTGAAAGAGATGGAACTGAGAGTGGAAATCAGAGATAGGCAAACGCAAATCACATGGAGAACCATGGGCTAGTGCGAGAATTAGGCTTTTAGTAAAAGTCTGAGCAGAGGAATAACATGTTTTAAAATGATTATTCTGGCTCCTGCATTATTATAGGAGGTAAGAGGAGAATCAGGAAGACCTGTTGTTAGGTAACTGCAGTCAGTGTTCAGGTGAGAGATGAGAGTGGTGGAGCTTTGGGTGGACAATGTAGCTATAGTGAGGAACATTGTTTCCTAATAATGAAGGTTTTAGAGTCAAGGAAGATTCAAAGGTTTGGTTTGAGGAACCCAAATTATTGGAAATTGCCAATAATTGAGATGGGAGAGTGCTGAGGAAGCAGGTATGGGGGAAGGAGGAAGGATCACCAAAGACTGAGTCCTAGTACAGGAAACCTTAACATTGGGGAGGAGACAAAACCAGCAAAGAAGACTGAGGAGCAGCAATAGCTAGAGTAGAAAAAGCAAGATGTGGTAATCTTGGACGCTTCCTTGAGAAAGGAAGAATGGGACCCAGGATCCCAAATGCTGCTGAGAGGAAAAGAAAGGAAGTAAAGATTAAGGGTGTGTGATTACTAAATCAGTTTCCACTGACTGATTTAGGTTTGGACCAACCCCAAGCCTGGTACCCTAGGTTGAATATAAAAGGGACAGGAAGAAGCTGCTAAAGTTGCTTGGATTTACTGTTTGTTGCTCTCATCTGCCTGCTTGCCGTGGACTATCTCTCCTCTCTTTTGCCATGCTGTCCCACCTTGGAGCCAGCCAACTATGGACTGAAACCTCTACAGACTGTGTGAGCCAAAATAAACCTTTCCTCCTTTAAAAACTTCGGGTGTTGGGTAATTTGTCTCAGCAACGGGAAATGTAACTAAGGCACATGGTTTTCCCAGTCCTTGTTTTTCTATGGATGCTTGTTAGATCAGCATTGTTTCCCTGAAACTGTTGTGGGCAAACTGAATACAACCCCCGAAATGTAACTTATCACTTAGGTTAATATGCAAAATATTTTCAGGCATTAAATGTAACCCTGATGATCCAAACTTTTTCATTCTTCTTGGCTGATACATTTGAGTGTGGACTACTCAGGCTATCCTGATCAAAATCATGAAAATCAATGCCAAACACTCAGCAGATTACAATGCCAATGAAGATTTCTTTCTAAGTAGATGCAAATCTACTGATTTGTTAGTGGGCTAAGCCACTGAGCTACAGCTCTGATGCTAGCCATTATGCTCCTTATCCACCGAGGAAACAAAAACGCTGAAAATGACTATGGTGCTCACTTAGTTTTTTAAAAAAAGGTAGTGTAGTATCAGAGTGAGGTGTGTTCCAGAGGGCATTGGGCAGTGTCCTAAAACATAAGGTAGGAAAACTACACTCATTTTGTATAGACTGAATGATTAATAAATGAAACAGGACCCTACTACTCCATTCATTTGGGAAGTCTGCAAATGAGGTTGCTAGAAAAGGCTACTGAATCAAGAAAAATACCTCTCTGTGTTGGAGACAGCTTTATTTTCTAAAGGCAGCAAAAACAAATGCCCACACGTTTTTGCCCTAGCATTCTCAGGTACTTAAGAAAAAAGGAAAGTACGGTACTGTCTATATTACAGGGTAGTGAAAATAATCAAGCTACACAGCTGGAGAACCCTAGCTCAGATTTTCAGGTTCTTCATGGATCTCTAATAACTGGCTACCTGCATCAGGAAATCCAAGAATCAGTCACATGTAACCAGATGACTCAGCTTATTATCCTGAAATCAATCTCAAAGACACAAGCATACTTTACAGACTCTTTAAACAAATGATACTTTATCCCAATGCCAAAGTATCTTGTAATAGATCACAGTGAAAAGTTAAAATTCTCAGGAAAAAAATCTACCCATGACAGAAAACATTCTTGTAAGCATTAACAATAAAAAAAGAGTAAAAACATGCTTTCACTTTCTTTTCATTAAAAACAAAATTCACCAACTCATGTAAAATAACTTGTTAACTCAAAAGGAATTGAAACAAATATTTTTTATTTGTTATTTTATTTTATTTTTTATTGGAACCAGAGATCAAACTCAGGTCCTTGAGCTTACACAGCAGGCATCGAAACCACTGAGCTAAATCCCCAGCCCTGAAACAAATATTAACTTAAAAAAAATGTGACACACTACCTGTACAATATGTGTATTTAGTTTTCTACACAGTTTAACTTCTTAGACCAGCTCAGTCTTAAACATCTGGCTTTTCCTTAGGAGCTGTTGCAAACCCAAGTATTGTTCTGACTATATGGCAGCCGATGAGCCTCCTTTTTAACAGAATAAGGATGTAACTTCCTTAAAATACACCCCTCCTTATAATACTATTTGAAGTTTGCTTTATTAACCGAAAGTGTTTTCAAAAACTTTTATCTAAGTCAGTTTTTATTTTTACAACTTTATTATTTGCTTATATTCACTGTAGAAAAATGCATAGGTGCAGAAATATGCAAAGAAAATAAAAAATTATCCAGTATCCCTTCCTCAAATATAATAACACAAGATTTTATATATTTCCTTCTAGTTTTTTTGTACATTTACATGGCATTTTAAAACAAAACTAGTATTGTAAAATGCTTTATCATTTAAAAACATTTTATTACACAGCAGCCATTTCTTTAGGACATTAAATATTTCAAGTCATGATATTCAGTTGACTGCTTTACAATCCAATCATAAATAAAACATAATTTACCTCCAATCGTTAGATATTCAGACTGCTGTGAATACTTGGTATTATAACTAACACTATTAAAAACTCCTCTTTATACATAGTTCTTTGTATGTATTCTGGCACATTTTTAAAAAGAAATTCCTAGGAGGGATCAACAAAGTGCATACATATTTGTAAGCCTTCTGAGGCATTTTACCAAATTTCTCTTGAGAAAGAGTGTACCAATTTATAGCCACACAAATGAAACAGAGTCCCATTTCTTCCTCACATTCCCTGGCAGCGTAGGAAATTGGGTATTACCCTCAGCCTTTATTGTTGTAAATTCAATAGGAGGGGAAAATAAAGAGAATATTATCTGCTTAAGTTTTTCTCTAAAAGGTAAGATTCCTCCCATATCTGCTGTCCATTTGCTTTTCTTCTGTGTTCCCACGTAGTCCAAGTCTTTTAGGTGGAGTCTCTAACGTGCACTGTCTTGTCTTTCTTACTACATGTTCTTCTTTTGCAGGCAAGGGCATGAAAGCTGCATGTCTTTCCTATTTTTACTTCCTTTAAGTTAAGTATAATTCTCAAAATGTTTAAAATTAGGAAGTCGTCTTTTCTTCTAGGCAGCCATGCTGTTTTAGTGTCTCGGTAATAAAACAGAAAATTGAGCCATATTCTGAAGGGAAGAAAGTAGGCAGAGATTATGAGCTCTGTAAGTAGGGGAGCATGCTAATTACCTGGAGTGCCTGTTAAAAACCAGGTTCAAAACACAACAGAAAACCCCAGATTTTGATTTTGTAGAAGAGTTATCATCGAAGTCTGTATATCTTTCCAAACTAGAAGCCGACATACAATAGGCACATCAGTTATTCTAAAATGAACTGAATGAATGATACACATTTCAGTGATTAGAAGACAATACTATCCAGAAAAAGGAATTATTAGTATAGCCTTCCTTAATGCTCAATTTTGTCTACAGTAGCAATTTCTTTTCTCTCTTTAAGTCTCTGACAATTTGATGAAGGCTACCAGCCTCCATTAAAAATGCATATATGTAAAAACACAATTTCATATACAATTCAGAAGCTTCGAAAGAAGAAACACTGATTTCTATTACCTAAGGATTTTTTACTTAAAAAATTACCTTTAACTCTTGAGAGACTATGGTGAAAGTAGAAACTTAAAAAAATAAAAAGCCCTTCTCCATCGTACCTTGCAGTTGGTTATTTGGCTCTGCAGCAGCAAAATTAAGAGTCACATTTCCAAAGAACCAACATGGGATTGCTATACAAGCTATAGCTGTGCTGTCCTACACTATGTTTAGTGTACACTCAACTGAATGGAACTGTTTATAAAATAGAAACTAAAAAAGCCATCTGTTTGTAGTTTAAACCAACATCTGCTAATCTACATAATTCATTTTTGTTTCCTTTTTCTTCATAATTAGAATAATAAGAGCTTCCTGTATTTCAGTTATGCTAAAACACACGGGAAAGGGGCCATCATGTATTCATTAAATATTATTTGCATTAAGTAACATTTATCTCCTAGATATACAGTGTTGAAAGCAACAAATGTGCTTCCTAGTAGGGAAGATGGATTATAAATTTTAACATTCCTGACTTTGTGAGTCCTAAAGGGTGAGACACCTTAGTTACTTGCACCAGCTTGCAAGACCTACTTCCCAACTCCTGAATATCTCCATGTAGGTAGCTTCAAATTGGCTATGTTGGAGCATTTATAACATGTAATCAGCAAATGCTACATATCAAATCCACAGTATTTTCACCACACTACAAGCTGAGTTCATAGGTGATAGTTCAGGTAAGGAGGGTTTCTATTAACTTTTCAAATCTTCTGTCAATTAATGCCCCAGGATCCAAAAGTATACATGTGTTCCATGGAGACTTCAAGATATACCCCTTTTTGGGTATTAGGATAAATGCAATAATTGAACAATTTGAGGCAACATTTTATCAATGAAGTTACTCAAGAGAGTCACAAAATGTACAAAAAATATCATGCACTTCTGAGCTTAGCAGTCAGTTTAAATTATGTCCTGGGAATTAAGAACAAAGCTGGAAAGCTACCATCATGCAACCTGTCTTATGTTTATAATTATTTGTTAGTCTGATGCAACATTGACCTTAAGCAAATATTCCTTGGCACCATTTTAGTACTGCTCTGTAAGAATTTTGGCTTTAAAAAGCTTGCCAACACTTTGCATGGATCTAATAAGGAGAAAATAGTTTTGACAACAATGTAAGCCATATGGAGAGGAAGAAATATCAGGCTTCTGAGTGACACTTAGGGATTGCCTCTAGGACAATGTGAAGAATCTAGAGCACGAGATATAAAACTCCCCTCACCCCAGCTTCCAATGGCCTTGCATTACCAGGCAGAAAATACTGCTCAATTTTACAAGCACTTGGTATGGAAGCAAATGGCATGAAAACTTGGTGAAAAAAAAAAAATCCAGGTTTGTATAAAATCTATGAGGTGCTGGACCAAGGGTGAAGTGTAAGTCAGAAAAAAAGGTGGCCATAGTCCTTAAAATACCTACTCACACACAGCAAAGGACACTTACCTTCAGGTTATGGAGGGTTTCTGACCATTCCATGGACCCTACCTGAGGTATGGTAGTGAGGAGTAAACTTTTGGCTTTATTAGCATTTTCTTTCAGGGTCTTTAAAACCCGATCAACTGAAACCTAAAAAAATAAGAGCACAGGCTATTACTAGAATTTAAAAGTCCACTGCTATTTACAGAACATTTTCTTGAGTTCCAAACTTGTGTGGTGTGAATGTCTGTGCTCCTCCCAAATTCATGAGTTGAAACCTAATTCTCAATGTGAAGATATTCAGAGGTGGGATATCTAGCAGGTGTTTGGGCTCAGAGCTCCCACGAATGGGATTAGAGGTCAAAGAGAGCTCTCTCACCCCTCTGCCATGCGAGGGTCTGTGAGAAGATGGCTATAAGGAAATGGGCCCTCCCCAGACACTGAATTAGATCTGGGACTTCCCAGCCTCTAGAACTCTGAAAAATAAACTTCTGTCTAGAAGCTGCCTGGTTTATGAGATTTATTGTTACAGCAGCCTGAACAGATTAAGACAAACCTGGCGTACAAAGTCTCTTTACTCCAAATTTAATCCCATAAGCCCAAACACTGAATTTATCAAGATGGTTTTAGTCTTGGGTAGAAGTCTTGGAGAAACCCAATAGTATCTCTGAGAAGCACTAATGATTTCAGTATGGTGTCTGAGAAAATTATCTCAGCAGTAATAATGGGTCAGTGAGGTTGGGTAGCAAGGTCTAGAAATGAAGCTGTTCTCTCCAGGTACACAGTACAGTGAATTCATTTTAAAATTGTTGCTACATCAAGTATTTTCTCTTTAGAAAAGTATTCTAGCTAATAAAAAAATTATGCAATCATAGCATCGCCATTTTTATGAATTAATCGATCAGCTGTTCACAAAATAAACAATCCACCCCCAAAACAAAACAAACGTCATTATTATACTATGTGCTCCCAGATGAAAAAAAAAAAGTACTTATGGTAACTGAATTTGTTCAAATCTGTAGATCCAACTACTAATTTATAGATAACACAGAAGGCAGAGAAATCTGTTAAACTGTTCTAAAGAGAAGCTATTAGCAACCTAGACTGTGCGAAGCTCAACAGTACAAGGGCTTTGGTTTCCTTATACAAAGCTTGCAAGAAAACCACATAATTTATGACATTTAACTAGAAACTTGCCCAGGTATATTAAGGAATTTTTGTTAGAATACGGTAATAATAGTGTGATTATATTAGATACTTCCTGAATGTTTCTGGATTAAAATTATGGATGACAGTATAGATCAAATGTGACTGGCTGTAAGTTGATATAATAATGGTTGAGGGTGAGTGTTGGGACTCATGGATACTCATACTACTGTCTACTTTTAGATGTAACTGAAATTGCTTCATAAGAAAAAGTTGAAAGAAGTTGTGACTATAAAACTGTCCATCAGAGAAAGAATACTTATGCTTTACTATGCTAAGAAGAAATCTAAGATTCATGGGCACAGTGATTATACCTTTCTACTTCAAATATGATTCCAGATTCCTTCCACAAAAATTGAGAATTGTTTAGGAAAATGTGAGCACAACAGAAGAGGGAAGTTTTCACTACTGTGGAACACAAAACAAGGGGCTAGCTGGGTATTTACCAAGTACACTGTAAGAGCATAGTCGATGCTGAGTCACTACATGCAGGGACATGAAACATCCAAGAGATTTATCTATTTTTACTTATTTTGATATACTTCCTGTGAAAAAGATAACAGACTATTTTCTTTGTTCTTGCTTTGGGCTCCACCCCAAATCCTCTTCCTACTGACCCCATGACTCACAGTAAAATCTCACCTCCTAGTCAAAGCCCAGCTTACATCTCAAAGGTTATGTTCTTTGCAAACTTTTTCCTGATATGACACTTCTCCCCAACTCTATTGTGGCTATCATCTGATGGCCACCCTCCTACAAGCCAGCACTACACTTGTTGTTCTACGTATATAATTTTGTTTAATTCTCCCCAAAATGCTGAAAGGTCAGAATTGTAACTAAACAACTCCCATCACTCATTCCCAACCCTGGCTTCATTCCATAGAGGAGTAAACATGATAAATCAATTGCCTAGTGTCACAAGTAAATCGGAGCCATTATAAGTGAAAGTGGGTTTAGGCAACTCCAAACTTTCTTGCTATGCCAGGCCATATATTTAGTTTAAAGCACAATGACACACATTGCTGCTGAGCTGACATCATCCTTATGTGTCTTCCTTGTGGCATTACAGAGTTTAGTTTCTCTGGTTTTGAATAAAGTAACTGACTGCCTTCTAATCTTCATCTGGCCTAATAAAGGACTTCATTGCTGCTTTTGCAAAAGAGTCACATGTTTCTAGATAGAGCAGAAAGCCATAGGTAGGATGAGATTTGCTCTCAGGGAGTGGCAGGGGCTGGAGTTTTTATTATCTGGAAGCAGCTTCTCAACATCTTGAGGCTAGGCTATCACTTTGGTTACAAAGCTGCCAACCCAGGCATTATTGTGTGACTTAAAGCCAGAATTTGTAAATCTATGTCTCAGAATTTTAATACTTAATAGTTCATTACACTGAGGAGTTAGAACAAGCCAGGCATTTATGAAAAACAACCCGTGTCTATCTATGCCCCTCAAACAGTGCACATGGACACACAGATAGTAAGAATATCTCATCTTGCTTTATGTGCAATTGGGTGATGAAACAAGAACTCTCTGACATGGTGTAAGGGTTTCTTTGGAGATGTCACCTGGCCTAAATGTGCTTAGTCACCTCTATACTTCTTCCTTCAAAATTCTTTGACTGTGGTTTAACCTCTTTATTTTAAAACAAGACAAATGACAGGACAGATCATCTGGTTTCTTCAAGTAAAAGACAAGGAATGAAAAAAAGAGGAAAGGAAATATTAGGTTAAAAGACACACCTGAGGCATATCATTAACATACAATGTATGGATTACAGGGGATCTTTATTGTCTTTTTTTTCCCAGTACTGGGGGTCAAACTCAGGACCTTGTGCTTGCAAGGCAGATGTGGTGATATTGAGCCAAATAAATCCCCAGCTACAAGGGATCCTGATTTGACTGAACTGTTAAAAATTATGAGATCAGAGGGAAAGTGTGAACAGTCTAGATATATGATTATATTAAGAAACCACTGTCAGTTTTTGGGTACAGTATGTTATGGTTATGTTCTTTTTTTTACTAAAAAACAGGGAGTGCTTTTAGAAAAAGATTTACTTAAAAATGAGGGCAGGGGAGGGAGATATGGGTAGGGACATAAATATGACACAGATTGGCCAAGGTTGATTGATAATTACGGATGTTGGCTGATAGGCTTCATAGATATTTAAAGTTTTCCATAATAAAAGTGTTTGCTTTTGTAGTCTGATGTCACTGTTAAGAGTATCCTCAAATTCTAGCTGGACTTTGCTATCTTCCCTGCCTAAAACCCCTCCCTCACTGACCTCCCTACTGCCTGCTATATCCCACTGCTCATCCCCTTGCCTCCTCTCAATAGTGCCCTTCTTTCTTATTACACTTAAACCAGGAAGGCTTCTCAGACTTTAAATCCAATTAGATTGATATTAGTGAACTTGTCCACACTATTTCTTCATAATACTTAGCTTTCTAACACTGGTTTTCTCAAGCTCTGCTTCTCTTAAAGGAATCATGGCTGCTCTGTTAACTCTGACAGTTCCCATACTCAGCACAGCATCCTGCCATGGTAGGTTAAACAGGTAGGTAGTCTTCTTATAAGAAGAGGTAATAGTTTTTATTTCCCTTAGAAAACAATATAATAAACAGTAGCATAACACAAAACAAGGAAATTATCATCAAACTACACTGTTATCCTTAAAATAAGGCCTAAATCTCACTGTGATTCCCAACACATCTGTATGGCTACAATTACCATTCTCTATTGATTCTTGGATAAAGTATCTTGGTTTTTTTTTTTTTTTTTTCTTTTTCTATGAAGGTCTTTATTCTTATTTTCTGATGGGAGCTATAGGAAATATTTGGTAATACTTAATGACAACTTAAAAACCTTGTAGAAAGGTATTTTCTGAAACAAACACAAATGAAATAGTTAAGACACTCTTAATGACACATGCCACCCAGAAGCCCATGCTAGATATGCTCAGAAGAGAGTTCCACCTACTGCTTCCTCGAGCTCCTTCCAGCAATCATAATCGGTTGCCATGGCGATGCCTGCATAGCAAATTCCAGCCTCCTTAGCAAGAACCACCTCTGGAACTGTGGTCATATTGATAACATCTGCTCCCCAGGTGCGGAACATGAGGCTTTCTGCCCGGGAGCTAAAACGAGGTCCCTCAATTGTGATCACTGTCCCCTTTGAGTGGCACCGCAGTCCCAGCTTCTTAGAGGTCTCTATGAGGACCTGGAAGGGGGAAGAACCACAAACTCAAAACATACAGACATACATACAATTTAAGGTTTTATTTTCCTGGATATTTATCAAGTTAATAATGTCAAGTAGATTTTTCAGTATAACACCCTTAGGGAACCCAAAAGAACACAGAAAGGTGTTTCACAAGACTGTTTTCTCACTCAGTCCCTTGCACATATAGTCACAGCTACAAGGGCAAGAATGCACCTTTCCCTATGCAATCACACTTAATTCATTTAATTTAAGCTTGCCTGTGAATTCTATTTTCATCTTAGCTCTTGGTCTTCAGGCTAAGCTAAGGTGCCTCTTGTCATGCATGTCTCAGAGTTGGGTTGAGTTCTACAACCCAAGCTATTGAGAAGCTGAGTTCATTGCTTCTATACTGAATCTGCAGAGTTTATGTAAGTTTTTCCATGTTAAGAAACTTTCTCTTGCCTGTTGCAACTTCAAAGCCATACGGTGAAATGAGAATAGGGCTGTGCTAATATTTTTTTTGTTCAGGAAAACTTGCCTTGATATTCCTTTAGTAGCAAGGCCATGCACAGGTTTTTAAACATTAAAATGTGTGATCATTTTGTTCAGTGTTTTAATTAATAATGTAAGTCTATTTTGAGGTTATTAATTTTTTTTCTTAGTCCATGCTTTACCATTCCTTTTTAATTAAAAAAAATTAAATCTTAGCTGAGTGTAGTGGCACACACCTGTAATCCCAACACTCTGGAAAGCTGAGACAGGATTTCAAGCCTAGCATGGCTGATATATCGATTTAGAGAAACCCTGTCTCAAAATAAAAAATAAAAAGGGGCTGGAGATGTAGCTCAGCACAAAGACCTTGGGTTCCATCTCCAGTATCGCAGGAAAAAAAAAGTCACTTAACCTCTGTATGTCTCAATTTTCTCATCTGTAAAATAGAAATAGTATTGTATATTTCAAAGATATAATAGATATCATGAGGATTAAATGAGCTAAGGTACAGAGTAGTACAAATTGTGCTGGGAACACTGCAAACACTTTATAAATGCTAAACTGGTCTTCTAGTGATTATTAATACTAGTACCATCTACACACATTTGACACATAACTAGCAAAGGTCCTGGAATAGGAGACAAACAAAATAGAATGACTCAAAGTCTAAACAAGGTTCTAATTTAGGCCAAAATTGTATCTGCATGTCTTAACTACATAAGCAAATTAACTGATTTCCTTACAAATAACTCATAGTATGCCATGGTAACGGGAAAAACAATTTTACTGAGGGCCTTGTCAACTCCAAATTTAGAACCATCACAAGCAGTAGACAGTGGATAGTTAATGTGACCTCATGTTTATTTTATAACTACTGAAAATAAGATAATGTTCAATCAAAACTTTCTCTGAAGAGCATAGGTTATAAATGCAAATCCCTACCTCCTCTCCCGCTCTGATTTTTCTACGTTAAGATTTCACTGAGTATCTAAGAATAATAGACCTGTGTATCTTGGCTAAACTTCACTGTTGTAGTCATGTGCAAAGAGCAGCACTGCTGTGTACCTGTAAGTCTTCCTCATCACTCTGGGAGGTGGGTACCATGCTTGTGTGGAGGAGGAAAAGGTTTATGGATATGGACTGGCCACAGCGACAGAGTCTGGGGGCCTCACCAAGAAAGCCAACCCTTTATACTCCCAGAAGAACCGATAAAACACACTACAGGGTCAAACTTCAGTTCTGAGGGTAAGATGAGTTCATTTTCTTGTCTTAAGTAATCATAATGGTACTACTGAAACCACTATAATCCTCATAAGGGGACAAGCAATACAGTATTAGATCACCAGGCTAAATATAATGCGTGAGAAATCAGTTTATCTCTTAATATGACTAAAAGTGACACCATTCTCAGAACATGCAATACATATAACTAGTGCAAAAGGATGTCATTTTGAAATATTTCTTCCACCCTGTCCTAGGAAGCTTCTCCAAGAAAAACCACTCTTACAAGTTTTTTGGTTAGCTTTCTAGAAATACTCTATTTGTATATAAATATTTATACATTCATCTTTTAATATATAGATTTTAACACAAATGGTAGTATATGGTAAAAATTTTAATTACTTGCTTGCCACTTAACAATGACATTGTGATAATCCTTCCTTATAAATAAATAAATAAATAAATATGTGAAAGATTACATTGGTGTTGAAAGTGATAATTGCTAAGTGGCAGAATCATCCACTTTTTACATTTTTGGATAAAAGTTTAAAATCTCTATTAGAGTATGTAAGAAAAAAGTAACATTCTGAAAGTTTACTCTGGCCATTTTCTTCAACTGCCTTCCTAGTGTTCTCTCAGTCTTTACATGGGGGATTTCTGGCTTAACTCATTAATTACTATTTGAATTACTCTGGCATCAAGGGAACCTACATTATATTATTAGAAACTACCATCCTAGTGTTACAGTGACATGTGCTTTATATAGATTGTTAGCACTTCCTACTCACATCTAGTCCTAGTTCTCTAAGTCACAACTTTCTGCCTGGTACCAGATCTTAGATTTCATATCAACGTGCATATTATATTCTCTCTTTAGACTGTTTCTTCCCAAGCTGCCCCCAGACAGAAATAGACAAAAATTTATTCCCACTTCGTTTTGTACTGGACAGATCTTTGTTTCAGAGGTAAGACTAGCATCATTTTGCTATCTTCTGCTGATAACTATCCAGAAACACACATTATATACACAAATACAAACTTCACTTATCATTTTTTTCCCCTTAGTTTTTTTTTTTTGTACCTGGTATCGAACTTAGGACCTTGCACTTGTGAGGCAGGCAGCAGAACTACTGAGCTAAATCCCCAGCCCTCCCCTTAGTTTTTTTGAGACAGGATCTTGTTACATAGTTTAGGCTGGCCTTGAACTCATGGTGATCTCCTGCTTTAGCCTCTCAAGTGCTGGGATTACAGGCAAGCACCACCATGTCCAGCTTTATCCATCATTTAAAAAAAAAAAAGTGAGAAATGAACTCTCACAGTCATCATAGAGAAGCAATGTACAACAGTGCTCACCTGCCCCACTCCCAGATTTGGAGTCTATTTCTTTGACACCAGAGTAAGGTTAAAGTGTCCTTGGTATTTGCTATAATGAAACTGGTTTCCCAACATTATAGGACTGACATGAAAGCTAAAAGAAATTGTCTACTTTCTATATGTGGATATTAAATTACCTGAATGACTAACATATTCAGGTAGGTACATTCTGTAAGTTAACTTACAAGGAAGAATTTATTAGGAAGTTTGATTCTGAGAATACTTTTGATCTTTTGGGTTGTACTTGACTTTCAATCCTAAGATTGTAAAGAAAGTAGCACATGTGGACCAAGCAGTAAGACCTTTGAGCTGTGATGGACCTTATTTATTCCCTGAGAGTTCAGGCTGAGATGCTTCACCTTATAAAGTGCCATCATTGGCCCTTATGCAGCTGCCACTGTACTTCTGATATAATGCTGGAGAAAAAGCTGCACAGTAATGGACATACTCAGGTCAAAGCAAAAGATGCCAATTTGATCACATTTAGATTATCAATAATAACTTAATTCATAAAAGCAGTTATCAGATATTATTCTGTTACTGACAGGCATGATGCAAGGTACTCTGCATTACCTCTTTAATTCCTCACATAGTGCTAGGTGGTGCATGCTACCATTACTTCCACTTGACCAGTGAGATTGTGAAGCCCAGATGGCAAATAATTTGCTCAATTATATCCACTTATTAAATTGAAGAGAACAGACCTGACCCCAAGTGATCTGGCTCCAGAATGTCCACTCTTTATTAATATGCTATCCAACACCAAAGTATTTGAAAGGGATCCTAACAGCAAAATTGAAACTTATCAAAAAAGGTAGGTTGCAACTTAGAGGCATTATTAGCAGAGGGAAACAACTGTTCAAAAAATTTGCATAAAAAAGCAAACTTGATGGAGGAAGAGGGTCCACTTCCTCAGCCAAGTGATCTAACTGCTTGTGTCATTCCAAGCCCTTATGAACTCTTCTGGTACACCTCAGAAAGACTACAAACCTCTCTTGTTTTGGGGCAAAATGGCTCAGCCACTGGAATATGGCACACTCCTCTGGCACAGGAATGACTTCCATCATAGAAGGTCTGAGGTCTGCTGGTGGTCCTACAGAAAAATAAAGTGAAAGTTTTTTGTTTTGTTTTTTTAAAACAGCTACATCTCCATCTTCCAAGGGCTGGTGAACCACCTGTACCTAGGTTAACATCTTGGTCTACACTCCAGAGTTAATAGCTCTAGAAAAGATGAAGGCAATTGTTAATAAAGCAGCTTCACATGGTGTCTGGCTTTACTGGCTATAGGCTGGTGACAATGTGCTATACAACCGGAATTAAAGTATGACCACTTGGGATTGTAGGCACAACTTGATCATTGCCTCAGGGAGGCCAGGTAAACACTTGAGAAGTCAGTATGAAAAGGTTTCATCATCACAGATGCAGAAGATCACAGGGTAATACCCATCACTCAGATCTACCAACTTCCAAAATTTTATCTTGCTTTTTGTTAGTTTTCTCATGGTTGCAAATCTCAAGGTTCCATTTAGATCATATCCAAATTTCCCTGATGTCTTAAAAATATATATATATTTTAAAATAACAGTTACTTTGTTACTTTCAGAATTCAGATAAGGTCATTACTTTGCATTTAATGGTCATGTTTCTAAGAATATTTTCTACACTGAATCCCAATCATACTTTTCCAGGCTACTGACCCACTAAGGAAAGCAGCCATTTATTTGTTCTGTCCCATTTGGGAGTCTGCCTCTGCCATGCAGCTTGTTCCTCTACCCGCTGAAATTAATTATCTAGCTTTTTGGTAAAACATTTTTGAATCCACAAAAGAGAGGCTAAAATTAACCCAGTGCCAGAAATTTCTTGTTAGAAGTTTCTAGAACAAACTACTTTGTATGTCCATTACTTTTTTCTAAACTAGAACTCATGAGTAACTAAGGAAAGACAGTCTCCAACTTTCCCACAGAGGTGAGGGGTAGGGAGGGACAGGACAATGAAAAGCCAACAAGAGAAAGCACATAATCTGATGTCCTTTTCCAGGGGTGAGAGTGTGGGGGACAATATCAAGAAATCATTTTCCTGGTTCTATTATACAGCTGACATACCTACTAACCAAAATTAACCGGTTGCTTTTCAACCACCATATGCTAAATAGTGACAGTAGCTGGCACCAAAGCCACCTTTCTTGGAGATGAGGTCTCGGTGCTCTGGAAAAATCAGAACCCTGTTCCTGCTCTTCCCAACCCTTTGTCACATTTGTCTCAAGGGAAAGGCCAAATTAACCCCCAAAGAAATCCAGATGGGGATAAAGAAAAGATCAAATGCCTCTTCCAGCTTGTATCAACAGAGGTTTTCTCCAGCAGACTAGCCAACAAAATGGTGCCATACTTTTAACTCCAGCTTCAACTTGGTTTCAACTTTCAAGGAGTCAAGTATTTGCTGTATTCTCACTTGCAAGTGTGATTATGAAAGTGCCACCAAGGAAACCTCCAGTGGCTACCCCCTAACAGGGTCCGTGTAGCCAAACCTCATCTTATCTTTCTGCCTGCCTTGTCTCTTCCTACCATTTGCCTTTATTACTCTTCCCTGTTTGAAACTTTTTAACCTTAAGGCAAGCATGTATTAAGTTATGGTTTATATTATATTACATACACATGATACTTGGTACTAGAGTCTTATTTCCCTCTTTCAAGAGAAACATTTACACTTTTCTCTTTAAACAAAGGTCCCTAATTTCTAGGTATATGGTTTATAGAAAATCGCTTATCTTTTTGATTCTCCATTTAGGAGGATTAAGTGAACCAAGAGGTCCAGATAACCCAGATTAGCAGATCACAATTGAGATCTGGGATAGAGACAAAATGGGAGCCAGCACCAAGCTAAGGGTTCAGAGCACACAAGCCTGGAAGAGGAAGAAGTGAGGGCTTTCAAATCTATGTTTGTAATGGTTTGGGGCTGTCCTGTCAGGGTACTGGAAGGGAAGGTGGAGATAAGAAATAAATCCATCTTCACAGTCTGCCCATCTCTTTGTACTGTTTCACATCATTAAGCATCTATACATCTAGTGAAATGTTTAATGATCAAAATTTAAATCCCATAAATGGCAATAAACATCTACAGCATAAAATGATAAGACACTGTTAATGCTGAGTGAGATTATGATCAAGAACAACAGATTTACAACCAAGCTGAGGAAAGGGGACAACACCTCCAAAAGAAATTGAATGAAATATGTAATTTTAAGAGTATTTGTCCTCCTTTGGGGGACTTTATCACAGAAATTAGAGCATTTTAGTCAGAAGCTAGAATAAACCAGCCAGGCACATTTCATGAGTGGACACTGTTACCTAAGCCTGCAAGTTCATTTCCCATTTCTAGCTAATATAGCTCTTCTATATTGACCATTACAGTTCAACCTTGGGCAGTTTTCTGAGTGACATGAAAAAAAAAAAAAAAAGAAATGTAGTTTTGTCCAAAGATTTGAATTTTATCACTGAGTGCGTCTTGGGCGAACTATTAATCTCATCGAGTTTTTCATCAATAAAGTATGATAACACTCTTATTGTTATGCTCTGAAGGTTTATGTGTCCCCTAAATTCTTAGGCACAATTTCTAACCCTGAAGGTAATGATATATTAGGAGAATGAGATTAGACTGTGAAGTCAGAGTCCTCATAATTGATATTAGTACCCTTATAAAAGAAGACTGAGGGAACTTTTCTTTTTTCCCAGCTTCACAAACTATGAGAAATTTGTTTAGCAGCTATCCAGTTGATGATATTCCATTACAGCAGCCTAAACAGACTAAGATACACACACCCTTGTTCTAAAATGGAAACAGGTTTCAAAAATCTCAGTGGCTATATCCCAATGGACTGTGATGAAATAAGTCTCTATTTTATGGTGAAATAATGCCCCTCTCCATAAAAATGTTATATTGGTTAGGGTTCTCTAGAGGAGCAGATCTGATAGACGCTGGAAGCCACAGAACAAGAGGGATTAAGGATACAGTCCCAGTTTGAGACTAAAGGCCTGAAACCTCCTAGAGAGTTGCTGGTATGATTTTGCACTGAAGGGCCGAAGAAACTGGACTCAACATCCACAGGAAAGGGCAGTAAAAGACAAACCTGCTCAAGCAGAATGGAGCTCTTCAAAGCATGTCAACTTGTTTCTTCTTTCTGTTTTATTCCATTCACTTTAAAAGCCTATTGGCTACTGCCACCCATAACCACAGTGGGTCTTCCTCTCCTTAGTTCGGTAGCCTACATGCCAATCATCTCTAGAAACACCCATAGATACACACAGAAATGTGCTTTACTAACATGCTAAATATTTCTTAACCCAGTCAAGCCAACATATGATTAAAGGTCACAATCCAGCCATGTCAACTTGACAACTGCCATACTTAATCTCCAAATAGAAAAGCAAGTTCATTATTATGCTTAACACGACACAATTATCCTGCATACATATGAAAATGTATGGGATGTTGTAGTTTCCCACTGACCCTAATAAGAGGGCATGGTAATACTAGGAAATATCTTAAAGGATCTCCTGCACGCTGTAAAACTCTTTATGGAGTAGAAGTCCAATTTCTTCTTGGTAGTCTGGATTAATCACCCCATCGGGCCAAGGATTTAGATGAGTGGCACTGCGCCTGCCTTGGAAGCACAAGGTCCTGAGTTCAATCCCTTGTACCATGAAAAAAAAAAAAAAGAAATAAAGAAAGTTGGGGGGGGCCTGGGATTTAGCTCAGTGGTTCTGGCGCCTGCCTCGAAAGCACAAGGTCCCGAGTTTGATCCCCAGTACCGAAAAAAAAATCACCCCCATCAACACTTTAACTCTGTTTTTAGGCTGCTGACTCAGAGGCATGAAGGATCTAAAATGGCCAAAGGGACGCCTTGGCTTCCAGTTCACTGGAATCATTGTTGTGCTTCCTGGCAGAAGCCTTTCCTCTTCTGGTACTAAGACTTTTAGGCTAAAAGAGCTTAAGGTTACAAGAAAAGAAAGCAAAAATTTTGCTAGTGGGTCACTAGGGGTAATGCTGAGTGGTACCACTCCCATTTCTACCCTTGATTCCTGGACCTATGAATCCTGGTTATAGGTAAAACAGAACCATATATTGAACTCTGTATCAGTCACTTTCCTCCTGTCAGTAAGAAATACCTCAAACCCACAAATTAAATTATATTTTGGAGCACAGTTTTAGTAGGTTCAGTTTGTGATGGGAAGGCTCAAAGGGAAGAAACTCCAGGGTGGAGAAAAGCTGCCTACCTCATGGTGGCGAGGAAGGAGAGAGAAGAGGGAGTAGGTGTGGACAAGAATACAGCTTTTCAGATGTCCCAGTGACACACCTCCAAACAGGCCCCACCTCCTAACTACATTCAACTACTGAACTCATCAATAGATGAATCCTCTGATGAGTACAGTGTTGTTATGGTCCAATCACCTTTGAAACACATGAGGTTTTAGATCTAAACTGTAACATTCTGCCCCTGGCCCTCAAAGACAGTTATTCATCTCATTACGCAAAATGTATTTAGTATGGCTCTAAGAGTTGCCAAACTCTTAACAGTTCCAGCACTGCTGAAAAGTTCAAGTTCAAGGTCTCTGAGGCTCAAGGAGTCATAAAAATAAAAAAGAAAGTTAAATCTCCAACATACAATGGCACAGGGTACATATTTTCATTTCAAAAGGGAGGAATAAAAAGAAATAGCAAGACTGAAAATCAGCAGGGCAAACATTAAATCCTGCAGCTGAACTGTACTGCCTATAGTCTTACTAGAATTCTGTTCCAGCCTGATTCCCTCATTTAATTTTTGCTTACAGCATTCTAAGGTATCTCTAGCTAGAATCTCTAAACCTTTCCAAGCTCCTCTCACAAAATAGTTCTTCTAAAGGCTTTAGAACCACATGTTCAGGTACAATCATTCACAGGTTCAATTCATAGTCAGCCAACTCCAAAGTGCAAACTCTGGACAGAAGGGCCTGGTGGAAAAATGCTACCTACTTTATGATGTCAAGAAAGCAGAGAGAGAGAGAGAGAGAGAGAGAGAGAGGGAATATTCAGTTAGTGAACTCATCAATGTATTAACCTACTGATGAGCGTATAGTAACCCCATGGTCCAATCACCTTCCAAACATCATCTCCCAAACATATTAGACTTCATACCTAATTTTAGATTCAAAGTATACCAAATGCTAATTCAGAGCATATAAAGAGTTCTGGAGGACTTTTCCTCAGCACTACAAGATATTGCTACCTAGCTGGTGCTGTATTTGGAACTTCAAAAGGGATTCCACTATCCTATCAATCCAGTTTCTGGATGGTGGGAATATGGTGAGACCAGTGAATTCCATGAGCATAAGCCCATGGCCATACTTCTTTGGCTTTGAAGTGCAACCCTTAATCAGAAGCAATGCGGTGTGGAATACAATGACAGTAGATGAGGCATTTTGTAAGCCCACGGATGGTAGTTTTGGCAGAAGCATTACATGCACGGGAGGCAAATGCAGGCTTATAAGCCCAGGGAATGGTGCCGTACTGGGGACACAGTGCTGGTCTCTGCTCTTGGCAGATCAGACACTCAGCAGTGGTTGTGGCCAGGTTAGTCTTCTCTTCCTCTGCCAACTGATCATAGGGTACACTCTATGAGGCTGTAGTGCACGCTGTGGGTACAGAAGACAGTATAGCAGGAGTAGGAATGTGAGTATCTGGTGCCACTTGTTCATGTAATTTACCTGTGCTTTCACAACTTGCTTGGACTCAATCACTTATATAGTGTTTCCATTTGATTGCTGCTGTGCACATCTGCCTTTATACCTGCTCAGTTCATCTTGGGGTCTGACACAGGTCAGGATGAGCAGCCAGGCCACATCCGAACCTGGTATCTCATTGCTTTTAGGTTCCACTAAGGCACAGGAGCAGACAAGGAGCTAATTCTCAAAAAGGGAGAGTAGTTGTATGCACTTGATGGTACAGCCTTTCTCCAAAACCCTAATGACCTCTACTTTGATTCCCCAGGGGCCTACCAAAGGTGTCAAACAATATCCCCTCTACCATCGACACCTCAAATACTACTGCATCTGCTCAATCATATGGCCCAAGTGACAGAGCAGTCTCCAAGCAGCCTGGACCTGTTGAAGAGGCTTCCCTTGTTCTGGGCCCCACTCTGAAACAGCACCTTTCTGAATCATTTGGTAACTGGGCCAGAGTAACACACCCAAGTGAGGAATGTGTTACCTCTAAAACCAAATAGTTCCACTAAGCATTGTGCTTCTCTCATGGTTGTAGGAAGGGGCAAATGCAACAACTGATCCTCTGCCTTAGAAGGAATATGCCTGCATCGCACACTTTTGGACTCTTAGAAATTTCAGAGTTAAAAAAAAACAACACAAAAGAAATTTCAGAGTTAGAGTGCCCCTGAATTTTAGCTGGATTTCTTTCCCATTGTGACATGGAAATGCTTTACCAACAAGTCCAGAGTGGTTGCAATCTCCTGCTCACTTGATCCGACCAGCATAAAGGCACTGATATGGTTTAGAGCTGGGGTGTCCTCCAAAAGCCTCATGTATTCAGAGATGGGGCTTTTGGGAAGGTAACTGGTTCATAGTTGCACTATAGCTGACTTGCTGTTAGGAGGTGGATCACTGGAGGAGTAACCTATAAAAGTGTATCTCCCTCTTAGGTTTCTTCCTTCTCTCTCTGCTTCCTGATTGCCCTGACATGAGTAGAATTCCATGGCCAGACCCTCCTGCCATGCCATTTCTACCTTCAAGCCAGCCAAACATGCACAGAAATGTAAACCAGAATAAACTTCTTTCTTTAAGTTACAGGTGTTGGGTATTATCTGTGATAAGAAATTAACTAAGAGAGTTATTGGTGTAATGGACTAGTGTGATACCTTTTAGAAGAGAAAGGCGATAAATATCCCTGCAAACCAAGTTGTGACCCAGGATTGGTGAGGTGATATACCCCCAAGGTAGGGCAGTGAAGATGTATTGCTGGCCTCTGTCAGCTGAAAGCAAATGTCTTCTGTATGGCCTTAAGGATATATATGGAGAAAAAGGCATTTGCCAAATTAATAGCTGCATATCAGGAACCAGGAGCAAGGAAAGTGATCTGGTACAGCTACCATAATTGGCGTCATCACTAGGTTACATTTATGCTATCTACCATCATTCTCCAAGATCCATCTGTCTGTCCTCTGCAAAGATCAAATATCAGTGTTAAATGGGGATGTGGTGTGAACCATCACTCTTGCATCTTTGACGAGGGCATGGCATTAAATCCTGAAATCCCTCTGTATTGTTTTTAACTGTTTTCCCAGGTAGAGCCAACTCCAATGGCTTCCATATGACTTTTACAGCCATAATAGGTCTAATCGTATAGGTTAGAGAACCAATGTGGGGATTCTGCCAAGTACTAAGTATATTTATTTATCCCAATTATGAACTCTGGAACTGGGGAAAGAACTACAGGGTGGATTCAGGGATGCACTGGTCCTACTCTTAGTTGGACCTTGGGTGTAAGTCCACTGATCATCTTGATTTCCATTGGCCCCTACACTTACTGGAGGGTTACAATGATGTTTCAGGTCTCTTGGAGTCAGCCATTAGTTCAGAACCAGGGTGGTCTAGCAGTCCGAAAAATCTTTGACCATTTCCTTTCCCCCAGTGTATGGCTACCTGGTAAACGGCAATATGAGTCTGTAGGGTAGAATGGGACAAAGAGCAACAGTGTAACATTTTGGTGAAGTAGCAGGATCCTTCCTCAGGGAGACCTGACCTTCCTTTCATGCAAAGGGTTCTGGGTCTGTAAATCGGCTCAAGTCTGGAAATGAGTTAAGAAACATGACTCTCTGTTGCAATGATTTGAAGTAGAATTTTGTTCATTTCCCCTGAAATTTTTGTTTATATAAATCCAGTAAAAATTTAGTAGGTTTCCTATCTATTTCTTTTCTTTCTTTTTTTTTTGGTACTGGGGATCAAACTCAGGACCTTGTGCTTGCCAGGCAGGTGGCAGAACCACTGAGCTAAATCCCTGGCCCTCTATTTCATTTTTGAGAACGTAAGTCTACAGGAGCCAGGTCATTCCAATCACTGCTTTGCTTCTGATATTATGTTAAGTATCTCCATGTTGCCTTGGCAGTTGAGTGCTGACACTTGACCTCTTCCAAACCAGGACCCAATTTTATCCATCCTGTTTAAGTTTCCTAATTGAGTGACTATGGTCCCTACCATAAGGTCTGGCATACAGAGAAAAGAAATGACACAGCTATTCAAGGATGTTGTCCCCCCACCCCCTAAATGTTTCTTATGGTAGTAGCAAAGGGTATGTTTTCTGGCCTCTCCCAGTGTGGAGGAGTAGGTTTTACCTGGAAAATCCACTCCAGCATTTCCACTTTCCTGAACCTTTGAAATTCATCAACAGTAAACCAAGGAATATCAGTAATCTCCAGCATATTGACAGCTGGCCACCTTTGGGTACATATTTTAGTCAACCAATATATAAAACTATTAGCATCTTTTTTTTAACTCCATGAACTGACATTAAATAAAAAAATCTCTGCTCAATGGGCTCATACTAAGAAATTCACCTTGATCTAGGTTTATGTTCCTTCCATCACTGTCCTATCTCAAATTTGATTCTTATACCTGTTCCCCAGATCGGTTTGTAAGAATTAGAAAACTCAAGAAGTTCTTGGGGTGGGGGGCAACCCACTTTCCAGGTGTCCCTTCCTGGCCTTCTCTGGCAGGAGCTATCTCTTCCTCAGTTAATATTCTTCATTCTTTAAAAAAAAGAAAAGAAGTTCTCTGGGAGTGCAGCATACCTCCTCATGGGTCACATTGTATACCTCACCTTTATTGGTGCATTTTAGGTATACAATATAATGATATACGTCACCTTTAGAAGCCTTTGAGATTTGAGATTGGTTATAGGCCTAGATGCAAAAGTGGGTTCTGAAGGTCCTGAGAAGCACAGGCAATGTCTTGCTTGGTAACTACAGTAGGGAAGGTAATGACTCTCCCTGGTTTCACAGGCAAAACAGGATTAGTTTCCACAGGCAGAGGTGTAGAGGCCAATACCACAAGGAGTGGAGTGGGAACGGCTCTGATACTTCGAAGGTAAAGAAAATAGTCTGACGTCCACAGGTTACAGTGGCAAAAGACACACCCACTCAATCAGAATGGTGCTCTTCAAAGTGCAGCAATTTCCATCTTCTTTCCCTTTTACTGCATTTAAGAACAAGTTGGTGCTATTCACAACTGGGGTAGGTCTTCCCTACTCAGCCTGCTGGCAAATATGCCAATCATCTCTGGAAACAAAGAGGCACCCCAAAACACGCTTTACTGATTTCCTTGGCATTTAATCTAATCAAGGTAACATGACATGATTAACAGTCACAGCTGTCCATATGCTCATCTCCAGAACCTACGATTATTTTATCTTACATGGCTAAAGGAAATAAGGTAGCAGATAGATTTAAGGTTGTTAAGAAGCCAACCTTAAAATAGATCATTGTGGATTAACCACATGGCAGTAATGTCATCACAACATTCCTCACATGTGGAAGAGAGAGGCAGAAGGGTGACATCAGAGAGATGGGACGAGAGAAGAATTCCATCCTGCCACTGCTGGCTCTGAAGACAGACAGGGGGCCATAACCCAAGGAATGTGAGAGGGAAAAGGGCAAGGAAACAATCTTTGCTAAGCCTCCAGAAAGAAATGTGGCCTTGCCAACATTTTTTCTTTTCTTTTTAAATCAGTGAGACCCATGTTATATTTCTAAGTTATACAATTATAGGATAAGAAATTGTGTGTTGTTCAAAGCACTAAGTCTGTGATAACTGGCTACACTATCAACAGGAAGCTGATATATGTGCTTCGGTAGCTGGAGATAAGTTTAACCCAGTTATGGTTTCTACAGCTGTAAAGCACTGCAGCTGAAGTAGTTCTGCCTCTACTCTTGCTTCAACCAGTAAACCATTCTAACAAGGTGAGGAGACTGATTTTTACGTCCTCATTAGTTTAGGATTCCATTGGAAAACAGATTCCAGGGACTGACTGATCAAGCTGGCTTTATCATTGAAAATGTCACTGTGGTCTTTCTCTTCTATATTAGCTTTCTCATATTTAAAATGGGAATAAAGCCACTTACCACCTCATGGTTTACATGAGAAATGAATGAGGTAACACAATGTAAGTGCTTGACACTAGTACTACTACTCATGAAAAATCTTCCGCCTACTGCCTCTTCTGCCAATTTCAGAGTATGCATTTTGATGTGCCTCAAGTCAAAGATATCACCCCCAATTTGCTTGAGATTGCCAAGCAGGGATATGTGTTAAGAAAAGTTAATATACAAATAAAAACATTGCCTATGCAAGAGTGAAAGACACAAAATTATGCTGTGTATCGGCAAGAAAAGTGAGTTCAAGACAGCCAAGGAGAAAACACTAAGAACTTTCAGATACAAAGTGGGAAAAAGCTCTGAGAAACACTGATTGGAAGGCTGTTTCTTCAAGACTTTGGAGTTAGCTAGAAGACAGCAATCTTTTAATATTTTTTCCCTTTGGGAAATGTAGGTTTGCAAACAAGTTCAGGGGAAACACCTGTCTTTCAGTAGAGGCAAATGCAACTATATACCTCTAAGGTGGTTGGAGAATATGATTTGTTATGGCTTGTATCTCGATGTCCCCCAAAGCCTTATGTGCTCATAGGTGGGGCTTTTGGGAATGACTGGATCACGGGCATGGAATACTGGATTATGGCTGTGCTATGACTGGATTAGTCATCTAATTAGATCAGCATAATTTTGGGTGTGGATGAATGGATGGATTTGCTGAAGACAGAAAACCTATCCTGGGTGTGAGTGGCACCAACCAACAGGCTTGTTGCTTGGATAGAATAAAAAGGGAATGAAAGAATGAATGCTGCTTGCTGCTTTTTGCCTGCCCACCATGGACTGTTTCTTGTTAGCCATGACCCTCCTGCAATGCTCCTCTGCCATGCCACCCTACCTTGGGGCCAGCTGACTATGGACTGAAACCTCTACAAACTGTGAGCTAAAATTAAACCTTTCCTCCTTTAACTTTTGGGTGTCAGATGTTTTATCCCAGCAACAAGAAAGTACGTAAGGCAAGGTTTGTGTCTACAGTAAGCCCCAGCATTCTGGAACATTTGTCAATTAATTTACTGGCAAAGCAAAATTAAGGGACTGAGTTTTGGGGAAGTGATTCTACCAGTGGCACTGTACAGATGAGGCAAACAATATTGTGCATGGATAGAAATGAGATAGTGGGAATTCTGACAGAACAGTAACAGACTAAGAAGTGGAGTGGGTCTGCTCTATTAGCCACAAGGAATGGAGAAGTTATGAATTTGGAACATCATTACAATCTTCCCATTGCTCCAAATTCAGAAGTGCCCTCAATTGCTTACAGTGGCATAAGAAAAAAAAGATGCTTATACCCAGCAATGACACAACAACAAACAGGTTATAGAGTTTTACCTGTTTATTTTTTATTGTATTTCATAAAGATTTGCTAAAAAGCAGGCTCAGCAGAAATACACGCAAAACATCCTAACTCTGACATGAGCAGTAATAATAATATCTTAGGGCCCAAGTATTTTCAGCTGTAAAATGGGATTTTAAAGTGTGTACGGGATGCTATGATAATGAGCAGAGTCAGCAACACGGTAAGGGCCACAAAAGCATTTCCTGATGTTACTGAGCAGCTTCATAAGCACTGACCTGGTCCTGGTCAATATATGTAGCTTTATCAAATCCTGTGGTTTTTAACCACTGTCTTATGCTGCTCAGTTGGGGAAAAATATGCACACATCTGGTATAGAAATCTAGAAAAAAAGCATCATTTGGTGTTTTTATTCTTAGAATTGTAAACTGCAAAAGGGGACGGCTAATTGGAAAGACGTGGACATTTAAACTTCATTAATGGGTCAGATTACCTTTTAAAATGGGTCCTAACCATTTTCAACCACAAAAGTTACCTAAGTTCTTATTCACAGGGTATAACAACATCTGACATAGTTTAAGAACTTATTATTTTCTTTCATTTTGGAATTATCTAGAGATAAACCTGATCTCATGCTCAGAAGACCAGGTAATAAGCATCAATATTCCACTGCCTGAAGGGAAAGGAGCAGGAATCCTGGGTTGTAAGTCATGGAAGAAACTATTTCTACAAAAGTGACAAGAAATTTTGAAGCATTTGTCAAAGATCTTCAAAAACAAAGACAAAAGAAACTAGGAAGAAGTTACATCAAACTACAGGAAGGGGTGAGATCTGTGTAAAAAGCTTGTAAGGGCATTATTTCTCCCTGGGCAATGCTATTAACTCATCAATCTTAGGTGGGTTAGGGCTGATCCCTCGTTCCATCAAATCCTAGAGGGCAGGAGATGGGCGGTTCCCAGAGCTCTTGTTTATGTTACAGTTCCAGCACTCTTGTGACTGACTGTCTGTGAATTTGTTACAGTTCCAGGGAGAAGTATGGAAACCATCTTTGAGGATGGTGAAGCTGAAAAGAGGAAGGACATCAGGTAGGGAACTGACACAGAGGAAGGCTGCAGAGACAGAAAAGAGAAAGTGGGCTCAAGCACTCACCGTAAACCAGATGGCATGATCTGGAAACTGGATACAATAGTGACAGAGGCTCCCAATGAAGACCATTGAAGGACTGTGCCTCCAGAGCTACCAATGTCCCAAGTGGAGAAGCAGGGTGTGAGGGAGAAGAGAGGGCCAAGGAGACCACCAAGGGAGAGAATTTAATCCCAAGTTACAAAACTTGGTATCTGAGGGTGAGGACCTCATCCTGAATTGAACAGCCAGGGTGGATCTCACTGGGAGAGCAAAGCTAGAAGCATACAGATGAGGAGCAGCTGGGAGAACAGGCTTTGGAGAAGAACCTGAGTTCAAATCCCACATGGGCCACTTCCTAGCAACGTCTGGGCCTAAATTCCTTCAACTATAAAGTAGGGAAATGATCACTATATGTAAATTAACTGATTGTGGCACCCAGCAGAAACTCAAAGCTTAACAAGACATGCAAGAGTAGTTAACAGAACTAGGTTCCAGAGAAGAACCAAGAGTGGACCTCACATAGGGAAATAGTCGATCCTACTTAGCAAGATGAGAACACGGATGCAGAGACAGGAGAATGGGAGTATGAAAGAGAATGGTGAGTGTATGCCTAACGCTTATCTTCTCTATGAAGTTGATGGTGACATTTTCAGCTAAGAGTAAGGAAGATAGGCAGGAAGCTATGAGAACAGTAAGGGTTAACAACTTATGATAGAAATGGAAGAAAGAGCAAAGTCACCTCCTGTAATTCTTTTTTTTTTCTTTCAGTCCTGGGGTCCTATAATTCTTAACCATAAATCTCCAAGACTAATCATCAGAACTGACCTGTGCCTGGGAGGAAAGAGATATCAAGAGCATTCCCCCACCTGGGGCCACTGTTTTAGATGATGACATCATGGGGGAAACCCAAGGCAGGGCTGGGTCTCAGGGAGGGAAAATAAACAGACATAATTGACCCTTCAGCACTGTGCTTACCACTGGGACTTTCCTGATGAGTCAGGAGGCATCACAAAAGTGCACTCAAGCCTCTTCTGACTCTTCTAGCAAGAGAGTAAGCTACAGAAAATAATCTTCAGAGGGAAGACTCCAGAATTCTAAAGAGTCAATCCCAAAACCCTCATTTAGGAGGTAAAGATACTAAATGACAAAGGAATTTGGGGGCAGAGCCAAGAAAGAATTTGGATGTCCTCACTTCCCCGGTGGCGCTGCTTCCGCTGCATTCTTTAAGAACCTAAGTAGGGGCCACAGGCACAACAGGTCAACGTGTTAACCACACTTTACAGAAACCACATGGCACTGGAAATTGCATGCTGCTTTCTTTCATCTTCATTTTTTGCCTGTATTTTTCTCATTGTAAAAAATATCTGCAAAACATTACTGACAAAGGCCAACTATGAAAAAGTAAGAAATCCTATCTTCTTCCTTTACTGTTATGTTTGTAAGTTTCACCTTGAGATATTTTTGAAAGTGACAGAAGCAGGTCCTACTAGACTGATTTTTCTTTTTTCTTAAGCTTAATATAATTGAAACATCTTTCCAAACAATTTACAGATCTAGTTTCTTTTTAAACTTGCATACTAAACATAGTGAATTGAGTTTCTGTAATAATGAAGACTGATGGCACAAAGGAGAAAGGTCACATGTAGAAACTGCTTTCAGTCCTTGACCATATCCTGGCAGTGACAGTACTCTGTGGTGAAAACAGGCCATGTCATCAAGTTTACATAGACAAAAGACTGTAGCAGTATCTAACAATAGTTGGGTGGAAAATGGAGGGCCATGTGTCACAAGGAACCCAGGAAGAGACAAAACGGCTCACACTTTGTTGAAGGCAGCTAGCAGGGAAACAGTCATGCTTTGCTCCAATGGAAAAAAAACTCAGTAGAAATCATTCCTATGTGATACTTAATGTATCGCTTTGAAAGTGGAATGGTCATAAGCCACCTTTCGCTGTAAGATTGATAAGCAAAAACAAAACAAAAGCCACGCAAATGCAGTCAAGCTTCTAAATTTCTAAGTCGCACCCTACAATTTGATTGGGCTTACCCAGGGCCCTTGCCAAGCCACAGGCAGAGAGAAGGGATGACAAGCCTTGGGCTTCAGAAAATACCCATCATTGATCCCACTGGGCTGAAAGTAGAAAGTTACAACTTTTGCACTCAGAGAAGACACTGTCTTTTTAAAGCCCTTTGTAGAAACTACTATTACCACCTGAAGAGGAAGTAACTGTGGAATCAATCAGCAAGAAACTCATAAGGCAGTTCGGATAGTGAGTGGCAAAGAGATTGAAGAGGAGAAGATGCTGGAATAAAAGCACATGTAAAGGCTAAGGGAGGAGCTAAAAATCCCAACCGGAGTCCAGTAGCCAATGCAGCCCTTCTTCCCAGCAGAAACCTGAGCCACATCTTTATTGGCTTTCTGATCTTCTGAGCTGTAACCAGAATCTCCCATACAGTACAGTCTAAGGTGTTCCTGCTCTACTTCTTCAGCTGGCATCTTTGAACCTTTCCTAACTTTCCCCCTTCCCACAAGCCAGTTACAAAGGCTCTTGAGCCACATAGCCAGGTAATGTCACAGCAATGGCTCCACTCCTGATACCTAAATCTGTGTTAGTTATTTTTCTCCTTGCTAAGACAAAATACTGGACACCCAAAGTTAAAGGGGAAAAGATTTATTAATCCACACTTTGCAGAGGTTCAGTCCATAATCAGCTGGCTCCAAGGCAGGATGGCATGGCAGATGGGCTTCACAGAGGAGAAACAGTTCATGGTAGCCACAAGGTAGCAAAAGCAACAAGGGAACCTTAACGGTGTCTTTCTGTCTTTTTATCTTACCCAGACTACCAGGATTAGGGTGGTATCAAACCAATCAGTGTCTTGGTTTAGTGGTTGCATGACTTTAATCCCTGCACCACACTCTCTAGATTTAGACCCCGCTGGAAAAGCCATCTGTGACTGCATAAGGCTTTGAGGGTTCTGACAAAATGGACCTTTTACAGGTAGAAGAAATGATTCATGAAACCCAGGACAGCAGGAGACACAAGACACCAAAGCCAGAGCCCAAGACACTGAGAAAACCTACTGTAGACAAACATCCTACATATTTTTAAGTTTTAATTTGTGAAGAATGTCTCATATGGAGCCTGGGGCTTAGGACAAGGAGAGTCAGGGAATCTGTCACTGTACAACAAAAATAGAAAACAAAACTTTCATTCTTTTGGTATTTAAGTTTCAGACCAAGATATTTTGCTTTCCACAACTGCCCTAATCACAAATGAAAGATGACTATTTTGCCCTTTAAATACCTAAGGCATTTCCCTGATGCCTGAGAAAAGCCCAAGGACTGGCTGCGTGTGCCCAAACATACTTGGACCCACTGCCCCCACCCCACCCCACTGTGATGCCCTGTTTTCTTTCCTTTGCTCATGCCCACACAGCTCACTTTTGACTGGCTGGAATGGAGCAAAAGAGACAATTTTCAGAAAAGAATGACTCTACTTTCTTATAAGAGCTTCCAGCCTTGTCACACTACTCCATGAGTACATATCGTCATGAGAGTGCAAATCTAATGTTTCTTAAAGAACTTCAAAACTGGAGCCACCTGTCACTTTTAAATCCTAATGATCTCTAAGGCATGCATAGCATGGTTCCCCCAGTGCTGGCACTGAGAGAAGAGAAAGTGGTGTGCTTTAGTTATACCATTTATAAAATCCAGTCTTACTACTCCATTCTAACTCTGCTGTTACAAACTTATGATAGAATGATTATGATTTTTTAGATTAAAACAATCTCTCATCCTTTTAAGATACTTTAGGATGGAATGGATTTTCTGAGATAATGTGTTGGGCAGGTTATGGCATAGGCCGATGTGTGTTTGTAGATCAGACCTTGGGCAGCACAAGGCACAGGGTCCTGAGAGATGGTAGAGTCCAACCCTTCATTTTGGGGGAGGGACTGATACCTAAGCAGGTGAATGATCCACCCAAAGTAAACAGCCAAGATGAAAACTCCTGACCAAGTGCTCCTTTGCCCCAACCCACAGGTCTACACTGAGGGGCTGCATAGAATATCACAGTTCTGTCACGCAAGATGAGGCTGTAGGCAAGACTCTGGGAACCTCAGGCTGAGGACAGCACAGCCTCAAGCTCATGCTTCCCATATGGTGAAAGCGCAAACAAAGGGATCAGGTATCTGATTCAACACAAATACATTTAACCAGGGCACTATCTCTTAGAAGATGCTGGCAACAGTAGTAGGATGTGAACCAAATATTGTGGAATTTCCATTGGCCACATTAAAAAAGTAAAACAAAAACAGGTAAAAGTAGCTTTAAAATTTTAGCTAACCTAAAGTATCTAGACTTTTTATGACTGTAATATACAATCAATATAAAAGTGAGATTCCATGGTAAATTATATTCCCTGGTATCAACAACTGGACCCCTCCAGCCAACCTGCCCACTCTCAATGACACTCAGTTACTGAGGAGTTAACATGCTAGATTCCACCAAAGGCTCTTGATAGAGACTTTGAACTTCCACGGAGGCATTAATAAGGCAGGTTTTCCACAAGGCTCATAAAATAAGAATATATACCAGAGCTAGGCATGGTGGTGCATATCTGTAATTCCAGTAATCAGGAGGCTGAGGCAGGAGGATTCCAAGTTGAAGGCCAACCTAAACTATATAGTGAGTTTCAAGCTACCCTGGACAACATAGTAAGACCCTGTTTCAAAATAAGAGTAATAAAAATAAAACCAAAAACAAATACACAAACAAAAAATCCTCCACCTCCCTAAAAAACAACTCAAACCCAAAACCAACAAGACACACTACACCCCACACCCCCCCATCTCAGGAAATCTTAAGGTTATATAGTTAAGTACCAAGACAGAATGAAACTGAGCTGATGGTTAACACTTGTTCTCTTCCTAGATTCTGTATTTCTGGCCCACCAACTGTCTTAAAAGCGTCACTCTATGAAATACTACGTGTGACAAGGATCTGGAAGATCTAACAGTATACAGTTACATCACCCAAGTAACAAATTTTTCCCAGGCTCAGTGCCAAATTCAGCCTTTTGTGTTTAGTATCATCTATAATACTACAGAGTTTTATATCCTGCTTTATTAAGCAATCATATCACAATCCTTCTCGAGTCATTATTTCCAAACATTTAGACTTAGATGGCCTTAGAGATTTTGATCAAAATATTGCCTAAACACAAATTCTAGCCTAGTCCTCTGTGATCAGTAACTGTGATTGTGAACTTGACTGGACACTTGGTAGATTAGTACAGCACACCTCTGCGGGTGCCTGTAGGTGTTTCTAGAATGACTGGCACATAGGGCTGCAAACTGAAGGGTGAAGACCCACTGTGATTGTGAGTGGCACCATCCAATAGGCTGACAGCCTGCATAGAATGAAAGGGGGGGAACTGACCTGCATTTGAAAAGCTCCATGTTTCTTGAGCAGGTGTGTCTTCTGCTATTGCCACTGCGTGCAGATACTCCAGTTTCTTCAACCTTTCAACGTGGACTCACACTGGTGACTCTCTAGGGAGCTTCTAGATCTTCAGTCTCAGATTGGCACTGCATCACTGATGACTCTTATTCGGCAGATTACAGATTCTTGAACTGAGTAGCTAGTGGATCCTCTGGCTCTCCAGCATGCAGACACTGTGGACGCTCTTGTAAGCCTATCTCATAATCCCTTTTCATAATTTTATATATATATATATATATATATATATTTCTTCCTTTTCTTATTGACTGATCCTCTAGAGAACTCTAACCAATACACCCTCCCTTCAAACATTCCAAAAATTCTGTGCAGCTATGGATTTGGACTCTTTTGGGTGTTGGGGAGAAATTATAAATATAACAGATAGGGTCTTTGCCTTCACATGACATATTACAGAAGGAAAGATAGATAATAAATATACAGTGTCAGGAACAAACAGATAAGCAAAAAGGCAGGGTGGGTGGCATATACTGATTTTAGACTACTTCCATTATTAGGCTGAACCACTTGAGACTGCTGATATTCAATTATGTCCACACAATAGGCATTTTTATATAACTCAACCTAATTATTTCATCCCATCAGGAAGTAGTTAAGAATGCTTCCAGTTTATAGCCAACACAAAGGACAGGGGAAGACACTAACTAGCACTTCACGATGCCATCAGTAAAATCCAGAATATGGGAAGATGCTATGGGACAAAAAGGAAAAAAGGAGACCACCAGACCACAAGGCTTATCATATGTATCTGTAGACCATCTCTGTGTCTTTAAAAAACAAATATTTTTTCATGAGACAAAAGGGAAAAGGAGAACACTGCCTAGATATCTACAGAAATATTAATTTATGGTCTTTACAAAATTGTGTATGTTTGAAAATCTCATACTGTGAAAAGACAGCATACAAACTGGAGGAAAAGTATCTACAAGCCACATATCTCATAATGAGCTAATACTCAAAATATATAAGGGTATTATAATATATCATACACACCTCAAGAGCAAGAAAACAACCTGATTAAAAAATGGGCAAAGACCCTTGATAGATATTCCTCAAAAGAACATATACAACTGGTCAATAGGCATGTAAGAAAATGTTCACCATCACTAATCATCAAGGAAATGGAAATTAAAATTGAGATATCATCTCACACCTTTTAGGATGGCAATTATCAAAAAGACAAAATATACATATTGGCAAGGATATGGAGAAAAGGTGGGAATGGAAATCAGTACAGTAATTATGGAAAACTATACAGATGTTCCTCAAAAACTAAAAATATAAACTACCATATGATCCAGGAACCGTACTTCTGGGTGTACATCCAAAGAAAATGAAATCAGTATGCTGAAGAGACACAATATGCCAATATTTATAGCAGCATTACTCACAATAGCCAAGATGTGCAATCATCTATGTGTCCCTCAACAGATGACTGGATAAAGAAAACGTGACACAAATACACAAAGGAATACTATTAACACCATTTCCACTGACTTGAACCACTGGTGGTACATGCACGACTATCCCATCAGGTGGCTTGTATCTCTGGTGGTAGAAGTGGTGCAGTCATGCATGGGACAGTCATGCATGTACCACCAGTAGTTCAAGATGCCCAGCAGTGAGATATATGAACTGCAAACACATTGTGAACATGTTAGACACAAAAAACTGTAATATGTGATGAAACAAATGAACTTGGGAGTATATTAAGTGAAATAAGCCAGAAACACATGTTTGGAATCTAAAAATGTCAAACTCATAGGAGTAGAATGTAAAATAGTGCTTACCAGAGGTTGGAGAGATGTTGGTTAAAGTTTTTGAGATTTACTGTGCAGTATGATTATAATTAATAACAATATAGTATATATTTCAAAATTGCTAAGAAAATAAATGTTCTCACCACCAAAATCGATAAGTGAGATGTTAATTAGTTGATTAATCACTTTAATCATTGTACAATGTATATATATAACAACATCAAATTGTACTCCATCAACCTATACAATTATTATTAAACAAAATGAGAAAAAATAAAGGTCTGTGCCCTTCCTGCCTGCAGGGAAACCTGTGGTTCTCAATATATCATCCATCCATGCTTAGATGATCAGCTGTAAAAACCTAAAGCATTTTACATGACTACTCACCTGTCAATGAACTGATCGATAATGACGATGTCACCAGGCTGAATCTCTTCCCTCAAGGAGCCACAGGCAGTGGTCACTATGATGTGTGTACAGCCCTCTTCCTTCAAAGCCCAGATGTTTGCCTGGTAGTTTACTTTTGAAGGCATGATGGTGTGCTGCCTCCCATGTCTAGGGGAAGGAGAATTACATGGCAGATGAATGACCAAGGCATTTTAATACAGTTAGAAAACTAATTTACTCAGCCATAAAGAATGAGAAGCTATAGACATTTATAGCTAAATGGATGCATATTGAGGCCATACTCATAAGTGAAATAAATAGAACACACATGTGTAAATACTGAAGTTTCTCTAGTGTGAGAAACTGAAAGTGTAAATAAGAATTAAAATGGTTAAAGTGAATAACTGATAACTTGAAATAGGAAGAAGAGGTCCAAAGGGGTAGGGGTGGTGGGAGGGGAAGGGGGAAGCAAAGGAGGGAAAGGAAAAATTATGAGAAAAGAAAAAAAATGGAAACAAAGTCTATGTAAATAGGGAAGGGTGGAGGGGGTGAAAGGCCTACAGGTTAATGGGGGAACAAATAAGAACCAAGATACATCATGTACAGGTACGAGCACCCAATGATAAATGTAAATGTATTGTTTACCTAAAATGTACCAAAAAAGAATTTAAGGAAAAAAACAAAAAACAAAAAACTAATTTAGTGATGTTTTCCAGCTTTTTCCACTATGGTACTTCTACTGGCATAGAACAATGAGAATTCAGGCAATAACCAGTCTACAATAAGCACAAACCATTTCATCTTAAAAGCAGGCCAGCTTTATATTTTATATACTTATTCTCCTACCAAGTGTTCGGTAACTTACCTAGAATTCACATTCTGGGAAGATGTACTGTGTCTATCTTGCGGACACAAACAGCCTCCTGATGAGGTATCTGGTGTGACATGTGCCATGAAATAAAATACACAGACATGTGTTCCCACTGACACTCTCCATCCCTTTCTGCCTGGTTACTCAAATAAGCTAATGAAAACTTTTAAAATATGAGAGCTCCTAGTCATTTAGGAATGACATTAACATTCCTTTTGTCCAAGAATCGATCACCTTACTCATGACCACAATTGAGGTCTCAACTGTGTCCTACCAAAATTCCTATGTTAAAGACTCAACCAACATCCCTACTTCGAAATGTGACTTCAAAATTTGCAGAGGATCTCTACAGAGGTAATTAAGTTAAAATGAGGTCAATAGTGTGGGCTCTAATATCCTAACACTAGTGTCTTCAAGCAAAGGGGGAATTTAGACAGATGCTACAGAGGTTAGGGGGTGTGGAGACAGAGAAAAGAAAACCATCTATAAGCCAAGGAGGGAGCCCTGGAACAGACTCCCCCCATCCTCAGAAGGAATCAACTCTGCCAAACACCTTGGTTGAAGAGTTCTAGCCTCCAGAACTGTGAGTAAATAAATTTCTGTTCAGGAAGCCAGCCAGTGTGTGATACTGTAATAGTAGTTCCAGCAAATCAGTTTAACCACCAGTGATTTCCTACCAGACTTAAAAACCCAACATCACACCAGAGACCCAACCTCATCTGGGCCTTGGCACACTAGTGCAACCTCAAGTCATACCTTTATCCTTCCTAACTCAGGACTCATTAGCCTTGTTGCTCATCCTTGTTTGTTCCTGCTCAGGCCTCTGATCTCCTCTCCAAGAGGTACTGCCTATGACTACTGCTTCTACATCATATTACCATCCCCTGAACTTATTTTTTCCTTTTAGAGCCTCTTAGTATCTCAAACTATGTGTTTTCTTTTAGCATCCACCTTTCCAGCCAGAATTAGCTCTGAGGACAATGTCTGTGTTCCTCACTGGTACCTACAAGGGGACACCTGCCACATAAGCACTTCAATTTGTTGGACAAACAAATGTGCATGGCTAAAATTCTTAGAGTACTTGTAAGACACAAGTGTGTGCACACACACGCCAAGACAGACAGACAGACAGACAGACAGACACACACACCTGCAAAAACCACCCAAAGGACCTCCAGGAAACAGCTAGTTAAAAGAACTCAATTTCTGAAATTATTTTTTAAAAATTCACATGTGTTACACGACATACTTATAAGCAGTATTTTATAAAGAGGCCTAAAACTATTCCAGGCTGCTTAAAAACTAAACACATGTAATGTTCTGCCACAGAAAGGTACTGTCAAGAGCCAAGTTTCCTATTAGCTGTGATAATTTAGAAGTATGCTCTTAAGCAAGTAACAGCACACAAAACCTTGCTCTGTTCAAAGGTGATTAAAAGTTGGGCCTTTGCTTTTGTTTTGCCTTATATATTTTATTTTTGGTGGTAACACTAAAAATGTATTGTAAGTATGCATATATATTTGAATATCCATATACATTGTTCATATTCTCACTTGCATATTTAGAAATCTAGAAATACATCCAAACATTGAAAAAAAAAGTCTGAGTTTTCAAGAGAAATTGGTAGTCAAATCTGTACCATTTACTAGTCCTGTAACTACCAAAATCACTCAGCTCTCTTAGCCTAGTTTTTTAAATCTACAAAGCAGAAAATGAAATATCTGTTATAGAGTTTGTTACTAAGTATCCCTTGTTATCATCACCAACCACAGAAGTTTTTGGAGCATCAAAGTAATTGCAGATGCACATAGAATGTGGGGTTTCTCTCCTGGGTTCATGGGTGATCTATCAGAAGGTGGGGGACCATTTATAGTCAGAAAGTATATATGAATTTTTCTGAAGCTAGTCTCCAAAACTCTGATTAGATTTTCAAAATAAATTAAAAAATCAAAAGCAGTGCAGAACCCAGTGCACTGGAGGTTCAAACATTTTACAGTAGTACTACTACACAGTCCAGTTTGGAAGTATGAAACCCCCACCATTAAATCACACTACTATGCTTCCTCCTATAGCTTAGAAAAATTTAGCAGTTCTCTTAGCAGTGACCATGGACCAATAAAAGAGGTTGTCTTGAATCTACTCTGAGTGATCAACTAAAACTAAAATTTAGTTTTGTTGGATTCCAAAAAACTACCTCTAATTCAAAAATGTCAGACAGACCTTTGTGAGGCCCCCTTTCCAATCCCTGTACAGAGTGTGGTGGGCCCAGGATTCATTTCCACCCATTAGAACACAGCTAAGCTGTTGGAAGTTGCTCCATTGACCAGGTGCTACCTCGATGGCAGGCCCTAGAGGCCCTCCTGGCTTTGCAACAGCTGTGATGGCGTGAGGTACTGCAGCCAGGCCATATGGCCTCTCACAATTGGAGGCTTCAGTCCTATAACTCTGAGAGACTGAATTTAGTTAACAACTCCAGGAGTTTGAACAAACACCTGGAGCTCCAGATGAGAACCAGGCCTTGAAAACATTGTGTGACCTAAGAGACCCAAGCAGATGACCTCGCAAACTGCACCAGATTCCTGTCCCAGGAGTTACTATCTGCTATTTTAAGCAGCTAAATTTGTGGTACTATGCAACACGGCAGTAGAAAACAATTGACTAATTTCTTAGCTATGTGATAAAAATGATGTCACCTCCTCCACAACAGGGGCCAGCACTAGCCTTATAGAGAAGACAAGGGTGTTAACACTATAAGTAACCTAGTTCAGGGTCCTTAAGCCTGCTCCCTACAAACATACAACTATTACTACACAAGGGGTAAGGGAGGAAGTACTCGTTTTTCTTTGTCTTGATAATTACAAGAAAAAATAAGCAAAGGAAATCATTTCTTCTTGCAGAGCTTCAATTTTAGTTAACTGAGCTGCCTTCCCACTCTCAGGGGGTGGTGGAAAGTAAAGAGATCATTGATCTCCTAAGTAAGTCTACCTTACCCCAAAGCCACACATGGTAAATAAAGGCGACTAAGATGTTCTAAGTCCATGACACATGAAAATTTACACCTGGATCATTTCTTTTTCTAGAATTTAAGTTAAATTTAAATTCTCCTTTAGTAGCCATCTTCAAAAAGTTTGAAATACCTTACCTTGCAAGGAGGACGCAATCAACATTTTTTATCTTCCCCAAAATTAAGGCATCAGAGGGCTGCAGGCAATGAAAGCTGGTTATAACTCAAAGTGATTTTAAAACATGTACATAAACAATTAAAAAGCTACCATTTGAACTGTTAAAACATAATAGACTCATGGAAACATGGAATGTGAAGATACCCTTAGAAAAGAGTATAGATTTGATCAATCAGTATAACCATCAATAAATATTCACTGAATTCTCTGCTGGCCCACACTTAGCAACTCTGTAGTTTGTCAGAGGTGGGGGCGGGGGCTGTGTTGGTACCATCTCAGGAGCTCTATTTGTACCAAATATCCCAGGGGATGATTCTGATAAGTCACTAATCACGTTCACACTTATCGGGGTATTTGGCAGGTTCATGACAGCAAAAGGCAGAAAATTTAGGAGAACACTGTCGTGGCACAAAGGACTCTGCAATGAAGCTGTCTGCTTGTTTAACCAGACCTAAGTTAGCCAACAGACAATCTGAGGTAATGCAGGGAGAGGCCCTGAGGACCATGGGGACTACAAAAGCCTGAGGCTAAGCAGTGGGCCAAGATAGACTAGGGAGACAGGATGTTCATCTAAGAACTGAGTTGGAAAAGAGGGTGTGGTTGGGATGGCCAGATACAGACACCTTCCTAGGCAGATCAGAGCATCTACAATATTTGCAAGTGGCCATGTGGGACTGGCCTTGGCCAGTGACACCTGGGCTTGGAGGATAGGCCACCTGTCTTGGACAAGGAGGAGAGTTTTATTTACAGTTATATTAATACCAACTGTGTTCTGGATCCTCAAGACAAACCTCGTCTGGGCCAGACTTACTCAGAAGATGCCACTTTGTATTATTACATCCTATTAGTCATCAGCCTGCCCCCTCAGTCACCGTGGAACCTACAGGCCCCAAAGAAGAAGCTGATTTGAATGCAAATTTGAAAAGTACAGTTTGCTAGGTCTGAAATGAGTGTCTGGTTTCTAGCAACATAAACTGAGAAGTTACATAGGCATATTCAAAACCCAGGCAGTCAAAACAGTGCGGGCCAGTGGATCCTTATGGATACCTCTTCTGCTGAGGGGGCTCAGTGGCAGCCCCAGGTCCCTTCTGCCTCAGCAAACAGCCCCAGGCTTCCAAAGCAAAAGCAGTTTTTTTTAACCTAAAAATCAAGTCAATGAAAAAAAGAGAGAAAAGCTAACATGTCTCCACTAATTGGATACTAACCTTGCCAAAAGGAGTATCCACATATTTTTCACTTCTTCCTTCTAAAATCTCTGGATCATCCAGGCCTGTTCCACCAATTATTCCAATCTAAGGGAGAAAATAAGATCATCACATGGGTCACTTTTCATTAGAAACAAAACACTGTAATTATTTCAACCAAAGTCACTTATATTTATAAACTCTCCTCCATTCTTGTTAAGCGCTACTTAAAAAAATCTGAAAATTACTTTAAAAAAAGCAGATATTTGAAGGCTTTCTATTAAAAAACAACAAAAATAAAATCTCCTATATTCTAGAAATAACCAAAATGTAGAACACTTTTTGGACCTTTATTTCTGACTGAATTATAAATAAGCACAAAATGATATTTTTAGGTTAGAAAATCAAACTTAAAAGTAGGCAAATGTGGTTATTGAAAGTTCTTTCTGACCAGTTTTATTTTCTATGCTAACTGGAATATGGAGAAAAGAATGTTCAAAAAACCTGCTAGAATATAAAATTTTAGGTATCTCATTTGGTGATATCGTCTCATTACCACTGTATTTAAAAAATGAGAAATTTTCTCTGTTATGCCACTAGACTCACAGAGCTGCAAAAAAATGCAGACAGAAGAGACTTCATGAAATTAGCATCAGATATATTTATAAAACCAAGCTGCCACTCATGTCTACAATTCATATATATATATTCAGTGAGCATACAGACAAGGTAAAGAAATCTCATTCTATTCTCTAAGAGTTAATCTGACTTGATGGCTAAAAAGCATAATTAAGAACAATTACAAAGATAAATAAATACTAATTAAGCTGTTAAAACTAAAATTTAAGTATCTAAAGTCTTTAGGAGAATTACCCTAGACTGACTTCCTAAAGGGTAAAATATTTAAATAATGATTGACAGGCTAAAGATATAACATTTTACTAGAAAATTCATGAAAAGTGACCTAAGCATGTTTTTCAATGAAAAGGTTTAAATCTATTGTCACTTGAGTAAAATTTCAATTACATAAAACAAAGGAGCTTCTTGAGCAAAAATTCCAGAGTTAAGAACTAGACATCTGAATTAAGTAATTTTCAGGTCAGTTTACACAAGTTGATTTATATCAACATATAAGAAAAACGTTCTCTCCTTGGTCCTTGTTTTCTGGAAAGAAACCAACAAATCAAGAAAACTGGGGAATTGAGCTTTTACTGAAGAATTCTGCTGGTTTACCAGGATATTTCCTTATGTGACTAAGCTAGTTTTGGTGCCACCTTGTGATATATTACTGAAACCACAAGTTACCTTTTTTTTCCTTCAGTGACACAGGGGACTGAACCCAGGGCCTTCACACTGAGATACAACCTCAGCCATTTATATTTTTTTACTTTGAAACAGGGTCCTGGAAAGTCACTAAATTCCAGGCTGGGCTTGAAATTGTGATCTTCCTGTCTCAGCTGCCTAGAGTGTTGAGACTACGGACTTATACTACCACACTCAGCCCACAGGTTACATATTTTTGTCAACCAAACTATAAGTGAAGATTAACCAATATTATAGTTTTTAAATCAACAGTAGTATTCACTTAGTTAATACATTTAAATCACCTAATCCAATCGAAAAAATTTTTTAAAGAATCACACTGTTTTATGTAATCCTAGCTCCTCCTCTGGCTTGGCTTCTCTATTTCATCCTCCATTTCATGTACCTATCTCTGAAGATCATGGCAAGGCTGTAGCCTGTCCCGCCAATGTCCTTACCCTGGCCCCAGAAATAAACTGGTGACTCTGAAATGACTCTCAGTTTACTCTTCAAGGATTCAGCTACTCAGGAAAACACTGGCATTTTTACTTATGACCACTGTGTTCCTCTGCCACAGCTTCTCAGATTCTGGACCCCCAGGCTTGTACATGTAAAACAAATCCAGTTTCCTTGTGGAACCACCCACCTCAGGTTAGACAAGCTTGCCTGGCATGGAAGCAGCAATTAAGCAGTATTCTGTTGAAATCCAGTGTCCTGTCACCAGAGCAGCCCCAAGCTTCAGTCTATACACCTGGGCTGTACGAGGGTCCTGCATTAGGTAGTCGGTGTTTCAGCCTTCAGCAAGAAACAGGTGGTAGGTACTTGACCTGAAAGCAAGTCCAGGATGGAGGCTCCGGCCTTGGAATCACCTGCAGGCTAGCCCACCCAGCCATCCGACTGGCTGTCCTAGTGGAAACCCACATCATGCACGGGATACAGCAGCAAGTGTAATGACTGAGAAATGTCCTGCCACACCAGGGAACTGGACTTCCACAATTGAGGCCAGCAGAGCCACGATATGGTCAATGTTGCCACCTGCTGGCGGTACAGCAGAGTACAGCTATGATGAAGCACCTAAGCACTGATAGGCCAATTCTGCCCACACCTTGTTGAGCCTCTAAATTCAACAATCAACTCAGTACTTGCCTTGGCAGTAAAGTGACTGTATGAGCAATCACATGCCACAGTTAGCATGTGAAGTGCTACAGAAGCCTTATTTCATTTGATCATCATGGGCACAACCTAGAAGACAGGCACTATGGTATAATACCCATTTTACAAATGAAGAAAGAGAAAAGCACAAAATTTAAGAAATTGGTCTAAGAGCAAATCATAAAGAGCAAAGCCAGGGCAGGAGTCCGGCTCTTTCTTGCTTAACCATTATGAGATACTATCTCCTAATATCCCCTGGAGTCCTTCACGACATCATACTCTATTAGAAGTTTTATTGTCTCTGTGTTAACAACAGCAAGATCAAGCTGTTGACCAAGTCAGACAGCAACCACTGAAGGAGAGTCTGGATATCTGAGTGAACCTTCTCAGAGAAGAGGATTGTTCATTGATAACTTTATTCAGACTCAGGAAACAAAGACAAGACCTTGCCAGCACCAGTCCTCAGTCCCTATAAATTCTAGACTGCTTACGAAATGGCTTCAAAACCTGAAATCAAATTTTTGCACTGATTCTGCACACCCAGTAGTTCATTATATAACTTAAAATTTTTAAATGGGGACAGTCTGGTCAATTGAGGTCACTGCTAGACTTTAACAGTTGGTGGTTCTTCCCACACTTCTCCATGGACAAACCGCCAGGCTAATCTCAAAAAATGAAATCAATGTTTGACTTCATCTGAGGCTATGAAAGCATCTTACTCAAATGGTGGCTTACCTGGCCAGAATGGTTACTTCTAGCAAGGTTGAAAGCTGAAAGGGCACATTCTAACCCCTATGCTGTGCCTACTTTCCCTTGTACCTGGTCCTTGGACACTTCACCTACCCTTCCTTGGTCTCAGGAACCATGACTTTGAAACCCTGCCTCAAGGAGCTTAGTGCTCTATAACGGCATTCTCAAAACACCATAACCCAGAACATCTGAGATTCATTCATGGTAGGGAAATGGGCTGTTCTGAGTACTTCAGGCTCATGATGATATAAGAGAGCCAGAGTTAGAGCCAAGCTCTCAGTTCTGGTTGCCACTGTCAAATCTGGCAAGTGCAGTAAACAAAGCTTCATTATTGGACCAGCCTGGCTCTGAAATTTCCCAAGACTTTGAAAAATCCTGGAAGCCCAGCTCTACGGGGAGACAGTGGCTAAATGTCTCAGTCCGGGAGGCCTGTTCTAAACCTGGAATATGGTCCAAAAGGACAGTTGGTGGCTCCATCTCTGACAAGATAACACCTTTCTGCCATGGCTCCTTTGTAGGAAATGACTATGGACTTAGCTGTTCCCTCTTTACTAGAGTCACATGTTGAAGTTCTAACCTCCTGTACTGAATGTGATTGCATTTGGCAACATGGTTTTTTAAAAGTTAATTAAGGCTAAATGAGGTCATTGGGATGAGCTCTAATCCAGCAAAATTAATGAACTTATAAGAGACTGGAACACAGATATACAGAAGCAAGATTTTTGTGAAGACATATGGAGACCATGGCCATGTTCAAGCCAAGGAGAAAGACCACAGAAGAAACCAACCCCAGTGACACCTTAATCTTGGCCTTCTAGCTACCAGAAGTGTGAGGTAGTAAGTTCCTGTTGCTCATGTTACCAAGGCTACTTGTTACAGCAGCCCTAGTAACCTAATACAGTGACATTATATTTTAGAAGTCTAGACAGCTCCAGGAGATCAGAACATCCATAGCTTTGACTTAGTCCAATAGGTAGACACTCTTTGGATATCACTTCACTTGTGAAATGGCCAACTGTTCTCAAAGTTCAATGTATTTCCAGATCCCAGATTTTGATTAATAAGAAAGGTGTAATTTATTTTAAAGTGCCTCAGGTAATTCTTAAATCACAAATTTCTAAAATCTGGGCTAAGTGTAGTAGGCTGCCTCATGGCCCCTCTGTTCATCAGCTTTCTGTTGCTATGACAAAATAACTGAGAAAATTAACACAAAGAAGGAAAAGTTTATTTTGGCTCAGTTTCAGTCCAGTCATTGGGATCTATCTGTTGCTTTGAGGCTGTGGCAAGGCAGAACTTCATGGTGGGGAACACATGGCAGAACAAAGCTGTTCACTTCATGGCAGCCAGGAAACAGAAAGGAAGACATGAAGTGGCCAGGTCCCAATATCCCTCCAAGGGGATGTCTCCAATGACCTAACTTCCTTCCGCTAGGTCTCACCTACTGAAGGCTCCACCACCTCCCACTAGTGCTTCAGGCTGGTGACCAAAGAATATATGGGCCTTCGAGGGACATTTAAAATCCAAACTATTATAGTCCCCAAAAGAGATCTTACTTACATTCTGATGTCCAGAACTTCTACGTGTTACTTTACATGATTAGATTAAGGATCATGAGGCCAGGGAAATTATCTTGCATTATCTGGATAGACCCTGAATGTAATCATAAGGGTCCTTATAAAAGGGAGGCCAATGGGCTGATGCCTGGTACCAATGAAGGAGAAGGTAATGATGATAGAAATGGAGAGAAAAGGGACTGTGAGTCAAGGTGTGCCAGTGTCTCCAGAGGCTGGAAAAGGCAAGCCAATGGATTCTCCCTGGTTGCTCTAAGAGGAACCAGCCCTACTGACACCTGAGGATAACCTTGACTCATTCTAGACTTCTGGCCTCCAGAATCACAAGAATACATTTGCATTGTGTGAAGGGGCCCTATTTGAGGTAACTGTTACAGCAGCCTCAGGAAACCAACAAACACACTGAGTAAAACCATCTGAAGAGCTACTTAGAATGCAGGTGTTCTTCCCTCCTGAAGCAACTGAGATCAGTGCTGTCAAAAGTTGGTGAGCGTCTGGGGCTGGGGATTTAGCTCAGTGGCACAAGGTCCTTGAAGGTACAAGGTCCTGAGTTTGATCCCCAGTACCAAAAAAATTTTTAAAAAGTTGGTGGGTGTCTAATATCCTGAGGCTTCTGAGAGCCCAGACTGCTGAGCCCCTATCCCCAGACTTACTGTTCAGCAAGACTGGTTAGAGCCTAGAAATCTGCATTTCTAACAAATTGCCAGGTGAGGCAGATGCACTGCATACTTTGGGAAGCACAGGTTTACATGCCTCTGAGACACATCTAGATCCCATGATTACAATCCCAGGTAAAGGTCCACGGTCTACTGCAGGAACAGATTTTCTCTTTCTTCATTTTCCTTATCTTATGAGGGTCACAGCTTTTGCTTAATCCATTAGCACCAAATAAAATATTGCATTTAGTATCATTTATTGTTTCTGTATGCCCGATCACCTGTGGTAAAATAAAATAAAAACACACTTCCTCAAAGCAACAAAAAATTCTGTTATTTCTTCCTTTCTCTGGGTTGGTCAGTACACAAACCTGGCTGCCCCCATGTCTGCTCACCAGGCAGCGTCTGTCTTGGGGATGTAACCAAGGGCTTCACAACCAAGTGTGAAGTGACCCTGGTGGGGGTCTCTGGAAACAGGACACTTCCGGTTGTCACAGTGACTGGGGCGGGGGAGTGCTGCTGGCATTTTGTGGGAAGGGGTTAATGATGCGTTCTAGGTCCTGCAATGCTCAGCAAAGTACTGTAAAAGAGGAATTATCCTACCCAAAATGCCATCATGTTCCTAGGCAAAAATATGAAGGCTCATTGGTTATTTGGTTTTCAGATGGAGCCTGTGTGTTGTCACCCAGTTTCAGAGCACAATGAAGGACTTTCACTTGGAAGGCCTCTGCTGGCCTCTCTCAAGACAGCCAAAAGGGGAGTTTTAAAGGCCTGTCCTCCGCAACAGACTGTATGACTTGGTACCTCCCTTACTATCACTGTATTTGTAGCCTACCACCCACCTATAATGGGACCATATCTCCTCCTTGTCCTAGCAAATAGGGATTAACAATAATTATTTTTTCATCTTCCAGAGTAAAAAACTGGGCAATTGCCAGGGAAACCAGTATCCACTGAATGCCCTCTGGATATCAAAGACCTGTCTGGTCTTTTGCATAGAAAAGCATGCCACCTGCCCATGGCTGAAACTGGGGCACACTGTCTCCCTGAGGTCCTTCTGGATAATACGAGGTGTTAATCCTGTGGGTACAGGCCATAGCCACTCCACATGAGGTGTTCTTACCCCTCATTTGGACTGTCTCACCGCAGTGAACCCTAAGACTGTCTCAATCACTCTTACACTAGGTGGCTTCCTCCCCGCTCCCCCAACCTGCCATCCACTCTATGCCTCTAGCAGAGAGGCTCCTCAGCATTTCATGTACCAAGCAACCCCCTTAACAGCAATGTGTCAGAGGAGGGAATCCTACTTTTATCCTTCTTGCTCCAAAGTCACTGATGGACCCTTAGCCCCTGTTTAGAAATGATTCACTTAGCACTACCATCTTTTGGGTCCCCTTGGTAAGAAAGAGAAGTCATCCTTTCTTCTCTTGTCCATCATTTTTCTAAATTTTCACTGCCTCCACAGCCACCACTCTAGACTTGGGCACTATGCCATAGCTTCTAGCCTGATCTAGCTCTTTCCCCATACAGGCTATTCTGTACACAGCAGTCAAGTAAATACTTGGAAATGTAAATCACATGGTCTTCCCTGTTCAGAACCCTAAAATAGTTTTCAAAACATTTAGAATCAAATCCAAACTCTTTACCATGATCTACTTGAAGGCCCTACTGAGACAGGAGTTAGGATTATATTAAACAACAAGGACAGTGGCCCAAAAATGGAGTTGGGAAGCCCAAAATGGAGTCTGCTGAGTCATCTCTTTCCAGGGATCTTACAAAAACACCTGCCAGATGTTTGTGGCAATCAGGGACCTCCCTAGAGCATGACCAGTACATGATCAGGCAGGCTGCTGTCTTGAGGGCACATAGGCCCGGTGTGACCACTGCATATACTAGACTCTGAGAAGTATTTAGTTTCCTATAGTGTAGAGATCATATGGGCCCAACCTCCCTTCTAAAGCCCTTAAAAGCCCTAGATGGAAAGCCTTTGTGGGTAACCTGTGCAGGGCCCTCACAGCTAGCAGGAGCTTCACTTACTTGCTTTTATATCTTTCAAATAAATGTGCTTACAGTTTGCCTCCTCCATCCCCAGTTTTATTCTTTGCTACCACAGGACATGACCCCAATGATCCAGTATCACTACCAAGCTGCACTGACCTGACCCAATTCTCCCCACACATCAGCACTGTGAGTTAGGATTTTAGTGTATGGAGCTCACTTCTTCCTCAGACCTTGCTTGTCGCTACCTCCACTCCAACCTTTCTTTAGGTCTTCACATGGTTTTTATCCTCTTTTCAGGTATTAGCTTATCTTTAATCTGCTCAAGCTGCTGTAACAAAATACTATAGAGTGGATAGCTACAAACAACAGAAACATTTCTTAGTCTTGAGGTTAGGAAATCCAAGATTAAAGCAGAATCAGCGTCTGGGGAGGGCCTGCTCTTTGGTTCACAGATGGTGCTTTATCTCATGGTAGAAGGGAACAAGACAGCTCTCTGGAGTCTTTTTTAAAAATAAGGACACTATCTGCATTCCTCATGACCTAATTTGCCCCCAAAGGCCCCACTTCCTAATTCATAACACTGGTGGTTAGGTCTCAACATACAAATTTTTTTTTTTCTGGGAGGGAACATTAAAGTTTAAAATCTACCTCCCATGAAGCCTTTTCTGACTTTCTTCACCACCTCCTACATTATTCACCTTTCCTGTTTCTGGGACAAAATACCTGGCATTTTTAACTTAAAGGACAAGAGGATTTTTTAAGCTCACAGTTCATGGTTGGCTGGTTTCAAGACAGAAAATTCATAGCAGAAGGCTGTGAATGAGCAGAACTGCTTAGTTCTCAGGAGCCAGGAAGCAGAGCCCAGGGGAAGAGCAGAAAAGATATACCTTTCAAAGGCACATCTCTAACAACCCACCTCCAAGCGGGCCCCACCTAACAGCACTTTCAGCTACGATCATCAGTGGATTAGCCACTGTGCCCTCCCAACCACCTTTCCAGCAGTCTTTTAAATCTAGTCAAGTTGCAAATTAAGCTTAACCATTACACTTGCCCTCATGACTGTTGCACTCTCATACTGGTTGGTCCCCACCTCCATCCTCCAAGCAAAGTCTACAGTAAATCCTCAACTTTATAGATGAGTTACATAATACGACACCTACCAGTGATCCTGAAGAAAATAGGGATCTACTTAACTCAAAGATGCATCCCCAGTGCCTGGTAGGTATTCAGTAAATATATTTGAATAGGATTCTACCAGTGGACAGCTAAATTTGAATGACATACTACATACTACACTGTCAATCCTAAACTCTATGGTGTTTTTCACCTGAATGACCTAAAATGAGGAGACTGAATTTAAGCACCAGCCCTGTTACCATTTGTTTTTTACAAAGGGAGGTACTGGGGCTGGATGAAGAGTACAACTGGGCTGGGTGTTCTACCTGTTACTGCATTTAAATGCAACAACCCCTCCAAGTAGGTGTGGTTAGCACTGCCTCAAAGCTGACGAAGTGCAGGGTGGGAGTGGGAGGTGAGCTGCTGTGGAGAAGGTGGTGCTGGCATGTGAGGCTGGATCTCTGGGTTCCACAGCTCTTTCCTCCCCTCACCACCTAAAGCTGAACTGCAGTGGCCCCACCCCGAAGTGTGGCTTCTAAAATGACCAATGAAATGGTGATGGTGGGTCACGTTACATTCGACGTGCCAATGAACATAAATGGGAGTCAGAAGCACACCTGGAGTGTCCAGTCCAGTGGGCTCCAGGAGGAGGGTGGCTTTGGGCTCACCCTCTGCACTCCCCTTGCCTTAAGGTTGGAAGACCTGCTTACTAATGCAATTAAGCAGCACATACAGACCACATCAGAATGCCAGGCTCTAGACCCAATTCTGATATTTTCTGGGCTCTGCTGTGTTAATTCTGGACACTTTAGCTAATCTTTCAGGATCTCAGCATTACATCTGCAAAAAAGTGGTTTATGTTGTCATGTGGTCCAGCTCTACTACTCTAAGACCTAGGAATAGGATATGGTTTTTAATCAGTCTATTTTGCTGTGGACACTGGGACTGCAGGGGATGCTGCCTTGTAGTCTGGGGGATACGGTTTTGCCATCACAAATTCTCATCAACAAAGTTGTTGCCTGTTCTGACCTCAAAGACAGAAATCAGGAGACCCTGTCTATCTCTTAATTTCATATCCAGCAGCTGCCATGACCAAAAATATATATCATTCAATATTTACATCAGGACTTAAATCAGTGCCCATTTTGCACTTAAATGCAATGCATTAATATTACAAGGAAGATGTGTACCAGGCCGAATGCTAACTAGATTTTAAAGTGAGACTGTTTTAGGCAACATCCCTGTTTTTAATGGCCCTTTAAATGTATTCTTGTAAGGGAAAGGTGAAAAGCTAGGGCTTAATAAAATCTAACACTATAATTTGACTGTTTAAGCAAAGATAGTTTAACTTTAGCTTCCATACTTAAAAGCACTATCATTCAATAAGCTTCAATCACATGCAAGACAGACAACGCAATTCTCCTCCCAGCAATCTCCAGTAAAATCCCCACTTCATAGACAGGCACCTAAAGGAAACTTCCCCTTTAAAGCCAGGAATGGTGGCGTGACTGTAATCCCAGACAATGAGGCAGGCGGATCACAGATTGGACATTTTAGTGAGACCTCGCCTCAAATTTTCAAAAAAGGTGGACTGCTAAGGATGTAGCTCAGTGCAAAGCCCCTCGATTCAATCCCTAGTACTACAAAAACAAAAAACAACAAAAAAAGAAAACTGCTTCTGCCTTCTTCTCCTGACTGCTATGGGAGGGGCCTTTTATAAATAATTACTTTCAAAATGGCAAAAGAAGTTTCACTTTTAAGCCTGACTGCAACACACTCACCCTTTGCTCTCACCATAAGGGGCTCATGAGGCTTCAAGGGCCTAATACTGTACTGTAGTAGCCCTGGCTGCTTACACACCGATCATGGTGATTTGCCTGCTCCAGGGAGAGCTGAGAAGATAGCGGACCTTCTTCTGTTGCATCGGCCAGAAATTTCTACAAGCGAACCAAAAAAACCGTATTCTTGGCCAATAAGAGCCTTAAATTTTATCATCATTTTCCCTTACGCACTGTACTGTAATTCTTCTCTCCTCCAAGATAGAGAAGTGTTTAAAGGCCCCTGGGAAGCTGGCTGCAATGTTCAAAACTCTCGCTTCCTCTTTCCAGAGCTTCCACACCACAATGAGGCCTTGAGCCGAGACCTCTGAGCTCAGGGTACAGGAAAACTGAGTTTTAACTTTCAAGTTGCAAACAAGGCTGTTTCAAGTCAGACGCCTCTAAAACGGGAGAGGTTCTAAGGAAAAGACGCCTGTACTCTTTTTACCTATTAAAACAAAATCTCAGAGCACTGCGCTGCAGGGCAAAACTTCAGGAAGGAGAAATCTAAGTTTGGAAGGGGGGGGGAAGCCGGAAGCTTGCAAAAGAGCAACAACGTACTCTCCCACGTGGGCCGCAGACAGAGGGCAGAGCCAAGAGAGCGGAAGCGCGCGTCCCATAAGGTAAGAAGAGACGGTCCTAGGAGCTGCAGGCACCGGGCCGACCGGGACACCCGCTAGCTCCAGCCAGGCGCACCACCCCGAGGAGCGGGGCTCGGGAAGGGTGGCAGCGCGGGCACACCCCAGCCCACCGACTGCCCATCTCCCAGGGACTGCCGCGCCTGAGGGGGGCCGGCGCAGCTAAGGCTACAGGTGGGCGGGGGTCAGGGTCCTGGGTTCCGAGTGTCGCGCTCCAGCCCCTTCCCGCCGAGCCCCGGGCGCCAAGGCAAGGCGCACAGCCCGAGGCGCGATACCCTGGGGAGGCGGCAGGCGGGCGCTGGGCAGAGCGGACTGTGGTCGCCGGGACCGCATATCTCACCTTCACTGGCGCGGCGGCGGCCGAGGCCATGTCTGCGCGGGAAGGCGGCTGGCGGGCGACGCGTGGGGCCCGGCAGCGGAGACTGGATCGCTGTGCAGCGTGGTGGGGAGCGGCGAGAGTCCCAGCCGGGCAATGGCTCCTCCTCTTCCTCCCCGGGACAGCTGGATTGGCTGCTCCTGTGGGCTCTCCTCGCCTCCCCCCTCCTCAAATCGAGGTTCCCGTGTCCCGCCCTCTTTGTGGACCTTTCCGGTTCTCCCGGGTTCTTTTCATTTTCCATTATAACGGGCTCGTGATAGAGGTAATAATGGACACCGTGTATGGAGTGCTTCTATTGTTCCAGACTCTGCTCTGCGCTCTCATTAGCTTACTTAACTTACATACACACAAAAAGCAAACCTTTAAGGCAGAGCCGTACTCCCCTGCTTGGCTCAGTATTAGGTGTCTGCGTCGCCTCAGCCTCAAATCGTTGGGGCTGTGCTCCAGAGGTTCTCTCGGGAGGCTGGAGGTTCACTGAGGTTCCCTCTCTCTGCCAGCCCCAGAGGGTAGGGTCCGGCGGGGACGTGGCTTGCTCTTAAGATAAACCAACCTGGGCTTTTGCTGATTCCCCGTAGTTCCTTGGAGATGAAGCAGACAGAGATGGGGTTAATGTGACTCAGGGAAAACAAAAGGGAAATAGAGAGAAACATGCTACTGGATTAGTTATGTTTTACTTGTCTTCAATTTGAGAGAAAGCTTTTAAAGGAATGTGACTCTTTCCTGCTCCTACCCTGGCTGTACCAGGCAAAACCCATCCTTAACCCTTCCAACCCCAATGTAGTATCTTGTACACATAGATTCAGAATGAAGACCCATGTCTTCATCATTCAACCCTGGAAGGACCTCACCCCCACCCCCACAACCCTATCAGCCCTCCACTGGGATAGTTTCTCACTCTCAAAGCCCCATCCCTTCCGTACTGGGATAATCCTACATAGTCTTCCTTGATGAAGTGAACACTCAAAACAAAACATTGTGTGAAAGCAATCTTAAGGGTAGCCTCTGAGATCCAGAAATGCTGCAGCTAACTCTGGGGGTAGAGGATGGAAAAGGAAAGTGATACTGCCCTTTTCTTCTATAGCAATGTTATGGTTTAGATCTAGATGTACCTGAAAATCCTCATGCAATTATATATGGGACTTTTGGGAAGTGATTGGAGTATGGGGCATTATAGCTAACTTGCTGTTAGGAGGTACAGTATACATTGGAAGAGGCAAATAACTGTGGGCATGACCTGGAAGAGTGTATCTCCCTTTCTGGGCCCTCCCTTGACTCTATCTACTTCCCAGCCACTATGAATTGAGCAGCTTTTCCTCTGCCATGCCCCTCTGCCATGCTCCTGCCCTGGAGCCAACTGTCTATAGACTGTAACCACGAGCCAAAATAAACATCTCCTCCTTGAAATTGTGAGTGTTGGGCATTGCGTCTTAGTGACAAGAACGTGACTAAGTCAGATTCTGGTCTTGGAGAAATGGAGTTGTCACTGTGACTGTACTTGACCATGTGATCTAGATGCCTTTGGAACTGGTTTGCTGGAGGAACTTATAAAGATTTGACAAGGCCAGCTGCAGAAGCAGCCCTAGAATGCTGTTTTCAGAGCTCAGAAGACCGGATGCTGATGGTAGATGGTAAAGACCAGATTTAGGAGGTTTCATTTGGAAAGGACTTTATTGGCAGTTGGACTCCAGGATATGTGTTATGCTCTGGCAGAAAATTTATCTACATTTGCTCATGTCCCGAGGTTTTGCAGAAACCTAAGATTAAGGGAAGTGGATTAATTAATCTGGTGAAGGAAATTTCAAGGCAGCCTAACAATCAGGCTATAGCATCATTACTGCTAGCTGGATTTAGCAAGATCAACTGTGAGAAACAGGAGCAAAAAGCCAATTAAAAAAGTTTTCAATTTCATCAGAAAGAAAGTGCCCAGAGATACAGTAGAGGAGGACTCAGTTGCTGAAAAAGTTTAACATTAAAAAGAAGCCAAGTACTTTATATCAGGGCAATAGTAAAAAACGACCTGAGGGCAGGTCAGGATGTGTCAGCAAGATCCTACCCTTAGTAGGCTCCAGAGTCCAAAAATAAAGGACTTTACTAAGAGGCAAACATTTTTTTTTTCTTTTGCTGTAGCTGGGATCAAACTCAGGGCCTTGTGCTTGCAAGGTAGGCGTGGTGCCACTGAGCTAAATCCCCGGCCCTAGGACTTTGCTTAGAGAAGACAGCTCCAGTACACCTTGCTCAGAAAAGACCTTACGGAATTGGTAACCTGGGATTTGTTTTACAGTGCTCAGCAATACAGGCACTCAGAGGCCTCTACAGCCATGGCCGAAGAGGGCCTGGCTACTGCTTAAGCTTGTTGCAGACCTTAACGTCATCCATTTAGTACTGATTTTTACAGGTGTGCAAAATGGAAGAGTAGGGTCATGGAGGCTTCCACCCAGGCTTCAAAAGAAAGCCTGGGAGACCAGGCAGTGTGCCCCATAGAGGGCAATGCATGAAGCTGTGAGAGTGAAGTTGAAAATGTAGTGGGGACCGCAGGAAGTTGGAGAAGCTTGGAACTTGGAATATCTGGGGAAAGCCACAAAGAGTGAGCAAAGCCAGGCCAAGAGATAAGCCTTGAGAGCTACAACCACTGGCAATGCCTTAGAAATGTGGACACCCAAGCCATTTGGAATTCACAGAGCTTGCGTTGGGTGTGAGACATGGAGCCACAGGATTTAACATTTGCTCTGCTGGGTTCTGGTCTTTCTTTGGCCCCTTTCTGTCCACCTCTTCCTCCCTTTTGGAATGAGAATGTTTACCCTGTGCTATTTATGTTGGAAGCATGTAACTTTCTTTTGATTTTTACAGGGGCTCATAGCTGGGTTTGCTTTGAGTCTCAGAAGTCTTTGGACTTGGACTTTTCAGCAAGACTGGAACTGTTAAGACTTTGATGACTCTGAGAGATGGGCTAAATGTATTTTGCATAAAGTGATTTGCATGGGTCTTTTGGGGAACATGGGCAGAATGTTTTGGTTTAGATCTAATGACCCCCCAAAATCTCATGAGATCATAGGTGGGGCTTTGAGGAAGTGATTGGATTATGAGGGCATTATAGCTCATTTGCTGCTAGGAGGTGAGGTTGGAAGAGGGGGTTTCTTGTGGGTGTGACCTGGATGGGTACATCTCCCTTCCTGGCTTCTCTCTTGACTCTCTCTGATTCCCAGCTGCCAGGAGGTAAGCAGCTTTTTCTTCTGCCATGCTGTCCAGCCTGGGATCCAGCCAACAACACTGTAACTGTGAGACAAAATAAATCTCCATTTAGGTTGTGGGTGTCAGATACGGTATCTCCATGACAAGAAAGTGACTAAGACAAGCAGCAGACACAGAAACAAGTCATAATTACAATTTGTTCAAAATATTACTTACATTAGCCTGAGTGCTGTCTATTTAATCTGTTATATAGTGTTACTGTAGAAAGCTAAGTTAAGTAGGTATCTTGTAGGCAGTTAGACAAGGATGGACCTCCAGGAGTCAATATGAAAGACAATCCAGATACATTGACTGAAGGACAGCATTATACAAAGAGAAAAAGTACTACACTCACATACTTCCCCTAGAGATGAATAGCAGTGATTGATATTTTAAATAGATATCAGTCACCTTGGGCCTGGACCAAAACCTCACTAGCCCATGCCTTCAAGGAAGTCCTTGTTCCTTCCATGTATGCTTGCTACCTTCCCCATTTGATTGCCTTTTAATCAGTATTACCTAAGTGACTATACTTGTTGTAATCTTATTGGCTGATCATAGTTTTGTCCCACCTGGTGATTTCCCATTGGATCAATATTACCTAAGTGACTATACTTGTAATTTTATTAGTTGACTGTAGTTTTGTCTCACCTTGAACCTGCCTCACCTTGTGGCTTTGTTTAATAAAACACCTTTGAGAAGCAGTATGGGTAGGTAACCACTTTCTGGTCCCCCTTCTGTCTCTATTAGACAAAAGCTATCTTTCTCTCAATAAATTCTTCTTACTCTTAACCTCCGTTGTTCCTAGAATTCACTCTTCAATTTTAGAGAACATGAACTCTCATTTTGTATATCTAGCAGGTTTGGGAGTTATATCTCTTCCCCTATATCAGTATTCTCTCAAAATGTAAATTTTCTCACAATGTAGTTTTCTTCTGCTACAATCATCCATTTTTTTAGGTTATAAAATGAAATGGCAAAAGAAGGAAAGTAGATCAGGTGCTCTTTGAAAGGGAGGAGGCTGAGGGTCATGGATGAAAAGAAAATATTTCTCTAGCGTCTTTTCTGCTTGTTGTTCTACTCTAATCATCTGATTTTCCCCCAATCAGTAAAGATTATAAAAACTATTCTTAGCTTGCAGCTGTATAAAAACCAGGTGGAGCCCTGGGTATGGTTAAGGCCTCAAGGCATTGCCATTCAGAGTGGGTGAATCAGATGATCCTTGGAAAGACTTGTTAGTGCTTTTGTGTGGCAATTTTTAAAGATATATGTGTCGTATTTTCACATTTTTGATCTTTTTTCTAACAATCTTAGGAAAGGAGGACAAAATTTCAAATATTTGGTGCTCTCCCTTTGTGATTGGTGCAGACAGTACTCAGTGAGACAAGAGAGTTTCAAGGGTGTATCTCTGAAGGTTATATCTTTGCCTACCCTTTGGCTCATGTCCTATAAATTCTCCTCTACAAACCTACAAGGTTATTTTTCTGAAGGTAATTCTAAAGAAGTAGCCAGGACATCTTATAATGATTCTGTTTATGAAGCTGTACAAATATTTCAGTGGCTTCCTGTTTTTTGGATGCCTCTCTAATTTCCAGGTGCTAGCTGACAAAGTACAGAGATGGTGTCATTAGTGTCTATAACAGGTCTTAAGCAATGGTATCTCACAATTTCCTTGCAGCCGGAGAAGATAGAATAGGTTATGTCTTTAAACATGACTAAATGACATGCTTTTTGAAAACTTTTCCAAACCATTCCAGGACTATCACATATTCAAGAGTGAAGTATTCACAAAAATGCATGAAATGTGTCACTTCAGCCAACCGTGCCAGCTTTGCCAATGAATCATTACATCTCTGCCCCTGACCACTGTGTAAGGACACTGACTGCTCTGGAGGGATTAAAGCTGGCAAGTTGTCATGGCTGAAGCAGCTCTCAAAACTCTTCTGGGTTGTAGATATTTGGGCCAAATTAAAAAATCTAAATAACTGTAGAGTGTCCTTGTAAGCTTCTAATTCCCTTGGACTCAGATCTTTTTACAGTATTCTTGTATCATAGGTAAAATGGGTAGGGAAATATTGGCCACCATTTTATCAGTGGATTAGAATCTGTCATAGGAAGTTTAGTGAAAAAGCTGAAGTTCTATTAGTAAGTTACTACTCTGGATGTAGCAGAACATTGTCAACAGAATATCTTAAGAGGACAATAAGAAAACCAATATTAACAATGACGATAATAAATTTTTTAAAAATATTGCCCCTTCAAATTCTTAGCCAGGCCAAGCTTCAAAGCTGTCCAAATTGGTGCAAATCCAGGCCTCTAATGTCATTGTGGTACAACATGGTCATTGGAAAAATGAAATAATCACAAAGAATCACAATACCTTAATAAAATTGTCAAAGAAATTTTTTCAAAGGCAAGTCTCCAGCCTAGGAAGGGGGAAAAAATGTACTTAAAAGGAAGTATGGCTAGCATTTATTAAGACAAGAAGCAAAAGTTTTACAAATATGTACCAGGCCAGGCTTAGGGTAGCATTCTATTTAATATTATTAAGTAAATAAATGACAGATTGACCTACAATCAAAGTTCTTTTAACACACCTAATTGTAGTAAAAAATTGAACGACTTAAAGTATGTTACTAATGAAAAACTATAGCTGTATGTCTCCTCTCTGACATCGTACAATATAAAGTACAATCTTATTTACTGGTCAGTAATTGATTATTACACAAAAATCTTGAGGAAATAAGAAAAGAAAGAAAAAAAATGCTCTGTTCTCCAATTATGAGAGTGAAGAAGCACAGCAGTTAGTCACAGGCGAAGAAAAATATTATTTAAATCTAACTTAAAAATATATTTATTGCAGGGTACTTTATAGAGAGAGTTACAAATGATGCACAAACTTCCTTAAAAAATATTTCCAGGGCCTTTTAGCTGATAGTTTCTTATAATGACTTTTAAAAAAGTGGAAAGGACTTTTTTTTTTTAGTGATCTGCTTTGAAGCTGGTGAGTGACATATAGTCGGAATTTCCTCTATTTAATTTTCTTGATGCAATTGAATCAAGTTCCACTTCTTTAGTTATCATCATCTCTTCTTTCTATTCTATGTCCTTTGACCCCAGCTAGAAATGGCTCTTGTCCAAGTCACCTTAACTCTTCTTCAAAGCTCACTTCAAACTGTATCTATGCCATCATATTGGGAATACTACTAGAGATGACAAAGTTGTATGTAATTTAAGTTTATTGAAGTAAAATCTTGTCAGTACTCTCCTTCCTCTAGAATAAGGCTGCATGTGAAAATATATTCTAGTTTCCAGAGTGGCCATCCATCCTAGAATCCCAGAATCCTCACGTCCTATAAGGTAGGTTTTATTATTTATATTGTAGGATAAACACTATGCAAGATAAAGCCTTGAACTACACATCTCCCTAGTAAAGGAGAAAGTATGTTTAATCTTGCTTTAAAGAGCCGTGTCTCTCATCTTCTGTGCTCTGTGTCAAAAAGAGCCAAGAATTTATAGGTCCTTAGATATATTTTTAATATCACAAATGCAACATAATCTGCTCACTTTAACAGTTCAGGCTGTATACTATGATGAGAAAGACCCATATTACAAGGCTAGTCTGGCATCTGATCTCCACTCCACTTTTAATTTATTTTAATTTTTTCTTTTTTCTTTTGGTACCGGGGATCGAACTCAGGACCTTGCACTTGCAAGGCAGGTGGCAGAATCACTGAGCTAAATCCCTGGCCCTGTTCTTTTAATTTTTATTAATGCATAGTAGTTATAGTGACTAGTGGGTTTCATTGGGCATATTTATAAGTGTGAGAACACACTTTGTTCATTCCACCCTTTTCGTTCCACTTTTAGAACTTAAGGTACACCTGTGTGCAGGGTATAAAAATTAAAATATAGGAAATAACTCTAATAGCATTGCTTTTTTTTCCTAAAAAATCCATGTCCTATCTGGAAATAAAATTCTAAAAATGAGTTGATAAAAGGGTCATGTATGTCTGCTGAGCATCTTCAAATGAACAATAAAAACAGCTAATATTCATTGAGCGCTGTGTATACTTCATCTAATCCTCACAGCTGTTGACACAGATGCTGTTATAATCTCCATTTTATAGATGAAGAGAAAGAATTTGAAAATCTTTACCTCCTCTTTTCTACTATTTGCCTCTTCCAAAAACTTCCCTCAGACTTCCCCTTCTCTTCCATATCAGGATTTAATTCAACCAATTGTCCTTGTTAAATTGTATGGTACATGTTCCAGAAAACCTTAAAGCTTAAACTAAGGTAATAAAACTCTAGGTAGGATATGATTTTGAGAGAACTGAAGGGTAGCCATTATTATCAGTTACTATTATCACATGTAGGACATGAGGCTGACAAAGTTTTTTTCAAATTTATATAGCGTAATTGGAATTGAGTCCTAAATATATCTTAACTGTAAAGTCTGAGCTCTTGCTATATTATCCTCCCAACATGTGCAGGGCCTTAATATAAGTGCTAAAGAGAGAATGACAACTCCCTAATTTGGTGAGAAGAGTCAGAATGAGAAGTCAGATATTATGAAATAATATGATAAGGGTAAGTGTAGACATTGTGAAAGCACAGAGCAGGGTACCTCTCCAGGTCTTCTTGGAGAAAATAATTCCTGAGCTGAGTTTTAAGGAATGAGCCAAGAAATTAGGGAGGTCAGGAGTGTGTGTGTGTGCGTGCGTGTGTGTGTGTGTGTGTGTAAACTGAAGGGGATTAAAGTGATAGAGACTGTCATTAGGTAATTAACCATGTGGTCTGTAAGGATTAGAACAAAGTGATTATATTTGATTATTACAATTTATTCTTAGCATTAAAAAATGTGTTGTTCTGAGCAAGAATAAAAAAGATGAAGAAAATGACAGAGCCAATGAGATGACATTAAAATGACTAGAGTTTTGGCCCACTGGAAACACTAAAAGGAATCCAACCTGATAGTAGTGATGAATTCTATCTACCCAAATCAGCTAATAAAAGAGCATAAGAAAGAATTAGGGAAGAGTATATCTTGAAGATGAGAGGTATAAATCACAAAATCACTATGTATAAACTTGAGGTCCCTGGTAGAAGCAGCAAATCTAAAGAGAGCTCAGAAGTTTGTGACACAGAGAGAATCACTCAGGGAGCGGGAAGATCTTATGTTCTGTGTCCTGGCCTCAAATCTCTGACTTGTATAATCACTCAGAGATCATAAAGGCTTGACCCAGGAAGTTCTGTTCACTCAAATTATAAATGAACCCTATAGTAGGGTAAGTATGGAATGACCATCAGTCAGGTTTGACTGGGAGAGTTCTGGTTTATTCCTAATATAGATCCATTTTAAAACCATATAACTTTTAAATACTTCATACACACAGAAACTTTATCTCTGTTTGGCCCTGGAGTTTTTAAAAAGCCAAAATAAAACTCATGTTGACTATATAATCAAGAACAAGAACTCTGGTAAATTGCAGAGTGTGACAAACAATTTGGGGATGAGGAAAAGAGACAATAAATACTGCCTTCATAGTTTGCATAAAAAGGGAGGAGATACTGGGAGATGATTAGAAAAAGATAGGAAGTCAATAGAGTGGGGTTTTCCCTTTTGTAAATGATAGGAAAGTTTTCAACACGTTTGTACACAGGTGGAAATAAATCCATAAAGATGAACAAATGGAAGATACCAAAGGGTGGTATGGCTAATAGGGTAAGAATAGAGAACCCCAGAGGAATGGGATGAGAAAGCACTGGTAGAGATTGTTGTCCTTTATCAAGGCAGAGACATGGGCTTTGAAGAAAATAGGTGAGAATGTAGGTTGTAGATAATGTAAGCGTAGGTGTTATGGACCTAGTAGAGTCCACTCGTGGCGGCCCAATTTTCTCTCTCAACAAGGTAGGAGTTATGCATTGCACAATAAGTTGAGGAAAAGAAGCAAATGTTTGACCTGGCAGAGGGACATGTCAGATTAGGCTCATGAATTTGAAGTGATACCATTCTTCAGAGGTGTATACTTTTTTCTGACAAGCCCTTATTGTCTGATCAGATAGATTATCAAAGAATTGAGGATGTTGGAGAAGTATGAGTTCATATTATCAACCATGGGAATCTATCCTTGTATGGAATAAAGAATCCAGAGGGAACTGGATGATAGGTGAAAGTGAAGAGTTGAGGAATTGGAGGTTCAGAAAAGTGTAAGAGCCGCAAAGGTAGGACAGGGAGTGTGAAAGATGGAAGGCGAGGAGGTCCTTGAAGTAGGCAATGGAGTGTCAAGGTTTTAGAAGTATAGTTAAGTTACAAAGTTCACGGCAAGATATAAGAAATGAATGGCTGAGTTAGATAATCAGATGGGGAGGAGATGTTTGTGTGTGTGTGTATTGTCTACATTCATGCAGCATATCCTAGGACTATGGCTGGTAGGGCTTGGGAAAAAGAGAAAAAGACCACGAGTCAGGATCCAATTCTTGGGAAGGACTAGTAAATTTAAGTCACAAGGCAGTTCAGAAAGTGACAGAGCCAAATGATAAAACCCTCACAATAGTTTTAGTTATTATAGAGGTCATGGAAACACATCTACCTTCAGTTGGCAGGGAGAAACCAGGAGAAAGACATCCTTCATCACAGTTCCATAGTAAGAGGTGAAAGGAATGTGAACCACTCAAGAGAGAGCTGTAAAGGAAAATAATAGATTAGATTTTTTAAAAAGATGAGGTGAGAAGGATGACAGAGGTTGTAGAGAAACTTGTTAGTAGTTAAGCATTTCAAAGTGCACTGGAAAATATACTTATAAAGCACTGCAGAAAAATTGAAGAGAAGAGTCTTTATTCTTGATGTATCTGTTTATTTTTAGTTGACAAATAATAGTTACACATATTTATGGGTACAATTTGATGTTATGGTATAAATATGCACATATATTGTACAATGATTAAATCAAGTTAATTTGCATATTCATCACTTCACACACTTATCCCGTTGGTGTGAGAATGTCTATAATACATTCTTTTAGCAGTTTTGAAATACAGTTAAGTCCTCGACTTACGAATGAGTTCTGTTCCAGGAGAATATTCCTAAGTTGGATTTGTTCATAAGTCCAACAGTGTGGGTCTTACACATCTTTGACACAAATGTACAATGTATATTGCTTTGCATTTTCTAGCAGACCCCTCCACATTACCACTGCTTTTCCTTTTGCTTCTGGACATCCTGGGCTCTGATTGAGTGTCATACTACTGTATACTATTTGCACTGTACAGTAAGCACATAGCACCACAACTGTGACAATGTCCAGGAGATAAGTGATCTACTTCCATGATTTGTTCACATCTATGAATGTTCATAATGCAAGGTCCATTCATATCTGTAAAAGTTTGCAACTCAAATGTTCATAAATCGGGGACTTACTGTATACAAAATATTATATTATTAGCTATAGTCAACATACTGTGATCACTAAAGCTTATTTCTTCTAATTGAAACATTGTATCCTTTGGCCAGTATCTCTCTTTTCCCTTTTCAACTCTGTATCTTCACCCCCAGTCTCTAGTAGCTGTCATTTTGCTCTCTACTTTCATGAGTTTGATGTTTTCAGATTCCACACATATATGAGATCATGCAGTATTCATCTTTCTGCACCTGTGTTATTTGATATAGTATAATGTTCTCCAGGTTCATCCATGTTGTTACAAATAACAGAATTTCCTTCTCTATTTCTTTAGGCTTTTTAGTCATCTTTCCCATCACTGAGACAAAATACCTGATACTGTAACTTAAAGGAGGAGAAGTGTGGTTCATGGTTTCAGAGGATTCAGTCCTTGGTTAGCTGGTTCCAAGGCAAAAACATGACAAAGGTATGGTAGAGCAAAGCTGCTTACTGCATGGCAGCCAAGAACCAGAGCAGGAAAAGAGCAAGTGAGAAAGTGACCAGGGGACACATATAGTACCTAAGGTCATAACCCACCCAGACACACCCAGAAGTATGCTTTACTAATTCCCTAGGTATCCCTCCAGTCAATCAAGTTGAAAATCCATCTTAACTGTCACAAGGCTGAATATATTCCATGGCATATAAATAATATGTTTTCTTTATCCATTCATCTGTTGATGGCATTAATTTAGGCTTCTTCCATATCTTGACTATTATGAATAAAGCTGCAATGAACCCAGGAATGCATATATTTCTTCAACATACTAATTTCATTTCCTTTGAATATACACCAAAAGTGGTGTTTTGAGATCATATTATATTTGTAATTTTGGGTGTTTTTGAGAAAACTCCATATTATTTTCCAAATGGCTGTATAGGGCCGAGATTTAGCTCAGTGGTACCACCACCTGTTATGCAAGCAAAAGGACCTGAGTTCTATCCCTGGTACCAAAAACAAAACAAAACAAAACAACATGGCTGTATGTTTCTACTCATGGCATGCAAGAACTTCTTTTCTCCATATTCTTATTATTTGTTCTCTTTCATCTTTTAATGTTAGTCTGTTTAATAGGTATCAGGTGATATTTCATTGTGGTTTTAATTTGCATTTCCTTGGTGATTGGCAGTGCTGAACATTTTTCACATATCTGTTTCCCATTTGTATGTCATCTTGAGAAATATCTTTTAGGTCTTTTCTCTACGTGTTAATTGGATTATTTATTTTATGCTATTGAGTATTTTGAGTTCTTTATTTATCTTGGATATTAATCTTATATCAGATGTATGGTTTGCAAATATTTTCTCCCCAATCTGTGGACCGTCTCTTCGCTCTGACATTTTTTTCTTTACTGTATAGAAGCTCTTTAGTTTGATACAATCCCCTCTGTTTATTTTTGTTTTTGTTGCCTACGTTTTTGGGGTCATATCCAAGAAATCATTATGTATACCAACAATAGAATTTTCCCTCTATGCCTTCTTCTAGAAGCTTGATAGTTTCAGGTCTTGTATTTGTATTGAATCCATTTTGAGTTTAGTTTTGTATGTGGTATGAGATAAGGGTCTAATTTATTTATTTACTTATTTTATTTTGGCATGAGGGATTGAACTGGGGATCTTGCACTTGCGAGGCAGGTGGTGGCACCACTGAGCAAAATCCTGGGCACAAGGGTCTAATTTAATTCTTCTGTCGTGGTTATCTAATTTTTTCAACTCCATTTATTGAAATGATTGTCCTTCATTATGTGTGTTTACACCTTTCTCAAAATTCAATTGATTGTAAATGTGTGAGTTTGTTTCTGAGCTTTCTAACCTGTTTCATTGGTTCTTATTGAAAGTTTTTTTTTTTTTTGAGGGGGAACTATTGGGATCTTTCATGGTTCCATATAAATTTTAGAGATTACAATTTTTTTTTCTGTTTCCAAAATTTTGATAGAGATTACATTGAATTTGTAGAATGCCTTGAGTAATATGGACATTTTAATGACAGTAATTCTTTTATTCATTTATATAGATATCTCTCCATTTATTTTTGTCATTTTCAATTCCTTTCATCAATGTTCGATAGTTTTCAATATACAGGTCTTTTTAATTATATTTTATCCCATTCCCCCCCTTGATCCTTCTCCCCTCCCTGTTTACAAAACTTTGTTTCCATTTTTCCTTCTATTTGCACTTTTTTTTTTGTCTCTTCCTTCCTTTCTTACTCCCTTCTCCCTTGTTCCCCTTCCCATTTGAACATTTTCCAATATCTATTACACATTTTAGTCCTTATTTCCACTTTAGGCTTCTTGCACCAGAGAAACAATGTGGTATTTAAACATGTGTGTCTGATTCATTTCACTTAGGAGTATGGTCTCAAGGTGCATCCATTTAGCTATAAATGTCTGAAGCTCATCCTTCTTTATGGCAGAGTAGTACTCCATCAAATATACAGGACTTTTAATTCTTTAGTTAAATTTACTTTTAAGTAATTTTTTGCTGCTATTGAAAATGGGCTTCTTTTCTTAATTTATTTTTGAGTTTGTTGTTACTGTATAAAAATTCTTATTTGTATCCCACAACTTTACTAAATTTGTGTATTAATTCTAGCAGGTTTTTTTGTTTTCACTTCTTCCTCCTATTTAGATGACTTTTATTTCTTTCATTTGCTTGATTGCTCTGTCTAGGACTTCCAGTACTATGATGAATAGAAGTAGTGAGAATGGGTATCCTTGTCTTGCTCCTGATCTTAGAGGAAAACATCATTGCTAAGTATGATGTTAGTCATGGGCTTACCAAATATGAACTTTGTTGTATTGAGGAGCATTCCTTCTATACACAATTGGTTAAAAGCTTTTTTCTCTTTTTTTTGGTACCAGGGATCAAACTCAAGACCTTGCACTTGCGAGGCAGGCAGCAGAACCACTAAGCTTAATCCCTGGCCCTAGTTAAAAGCTTTTTTATGTGAAAGGATGTTATATTTTGTCAAGCACCTTTTCTGCATCTATTAAGATGACCATATGGCTTTCATTTGTAGCTCTCTTAATATGGTGAATCACATACTAATAAACAAAATTCGACAGCACATTAAAAAGATCACTCACCATGATCACTGAGATTTATCCTTGGAATGCAAAGATATATTAAGATATACAAATTAATAAGTGCGGCTCACCAAATTAGTAGAAGTGAGTCTTCATCATGTCTATAGCTCAGTAAAAATCAAAGAAAACTTGGTGACAAGGGTTCTGAGAGACAGTTCCTTGTAAAGAGGGATAGGAAGAGGGCAGAGAGTTAAGTGCTAAGTTTAAAGCCAAGAGATAGCATTTCACAGAGATATGGCATTTCTGCAGTGCTGCAGGTCACTCCAAGTGGCTGGATTAAGTGCTATACGTGGAGCGTTGTCAACCACGGAAGAAGCTTCTGACTCTGTGAAAATGTCCCTTGCTGTCCAAATGGAGCAGAGGCACGAGAAGTGACTCTGGTGTTGCTGAGAGCTTTATTGGTCTTCCCAGAGATCTTGTACCAGACCATCTGACAATAATTGCCACAATTAAGTTAAAATATTAACCACAAATTTTGTTCCTAAAGGAATAAACTTTTGTTAACCTTGTTTAGCTCTTTGAAAGTTTCATGCTTACAATGTACTTAAAATAAAGAGGAAACATTAAGTTGTCTTTTCTGTACTACTGTGACTGGGTTACATTAGGTGCACTGTACCTACCCCTATTCCTTCTTCCCCTATTTCTCCTATCTTCCCAATTCTTCAGGGTTTTTTTCCTCTTCTTTCCTTTTCTCTTCCCACCTCACTTTCTTCTACTGTCCTTCACTCAAGTTATTATTAAAGCCAGACATTGCAGAGTTGGTACAACTGAATGAACTGAATTCATTATTCATTGAATTAATAGCCAGTGAACGACTAAATGAATGAACAAGCACATTAATTCATTATTTTACTTTTGGTACGAGCAAAATGGGCACAGAAATGCAGTTAGATATGAAGAGTTTTTTAGAACACAGTAGGATAATTGTGGTTGAGAACAATTAATTATTTCAAAATAGCAAGTAGAGAGGATTTTGAATGTTCCCAATCCAAAGAAATGATAAATGCCTGAAATGATGGATATATAAATTATCCTGATATTGTAATTACACATATATGTATTGAAATATCACTCTGTACACAACAAATATGTGCAATGACTATGTCAATTAAAAATAAAAATATTTGTAAAGAGATCGAAGGAATGCTCAAAAATGCTATGTAACCTGAACAGCAGAGGGCAGTAAAAGTTTACTTTCTTTTTAAACCTGCAGGTCAACATTGTGTAATGCTCTAGTCATATTGGCTTTATGTGAGAAAGAAAAAAGAAAGGAAAGAAAGAGAAAAAGGAGTGGAGAGTGTATAATTTAAAGGTCAATTCTAAAATAGTAAATGTATTCTATTGTACTTTATTCACTAACTAAACCAATGACCAGGAGATGGCAGCACTGCTCATATATCAGGAATAAAGGGCCAAAAATTTGGGGTGGGGGAGCATGTATGCATGGACTCTTTGTTTCAAAACTAAAGAAGTAAAACCAATATTAAAGAGGATTAAAACTTTCATGTCTCTGATATAGGAAGATATAGCTTTAACCCCAGGTACATAGTTCATCTTGAAGCAAAATGATAACTAAAATGTTTTCAAATGTCAAGTTTAAATCTTACAAAAGGTGATCTGTAATTGATGGAAATCATTTGAGTTCTACTGTGCACCTTTAGAATGTTCTTTTATCAGATTTTTTCAATGACCAGTTACTTCACAGATGTTACCCAAGAAAAAGACAATTGCACACTGACACAATGCTCTTAGATTACTGATTAATAGTACTAATTGATTTCCCTGTTGTCCTTGGCTGTGTTATTTAAGTGTCAACAGAATACTTTAGAGTTTCTTATGTATTATCAGGTCTTCACCTTTTCTAAACATTAAGCTACTTTAGTTGGATATTTGTAATCAGATAAAAAGAAGAACAATATCTGTAGTCAGAGTGCAAAGGAAAATGCAGACCCACTGGTTCCCAGGAGTGACAGCCCTTGACCCGAAACTTCAAACAAGCCAGTGAAACTTCCATCTGGGTGAAGGCAAGGAGGCTGGTCTAGCACTTAGTTTCTATTTAGATCTCCCATTCCTTGGTCATGGAGATAAATAATAATTGCTTCAACAGAAATAACAAGCATTCCCTTGCATTTCTATGTATAACAAAAAGTCTCCCTGTTTTTGGCTGTTTGATTTCTCACATGAAGCCCAACTTGGATTTCACCACAATAACAAAAAGTACTAGAAAAAACAAAAGGGCATATTTGCTTAAATTGCTGTTTGCTCCAAAAGAAACTGCTTAATGGGGTTATCACTGGGTCAGGCTGCACTCTTGTTTTTCAGCAAAGCTAAATCTAGGGCAGATGGATTCAGGAAGGCTGGGTGGGAGATTATTTGAACACCTCTATTTTTATAAAATTCTTCTTAGCAAAACTAACTCTGAGCCCTTCTATTCGATTAGCAACTGAACGTGATTGGAAGGTAGCTATGCTAACCACTATATGCTTCAATATCAAATGAACATGATTGGAAAAACTGAAGGGTGATGGTCAGCTACTAGGGAGTGACTTTTAAATTTAATTTTATGTCCAAAGAATAACACTACTCCATCTAGGAAAAATATGATATAGAAACATTACCTAGAACCAAGATCTCTGATTCTGGACTATTTGGTGATAAACCTCATCATACTCTATGCTTCAGTTTATTTGTTTGTAAAATTAGAATGATTATACAAGGTTTGTGTCAGAGATCACATAATGCTCATAAAGTACTTGGAACAAGATAAAAACTTTATTTGATGATGAGGAGGAGGATGGTGGTGGTGGTGGTGGTGTACCAGGGACTACATTAAATGGTGAGAATCAATATTGATAAGGTATTTCTGCCTTAGGGGAGCTTAGAATTGTTTAGGAGGAGTCAAGTAAATAAGAGCAAGATCTTGTAGGTGTAATATAAAATATAAGTTAAATATAATCATTACAGGTTACATAGAGGTTGGGGTTTGAAGGGGACAATATGGTAAGTTTGGTCTTATAGTGTGATGTATAGCTTGAAAAAAGGTCCTTGAGCTGAGTTGTGTAATAGGATTATGTGTTCACAGAAAAGAAAAGCGGGCAAGGAAGGTCTTCGGAACATGTGACCAAAGGCAGGTCTAGGAAAAACCTGACTGAACCACCGCAATGGGAACCAACATGGTAATTTACAGAGGAACCATATCAGAAGATATTAGATCACGGGGTATGTGTTCAAGGGGGCAAAATAAGAAAGGAAGACTTGTAAGTAGATGGAGGTCAGAATCCAGCATTGTAATCAGGACCTCATAGGATGAATTTGGAAATTAGATGAGATTTCTTTGGGTTGTTGAGGATCTTTTAAGAAATAAGGTATAAATATTTAAAATGTAGGATCTTTTATTTGGAAAAAATTGTGATTCCCAAGCTCTCTAGAAAAATTGCAGTGACTGGTACTATCATCATCTAATTCCAGTGCAGTGTCAGTCAGTGATACATGCATTGCCCTGTGTCCCAGACCTCTCCCCCTCCTATGCAGTCATTAACTTACTCCCAAGTCTCATGGACATCAGAGTCTCTGATTTTTATGCAGCATTTTAAGAAGCTCTGATTTTATTCCACAGGGCATGCTAAACATTGGAGTATTCTTTTTTTTTTTTTTTTTTTTATCGGGAATCAAACTTGGGTCCTTCTGCTTGCAAGGCAAGTGGTGGAACCACTGAGCTAAATCCCTGGCCCCAACTTTGGAGTATTTTAAGTAGGAGATTCTACTGTGATCTGACTTGTATTTTTCTGTGGAGAATAGATTGAGAGATAACATGCTAAATTGTTTTCAGATTTTAACCAAAATTTTAATGTAAGCAGTGACAAAACACATGCTAGAGCAATTGAATATCATTGGAATTTCTTGCTAGATTTTATTGGAAAATGGAATTCATTCTTTGAAAGTTGTAACCTTTACCCTTATTATGAAAGAGTGATCAATCTTCCAGTCAGCTATGGATAATTTTTAGAGGAACGTAAGAGGTTTAGAATTTTAAGACGAAAATTCATTCGAGTTTGGCAGCTCCTTTAAGGATCAACAGAAGGTTCCCTTGGAGTTGATAATGAAGAAATAAAAATCAGAAAAGGACTAAAAGGAATGCGTGCATTTCAGTAAGGGTGGGAGCTGGTACAAAATGACAGTACTGAAAAATAGCAAAGTATTTCCTACAGCATGGGTTTTGTTATCTAAAATCTGCTTTTAATAGTAGAGGCCACCTTTCATTTTTGGACAAGCTATGACTTTCTAGGGAATTGCATGCAGTTTAAATTACATTGATATATGTACTAATAAACCCTGGGCTTTTCTGCCTTGTGGTTCAGAGCCCTGTGAAGTTAGCAGATAGAGTAGAAACAACTGTGCTCAGTCAGATTGCAGAAGAATGAAGATGTTTGTGAAGCATCTCACACTTGCCTTTGGTCCAGACGGTTGAGGACACCATCCTATGGCTGTCTATAAAAACACTGGCTAGTTGTCAGCCTGAGAGTTATGCTAGGTGTATTAGCCAGGATTCTCCAGAGAAACTGACCCAGTAGTGTGTGTGTGTGTGTGTGTGTGTGTGTGTGTGTGTAACAGAACCAATAGAATGAATGTGTATGTATACACATATGTATGTCTTTATGTATAAACACACATAGATTTAACAGCCCCCACAACCATGTAGTTACAGATATATATGAGATTAGTGAGGCAGGTTAGCAGTCTGGAGACCCAGGGAAGAGTCAAAGTTGTAGTCTTGAGCTTGAAGGCAGTTTGGAGGCAAAATTTCTTCCTTGGGGGACCTCAGTTTCTTCTCTTAAGCCTTTCAACTGATTATTAAGTTTACTCACAGTATAGAGAATAGCCTGCTTTGTTCAAAGACTACTCATTTAAATATTAATCACATTAACATTAAGGTAAAAAGGCCTTCACAGCAGCATCTAGACTGGTGTTTGACCAAACAACTGGGCAGCTTAGCCAGCCCAAGATGATACATAAAACTAAGCTTCACATGATAGTCTGCATTGTATAAGTTGGAGAGGACAGAATACCCTGCTACTGGGCTGTGTCCATCTCAGAACCTGAATTTCAATTTGAGGGTTAGATCTAGTATTCACTGAACATGTGGAGCACCTGCCGTGTGCTAATTTCTTTGCCAATTTGTCTGCTTTTAGGGAGTCTATTGCTGTTATTAATACTTGGAAAGGGGGCCTAGATACAGATAGACAACCTGGGAGGCAGCTCAGTTTGTTGTACTAGATGTAGAGAGAGTTGCACTAATTTCAGAGGTGGGACCTTGGACAAGTTTTTACCCTACAGCATCTTCATCCAATCATTGTTGAGCCTGTTTTACCAAAATGGACGAACCTTCGGAGCCTAATCACATTTGTCTGTAAAACTAATATAATCCTTAACTGCCCCAGTATTTGATAGACTAAATATGTAATATTTTTAATACATTACAAGCTACCAACAACTGTTCTTTGATTTTCTTCCAAATGACTCTACAAAATGAAGTGGGAGGTGCTGGGGATTTAGCTCAGTGGCACTGCGCCTGCCTGGCAAGTGCAAGGTCCTGAGTTCTATCCCTGATTCTGGAAAAAAAAAATGAGGTGTGAACAGATTAATGTATACGAGGCCAGGCATGAGCGCTACAAGTCCACCTAACAGTCTGGTCTGTGGATTGCAGGGACAAATCTGTGGTACAAGAAAATGTTCACACTGACCCATGACTTAGTGGAAATTAGATGCTGTGCCTAAAATATAAAATTGTTATAGAATGACTACAAAACTATAGCACTATAGTCTCCATTTTTTGTTTTGAATTTTAAGCAATATTCTTACATTCCAAAATTTAGTACTTAGGTAATTCTAAATGGTCTAAGAGACTTAAACAAAATAATCCCCAGGTTCTTATATTATACAAATTGAAATGCATAAACTTGAATTTGAACTTTGTGTAACTTCTCTCATTTATATTGTTCAAAAACAGAAAATCAGAACTGCTCAAATTCCTGCTAGGTCTCTTAGCTCAATTGCTGAAAGTGACAGGATATAATTTTCCCATAGGTTCCTGTGCTAATTTGTGGGTTGGGCTGACATCATATTATTTTACTTTGACTGCATTTCCTGGCATGTGTGTGTTCTACAGAACACCTGTATGAGGTCCACAAAGGTCTAGTGTAAGGAAAGAGAACATTTTTTTTAGCTTGTAGGTGGCTTTTAACTTTAAGTAAACGTACAACAGGTCTTCTGGCCTGTATTATTGAGGTAGATCATTATTTTTTTAACTTGACTATAAATTGCTGGTTAATGGAAACTGCACAAACTGTAATTAAAAATTGTTGGTAGTTAACAACAATAGGTGATGTGATACTGGGAACTCTGTGACTTAGTTAGCACTTGAAGAAAGAGAACCAAACCAAGTTCTACTCCCTGAGAAGATCTTTACTTATCTTCAGAAACTAGGATGAAGAGAGAACCAGGTCATGACTGAAGAATAGCTTCGAAGGGGCCACATCATAAGGTGTTCATAGCTGTGGGTGCAGATCATACAGATAAATTCATGGCTTATTAAACCAGAAGCCCAATCGCACTGGAACTCTGCCAGTCTGGCAGCCATTCCCAAACCCAACCATAAGAATCTAACTCAAGGAAGTCAAGGTTGTATAAATATCAGGCTACCATACATGGGAAATAAAAACTTCAAAATGAGTTATTTAGATAAGACTTTGGAAAGACAACACCAACAACGAAAGTAAAAGATAAAGATAGTAAGACAGAAGGGCTGGGGATTTAGCTAAGTGGTTTCCCTGCCTGCTGCGCAAGTGCAAGGACCGGAGCTCGATTCCTGGTACCAAAAGAAAAAAAAAAAGGACAGAAGTAAAAAAACAACAAACATTTTGGCACAAATGTCTGTTACTGCCTTGAACATCCTGTGCAAGTGCTCACTGAATGAATGAGTTGAAAATCATCCCTCTCCCACACCCATACAGAAGGATAGAACCCACAAAAACATAAAGACAGCTCCTGAGGAGAATAAACAGTTACCTAAAGATCAAGAAAGAGAGGACATAAGAATTTATAGTAAAGCAATAATATGGAAGAAAAGCAAGAGATTCGATTTAATTGAAGAATTCAACAAAATTTAAAACATTTTTAATTTTTATT